>JALXJV020000002.1:29739472-30339472 GCA_024633595.2 Lepomis macrochirus | reverse complement strand
GAACAGTAACGAAGTGGCCATAATATAACCATGTGTTGCCACTTGGCCTTGTATCTTAAAGAGTATCCACGTCTAAGAGTCAAAGAGGGACTGAGAGAACCATAGTTACGCATGTAACCATCTAATCTATATACATAGTGTTTTTCAGGTCGATCCTGACTCTTCTGTCTAGATGTAGTCATGGGCGCTGTATCGGGGGAAAAGTTAGGACAATTCCAAGGGCCCCTGACTGACAAGGGCCCCAAAAAATTATTATAAACTAATATCAAATTTTATTATACTTTATATAAACCATCGTCATTGAGTAATAATCTCTTGAATGATCTCTTTGTTTTTACTTATTTTTGGCAGTGGAAGTTAAAAATCCCCATTGACCAAAAAGTAAACCTCCAGGTTGACTGATCACCCCCCTGTATCAGCATGAAATGGTCTGGTCCTGCCTCAGCGCACTCAACAGTGATGGTGTTTAGTTGCAGTCAGTAGATGCGGCAGAAATACAGTGATCAAATGCTGCCTAGTGAACCAAAATCTGGTTTTCAAAAAATGAAAGAGGAAAGAGAGAGAGGAAAGACATTGGAAGGGATGTCAAACCCAGTTTTTTACTTTGGAAGGTGGGCAGCCTTTAGTCTGTGAGTGGTGTTATCCTGTTGGCTTAATGTCCACAGTGAAATAAGCTTTGTAACTACAGCCTAGCGTTAGCCTACATTTCATCAACATTTAATCAGTGCAGGGAAACGTTTAGCAAGAGATTCATATTAACTTGTTGTCCCTGCCCCTTTTAGCAGACTGACAACAGACGAGTCAGCAGCAGCCCAGTCTGCCCATAACTGTAGCCTCTCTGTCCCAGTGAAGAAGTTGAGCAGCACTTGACATGCCAGTTAGCATCATTCCAGCAGGCATGTGATTGTCCAAGGGCAAAAAAGCAGGAAAAAATAGTGAGACCCCTCCCCACCTCGATAAAACTGGCGGAGGCTCTGTTATAACATGGATGGTAAATTAGTCTTATTTGGTGGATGTGTTGCAGTGGGAATCAAAGACAAGGGTCTAATCCACTCAGTCTTTCTACACCTACAGTTATGTTCTTCAATGGCAGCAGATATATTTGCTGTTTTTTATGGCAAAGGTTCTCTGCACTATTCAGAATCAGAGGTTGAACTGACAAGAATTATGTCATGATAGCTCTTTAAAAGTAATTGAAGCCATTTTGGGAATTTCTAAAAGAATGACGTGTTTATCTTCACTTCGTGACTTCCCAAGTAATGACACCATAAACATATTTAAATATTTTAATGTGTTAGAACATGAAGGCATACCTTTATAATGCCTTTGACAAATACAAGTTATCAACAGTATCAGTGACTTTATTTAAACTTAAATAACTTAATAAAATAAAATAAATAAAATAACTTTAAATGAAGTTTCCAACAAATAATCAGTTTATACGATAACAACAGTCTCCCTAAATATGCATTAACAACTAATTCTAAATGTTAGATAACTAAACTTTTAACTTTAACCAAACTAATCTGTTAATCTTAAAGAAGACCCACCTCCACAGAGTTTCTTTCTGATCGTCTTTCTCCTGCGTCTCCAAACTGTCGGACTGCTGTTCACTGGTGTCTGTTATATCCATGTGCGTTGATTATTATGTTTGTATGTGTGTGAGGAACAGGTGTGTTCAGGGCTGTGTTTTTTTGCAATTCATATCTTATGATGGTTTTTTACGGTAAATTACAACAGGCAAATTTATTTTTGCATTTTTGTTGTACGGGGAGGTCAGATCACAGCAAAGGCATCACTATTTGAATTTCTTGCCCATAATCTCTGCATCAGTTTGTCATCTGTGCTGTGAGGTCTGTATAGAGATTATACAATGAATAAACACAGAGTAAATGATTAGGATAGTTATTCATTAATTTAAATACAGCGATGCCATACATCACTTTATTATAATAAAGTTATACTACTTACTGATTGTTGCACACATATTTAGAGATAAAACACTTAAAGGCAATAAAATATTATTGCGAAGTGAATTACCTTACTAAATTTGTGGTAATTTATGTAGAAATAGTACATAAAATAACATAATTAAACTTGGATTGGAACCTCATTCACTTTTGCGAACACTTAAAATAAATAAGGTGCTTTTTACCGGCAGTATTCCCTTTACACAGTAGCACTAAACATTTATGTAACTACAACATTACAACAACTACAACTACAACTACAACAACTAAAACATTAATGTAATCAAATCAAATATTAAATGAAAAATATTTGCCATTGTCAGGGCATTCATTACTTTTATCTAGCTTGTTAAAACAAGTTACCATCCAAGTCCAGTTTTCTTGGGGATTTTTCTGAACAGAGAGCAGCAGAAACGGTCTATGCAGCAAGTGCGCAGCAAGTTTCCCTGTTAGTGAGGTGCAGTGGTTGTGCACAAAGTTTAGCGACCAGTGAAATGTAATGTAAGTGTATTTGTATAGCGCCTTTCTAGTCTTTGCTACTCAAAGTGCTTTTACACTACATTCACCATTCACACACATTCACACAGTGAGCCTAAGTGTATGAATGTGTGTGAATGGTGAAGCAGAAACTAACCTTCATACACATTCATATCCTGGTGGAACAGCCACCAGGGGCAGTTTGGGGTTCAGTATCTTGCGGCCAACAGGCAACCCGCTCTACCTCCTGATCCACAGCTTCCCCACAGCCGTGCATTTCTATGAAACTGTCGTGGTGGTGCTCAACTCACGCACACGTGCGCCCGCTGCCGAAGTTGAATTTTCTTGAAGTTTTTGTACGTGACATGCAGCACAAAACATTGGATGACAGACTGATTCCCGCTGTTTGGGAGTTTCTAGAATCTAAATAGTTATCAGGACATCAACAGGAGAGAATTCACATGGCAGAGCATCTTTGAAAAACTAGATGAAGGCCTCTCAGGTAAAGTTATGTTGCCTATAGTTTTTTAAGTTAAATAGGCTACAACTGTGTAAGGCACAGAAGCCATTGCCATGGATACTCTCAATAGAGCGCCTGCCGTTTACTTGTGGAGTACTGTCTTACTTCTCCCAGACGCTGCATCCAGTGTAGTCCGACGAAGCCTCCGTCCACTGCTTGTTTGAGTTTGTGATTTGCAGGCTGATCAACTTCCCCGCCCTCCTGTGACCCAGGGTTTGATTGTATTGGTATTCAGAGCCAGTGAGCAACTGACTTTCAAAATAATAATTATTTTTAAAAAAAACTGCGATAACATGCAACAAAATAATTGTTGCTTAACGTGCCCAGCCCTAATTATAAGATTTCAGATAACGGTCTCTTCAACAGTGAATATGCATTAATGTTAACATTAGTGTTACATGAATAAGTCTAAATGTTAAATAAATAACACTTAATCAATCTGTTTAATCTTGAGGAACACCCACCTCTACAGAGTTTCTTTCTGTCTATCGTCTTTTTCCTGCGTCTGACTGCTCTTCACTGGTGTCTGGTATAAATATATGCAAATACATAACTGTGATTAAGGTGTGTGTGTGAAGAACAGGTGAGAGAATGACTGCGTTTTGTTTTTGCAATACGTATTTTATGATACATTTTTCAGTGAATTACAACAGGCAAATACATTTTTCATTGTTGTGCCACAGGGAGGTCAGAATGCAGCAACAGTGCTTGAATATCATGTCAATCATCTCTGCATGAGTTCGTCATCTGTGCTGCATGATCTGAATAACGATTGTAAAATAAACCATCACACAGAGGACATTATTATGACATCTTCTCCATCTCTTATAACATGTCTGTATATGGGAATCAAGATGTGGGTGCCATGTACGCAGGGACTGATTTCCTCTGTTGGATTGCAGTATGTTTGTCTTGCTGTTGTATCTGAGATACCAAGAATTTTGTTGTGGTGATTACGATGACAATAAACTCCCTTGTGTCCCCAAATACAGCCATGTCATACATCGCTGTACATTATTCTCAAATATACATTAAACTACAAGTTTACTGATTATTGTACAAATGAGTTTTAATTCTTAAACATTCCTAAACACTAAAGTGAATTTCAATGAACCTAAAAAAAGACAGCTGAATTTACGGTTGTGTTGGGTTTTGCCTGATGTTAAGTAGGGTTGGGTACTGAAACCCAGTACCAATATGGAACTGGTTCCTATTTGACTAGTACCTATGCAAGCGACTTTGACAAATTCCGGTACCTAATTTCGCTGCCACTTCAATTTTTCTATTGAACTAGTTCCCTCTGTTGCTCCAAACAGATGGAAGAAGCGGCACCTCTGCTAAACCGCTGTCCCCAGGCTAACACATACACTGTCGTGTACAACAACAACTGCCCCCCTCAACTCTCTGCCAGTCAAAGGTAGGAAAATAAATGATTGACAAGCTTCTACACACATCACACATTCAGTGACAGGCATGACACATTTACTGACCTCCTGGAAACACTGAGAACACGGTGATTACAATAAACAGCCCTTTCTGCCTTAGCCGAATACAAGAGTTAGAACAGTGAAGTTTAAATAGGAATACCAACTTAACATTTATTTTGCTGTCAGTACTGGAACTGTTATTTAGTGTTAGATGACTGCAGTTTGTTTTGGTAACTTAGGTTTTTTATATTGTGAATTTGCAACGTAAATGTGGTTTTGTAATTAATTTTATTTATATTTATGTACACTTTAAACAGTTAATATATTCTTCAATTTAAAGAATTTGAAAATCCCCTATGACTCTGAAAGTCCATCACAGTTTTTTTATTGTGTATGTTTTTTAAAGTATCGTTTCAGGCACCGTTTAGGCATCGGAACAATTTTAAGTATTGATTTGACACAGGAATTGTACAAAACCCAAATGATACCCAACCCTACTGTTAAGTGGGCTTGCTGCAGTTGAAAATCTATGTAAAAGACAGGCTCTGTCCCAGAAGAAAACTAAAATACTATGTGGAGGACACAAGATTATGTGATAATTATAATATGACAGCGCAGTGAACCAATGAACTTAACTCATATTTTAAAAAAACATAGCCAGAATATGTAAAGCTGTCATCACTTCTAGAAGTAGTTATCACTAGTAGTAGTAGTGTAAAGCTGTCATCAAAGCAAAAGGTGGCCACTTTAAAGAATATAAAATATCTAACACATTCTGTTTTACATTCACGTTTCTATTTTTAAACACTTTTATATTTACTACATAATAATGGGAAGGTGTGTCCAAACCTTTAACTGGTAGTATATATTTAACATAAATGACATTATTCTTTCTAATCAGTGATGCAACATCTATTTTTATGCTGATGACATTATTTTATGTGTACCCTGCTTCCACTCCAACTTATCTTATTCATCTCCAGTCAATCTTTTATACTTTCAATTTCATCTTAATTTTAAGCTTAAAATGCAAAGAAGAAAAAGTCCCCGGAATTCTCAATGTCAGCCTGTTTCTGACTATTCTACCATTAAAGCTAAATCACTCTTGCTGACTTACAAAACTACCTGACAGAAGACATTCATTCAAGAGTCCAATTTAACTTTTAAGCCCCAATCTTAAAACAATAATTTGAATTATTTAAAAACTATTTCAAGCTAGAGTGCTGGGCTTTTACATATAAATGACCATCTGATACATTCAAGTCCTTGCCAAACAGGTTCACACAACACCTATACATCATAAGCACGTGTTCATACTGTTATGTACTTACTCTCTCTGTCAGAACAAGGCAAGTAATCCTACCCTCATCCTGATTCAGTCTTTGGTTTGCAGCCTTGTAATTTTCCTGCACGCTGTAGAAACAGCAGAGGTAATACAAATCTGCTGGGCAGTTCAAACCAGAAGGTAGATAACAACCCAACACATGTGTCACTAAGCACAGATGAAGTGTATATAACAGTACTGAGCAGTCCCCCCCCAAAACTTATCAACAGCACTGCCATTATAGCTGCGATGGTGTGGAAAGCCCTCTGCTTTGATTGGTGAACCCGCTCCCTGTTCCCACCCACTTCCCCCGGCCCGGGATAATTGAGAGCGTGGAGAACTGAAATGTTACAAAAACAGATGACAATTAAGAAGGAAACCATAATGCAGACAGAGAAGTTAAAGGTGAACTTATAGCTGCTTTGACAAGTTACAATTAACCACCCGAAACTCAGTAACCAAACACATCCAATGCTGATGTTTCTGATCCTGACTCCGCCCCGCCTGTCTCAGTCCCAGGTAGGTGATGGGGTGAACGACAGCCAGGTAGTGTTCAGCACAGGTCAGGAGGTGAAACAGAGCCTATCCGAGGGAGGTGACAGCCCAGATGCAGAGCCCCACTGATATCATCCCTGGAAGATTGAAGTAGTCGCCACAATAAAAGAAAACGAACCCCAAGAATTCGATCAGCTGCATGGCGATGGAGTGATAGGTGAAGAGGTCAGAATGACTTGTTGCAGCCGTGGAAACGGAGCGCTGTTTCCTCCACTGTTGGTATCCCAGGTAGAGGACGAAGAGGAGGAGAGGGAGGAGGAAGAGGTTGATGATGGAAATAGCAGAGAAGACATAGATGCCCATTTTAGACCTGAAACACATGCTAAGGATAGGAGGGAAGGAGGAGTTGGAGGAGGAGAGGTTATGAGGAAGAAGGGAGGGGTCGTCAAAGGAAGAGGAGTTGACTGACATTTTATATATACGTAGAGGCCTGAAGAGGAAAAGGAGAGCCACATACAACCAAAGGGGAGGTGAAAAGAGACAGAATGTTAAAATCAAACGGAGACAGAGAAAATAATCTCTATAATAAAAGGTGCTTTGTTGTCATCATAAGAGTAGATTCATTTTCACAGAGAATGTCAACTCCCCAAAATAACTTCAGGCTATTTTTTAAAGATGTAACTTTACAGTCAAAAATAATTACATCTGTTGTTAATTTTCTATGTAGCTTGGTATACAAGAAATCTTGTTTATTTCCACCTTATACTGTGCGAGTAAATTATTACAACTAAATAACTAAATATAACTAAATCTAATATGTTAGATAACTAAAACATAATCATTTCTAAAGACCACCCACCTCCACAAAGTGTCTGTTTCTGATCTTCTTTCTCCTGTGTCTCCAAACTCTCTGACTGCTGTTCACTGGTGACTAGCACAAATATATCCTAATATGAATCTGTGGTTAAGGTGTGTGTGTGAAGAACAGGTGAGAGCAGGACTGTGGGGTTTTTTGCAATTCATATTTAATGATTTACAACCTGCAAATTTATTTTTCACATAGGTCAGATCGCAGTCAGCAGCACCACAATTTGATTATCACTCAATAACCTCTGCATCAGTTTGTCATCTGTGGTGCAAGATCTATCTGGAGGTTGTTCAACAAAAACACAGTCAAAACACACAGAGACAATTACGACATTTATTCCTTCATTTAAATACAGTGACAGTGATAAATTATTATCCGATAATACACATTACACTACAACTTTACTGATGCACACATTTGTTCAGTAAAATTTATTAATTTCATTTAATCGTTCCATTAAGAACGATTAAGAAATTTGAACATTTGACAGGGTTCAAATGACTAATGAACAAAGAGGTTTGTATTCAAATCAAACCCTGTCATTTAGTCCAGCACACCTGTCTGCTTGTGTGTGCATGGCTGTGTTTTCTTTACCTCTGTGACTCCAGTTTTGGACAAAATTTTCCAACAGATTTTCTCACAAGAACCCAGAGTGCAAATATTTTGTTGGCCAAGACAATCTAGCATGCATTCAGTTCGATAATCAATTCAGACTGGGACTACTTTATGTTTCAGTTCTTTGACAGTAGTAATTATACATATTACGCTTGACATTTACCTTCGGAGGTATCACAGCATGGCTCATTACTTTAGGCATAGTCATGCGCTGTTGCTCTAGGGATGGCATCATTCGAGGTCCAAATTCAACATTTAACCCCAGAAATTTAAACAATTACTTGAATTATTTTCAAATTATTTTCAAGCCATTGCCAAACATGGTCACATTTGCTTCTCTCAGTACACCGCAATATACCGGAGTTTTAATATCTTTTCTGTGGTGATGTTTCCCTGCTGGTGCCCTGGTAGTGATGTGTTTTATGCCAACCAGCAATGATTGGTTTGCCAGAACTGAAGGGGGAACAACTGTGGCAACAACAGCAACTCAGTATGTGATGGAGAGACCTTTCAAATCCTTTTTCCCCCCAGATTCTGTTTTGTGTTTAAATATTTCTGAATTCTGTTGTACAATTGAAGCACATTTTGTCATCAAAAACAGTGCCTTTTCATGCTACACATTCTCACTCCCGACTCGTCACATATTTTTAACGACCTGGGTACCTCTTTTGCGTCATTTATTGACGTTTAGGGCTCCGTGGTCAAGTTAGCAACACTTAGCAACAACAAATATGCAACTTCTAGTAAAGTTAGCAACAATAAATATGCACGTCCGGTTAGACTTTTTAAAAAAAACAAAAGCTAGCATGTCCAAAAATCGCCACTTTGAAACAGCTCGTTATTAAAGTCGTGAAATGCCGCAGTTTGGTTGCGTTTAGGCAACAAAACTACTTGGTTAAGGTTAGGAAAAGATCATGGTTTGGTTTAAAATAACTACGCATGTCAGTTAACACTTAAGCTAACCAATGTCACATCAATTTATGTAACTTAAATAAAAATAATGTTGACTTATTATAATTATAATGTTGTTTCACACAGGACACGAATCCCAGTCTCCTGGTTCAAAGTCGGGTTCTGGCCCTCAATCCACCCCAGCCACCTCCTTACTCAGTCTACCTTTACCTTTACTGTCAAAAACTGACGCTACAGGGCTTACCTCACTGCGTTGAACTATGATGCTGTAAGTATACCCAGTGCGTCACAAACTGACACCGATGGGTCTTGACCATGCGTCCATATGTGCAGAGTCAGGGACTGAGAATGGGTTGTATCATGTGGTGGATGAATAAAATTTAAACAATTCAATAAGAAAATATTAGAAATGTTATGAATGTCACTGAATTTGATGAATGATGAATATCCATGTAGAAATATTACAATGTATGTGCAATTATTTATGGGGCCAATTGAAAATAAATTTATTGCAACAGTAGGATGATAAAATATTTTAATAATATTTAATAGTGGACAATTCACAATGAATTCATCGCAATTCCCATTATCACAGGAAAACATTGTAAATTAATATTTGAATCTATGGCCGCTTAGGGCTTCCGTACCTGTGAACCTAAAGGCTCGTGCAGACTACGCAACTTGCCGTCTTGTGACCGGAGTCTTGAATTCGTTGTGGCGTTCACACTACATGACTGATCGGCGACAGGCGGTCGCACACTACACGAGCGGACAGTGGCTGTGTCACCCGACGCTCTAAACCACGTTTTGCAAAGAAAACACACGGGAAATGTGAAACGGGAAATGAGCGATCCTGCGTAGCAGCAGTTATAAAGACCAATTTTATAAAGACAAAGAGTATGGGTGAAAGAATGGATTAGCACATACAGGTGGCAGGGATCGTCTGAGCTACAGAGAGAGCTGGAGACGACAGCGATGTGTCAGAAATGTGTCGAGAAGCCGTTGTGATGCATCGTTGAGTAGTTCACACATAACGACTGGTGGGCGCTGATTGACTGCTGATTTACCCCCGATCACAGCCTGATGGTAGGTGAGCGGCAAATCTGGCTAAAATCGTGTAGTGTGAACTAGGCTTAACTCATGTTTAAACAACTATCGCGCTTTGTGTCGTTGGTCAGATAAAATGACAGAGAAAAGACACACAGACATAAGATCATTTTTAAGTGCATCAAAACAACAAGTACCACTTTGGCTGGATTATTTGTGTCCCCTACAAGAACTGTTCTTGAGAAATTTTGTGTTTATTGTCCCCCGAAACTGAAATTTATGCCCATGCCTCCAGGCCATGTAAGGGCTGTTTGACCAAGAAGGAGAGTGATGTATTGGTGCATCACATGACATGACCTCAACAATCACCTGAGCTAAACTTAAGTGAGATTGTTTGGGTTAAGTTGGACCGCAGAATGAAGGCAAAGCAGCCAACAAGTTTAAGTTCAAATTTAACATTTAACTTCGATCTTTAAAAAAATAATGATTGTTTTCAAATATTTAAAGCTAGAGTGCTGGTCACACGCCTATTCGTCCTAAGCATGTGTTGACAATGTTATGTAACTACTCTCACTGTCAGAACAAGGCGAGACAAAAGTTCTGCTGATACTCTCACATGTAATCCTACCCTCATCTTGATTCAGTCTTTGGTTTACAACTTTGTAATTTTCCTTCCCGATGTAGAAACAGCAGAGGTAACACAAATCTGCTGGGTAGTTCAAACCAGAACGTAGACAACAACAACACACATGGGTCACCAAGCACAGATGAAGTGTATATAACAGTGCTGAGCAGCCCCCCCAAAAACTTATCAACAGCACTGCCATTATAGCCGCGATGGTGTGGAAAGCCCTCCTCTTTGATTGGTCAACCCGCTCCTTGTTCCCACCCACTTCCCCCGGGCCTGGACGCTTCAGAGCGTGGAGAACTGAAATGCCGCAAAAAGAGATGACGATTAAGAAGGAAACCATAATGCAGACAGAGAAGTTAAAGCTGAACTTATAGCTGCTTTGACAAGTTACAATTAACCACCCGAAGCTCAGTAACCAAACACATCCAGTGCTGATGTTTCTGATCCTGACCCTGCCCGCCTGTCTCAGTCCCCGGTAGGTGATGGGGTGAATAACAGCCATGTAGTGCTCGACACAGGTCAGGAGGTGAAACAGAGCCTGTCCGAGGGAGGTTACAGTCCAGATAGCGAGCCCTACTGACTTCATCTCTGGGAGATTGATGTAGCCGCCACAAAAAATGAAGACAAAGCCCACGAAATCGTTCAGCTGCATGGCGATGGAGTGATAGGTGAAGAGGTCAGAGTGACTTGTTGTAGCCGTGGAAGCAGAGCGCTGTTTCCTCCACTGTTGGTATCCCAGGTAGAGGACGAAGATGAGGAGAGGGAGGAAGAGGAGGTTGATGATGGAGAAAGCAGAAAAGACCAAAATACTCTTTTTGGACCTGAAACACGTGTTAAGGAGAGGAGGGAAGGAGGAGTTGGAGGAAGAGAGGTTATGAGGGAGAAGGGAGGGGTCATCAAAGGAAGAGGAGTTGACTGACATTTTATATATACGTGGAGACCTGAAGAGGAGAAGGAGAGACACAGACAACCAAAGGGGAGGTGAAGAGAGACAGAATGTTAAAATCAAACGAAGAGAGTAAATAATCTCTCTAATAAAACATGCTTTATTGTCCTCAAGAGTAGATTCAATTTAATGGGGAATTTAATTAAACTCGCCATAATTTCATCCCTTTTTTTTAAAGTTATAACCTAACAGCCAACACAATTCTGTTTTATGTTTGTTTTCTATTTAGCTTGGAATATGAGACATCTTGTTGATTAATTCCAACATAATCTGTACAAGAAAATTATTACAACTCAAAATATTTAACTAAATCTAATATGTTAAATAACTAAAACGTGATTATTTCTAAAGACCACCCACCTCCACAGAGTTTCTGATCGTCTTTCTCCTGCGTCTCCAAACTCTGACTGCTGTTCACTGCTGTCTGGTACAAATTTATCGTAATATGAATCTGTGGTTAAGGTGTGTGTGTGTGTGTTGATTAAGATGTATGTGAAGAACAGGTGACAGCAGGACTGTGAGTCTTTTTGCAATTCATATTTTATGATCTACAACGTGCAAATTTATTTTTCACATTATTCTGAACCAGAGGTCAGATCGCAGTCAGCAGCACCACGATTTGAATATCATGTCTATTCATCTCTGCATCAGTTTGTCATTTGTGCTGCGTGATCCATAACAAAAACACAGTCAAAACACACAGAGACAATTACGACATTTATTCCTTCATTAAAATACAATGACAATCATAAATTATACACATTACGCTACAGCTTGATGCACACATATGTCCATAATGTTAAACATCCTAAACTTTCGTAAACAATTAATTCATTAATTTAATTTGATCGTTCCACATTTGACAGGATTCAAATGACTCCTGAACAAAGAGATTTGTATTCAAATCGATCCCTGTCATTTAGCCCAGCACACCTGTCTGTTTGTGTGTGCATGACTGTGTTTCACATCATCTGTGACTCCAGTTTTGCATGATGTTTTCCAACCAGATTTTCTCACAAGAACACAGAGTGCAAATATTTTTTTGTCCAAGACATTCTAAGATGCAGTCAGTCCGATAATCATAATCTTTATGTTACAGGTTTTTAACAGTAAAAGTTATACACTTGAAGCTCGACATTTACCTTCAGTGGTATCACAGTATGTGTCATTAGTTCAGGCTTTGCCATGTGGCGTGACTCTAGAGATCCAGTCGTTGTAGGCGGAGCCGTCGTCAGACTGAGCTCAGCAGGGGGGCATTTATTTTCAATGGGTGGGCACTAGTGATTTTCAAATATCCCATAGGCTTGTTTGCCTGAAGTGATGCAAACCAACAGCTCCTAAACCGACTCTATTTAACAGCGCACATGTAGTTTACGTGCCAGGCCATCTCACTGACAGGAGAGACACATCTTAATTCTAGTTTGCTCTACCTTAAGTGTTTAACACTAGGCTACCACTAAAAAAGCATCATGTACCATTATCAAAACAATATCAAACACACCCACAACATAGTCTACACAGAGATGATTCTACAATCTCCATTATGAAAAATAAATAAAACAGCTGTTTCTTCGTGGTGGGAGGGACATTTCAGGACAACGGACAGCACACAACTGAAAAAAATTAACTAAATACTAAATTGCTAGTCTCATCACAACACAACAACACAAAATAGTGCACTTTGACAGTAGGCTAAATAATAGCCTACCAGTTATATAAATACACTAACAACAGGCTAACATGAAACTTTAAATTAAACTCAGAGGAGCTCAAGACGCCACTTGTGAGCTCATTTGAATTTCTAGAGAACGTTGATCTAGTCCGGCGTGAAGCATTTTTGTGTTCTGAGAACACATTTTTGAGAGTGGAGAAGGAATTTGTGCAGGTCGCGGAGCCACGAACTAGCAGGTGTTGTGCCGAATTCTGCATGCCTGCCAAGAATTGCATGCACCTCGCGGGTAGTAACACTAATTCATGCTGAGAAAAGACGTGCATACAAATCTCAGCAGGTAGCCTACAACATCTGTTCTGCCAAATTATGCATCCACCTCTTAAAGTCCTTTTTTTGTTGTGCTCATTAATTAAATGCAGTATCACCACATATTTTTTCTGAATCATGAGGAATACTACTTCTGCGAAGTGTAATAAATTATTAATGACTCTAAGCGTTTATAAAATATACACTTTGTTTCATTTCTCGCCATTGATGTACCCCACAAAGGATATTATAGTGTTGAAAAGCAGTTCTTGGCAGGTATGCAAAACTCGGCATAACACCGCCAGGAATCTCCCGCTAACTCAAAGTCATTTCACGCGCTTAGCCTACACAGTGAATATTACATCAGCTTTAATATGTTTTCAACCAATGAACTGTTTGTAAACATATATTTTTATTATTCCTCACTGAAATGTGAATTAAATTAAAGTTTTAATTTAATTTTTGAAATTATATCATAATTCTATTTGGGGGAGGGCATAAAAGACTTTTGGTGGGACATTGCTCCCTCATGCAGCCCCCCATACAGTCGACTCCGGTGGCAGGTCAGTTCAAATTCAAATATCTCAGTAGCTTCTGGATTTCCATTTTTTTTTAATAATTGTGTCCACAGAGGATGACAGTTTATTGGTCAAAATTAAAATAGGTTTATGAATCCATACCTTCACAACAAATGAAATTCTGCCTTAACTGTACTTTTTGTTTTGTGTAAATCTGCAAATATTAGCATGCTATAATGCTATATTGTGCTCAAAGTGATGGTGCTGAAGTTAGACCCCTTTCCATCAGAAATGGGCTGCTGCAGGGTGTCTTGTTGGTCCTTTACAATTTAAATTATATAGAGATGACTTATTCATCCAAATCAGTGCTGCAACTTTTAGGGTTTGGGTTTCTCCTGTTTTTTTCTCGTTCATGCACCATGTTTGTTAGTTATTTATTTACTACCTGCCTATCTGTTCTTGTTCTGTATTCACGTTTAGGTTTCTTTGCTAGTAAGGTTTTCAATCCATGTTCTCTGTTTTGTTTTCCTAGATCCATCCTATTGTTATTTAGTATTTTGCTGGTTTCATATGTCTTTGTCTAGCTTTGTTTCCTGTTGAGTCCGATTGATCCCTAATGTGTTTCACATATTCGCTCCTTCCCTGCTTGTTTACCACTGTACCACTTTAATATGTTAAAGTTCTTTTCAGTCCCTGATGTGTCCTTATCATCATATGTTGAGTGTTCAGTCTGTTTCCGTGCTGTTAGAACTGCTGAACCTTTTAGGATTTCTGCCTGCATTCCTGTAAGCCTGATTTTTAGTTCTCCTTTAAAATAAATCATAGTAGAGAGTCTGAGAGCAACACCTGTATTCATGCAAACAACATAATTTTATTTATCCCTGTTTCCACTCAACAAAGGCTCTTACTAATCTTCAGTCTGGCTTCGATACTTTCCAGATATCTCATCTTTAGCATATGTTTTTTTTAAATACAGAGAAGACCAAGTGCAGAGTGGTTCTCTATGTCTAGCTGTGGCTAACATTGAAACTTTAAACATTACCTAAATCACTCCTGCTGACCTATAAAAATACCTGACTGCAGACTGTTAGGTAGGCTTTTATTAGAGAATTAATAGTGTGATAGCATCACATGTGTGAATCAAATGTTAACCTACCCTCATCCTGATTTAATGTTTTGTTTACAACATTGCAATTTTCCTCCCCGGTGTAGAAACAGCAGAGGTAACACATATCTGCTTGGCAGATCACACAAGAATGCAGAGAACAACTGAAAACACCTATCACTAAGGACTAATGAAGTGTAAATTACAGTGGAAAGCATATCTCCTCCAAAACTAATCAATAGCACTGTCAGAATAGCCATGATGGTGTGGAAAGCCCTCTGCTTTGATTGGTCACCCTGCTCCCTGTTCCCACCCACTTCCCCCGGCCCTGGACGCTTGAGAACATGGAGAACTGAAATGCTGCAAAAACAGATGACGATTAAGGAAAAAGCCATGCTGCCGAAAAACAAGATCAAGTTTAACTCTTCACTGCCTAGATAATTTACAGGCTGATGTGCCAAGCTCCAAAACCAAACACATCCAATGCTGATGTTTCTGATCCTGACCCCGCCCGCCTGTCTCAGTCCCAGGTAGGTGATGGGGTGAACGACAGCCAGGTAGTGTTCAGCACAGGTCAGGAGGTGAAACAGAGCCTGTCCGAGGGAGGTGACAGCCCAGATGGAGAGCCCCACTGATATCATCCCTGGAAGATTGAAGTAGTCGCCACAATAAAAGAAAACGAACCCCAAGAATTCGATCAGCTGCATGGCGATGGAGTGATAGGTGAAAAGGTCAGAATGACTTGTTGCAGCCGTGGAAACGGAGCGCTGTTTCCTCCACTGTTGGTATCCCAGGTAGAGGACGAAGAGGAGGAGAGGGAGGAGGAAGATGTTGATGATGGAGATAGTAGAGAAGACTAAGTTGCTCCTTTTGGACCTGAAACATTTGTTCAAGAGAGGAGGGAAGGAGGAGTTGGAGGAGGAGAGATTATGAGGAAGAAGGGAGGGGTCATCAAGGAAGGAGGAGGTGACAGACATATTTGGATATGTGGAGGCCTGAAGAGGAGAAGGAGAGGCACAGACAACCAAAGGGGGAGGTGAAGAGAGACAGAATGTTAGAATAAATAATATCTCTAAGAGTAGCTTCAGTTTCAGGGCAAATATTAAACTACCCAAAATAGATTTAGGCACTAAAACTACATGTTTTTTATCCTGCCTGTCCACCCAAACCACCTCCTTTCTCGGACTTTTATGTTATTTATAGTAATTTTAGAGTTGAACAATGGCGCTAAATGGCGCTGTGAGGTGAAAGGATCCCATGTGCGTTGGGACCAGTCGCCAAATGACATGACTTAAACCCCTTTTCCACTGCATAGTACCAGCTTGACTAGCCTCAACTGTACTCGTCTTTTTTTGGTTTTCCATTGTGGAAAAGTTGTAAATGTACCTGCTACCAGGTACTTTTTTCGTAGCATGTCCGTTTCCAAGCTAGCTGAGGCGATACCAAAATGTGACGTGAAAACAGAGCAGACCACTGATTGTTCAGAGAAAATTGTCACTATTCACTGTGGCAGACAGAGGCCAGTAACAGAATGTTGAGGTGAGAAATCAACTGCGTAGATTTTGAATATTGATAGTTTTATGAAAAGTGAAAAATGAGCTTGAAAGTTTTGGAGTTGAGGAGCTCCGTAAGTGGCGGCAGGGGAAGCGTGCACCAACCCGCGGGAGAAGCTCACAGTACCGTGGTTCCACCGTCACAGCTGTGAGGTTTTCATACCGCATATCTGTCGTTACATTGTGAGTATTGTTGAAACATTTTAAATTAAATCAAGGGACAGCTGTTTGTGTGTGTCACATTGAACATTACGTAGCGGCAGTTTTGTGTGGTGTTGCTATGACAATCAACTACACTGAGTGGTACTATGTCTGAGTACTATCTGCAATGGAACACGGAGGATGGCGGCAGGGCCGTGCAGAGACCTTTGGAAGGGCAGGTGCTCAAAGTATAAAAGGGGCACATGGAACAAGGATTTAAATAGTGTTGTTTTCAAAATAACGATACAGAAATATATATCATTATGTACTCCTTGCTGATATGCGTATACTGATGCTTCTATCGGTAAATCAACAAATGCTGTGATACAGTTTTGAGAAAGATACACAGGCAGAGAAATGCACATTTTGGTGAGCAGCGGCTCAAGTGAAAAAAACGGCACTTGTCATAATAATTTATGATTTTTTTTGACAAAATGTTAAATATATTAACACAACTCTGACTACCTTACCAATTTATTTTGATTCCCACTTTTGCAAATGTTTAACCCTCAACATTTTTCTACAAAATAATCACACAAGAGCAGCAACAGCAAAGTAAACTCTGCCACGATGTGCATGTTTTTTATGCTACTAGTATATATTTAGAATAAATGACTGCACCAAGAAGAGGGACACAGTTTCACTAATTATTTGTTTATTTTTCACAAGGAAATAAATCCTTTTAATTCTTTTGGTCTTGTTGGATCATCACATAACACTTAATTTGTTAGGACTTGGTTTCACATTTGAGGGAGGGCTGTCTGTATCATGTAAAGATCTATCAGCATGCAACAAACTAATGGAATGGATAGTTATTAGATGAGGAGCCTCTATGATCAGAAATATAAAGTTACTGCTTAAGGCAGGACACTTTTTCATATAGTGGTCACATTTCACATTTGGGTCTATTTTGCTTCCATGTCTTCTTTTACTCTCATGGAAAGAAAACTTCCAAAATACACATTTAGATGGAGTTTACCCTGTATATTAAACAGAACATTTCAGGGGAAAAGAGTCTTGATGTAAGTCATTAACTGGGGAAGGTCTGTGGTGACATGATTTAGTTATTTTCTTTAGCCCATTCACCTGCAGTGACTTGTCAAATGTGTGCAAATTAGCACATTTTAATTAGTTAACGCCTAATTTGCATATCAATGTGGCGATCGTCATTACATTATTAGACACAAATTTTACTATATTCACCTGTTGTGCCTCCATTACGTAGGCAACAGTAACAGTAGCCTGTATGACCAACCATGATCCTTAGCTTGACTTTAGCTAATTATTTTAGCTCAGCTCATGAGTCGTGCATGTTAGCAGTGAACTCGAGGCACTGCTAGTTTAATCTTATGTTGGTCTTTAGTTCATCACCACTCACCTCCGCACAAGCCAAGAAAAACACTGCTGGGAGGGGCTGCTGCGGGTAGAGGCGAGAGTGAGAGAGAGAGAGAGAGAGAGAGAGAGAGAGAGAGAGAGAGCAGCGAGAGAGCATCGGAACTGACAAAGTCTCATCTCCCGACCTGATATTTAGATTTTTTATTCAGTAAATATATTTGTTTGACAGGAAAGCTGTGCGCAAACAGGAATAGATATACTGTATATATAAATTCATTTATTTAAAAAAAAAAAGCATCCCGGAAAAAAGGGCACTTTCTCTTGAGGAAGAAAAAGGGCAGGTGCTTGAGCCCCTTTTGATGTCTATGTGTGCACGTGCCTGGATGGCGGGCCAGAACCAAGTCGATCAGAGTTGAGTCGAGGCGAGTTGAGCTGGTACTGGTAATGGTAAAACGGCTAGAGAGTAGCTATTTGATGCTCTTGGACTGAGAACGGGCTGGATCACCTGTGGTGACCATGCACTGATTACAGAACATTGTTACGTAGATTTCTTGATTTCCATGGTCAAGCAGTTGTGTTTTGTGGATCTTTAGCTTTTTTTTATGTTTTCTGCATAAAATGTAACAACTAGAGCTGAGGCCGTATTAAAGAAAGTTGCTATCTTCAGTCTTAAGTTAAGATAGGAAGAGTCTAAGATACGATTTTTCTCAATTTGGTATTACAGAAGCAAATCCTAATAAACTTTGGGAAGCCTGTCTTATCTTACTTCATCCTGTCTTATCTCAGGTTAGGAAATCCTGAATACTGTTACCTAGCAACCAATGCCACTTTTCTCATCTTGCCGAGCTAAACTGCTTTTAATCGCTGTTTTGGTAGTTTTTTTTTGAAACATACACTAAAAATGGAGCAGAAACAACAACTGTCACTGGTGTTTGTAAAATCCTTTGAGAAAACTAAATCCACATAACGCTTAACTAAAATAGCGGACACAGTCTCCGCCGCATATCTGGCATCCAGTGGAGCGCAGATGCTGTCAAAAAGAATATTAAGTCCATTTAAAGTCATATGAAGACACAGGCAACTGTTGTGTCCAAAGAGCAGAGGAACTGACATGCACCTCCTCAAAAAATGTAACTACACGTCGAGTCGACGTTGACTGCAAGCTCTGCGATTGGTCAGCTGGATAGCCTTGCAGTGCCTCCAAGCCGACAGGAAGTGCCCGTGCTTTGAAGTAACTTTTAATAGCAGCCAAAACGGCGGCTGTAAAACGGCGGATCAATATATTTGACCGTCACAACCCGAGCGAAATGACTCGTGTCATTATCAGAATGTGATGTACTCGGTCGATAACATTTCGAAAGGCCAACACGTTTACAATTTTACCCCCATTCACATTAGCGGAGCGCTAAACTGGAAGTCAGCCTGCTCGGCCGGCAAAAGTCAACACAGTGGACGCTATGGCGCTACTTCCGACTCGTGTTTGGGGGATTAATTGCAGATTGACGGACACATGGACGCACAGGTATAAATGCCTGGCTAGATGTTTAGCCTACGGCGTAGCTACGTACATAGACCCTACGCGGGGAGTATAAATCAAGCTTAAGGCCACCCTGCTAAGGTGGGTGTGGCAGAGTTAAGTGGGCAATCACTCTTGTGTCCTGTCAGGGCCTTGACAGAGTACCTTCACCATGCACAAGTTCTGGACAACACTCACATTCTAATGAAGGTTAACCACACACATGCATTGCTGACATAACCATGTGTTGCCAGTCAGTGCATGGTCACCACAGGTAACACAGGTCTACCATGACTCTTTTGTCTATATATGGACACACTGCAAAAATGTTTATGGTACAGCTTCTCTGCACTTTTCAGAATCAGAAGTTGAACTGACAAAAAACGTTTTACAATAGATCATAAAAAAGAAGTTCTAAAAGGACATGTTTAACATCACTTAATGACTTGATGACAAATTGAAATAGAAAAACATATTTAAAGACTTAATGTTTGAGAACATGAAAGCATAAGTGTATAATGCTTTTGACTAACAAGTTATCAACAGTATCACTGAAACAAAACACTTTAAATTAAGGTACCACAAAGGATCACTTCTTAAGATATCAACAGTCGCTTCAACCGTTGAAATTACATCAATAACAAGTTTATTTTAAAGATCACCCACCTCCACAGACTACTCGTCTATTTTCTCGTCTCCAAATTCTCTGACTGCTGTTCCCTGGTGTCCGGTATAAATATATGCTAATACAAATCAGTGGTTGAGGTGTGTGTGTGTATGTGTGTGTTTTGATATTGATGTGTGTATGTGTGGGTTCGATGTGAAGAACAGGTGTGAGCTGTAGGTCTTTTTGTAATTTACATTTTATGATTTACAACTGGCAAATTTATTTTCGCTTTATTGTGCCACAGAGGTCAGATCGCAGTCAGCAGCCCCACTATTTAAATGTCATGTCAGTCATCTCTGCATGAGTTTGTCATCTGTGCTGCATGATCTATACAGAGATCTGTATAGAGAATGTACAACAAAACACTCCAACACAACACAGCTTTACTGATTATTCAACAGATCTACATTCATAATTTTAAACTTCTGAAACTTTCAAAAATAATTAGACCCTCTGATGGAGCTCAGGATTGATCAGGAGGACGGCTGCTTTACTCCAGATAGTTTCACTGTATGAACCTGGACTGTGTGTGAGACCTTTTGGATGTTAGAGACCTGTTTGGATTTTAGCGTGCATGTCTTTCATGGTGAGAGGTAAAGAGAGTTAAAAGAAGTGAAAAAACAGGATTTGGCTGGGAGGGATGTGAGAACTGAGAAATGGGAGATAAGTGTTAGACAGGCCTATATACGTGAATGCATGTGATTGGATTAGAGAGACACAGGTGGATGAAACAAGTGAAGCACAGGTGGTTGATTGGAGGAATTGAATGAGGTGCAGGTGGTCAAATTAGTGAGAAAGAGGTGTGGTCCTGTTCCTGAACTTTAGTTACATAACTCCATATTTGGAGCAACATTTAGACTAATCATTAATGAACATACATTAATGACTAGTTCGAAATATTAAATAACTAAATATTTAATTAAACTAATCTGTTTAATCTTAAAGACCACCCACCACCACAGAGTTTCTGTCTGATTGTCTTTCTCCTGCGTCTCCAAACTCTCTGACTGCTGTTCACTGACAGTTGTCTAGTACAAATATTTACAAATACATATCTGTGGTTAAGGTGTGTGTGAAGAACAGGTGAAAGCAGGACTGTCTCGTTTTTTGATGTCCATATTTTATGATTTACAACTGGCAAATTTATTTTTCGCTTTATTGTGCCACAGTGGTCAGATCACAGTCAGCAGCACAAATCAAGTGTTGAATATTTTATTTGATTGTTTTTGTTGTTTTTGTTTATCACACATTATAGTTTGGAGTGTTTTTCATATATGCAATGCTGAATATGTTATTGGTTTGATGGTTTGCTGTGTTTTTGTTCATTACATATTATGGTTTATGTAAGTAGTTAATTACTTGATATTGTCTAGGGGTGCTGTATTACCCAGAAGTGCATGTCATTTTTTCAAAGTAGAAATAGGTTATAAGATGTGATCATTAGTAGTTTATTTCTCATCTTAGGGTGTGATTACCAGTATTTTTACCTTGCCATTCAGTATTAACTTGTGCCTTACAATAAGATGTGGTCATTAGTAGTCTATGTCTCATCTTAGGGTGTGATTAACAGTGTTTTACCATGTTATTCAGTATTAACTTGTGCCCCTTTAAGGTGCCTACAAGCAGAGAAATTGGTCAGGCAGAAATATAGCAAAAAGAGAGAGCTGTTCAGGTGGAATGTGCAAAATCAAGACAAGACATTGTAGCCAATGAGGACAAACTATGTTGGATCCGATGAGAGCGAACTGTGTTGTAGCCAATAAGAATGGATCCCCTTATCAAGAAGGGAGTAGGGAGGACTTATCTGACGAGGGGGAGGCACGTCCCAACAGGGCACATGCAGTAACACGTGCACCATGTGAGATCATGGCAAATCAGAGCCAAAAAATGAGTTCATAAGGAAAGTTGCTGACTACAGTACCAACGGGAGGGCACATGCAGCAACACGTCAGCCATCTGAGATCATGGCAAATCGAAGCCAAAAATGAGATCATAGGGAAAGTTGCTGACTAGTACGGTAATTTCCAAAACCAAGCTTTGCACTAAGTTTTAACGAAAAACAGCACATTCCATGTTTGATTTGTTCATATTGATATGTTGAAATCATGATATACACTTGTTGATTATGTTATTCCTTATTAATCCTTTTAAAAATACGGTAAAACTGAAGTTGAGACATAATGGTGAATTTCTAGTCCAGTACTGTCCAAAATATATATAAAGAGGGACAAATTGTGACCAAATTATGCTAAATAAAAGAAACTTTAACATTAGTGAAAGGGTTGAATTGTCAAATTAGTATGTAAGAACGGCCACTAAATGGCAGCAGAGGATGAGAAATTCACCATTAAAGAGGAGTGATCAGCGAACTCTGTAGGTGGAGTTAAAGGGTAACACCCACTAACGGGGTAGAGTTTAGGGTGAATATAAGGCTGTGTTCGCTGACCACAAGTTGGTTCCATTCTGAGACCTGCAGGGATGTTACTCGGGTTTATTTGTCCTTTTTTGGAATAAAACTCTTTTGCACCGAATCTTGACCGTCTCCAGTGAAGTTTTTTGGCCACAAAGAATTGACTAAAGAAGAAAACTAATAGATCATTATTTGTTGAGTTTACTACGTTGGTGGAGCAGGGTCCAGGCCCTCTACCAGCCCACCTTGGCCCCTGTTTTTGACACAACACAATCATCTCTGCATCAGTTTGTTAGCTGTGCTGCATGATCTTTATAAAGATGTACATAGATTGTACAACAAAACACATTCAAACACTCAGACACAGTTATACATGACATATTCCTTCATTTAAATACAGTGACATTATAAATCATTATACTTTACAATACATTATACTACAACTGTACTGATTATACACAATTAACATTGACATTATTAATTCATTAACATTTGTTAACATGTACATGGTAATATAATATGTTATAATTGATTAAATATATTAATTTTAATCAGTCAGATGAACATTTGATAGGATTCCAGTGAATCATAAACAAAGAGGTAAAATGATTAAATGAAATCATGTCATTTAGTTCAGGACAACTGTCTGTTTGCGTGTGCATGACTAGGCTTCATCACATCTGTGAGTCAAGTTTTGGATGAAATTGCAAATATTTGATGTTGTAAGATGCAGTCAGTCTAAGAGTCAATGTATCATATCATCATAATAGGACTACTTTATGTTCCAGATCTTTAACAGTATTAACTATACGCTTTATGAGCAATCATCAGGTCAAAATTAAAAAATACTCTAACAACCAAAACCTGCAAAACAAAATGATATTCCAGTCATGCTAAAATGCTAAATTGTGCTGGTACAGATGGTGCTGAGGTTAGCCAGCCTTCCATCAGAAATGGGCTGCTGCAGGGCTTTCTTCTTGGTCCTTTACTATTTACATTATATAAAATGACATTATTCATCCAAATCAGTTCTGCAACTATTTTTGGGTTTTGGTTTGTGTTTGTCCTGTTTATTTCTCGTTCATGTGCCATATCTGTTGGTTGTGCTGTGTTCCTGTTTGGGTTTGTTTTGCAAGGAAAGCTTCTGTTCCATGTTCTCTGTTTGGTTTTCCTAGATCCATCCTCTTGTTATTTAGTATTTTGCTGTTTCATGTGTCTTTGTCTAGCTTTGGTTTTCTGTTGAGTCTGACTGATCCTTGATGTGTTTCACGTGTTTGCTCCTTCCCTGCTTGTTTACCACTGTATTTAATGTTGAGTGTGTTGTCTGTTTCTGTGCTGTTTGAATTGCTAAACCTTTTAGGCTTTCTGCCTACATTCATGTAAGCCCGATTATTCTCATTTAAATAAATCATATGAACAGAATTCTGCATTTAAATACAAAGAAGAGCAAGTGCATAGTAACCTCTGTGTCTATCTGTGTCTACTATTAAAAGTTTAAACATTTTATAAATCACTCTTGCTAACCTAAATTTATGTGACAATTCAAATTAAAATCAAATCCCAAATTTAAAACAATAACTTGAAGTATTTGTGAAATATTTTAACGTAGCTTTTATTTGACAATGAATAGAATGATACTCTCACATGTAGTCCTACCCTCATCCTGATTCAGTGTTTACAACATTGTAATTGTCCTGCCCGGTGTAGAAGAAGCAGAGGTAGCACAAATTTGCTGGGAAAATCACACAAGAATGCAGTGAGGATCTCCAAACACCCACCACTAAGGGAAACTGAAGCGTAAATTACAGTGCAAAGCAGATCACCACCAAAACTAATCAATAGCACTGTCAGAATAGCCATGATGGTGTGGAAAGCCCTCTGCTTTGATTGGTCACCCCGCTCCCTGTTCCCACCCACTTCCCCCGGCCCTGGACGCTTGAGAACGCGGAGAACTGAAATGCTGCAAAAAGAGATGATGATTAAGGAGAAAGCCATGCTGCCAAAAAAAAGGATGAACTTTAAGTTAAAACTGCCTAGATGATTTACAGGCATATATGCCAAGGTCGATAACCAAACACATCCAATGCTGATGTTTCTGATCCTGACTCCGCCCGCCTGTCTCAGTCCCAGGTAGGTGATGGGGTGAACAACAGCCAGGTAGCGCTCCAAACAGGTGAGGAGTTGAAACAGAGGCTGTCCGAGAGAATTGAGAGTAAAGATGGAGAGCCCTACTGAATTCATCTCTGGAGAATTGATGTAGTCGCCACAAAAACAGAAGAGGAACCCCAAGAATTCAATCAGCTGCATGGCGATGGAGTGATAGGTGAAGATGTCGGAGTGACTTGTAGCAGACGTGGAAACGGAGCGCTGTTTCCGCCACTGTTGGTATCCCAGGTAGAGGACGAAGAGGAGGAGAGGGAGGAGGAGGAGGAGATTGATGATGGAGATAGTAGAGAAGCTTATGTTGCTCATTTTGGACCTGAAACATTTTTTCAAGAGAGGAGCGAAGGAGGAGTTAGAGGAGGAGAGAAGAAGGGAGGGGTCATCAAAGGAAGAGGAGTTGACTGACATATTTGCATATGTGGAGGCCTGAAGAGGAGAAGCAGAGGCACAAAGGGGGAAGGGAAGAGAGACAGAAAAGTTTATATAATATCTCTCATAAAAGGTTTTTCATTATCAAAGAGTAGATTCAATTTCAAGGCAAATATTATTAAACTCCCCAAAATAATGTATCAAAGTTGCCACTTCATGAGCAAAAAAACTTTTATCTTTTTAGCTTAATTATCCTGGGAAACTGAACTGACTGAAGCAAAGGAACCAGCTTTTATTTTTTGAAGCCGAGACAAGAAACAAAATAATTTTCAGAGATTTCACCCAATCCGTTCTCATCATACGGTGTCATATTATAGACGGTTTATAGGCCCATGGGCGTCGTTTTTGTAGAGCTCTGATATATGTAGAGTTTTAAAATAAGCAGTATGGTTAGGGTCAGGCACCAAAACTACTTGGTTCGGTTTAGTAAAAGATCACAGGTTTGGTTAAATAACTACATTACTTATGTGACTTAAATTACGTAAGTTAAGTAACACTACGTGTGTAAGTTATGTAACATCACTAAAAAGACCTAATGTTGAACCAACACCGGTCTACTGGGTGAATGTCCATCCTAATCACCTCTTTACTCTGACATTTATGTTATTTATAGTAGTACTTTTAGAGTTGAATAGTAACGCTAAAGGGCTTCCCCCAGTGCGTTAAACTATGATGTGAAAGGGTGTCATGTGCGTTTGGACCAGATGCCAAAAGACGTGCCAAAGATTGCCTATTTGATGCTCTGGGAATGAGAACGGGCCAAATCACCTGTGTTGACCACACACTGATTGGCAGCACATTGTTATGTAGATTTCTTGATTTCCATGGTTACGCTCTTGGGTTTTGTGGATCTTGGCTTTTGTGTTGACATCAGTATTTTCGCATAAGGTGTAACAACTAGAGCTGGTCTGCAGGCCCCAATTTTTGGATTGTCCTGTTGTATGTCTTGTACAAGCTGGTCTAAGGAATGCAGTGTACGTCATCAGCTTTGCTGCTTGACTTGCATGGCCATTATAACAAGTGACATCTTGCCTACTGGGTCTTGTTAACACTGAAGTCTATTGAACACAGCTGTAGTCCCAAGTAGTCTGATCTAGTTGGAGAAAGCAGGCGGATGCTCTTTAGCTTCTGTTTTTTCTCTATTGGCATTTTCTCTATTTGTTGGCAAATGGCCTCCACAGTCCGCACTGGCCTTCCATGTCAGCATGTTGAATGTATGGAGGGTTAATTATGCTTTGCATTATTGCACTTTTTTGCAAGCACAGTGGCTCACATCTGTTTGGCATGAGGGATAAAAATGCCAAGTCATAATTGCCTGCTGCACATCTTGTTTTATCCTGCTTTCTGGGGTAGCAATTCTGTTTTCATTCACCTTCAGCCACTTCCATTTAGTTGTTGTTGTGGGCTAAGAGGCACAGAGTGGCTGTTTGGAATGACCAAGTGGTTTGTTCCTCAGATGTGGCTTTCAGGAAAGGGATGGCCATGCCCTCCCCTTTGGCTACAGGGGTAGAACCCTCTCCGGCTTAGCACTCCGCCTCCATCGCGATAGGGAATAAAGACTCTTCACACCAAACCTTTGACCCTAAGGTCTTGTAAGTCTATTTCACGCTTTCCAAAGACACCCTGCACATGCATTTCTGATCTGGCCACTACAGGTGATGTATTTTAAAAAGCATTAGCGTCTGCTGCCCCTGTGAAGGTTAAAGAGGGACTGGCAGAACCATGGCAAAACATCTAACCTTCTGAACGATGTGCATGAAATAAAACAATGTATTTCAGATCTATCCCGACTCTTCTGTCTTTATTTGCACACATTGCAAAATGTTTATGTTTCAGCTTCTTTGGACTTCTGAATAAAGTGTTGTTGAACTGACAGACAATTTAGAATACATTTTAGAAGTAATCTAAAAATACATTTTAGGAAGTTCTAAAAGGACATAATTATATTCATTCATGACTTCCCCAGTAATACCAACTTGGCAAATTGAAATATAAAGACATATGTACCCACCTCCACAGACTTTCCTGCGTCTCCAAACCGGCTGACTGCTGTTCACTGGTGTCTAGTACAAATATATCCTAATACAAATCAGTGGTTAAGGTTTATGCCTGTGTGTGTGTGTGTTAATGTTAGTGTGTGAAGAACAGGTGTGAGCAAGACTGTGGGTCTTTTTTGCAATTCATATTTTATCATTAACAACTGGCAAATTTATTTTTCTCATTATGGAGCCACAGAGGTCAGATCGCAGTCAGCAGCACCACTATTCAAATATCATGTCATTCATCTCTGCATGAGTTTGTCATCTGTGCTGCATGATCTGCCCTCACTGGCAACTTCATTAGGTTCAACTGTTCATTTGCTTGTTAACAGAAAAAGCTAATCAGCCAATCACATGGCAACAACTTAATACATTTAGAAAGTTCAAACCGAGCATTAGACTGTGGAAGAAAGCGGATTTAAAAAGTACATGACATAATTATGTATATTCCCAATTCCACTTAAAACCAGGATCTTAATAATCTACAGTCTAGCTCATAAACTTATTTGAAATACAGAGAAGACCAAGTATATGCTATTCACTGTCTACCTGTGACTACCACAAAACTTTAAATGATACCCAAATCATTCTTGCTGACTGTTAATTAATGTTTAAATTATTTTACATTTTTAAACTCAGCTTTTATTTGACAATTTATAATATGAAACTCTCACATGTAATCCTACACTTATCTTGATTGAGTGTTTGGTTTACACCATTGGAGCAAGGCGGCTGCAGGTGCCGAGTCCGGCAGCCGCAGTTGCTTTTCTCAGGCTGCACAAAGTTGGAACCGCACTTTTGCCCGGTCTCGCGGCATTTTTCTTTGCAATTGCTGCAAGATCAGTCATTGATCTCAGCTCACAGTGAGCTCACGCAGGTACAATGTGTCTGACTTCACCGCTGCCGTTTTTATACCCCACCCCTGCAGTCACCTACAGCTCATGTAAGTTTATGAAGTCGGCGAAAGTCAGCCGCCGTCATCTCGAACGCACCTAATACCACATCAAACGTGAGGTGCTAACATGGATGCAGCTATGAAGCTGCCGGGTTTGCTTCAGGGAAAATTTATTTTTAAGAAGCTTCCCAATGGAAACCTCGACAAGACTAAGGCTTGCTTGCACCTTGTGCAATGCGGAATTAGTTTACTGTAGGAGTTCTTCCAGTCTCAAGTACCACCTAAACGCAAAGCATCCCTTAGCTAATGCAGAAGATGCCGGGCCAAGCACTGATGTAGCGCAGCTCGAGCTTGTTCTCCAGGCGGCCACAGGTGACCCATCTTATCTTCTCAAAGACTTACTTTTAGTCATTATTTAGGTAGCACACATATTCTGAATGCCTTCGGCAGAATTCAAATGAGCCATTTTAACCTAGATTAATCTAGATTAATTCCATCAATCAATCATCTCGGCATCAGTTTGTTAGCTGTGCTGCATGATCTCTATAAAGATGTATATAGAGATTGTACAACAAAAACACATTCAAACACACAGACACAGTTATCATGACATGTATTCCTTCATTTAAATACAGTGACATTATAAATCATTATACTTTACTATACATTATACAACAACTGTACTGATTATTTTACACACAAACGTTCATAATATTAAACATCCTAATCCTTCCAAACACAAAAAAATTCAGAACTTGAATAAAAGTCATTAACAGCTGAAATTATATAGATGCCAATGATGTAGCAAACTGCAACTAGGGTTAATTTAATCAGTCAGATGAACATTTGACAGAATTCAAATGCAGAGGCGTGTATTCAAATGATGTTATTTAGTCCAGCACTCCTGTCTGTTTGTGTGCATGGCTGGGTTTCATCACATCTGCAACTCCAGTTTTGGACAATATTGCAAATATTTGATGATGTAAGATGGAGTCAGTCTGAGAGTAATGCATAATAGGACTACTTTATGTTCCATATCTTTAACAGTATTAACTATACTCTTGATGAGCAATCATCAGGTCAAAATTAAAAATAGTTCATGAAACAATACCTGCAAAACAAATGATTTCCATCACCCTCTAATGTACTTTTTCTGCGTAAATCAACAAATGTTAGCATGCTAAAATGCTCTATTGTGCTCAAAGCGATGGTGCTGAAGTTAGACCCCTTTCATCAGAAGTGAGCTGCTGCAGAGGGCTGCTCTTGATCCTTTCCTATTTACATTATATAAATGACAGTGCTGCAATTTTTAAGGTTTTGGTTTGGGTTTCTTCTGTTTTGTTTGTTAGTTATTTATTCACTACCTGCCTATATGTTCTTCTGTGTTTCCATTTAGGTTTTGTTTGCTAGTAAGACTTTTGTTCCATGTTCTCTGTTTTGCTTTCCTAGATCCATCCTTGTGTATTTTTCCATGATTTACTTCCTGTGTTATTTTGTTATCATGTCATCTGTTTCATTCTAGCTTTGCTTTCTGTAGCGTCTGATTGATCCTTAATGTATTTCACGTGCTTGCTCCTTTCCTGCTTGTTTGCCCCTGTATTTAAGGTGCTAAGTTCTGCTCAGTCCTTGTCCTGTCCTCATCATCATATCTCGAATGTTTTGTCTATTTCCATGCTGTTTGAATTGCTTCAGCCTTTTAGGATTTCTGCCTGCATTCCTGTAAGCCTGATTATTATTGTTTAAATAAATCATATGAAATGCATTCTGCTTTGTCTGTGTCTACGTTCGAACCTGCACCTCTGTATACATCTGAATTTATGAAGACAACATCATTTTGTATATCGCTGTTTCCACTCTAAACCGCATCTTAATAATCTTTGGTCCGCATTTGATACTTTCCGAATATCCCATCGTTAGCATACGCTTTTTCTAATAAAGAGAAGCCTAAGTGCATAATATTCTCTGTGTCTATCTGTGGCTACGATTAAAACTTTAAACATTACCTAAGTCACTCTTGTTGACCTATAAAAATACGTGACAGCAGTCTCTCACATGTAATCCTGCCCTCATCCTGATTCAGTGTTTTGTTTACAACACTGTAATTTTCCTCCCCGGTGTAGAAACAGCACAGGTAACACATATCTGCTCGGCAGATCACACAAGAATGCAGAGAACAACTCCAAACACTCACCACTCAGAGATAATGAAGCGTAAATTACACTGGAAAGTATATCTCCCCCAAAACTAATCAATAGCACTGTCAGAATAGCCATGATAGTGTGGAAAGCCCTCTGCTTTGATTGGTCACCCCGCTCTCTGTTCCCACCCACTTCCCCCGGCCCTGGACGCTTGAGAACGCGGAGAACTGAAATGCTGCAAAAAGAGACGACGATTAAGCAGAAAATCATAGGGCCGAAAAACAAGATCAAGTTTAACTCTTCACTTCCTAGATAATTTACAAACAGATTTGCAAAGCTCAGAAACCAAACACATCCAATGCTGATGTTTCTGATCCTGACCCCGCCCGCCTGTCTCAGTCCCACATAGGTGATGGGGTGAACAACAGCCAGGTAGCGCTCCACACAGGTCAGGAGTTGAAATAGAGGCTGTCCAAAGCTGGGGACAGCCCAGATGCGGATCCCAAATGAATTCACCTCTGGAGAATTGATATAGTCGCCACAAAAACAGAGGATGAACCCCAAGAATTCGATCAGCTGCATGGCGATGGAGTGAAAGGTGATGAAGTCAGAGTGACTTGTTGTAGCCGTGGAAACGGAGCGCTGTTTCCTCCACTGTTGGTATCCCAGGTAGAGGACGAAGAGGAGGAGAGGGAGGAGGAGGAGGTTGATCATAGAGATAGTAGAGAAGACTAAGTTGCTCCTTTTGGACATGAAACATTTGTTCAAGAGAGGAGGGAAGGAGGAGTTGGAGGAGGAGAGATTATGAGGAAGAAGGGAGGGGTCATGAAAGGAAGAGGAGTTGACTGACATATTTGTATATGTGGAGGCCTGAAGAGGAGAAGGAGAGGCACAGACAAAGGGGGAAGGGAAGAGAGACAGAATGTTAGAATAAAATAATAAATAATAATAAATAATATCTCTAATAAAAGGTGCTTCATTATCATTAAAAGAGTCGATTGAATTACAGAGCGAATATTTTTAAACCCCCCAAAATATTGTATCAAAGGTGCCAGTTTGTGACCAAAAACACCCATACTCGGTTCATCTTCTTCTTTAGCTTGACATCCAGGGTAACTGAGCAAAGGAACTAGCTTTTTTTTTTTTTGAAGCAGAGACAGGAAAAAAACCTAACAATTTTCAGACATTTCTCCCAACCTGTTGTCATCACAGGGTGTCACATGTAGATGCTTTGTCAAGACCCCTTGGCTTCACTTTGTAACGTCTTGGGTACCCTTTTGCATCATTTTTGTATGTGTATAAAACTACACGTTGTAAAATGACGCCGTTTGGTTAGGATTATGCACCAAAACTACTTGGGTTGGGTTAAATAGCTATGTGACTTACGTGACTTAAATTTAATAAAGTTAAGCATGGGTTATGGGCTAAGAGGCCCGGGGTAGTTGTTTGGAATGACCAAATGGTTCATACCTCAGAAATGGCTGTCAGGAAAGGGCTGGCAATGCCTTCCCCTTTGGCTACAGGGGCAGGACCCTCACAGGCTTAGCACTCCGTCTCCACTCCTGTATATTTACATTTATTCATTTAGCTGACGCTTTGATCCAAAGCGACTTAAAATGCTTATATATGTCAGAGGTTGCACACCTCTGGAGCAACGAGGGGTTAAGTTTCTTGCTCAGGGACACATAGGTGGATGTGTCCCAGTAGGGAGATGCCTTTTGTGTGAGAGACCCGGGTTCAATTCTCCGGGTCTCATGCTGATATAACCATGTGTTGGATGGTTACCACAAGTGATGTATCTTAAAGAGGATCAAAGTCTGTCGCCCGTGTGGAGGTCAAACAGGGACTGGCAGAGCTATCATAACCATGTTAAAATCAATGTTTTTCAGGTCTATCCTGACTCCTCAGTCTACGTTAGCACACACTGCAAAAATGTTTATGGTACAGCTTCTCTGCACTTTTCAGAATCAGAAGTTGAACCAACGAAAAATTTCAGGGTAGATCTTAAAAAGTATTCAAAAAAGCAAGTTATAAAAGGACATGTTTAAATTCAGTCAATGACTTAATGACAAATTGAAATAGAAAAACACATTTAAAGACTTACTGTTTTAGAACATGAAAGCATAAATGTATAATGCCTTTGACAAATAAGTTATCAACAGTATCTCTGAAAAAAATCAAACTTTAAATTAAGTTGCCACAAAGGATTTATAAGATATCAACAGATTCTTCGACTATGAATTTACATCAATAACAAGTTTATTTTTAAGAGCACCCACCTCCACAGACTTCTTATCGTCTATTTCCTGCGTCTCCAAACTCTCTGACTGCTGTTCACTGCTGTCTGGTACAAATATATCCTAATACAAATCAGTGGTTAAGGTATATGTGTGTGTGTGTGTGTGTGTGTGTGTGTGTATGTGTGTATATGGGTGTGTGTTTGTGTGTGTTGATGTTTGTGTATGACGAACAGGTGAGAGTAGGGTGTGGGTTTTTTTGCAATTCATATTTTATGATTTACAACTGGCAAATTTATTTTTCTCATTATGGAGCCACAGAGCTCAGACCACATTCAGCAGCACAACTATTTAACTATCATGTCAATCATCTCTGCATCAGTTTGTCATCTGTGCTGCATGATCAGATTCATGAGATCAGGGACAAAACAGGTTTTGATTTTCAACAAAAAAAAATTGATTATTTTAAAAAACTATGTATACACCTTTGTTAAATGAGGCTTTGCCTATATAACCATGTGTTGGAACAACCAGTTTTACATTTTTGTCATAAATGACATGTTTGCGGGATCAGAACTAGATTTTTGTCAACATCGTCAGAGACATAGAAATGTCAAAAAAATTATTTTGAATGACCTTATCACAGATATTTTTACTCTTAGCTGTTTCTTGGTTCTCTTAATTGTATACAGATGTTTTTAAATGAAACATATCTCCTTTTAAAAGTTAGATTTGTCAATGTTTAATAGTTACGGTTTAGGTTTTATGTATTAACCAACATAACATTTAATCTCCAATGTGAACAGAGATACTTAGAAGTGTTCAAATTACACATTAACTTTGAAAATGCAACACTGTTATAGACAAATATTCTTGATGGAACAAAACATATAATCTTTTAAAAAAACAACAACATAAAGTCCATCTGACGGAGTTGACAAAGCATCGACGGTGTTGACAAAACTGACGGAGGTGACAAACTTGTAAGAAACAGAAAAATATTTAATTCAAAATTATCATTGAACTCTCACAAATATTGTAACATTATAAGATACGAAGAAAATACATTATATAACCTATTATTTTTGGATTAACATCTCAAGAGGGTACAAGGACTAACCTCTTCAAATACATGCTGCTTATGCACAAACTACAAACCCCATCTCCAGAAAAGTAGGGATATTTTCCAAAAAGCCTGCATCAGTGCCTACAGCATGAGTGAGCTGTATGTGTGTGAAGATACTACTGACACAGAGGCATGAATTGGGATTTCATCTGAGGCCATCAAGTCGACATGTCTTTCCGGGACATCCATGCTTATTTCAGCAGGACAATGCCAGGCCTCAGTCTGCACAGGCTTACAACAACATGGCCTCGTACACACAGATTGCGTGTTCTTTAAAGGCCTGCTGCCAGTCCAGATCTGTCTCCTACTGAAAATGTGTGGCGCATCAGAATCAGACAGTGGCAACCACAAACTCTTGAGCAGCTGACGTTTTGTATAACAGAAATTCCAATTACAAAATTGGCACAATTAGTATATTCACTTCCCAATTGATTAGTTGTTATCTGAGGAAAGGTGAGGTAACACGATGGTAAACAAGCCTCTACCCCAACATTTATTTGCGCATGTGTTGAATGCATGAAATTCTAACTTTGTTTATATTTACAAAATACAGTTACATTGATCAGTAAAACTACTGAAAATCTTTTCTTTGTACTTTTGTCAGTTAAATAAAGGATCATGTGAATTAATCCCAGATTATTATTTATTTTTAATTGGAAAATATCACAACTTTTGTGCAAATGGGGTTTGTAGATGCTGCCGTTCATGTGCTTTGTTCTTTTAATTCAATTCAATTCAATTTTATTTAAATAGCGCCAAATCACAACATCAGTTATCTCACAGCGTTTTTCATAAAGGTCTAGCCTATACTCTGAAGTTATTTACAGAAGCCCAACAATTGTTCTTGAGGTCGCTGGGCTCTTTCTGTACTTGTTTCCAAACCATCTCTTATCTCTTTTCTGTGTCTTTATTTTGCCCTCCTCCACCTATTCTTCAATCTTTCCCTCTCCTTTCTCACAAAGTCCAATTTTTCACTATCAATTTTTTCACTTTTTTGATACTCCCTGTTCCTTCTCTTTTGTTCCTCCACTAATAGCTTTTCACTAGCCATTATGGCCTAAAATGCATTTCATTATGCAGTCAGTATGCTTTTCTGATGGATAAGCATAAGCAAATGATGGATAAAGATAAGCTACACCTTATTACATGGTGAGTACAAGAGGCTATGAAAGTAAGATTCAGTTTAAAACAAAGCTATTTTGTGGCAATTGCTTGAAATTCAACACATGAAACTGAATAACAGTAATATCAAATGTTTAGGAAGTAATATCACTTAAGTAAATATACACTAAAATGAGGAATAATGTATTTCAGTGACATTTGTCAACACCGTCTAAGTGAGAGTCAACACCGTCAGACACAAATCCTGACGGAGTTGACATCTGACGGAGTTGACAAAATACCATATTTCCCCTCAGAACACATGTGCTCATCACAGGAGCCATCTTGTTTATCATTGGTTGCTTGTGACCTCTATAATCTACTTAAGATAAGAATTTATTACAGAAAATATGATACAAATCTTGCATTTCATTAATGACGGTGTTGACACACTATGGTTGTGACATGCAAGGTATCAACAAATAGGTATGAAATATATAGAATCTAAAAAACTTAGCAGAGCTAGCATGGTCTCATAGCATTAGCAAGAACAAGGAAGTGATAAAGGGGTCCTCAGAGTTTTAGCAGCCTTCAATTATTCCTGATTTTTTTTATTTTAAAAAAATGTCTGACGGTGTTGACAAAAACCCAGGACACAAGTTAAATCGTCTAAAAAGTACATTAAAATCTGTTTTAAACTGTAACCTTTGATACCTATTAAAATATTTACTGAACTACTAACAAATAGTAAGTATAATGGTTAATTTTGCATTACTTTTAATTCTTTTTAAATTATTGTAATGTAATACCACCTGCTTCCGGACAAGGACTTTTACAGGCACTGGTCAGATATTATATCATTTTTAATAAAAAAAAAAAAGTGAAACAACATGAAATAAATAATTGGGTGTGCTAAAGTTGTCTTGTTAGTATTCTGGTTAAATGTATGAATAATTTTATGTAAATGTTTTACCAAAAAACTGGGTTTTATCTGGTGGACATGTTTTGTCCCTGATCTCAAGAATCACTGCTATACAGAGAGTGTACAACAAAACACAGTCACACACAACACACAGAGAAAACGATTATCACACTTCATCATTTATGCTAAACATTGTTAAACTATGATTTACATTATAATGCTACTTTACTGATTATTCAACACACTTATGATCATTATCGTAACTTTCTATACATAAAAAAATATATTTTTCAATTGTTTTATTAAAGTCATTAACAGCTAAATTTACATTGGTACTAACAATGTATCAAAGTAAATGAATGAATGAATAATTTGTCAATTTAAATTAACCTTTGACACGATTCAAATGACTTATAAACAAAGAGTTGTGTATTCAAATGTGTATTGTGTTTTTGATCTTTAACAGTCATAAACATACACATTAACCTTGACATTTACCTTCAGTAGTACCACAGTCTCATTTGGTTAGACTTTGTCATGCAGCATGGCTCTAAGGATGTAGCCTCGGCTGGTCAGTCCACCAATTTGGTCCAGAGTGAAATATCTCAGTAACTTTTGGTTTGCCATGAAATTTTGTATAATCATTGTCCACAGAGGATGACACCTTATTACTTTGCTGAGCCACTGCAACCATCAGCTCAAATAAAAAAGTTACCAATACTTTTGAGTGTGAAACCTGCAAAATTAAAAATATTCCATTCAGTCTACTTTTCGTTTAGTGGCAATGAGCCAATGGGATGCCGCAGGGGTCTATTCTTGGTCCAATACTATTTATATTACAAATAAATTACTATTATTCTTCCAAATCAGCGCTGCTTCACCTGTAAGGTTATACTGTCCCTGGTTCCACTTCAACCCTGGATCTTACTCATCTTTAGTCTACCTTTGATCCTGCTCCTCATAAGCTTTTTCTTAACACAGAGAGTCAAGTACATGCTATGGTTTATGTCTCCCTGCATCTCAAAGTATCCTACCATTAAAACTTTAATTGGCACCTGACTCACTTTTAACCCCACAATTAAAAAACTTTACTTGAGTTTTAAAAAAGTGCGGGACTTAATGAATATTAATAAAATTCTGTTACATTGAACCCAAACAAGTTAACACAATGCTGATTAAGCCTATCACCATTAGGCAAATCTCAGTAGTTCCCAGTGTACCAAAGTTTTTAAATCTGATGTCTGTGGTGACATTTCCTCGCAGGCACCACGGTAGCGATTTATCAACCAGCAATTTTTGGTTTGCCAGAGCTAAAGAGGGAGCAACTGTATTGACCACAGCAACTCATGTGGCAATAGCTGTACGTCATAAACACATGTTAATATTCTCTATGTTTATCTGTGACCACCATTAAACTTTAAACATTACCTAAGTCACTCTTGTTGACCTATAAAAATACGTGACAGCAGTCTCTCACATGTAATCCTACCCTCATCCTGATTCAGTGTTTTGTTTACAACACTGTAATTTTCCTCCCCGGTGTAGAAACAGCAGAGGTAACACATATCTGCTCGGCAGATCACACAAGAATGCAGAGAACATCTCCAAACATGCACCACTAAGAGATAATGAAGCGTAAATTACAGTGGAAAGCATATCTCCCCCAAAACTAATCAATAGCACTGTCAGAATAGTCATGATGGTGTGGAAAGCCCTCTGCTTTGATTGGTCACCCCGCTCTCTGTTCCCACCCACTTCCCCTGGCCCTGGACGCTTGAGAACGCGGAGAACTGAAATGCTGCAAAAACAGATGCCGGTTAAGGAGAAAAACATACAGCCGAAAAACAAGATGAAGTTTAACTTAAGACTGCATAGATAATTTACAGGCTGATATGCAAAGCTCAGAAACCAAACACATCCAATGCTGATGTTTCTGATCCTGACTCCGCACGCCTGTCTCAGTCCCAGGTAGGTGATGGGGTGAACAACAGCCAGGTAGCGCTCCACACAGGTCAGGAGTTGAAATAGAGGCTGTCCAAAGCTGGTGACAGCCCAGATGGAGATCCCAACTGAATTCATCTCTGGAGAATTGATATAGTCGCCACAAAAACAGAGGATGAACCCCAAGAATTCGATCAGCTGCATGGCGATGGAGTGAAAGGTGATGAAGTCAGAGTGACTTGTTGTAGCCGTGGAAACGGAGCGCTGTTTCCTCCACTGTTGGTATCCCAGGTAAAGGACGAAGAGGAGGAGAGGGAGGAGGAGGAGGAGGTGGGTGATAGACACAGTAGAGAAGACTAAGTTGCTCATTTTAGAATTGAAGCAGTTGAGGTCAGGAGAGGAGGAGGAGAGGTTGTGAGGAAGAAGGGAGGGGTCATCAAGGGAAGAGGAGTTGACTGACATTTTTATATACTTGGAGGCCTGAAGAGGAGAAGGAGAGGCACTGACAACCAAAGGGGAGGTGAGGAGCGGGGAAGAGAGACAGAATGTTAGAATAAATAATATCTCTAATAAAAGGTGCTTCATTATCATTAAAAGAGTAGATTCAATTACAGGGTGAATATTTTTAAACACCCCAAAATATTGTATCAAAGGTGCCAGTTTGTGACCAAATACACCCATACCTGGTTCATTTTCTTCTTTAGCTTGACATCCAGGGTAACTGAGCAAAGGAACTAGCTTTTTTTTTTTTTTTGAAGCGGAGACAAGAAAAAATACAAACAATTTTCAGACATTTCACCCAACCTGTTGTCATCACAGGGTGTCACATGTAGATGCTTTGTGAAGACCCCTTGGCTTTACTTTGTAACGCCTTGGGTACCCTTTTGCATCATTTTTGTATGTGTAGGTCAAGTTAAAAATGTCAATGTCAATGTCAATTTTATTTCTATAGCACATTTAAAAAGAACAGTTGACCAAAGTGCTGAACAGGGTCGATGTCAAATACATAAATAACAAGTATAAAAAATTACTACAACCACCGTGAATCACAGGAAAACAAAACAACACTTTAAAACATTAGAAAACAGCTCAACAACGGTTAAAAGTTATAGCAAAAAGATGCGTCTTAAGCAGCAATTTAAACATTTGTAGGGTCTGTGCAGCTTTAATATGCATGGAGAGGTTGTTCCATAGGATGGAGGCCCCCACTGCAAAGGCTCTATCACCCTTATTTTTAAACTTAGATTTTGAGACATCCAAGAGCAGCTGATTTGTTGACCTCAGGGTTCTTACTGGAGAATGGTGGCATAACAGATCAGCTAGATAGGGTGGCGCCAGACCATTTAAGGCCTTAAAAGCAAGCAATAAAATCTTAAAAGCTATCCTATAGCGGACAGGTAGCCAGTGGAGGGAGGCCAAGACAGGCGTTATGTGTTTGTGGTTTTTTGTTTTCGTTAAAAGGCAAGCAGCTGCGTTTTGGACTAAATGGAAGCGATTTAAAGATTTCTGATGTAGACCCATGTATATGATGTAGACCCATGTAAAAGAATAGCAATATCAGGTTACACTTTCAAAATAAAAATACACATTGTAAAATTATACAGTTTGGTTAGGATTATGCACCAAAACTACTTGGTTAAGTTTAGTAAAAGATCATGGGTTGGGTTAAATAGCTATGTGACTTACGTGACTTAAATTTAATAAAGTTAAGCATGGGTTATGGGCTAAGAGGCCCGGGGTAGTTGTTTGGAATGACCAAATGGTTCATACCTCGGAAAGGGCTGTCAGGAAAGGGCTGGCAATGCCTTCCCCTTTGGCTACAGGGGCAGGACCCTCACAGGCGTAGCACTCCGTCTCCACTCCTGTACATTTACATTTATTCATTTAGCTGACGCTTTGATCCAAAGCGACTTACAATGCTTATATATGTCAGAGGTTGCACACCTCTGGAGCAACGAGGGGTTAAGTTTCTTGCTCAGGGACACATAGGTGGATGTGTCCCAGTAGGGAGATGCTCTTTGTGTGAGAGACCCGGGTTCAATTCTCCGGGTCTCATGCTGATATAACCACGTGTTGCATGGTTACCACAAGTGATGTATCTTAAAGAGGATCAAAGTCTGTCGCCCGTGTGGAGGTCAAACAGGGACTGGCAGAGCTATCATAACCATGTTAAAATCAATGTTTTTCAGGTCTATCCTGACTCCTCAGTCTACTTTAGCACACACTGCAAAAATGTTTATGGTACAGCTTCTCTGCACTTTTCAGAATCAGAAGTTGAACCAACGAAAAATTTCAGGGTAGATCTTAAAAAGTATTCAAAAAAGCAAGTTATAAAAGGACATGTTTAAATTCACTTAATGACTTAATGACAAATTGAAATAGAAAAACATATTCAAAGACTTAATGTTTTAGAACATGAAAGCATAAGTGTATAATGCCTTTGACAAATAAGTTATCAACAGTATCACTGAAAAAAATCACACTTTAAATTAAGTTGCCACAAAGGATTTATAAGATATCAACAGACTCTTCGACTATGAATTTACATCAATAACAAGTTTATTTTTAAGAGCACCCACCTCCACAGACTTCTTATCGTCTATTTCCTGCGTCTCCAAACTCTCTGACTGCTGTTCACTGCTGTCTGGTACAAATATATCCTAATACAAATCAGTGGTTAAGGTATATGTGTGTGTGTGTGTGTGTGTGTGTGTGTGTGTGTGTGTGTGTATGTGTGTGTGTTTTTGTGTGTTGATGTTTGTGTATGACGAACAGGTGAGAGTAGGGTGTGGGTCTTTTTGCAATTCATATTTTATGATTTACAACTGGCAAATTTATTTTTCTCATTATGGAGCCACAGAAGTCAGACCACATTCAGCAGCACAACTATTTAAATAACATGTCAATCATCTCTGCATCAGTTTGTCATCTGTGCTGCATGATCTATACAGAGACTGTACAACAAAACACAGTCACACACAACACACAGAGTAAAAGATTATCACACTTCATCATTCATGTTAAACATTGTTAAACTATGATTTACATTAACATTAAACTTTCTATACATAAAAAAAATATTTTTCAAACTTATTTATTAAAGCCATTGACAGCCACATGTGGCAAATCAGTGCTGCTTCACCTGTAAGGTTATACGTCCCTGGTTCCACTTCAACCCTGGATTTTACTCATCTTTAGTCTACCTTTGATCCTGCTCCTCATAAGCCTTTTCTTAACACAGAGAGTCAAGTACATGCTATGGTTTATGTCTCCCTGCATCTCAAAGTATCCTACCATTAAAACTTTAATCAACCAGCAATTTTTGGTTTGCCAGAGCTAAAGAGGGGAGCAGAAACTCATGAGGTAATGGCTGTACGTCATGAACACATGACATCGCTGTGTTATTACTTTCATTGTCAGAACAGGGAGGCAAAAGTTCCACACTGCGGGTTTGAATTTCTACTATGATACTCTCACATGTAGTCCTTCCCTCACCCCGATCGAGTGTTTTGTTTACAACATTGTAATTTTCCTGCTCGGTGGAGAAACAGCAGAGGAGACACCAAACCGCTGGGCAGATTGAACCAGAATGAAGACAGAGCTGTAACACAAATGTCAGTAGGCACTGATGAATTGTAGATTAAATAAAAAAACAGTTTTGCCCCAAAACTTAACAATTGCACTGCCATTATAGCCATGCAGATGTAAAAAGCCCTCTGCTTTGATTGGTCAATCCTCTTCCTGTTCCCACCCACTTCCCCCGGCCCTGGACGCTTCAGAGCGTGGAGAACGGAAATGCTGCAAAAAGAGATGACAATTACGAAGAAAACTATAATGCAGTAATACAAGATCAAGACTGACTCATAGCCGCTCAGATAAATTACTGTCATACACCCAAAGCTCAGTAACCAAACACATCCAATGCTGATGTTTCTGATCCTGACTCCGCCCGCCTGTCTCAGTCCCAGGTAGGTGATGGGGTGAACAACAGCCAGGTAGCGCTCCACACAGGTCAGGAGGTGAAACAGCCTGTCCGAGGGAGGTGATAATCGAGATGGAGAGCCCTGCGAACATTATCTCTGAGCGATTGATGTAGCCGCCACAAAAACAGAGGATGAACCCCAAGAATTCGATCTGCTGCATGGCCATGGAGTAACAGGTGAAGAGGTCAGAGTGACTTGTTGCAGCCATGGAAACGGAGCGCTGTTTCCTCCACTGTTGGTATCCCAGGTAAAGGATGAAGAGGAAGAGAGGGAGGAGGAGGAGGAGGTTGATGATGAAGAAAGTAGAGAAGACAAAGATGCTCATTTCGGGCACGACACACATGTTGGAGGAGTAGAAGTTATGAGGAAGAAGGGAGGGGTCATCAAAGGAAGAGTTGACTGACATATTTATATACGTGGAGACCTGAAAAGGAGAAGGAGAGGCACAGACAACCAAAGGGGGAGGTGAAGAGAGACAGAATGTTAAAATAAAATGGAGACAGAGAAGTAATAGAGAATCTGAGAACCTGTCTAATAAAAGATGCTTCGTAAACATTGAAAAAGAAGATTCAATTTCATAGGGAATTTCATTAAACTCTCCATAGTAACATATAGCTGCATCCAAAAATAATCGTTTTCTGTTTATATTTAGTTAAGCTTGACTGACATTCAAGGCAGCTGAGCTGACTGATCTGAAGCAAATACACCAGCTTGTATTTTTTTGAGCGATCACCACACAAACTTTCAGATTCTGTTTTTCACCGTGTATGGTATCACTTAATGACTTAGCAAATTGAAATAATAAAACATCTTTAAAGACTTAATGTCTGAAAGTTTAAGTGTATAATGCTTTTGACATACAAGTTATCAACAGGTGGCAGGCTTGACACCGGGCAAAGGAGGCAGGCAGGGTGATCTCCGCAGAGGAGCAGGCAGGTTAGGAAGCAGGGTAAGATGTCCTCTCCAAACTGTATAAATCCAAAAACAAGAGACAAATAACTAACCACAAAAATAGTCTAAGGTAACAACAAGGCTGGTGCCGACTAAAGACCTACTGTGTACAACGTAACAATCCGGCAAAGACTGAGGAGAACTGCAGGTCTTAAGAAGCAGCACAGAAAGACCTGATAAGAATCAGGTGTGCTAATCAGTCTGTCAGGTGAGTGAGCCAGCCCCATGCTTCCCCACCAGTCACGCCTCCTGCCATCCTGCAAAAGTAGGAAATAGGTAGAGCCACAAGGAAGGGAGAGAGAAGGGCGGAGCAACAGAAAAACCAAAACACACCAGCCAGCCTCACACATTCAAAAAACAGAAAGTAACAAAACACAATCAACCACACACACCCCCCCCAACTCAGTCATAATTGAGACATCATGACAGTACCCCCCGTCCGACGGCCGCCTCCAGGCGGACCACCGGGCTTCTCAGGGTACCGACGATGAAAGTCCTTGACCAGAGCAGCATCCAGGATCTGCATACGAGGAATCCAGCTCCTCTCCTCCGGACCATAACCCTCCCAGTCCACCAAGTATTGAATACCACGGCCACGACGGCGGGAGTCCAGCAAGCGGCGAACAGTATACACCCGTTCCCCATCAACGAATCGGGTTGGGGGAGCCGGGGTGGCGGTGGGAGCAGCGGGCTGAAGGCAACAGGCTTGAGGCGGGACACGTGGAATGAGGGGTGCACCCTCATGGAGGAGGGCAACTTCAGCCTGACCACCATGGGGTTTATGACTCTCTCCACTACAAAGGGCCCGAGGAACCTAGGCGAGAGCTTGCGGGAATCAGTCTTCAAAGGTAAGTCTTTAGTGGACAGCCATACCTTATCACCCTTAGTGTACTTGGGAGCAGGGACACGACGGCGATTGGCGTGACGCTGGTACTGAGCAGAGGTCCTTAACAGCTTGAAGCGGGCCCGATGCCACGTCCGGTGACACCGCCGGATATGAGCCTGGACAGAAGGAACAGCAATGTCCTTCTCCTGGGAAGGAAACAGAGGAGGCTGATATCCATAAAGACACTGAAACGGGCGACATACCTGTAGCAGTAGTCGGCAGAGTGTTGTGAGCGTACTCGACCCATGACACTTGAGAAGCCCATTTGGTTGGATTATTGGAAACCATGCAGCGAAGCGTTGCCTCCATCTTCTGATTGGCTCGCTCTGCTTGGCCGTTTGTTTGAGGGTGGTAACCGGAAGATAAACTGACAGATGCTCCCAGAGCAGAGCAAAACTCCTTCCAAACAGCAGAGACAAACTGTGGACCACGGTCAGACACAATATCCAAAGGAAGCCCGTGGATACAGAACACCTCCCTGACAAGAACCTCTGCCATCTCCTTGGCAGAAGGCAATTTAGGAAGCGGGATTAAATGCACAAACTTGCTGAATCTGTCGACCACCGTGAGGATGGTTGTCTTACCCTCAGATGGAGGTAACCCGGTCACAAAGTCCAGAGCCAGGTGCGACCAAGGACGGCGAGGAATGGGCAGTGGCCGCAGGAGACCGGCGGCGGGCTGGTTAGACCCCTTATTCTGGGCACACACAGGACAGGCAGCCACAAACGTCCGTGTATCCGCCTCCATGGTGGGCCACCAGAACCTTCTGCGAAGGAACACCAGAGAGCGAGAGACTCCAGGATGGCCTGTGAGTCTAGATGAATGAGCCCAAAGCAAAACCGCAGATCTCATGGAAGAAGGTACAAAAAGACAGCCTGGAGGACCGTTACCTGGATCAGGCTGTTCATGTAGTGCAGCCCTGACCTCTTCCTCAATCCTCCAGGTGATGCGTACCGACCACAAAGGCGCTGGGAATCACGGTGTCCAGAGTGGCAGAAACATCCTCATCCCTACTAAATGCTCGGGACAGTGCATCAGGTTTAACGTTGCGTGAACCAGGTCTGTAAGTCAGTGTGAAATGAAAACGACCAAAAAACAACGCCCACCTGGCCTGACGGGAGTTCAGTCACTTGGCAGAACGAACATACTCCAAGTTCTTGTGGTCGGTCCACACCACGAATGGATGCTCTGCCCCCTCCAGCCAGTGCCGCCATTCCTCCAGCGCCAGTTTGACAGCCAACAGCTCCCGGTCACCCACATCATAGTTCATCTCTGGAGGAGAGAGACGACGGGAGAAAAAAGCACAGGGATGCATCCTATCATCTGAAGCCCGCTGGGACAGAACAGCACCAATGCCAACATCAGAAGCATCAACTTCTACAATAAACTGTTTAGTGGTGTCAGGCTGGACCAAAATGGGTGCTTCAGTGAACCGCTTTTTTAAGTCTAAAAAAGCTGCACTAGCCTTAGGTGACCACTGGAAGGTTCGGGAGGTAGAGGTGAGACCAGTCAAAGGGGCAGCGACGCGGCTGTAGTTGCGAATAAACCTCCGGTAAAAGTTAGCAAATCCCAAAAACCTCTGTAACTGCTTCCTGTTCTCTGGTTCAGGCCACTCGACCACTGCTCTCACTTTGCATGGATCCATCCTTATCTCACCCTGAGAGATTATATTGCCCAAAAAAGAAACTGTAGGGGTATGAAACTCGCACTTTTCTGCCTTTACGAAAAGACGATTCTCCAAAAGGCGTTGCAGTACCTGGCGAACATGCTGGACGTGCTCAGCTGGATCCCTGGAAAAGATCAGAATATCATCAAGATAAACAAACACAAATCTGTTGAGCATGTCTCTGAGGATGTCATTAACCATGCCCTGGAAGACTGCTGGGGCGTTGGTAAGCCCAAACGGCATGACCAGATACTCAAAGTGTCCAAGGGGGGTATTGAAAGCAGTTTTCCATTCGTCTCCCTCTCTAATGCGAACCAGGTGATAGGCATTACGTAGGTCCAGCTTAGAAAAAATGACCGATCCCTGGAGAGAGTCAAAAGCAGAGGTCATGAGAGGTAATGGGTATTTGTTCTTTACCGTAATGTTATTCAGACCTCTGAAATCAATGCAGGGCCTGAGGGTGCCATCCTTCTTTCCCACGAAGAAAAATCCTGCCCCCAGAGGTGAGGAGGAGGGACGAATAATGCCAGCTGCCAGCGAATCCTTTATGTAGGCTTCCATAGTCTCGCGTTCAGGCTTGGATAGGCTGTAGAGGCGACTCCCAGGGAACTGAGAACCAGGCAGCAGCTCGATAGAGCAGTCGTAAGGACGGTGAGGTGGCAAAGACAGGGCTTGTTGTTTGCTGAAAACCAACTGAAGGTCATGATAATCAAGAGGAACATTAGATAAGTCCGGCTCTGCAGTGACCGGCACCTGACGGGAAACAGACTGGGGTGTGGCAGAGGATAAACAGCTAGCATGACAAGCAGTGCTCCAACTAATGATCCTAGAAGTGGGCCAGTCAATGTTGGGGTTATGGCGAACTAACCAGGGATTACCCAGGACTAGTGGCACAAACGGGGAACTAATAACAAAAAAACTAATCTGTTCGATGTGGTTACCTGATAGTTGTAACCTAACTGGGCAAGTGCGGGCAACAACCTGGGCCAATAACCTACCATCAAGGGCATTAGCTTCAAGTGGCTCATCTAGCATAACAGTGGGGATCTTTAACTGCTCTACTAACACTTCATCAAGGAAACTCTCATCTGCTCCAGAATCAATAAGAGCTAACAGATTACTAGACTGACCTTGGTAAGTGAGGGTGGCGTGAAGTTGAGTGCGAGGACGAGGAGAAAGAGGGATAGCTGCTCTACTCGCTAGGATTCTCCTCCCACCTAGCGAGCTTGCCTGTTTGAAGGATTGTCGGGACAGGATACCAGGAAGTGTCCAAACTGGCCACAATACAGACAACACTGATTAGAGATGCGGCGCTGGCGCTCCACAGGGTCCAGACGCTGGCGACCTAGCTGCATGGGCTCCTCTCTAGATGGGGAAGCACGGTGGTAATCAGAGTTGGTAGCTCCTGGGCGAGCGGTCTCCGGAAACTGGAAGCGCCGGTGTGGGGTGACGTCACTCCTTTGACGCAAGTGTCGAGACCTCCTCCGCTCCCGGAGGCGATTGTCAATGCGAATAGAAATAGAAATTAGTGCATCTAAATCAACTGGTTCGGGATAAGAGATTAATTCATCCTTTATGGTCTCACTTAGGCCCTTGGTAAAGGCTGCTTGGAGAGCCACCGTATTCCAGCCGCTCCCCTCGGCCAACGTGCGGAATTCCACGGCAAATTCAGCCACACTCCGGAGCCCCTGGCGAAGAGAAAGCAACCTCGTGGACGAGTCAGGGCCACTTGCCGGATGGTCGAAAACCTTGCGTAGCTCAGAGCAGAAGGTGGCATAAGAAGAGGTAGGTGTGGACTGCTTCTCCCATACAGCTGAGGCCCACTGAAGAGCATCCCCTTTCAACAGCCCGATAACAAAAGCAATCCTGGATCTGTCCAAGGCGTAGGTGCGGGGCTGTTGTTCAAAAACCAAATCACACTGCATTAGAAACGGTTGACAATGTCCCAAAACTCCCTCATACCGTTCTGGCGTGGGAACCCACGGCTCCCGATCTGGCAATGTGACCGGTGGTGCAGGTGGTGCGGGATCAGGTGGCGTTGCTGCAGTCGCGGGTTAGCTGAGTGTGGAGCTCTGTGACGTTGGTAGTAAGTTGTCGTAGCCCATCCATGATCTCCCTGAGAGACTTGCTGTGTTGTCCGAGAGTGAATTCTTGCACTGACACTGCATGTTTGACTGCGACTAAGTCTGCTGGGTCCATACTTTGTGGCCGGATTGTACTGTCAGGTATGGTTAAACAGGACCCAGAAGCAGACAAAGATGGATGGTCTTTTTACAAACGTTTATTGCAGTGCAGTAAAAGCGAGGTGAGGCCAGTAAAACAACTGGGTGGCAGGCTTGACACCGGGCAAAGGAGGCAGGCAGGGTGATCTCCGCAGAGGAGCAGGCAGGTTAGGAAGCAGGGTAAGATGTCCTCTCCAAACTGTATAAATCCAAAAACAAGAGACAAATAACTAACCACAAAAATAGTCTAAGGTAACAACAAGGCTGGTGCCGACTAAAGACCTACTGTGTACAACGTAACAATCCGGCAAAGACTGAGGAGAACTGCAGGTCTTAAGAAGCAGCACAGAAAGACCTGATAAGAATCAGGTGTGCTAATCAGTCTGTCAGGTGAGTGAGCCAGCCCCATGCTTCCCCACCAGTCACGCCTCCTGCCATCCTGCAAAAGTAGGAAATAGGTAGAGCCACAAGGAAGGGAGAGAGAAGGGCGGAGCAACAGAAAAACCAAAACACACCAGCCAGCCTCACACATTCAAAAACAGAAAGTAACAAAACACAATCAACCACACACACCCCCCCCAACTCAGTCATAATTGAGACATCATGACAATATTTACTGTTTATATGTTCACTTTTATTGGGAGTTATCTTCAAAACATTATTTCTGTCCATACAACCACGTTCCTTTCAGAACACATGCTGCAGCATTATGGATCAGCTGAAGAGTTTTAATGGATGGATCATCTCAGCAAAAGAGAAGTGCTCGCTACACACACTGCACTGCATGTTTTCTTATTGTGCAAATAAACCTTATCAAAACATTGTTAACAAATTATGCTAAAAAAGTGTTGGTGAAAGAATCAGCCATTAAAAAGTGCTGTGGACATGTCACCAGCGTCCCCAGATTAAATGACGCCTATATCTGGAGGACAAATGTTATTATTTACATTCTAACAATGTCGTCCGGAGAGGCCACACGCATGTTGTTCTGATATAACCATGGTTACACATGTAACCTCCTGATCCATATACATAAAAATTGTTTCCCAGCTCTCCTATCTACATGTAGTCTTTATACACATTATTCTTTAATGGCAGCAGATTTAACGTACCATAAGTTGTTTATGGTACAGGTTCTCTGCACTTTCAGAATCAGAGGTTGAACTGACATGTAATATTTCATGAAAAAAATACATTTTTGGAAGTCCAAAAAGTTTTACTTCACTTAAAAGAATAATTTAGAAAACAATGTCAGCTTAGGAAATCAAAAATATAAAAACTTGATTTTAATGATTGAGAACATGTAATTGAACCTGTATAATGCTGTTGAAAACAACAGGTTATCACTATCACTTAAACAAATCACACTAAATGAAGTTCGCACAATAATCAGTTTATAAGATGCCGTGTGTTTGTGTGTTGAACGATAAGTTTGTGTGTGTGAAGAACAGGTGAGAGCAGAACAGTGGTGTTTTTAGCAGTTCATCTGTCATGATTCACAACTGGCAAATTTATTTTACACAATATTGTGCCACAGGGAAGTTGGCTCACAATCAGCAATAACATTGGGACAGTCCCGAATTACGAGTAGTTGTTCTGACTGCAGTACGGTTTGTCCCAAAAATTAGACTTAACATGGGTTTTGATTATATCTTAATTAATCATTAAATACTGATCGTTGGGGTTGCAGGTTATCTGTAGCCTACATTGTGTCAACAGTGTTGTTAAAGCCACAAAGTAACAATTTGTTTTCTTGTGGTTAGTGAGGAAAATAATTATTTTTAGTGTTGTGTTTTGATTTTTGTGTGTTAGTGTGAATTGACACTGAATGTACCGGTAGCCAGCCACCTACCCCCCCCTGTAGATTTTCACTAATTTTCTTCTGGTCACCATAGCAGCAACACTCATTTATTATCATGACATTTTTTCCTAAATTTACAGTGATGTCATACATCATTTCACAATAATGACACTGTACTGTACTATAGTATGATATAAATTGTACGACAACTTTACTGATTACTAATCACACATGTTTATAATCTTAAACATCTTAAAGTTTCCTAACTGGAAAGTTAGAAAAGTTTCCTTTCCACCAAATGTTTTCACAAGAACACGGAGAGCAAATATTTTGTTCTCCAAGATGATCTAAGATGCAGTCAGTCCAATAATCGATGCAAAGTGGGACTACTTTATGTTCCAGATCTTTAACCGTAATATTTATACACTTTAGACTTCACAATTATCATTTTCAATGACATCACAGTTTGTCTCATTAGTTTAAGCGTTGTCATGCGGCATGCATTTAGAGATCCACCACATTGGTCCAGATTGAAATATCTCAGAAACTTTTGGATTGCCATGACATTTTCCCTACAGGATGAAACCTTGTTACTTTGCTAATTGATCGCAACCAGGTCAAATGAAAATGTTCTCAGTACTTTGGTTTTAAAAACCCGCAAAACTAATGATCTTTCCATCAACCTCAACCGTACTTTGTTTGACGCTAATCAGCAAATAACAGCATGCTAAAATACTAATTGGTTCTGGTTGTGATGGTGGTGAAGTTAGCCCCTTACATCAGAAATGTGTGTAACATGGTCTTGGTCCTTTACTTTCTGAAGTACTACAGCAACCCAGGATTTTACTAATCTTCAGTTGACCTTTGATACTTTCCCAATACCCCAACGTTGTCATAATAAACTTATTTTAAATACATATGTAACTGTGCCCGATGGAGGACTTGGCCCAAATTGATAATTAAGCAAAGGACTTATATGGAAGCGTATGGAGGACTTAATTTCAAATGATTCTGCAAATTTAAAAATTAAAATGTAATCCCACAATAACATTAACATTATCCATAAATGTGCTATTTTGGTAAACATGAAAATGCAATCATCCAATTTCATTTTTCATTTTAACATACTTCTGTGAGCATTCTAGGACCATCTTAAAATGAAAATGGAAACGGCATTTGACATTTTATTTTTAAGACATAATCTGCTCTAAAGTGGGCATTATTCAAATGCAGTTAGCAAAACAGCATGCATGATCATTTGAAATTTGAGTCAGTTAAAATGTGAAATTGATGACAGTTTTTACCATCCCTGGGTTTCCACTAGCACAGGCAAGCCCACATAAAAGAACAGAGACAAGGTTTTTCCTTTGAGCAAACTTAAAATGATTTATTACTCAATAAAACAACTGGCAACTAAACATAGCGATAAAAATAAGCTTAACCATAATCAAATACTAATAAAAGAATCAACAACACAATGTTTTGTTAATGAGTGGAAAACTATTGGTAAAGAGTGGCTGCAGTCTATAGGTCTACAGTTTGGATCTTATAAAATAGGCTATAAATAAACACTACAACATGCAAATATGAAAAAATAAAACCCAAATAACACAGTTAAAAGTACATGCAATGTCACCTGTTATGTGCCACCACCTCTGTACCATAATAACCTGAACCACAATCAGGAAATCTCTATGGTTAAAATGTAATGTCAACAGTTTTCCTGCAATCAAAGCTAAATTAAAAATCACTAAAACGAAACACAATATTCAAAGAAATAAAATCTCCTCATACCCTACTATAAAACAGGTCGTAACAATAAAAAAACAAACAGACAATGATTCAACTAAAAATAAGTTTAAAATAACAACAGGTAGACTACGTGTGTGCGTTAATAAATCAGATTAGGCAAAGCAGCAGTGGCAATCTGTGCTGCATGAATACAAAAACAGCTTTTAGTGTTTGTCCTTATACGATTAGATATACACAAGAGTACCTCTGTTGTTCACACACCTCTGAATCATTTACACGCTTCACAGGCCGTCTTTCCCAGAGACCTCGCAGACACAGCATGGACCACACAGAGCGTCAATCTAGAATATGTACACACAACCTTAGCGCACTACACAGCAGAGGACAACATTGGTAAGGTTGCAGGCGTTACAAATGGTGGAACAAAGCAGCGGTACACGACCACACCACTCAGCAGCAACAGCGGAAAGAGGAAGCAAACACAAGCTTGGAGCTGACCTGATGTGCATTTATTTCTGGATGGCTAAAGTGGTGACATAAAAGACCAAGTATATGATGTTCTTTATGTTTACCAGTGACTACCATCAAAACTTTAAACAGTACCCAAATCACTCTTGCTTGCTCATAAAATTCCTTACAGCAGATTGTCATTTAAGATTCAAATTCAGTATTTACCTCTCAAATTTAAAACAATTGCTTGAATAATTGTTAAATTTCAAAACGCAGCTATAATTTGACAATTTAGAGTATGATAGTCTCACATGTAATCCTACCCTCATCCTGATTCAGTGTTTGGTTTACAACACTGTAATTTTCCTGTCCGGTATAGAAACAGCAGAGGTAACACAAATCTGTTGGGCAGACTGAACCAGAATGCAGACAACATTTCCAAACACACATCACTAAGGACAGATGAATTGTACATTACAGTGCAAAGCAGATCACCAACAAAACCTGTCAATAGCACTGTCATTACAGCCATGATGGTGTGGAAAGCCCTCTGTTTTGATTGGTCAACTCGATCCCTGTTCCTACCCACTTCCCCCGGCCCTGGACGCTTGAGAGTGTGGAGAACTGAAATGCTGCAAAAACATACTGACGGTTAAGGAGAAAACTATAATGCAGTAATACAAGATCAAGTTTAACTTATCACTGCCTAGATAATTTACAGGCAGATATGCAAAGCTCAATAACCAAACACATCCAATGGTGATGTTTCTGATCCTGACCCCTCCCGCTTGTCTCAGTCCCAGGTAGGTGATGGGGTGAACAACAGCCAGGTAGCGCTCCACACAGGTCAGGAGTTGAAACAGAATCTGTCCAAGGGAGGTGCCAGTGTAGATGGAGATCCCTACTGACGTCATCTCTGGGAGATTGATGTAGTTGCCACAAAAACAGAAGATGAACCCCAAGAATTCGATCAGCTGCATGGCGATGGAGTGAAAGGTGAAGAGGTCAGAGTGACTTGTTGCAGCCGTGGAAACGGAGCGCTGTCTCCTCCACTGTTGGTATCCCAGGTAGAGGACGAAGAGGAGAAGAGGGAGGAAGAGGAGGGTGATGATGGAGAAAGTGGAGTAGACTATGATGCTCATTTTGGACCTGAAACACATGTTGAAGAGAGGAGGGAAGGAGGAGTTGGAGGAGGAGGAGTTATGAGGAACAAGGGAGGGGTCATCAAAGGAAGAGGAGTTGACTGACATATTTGTATACGTGGAGGCTTGAAGAGGAGAAGGAGGAGAGGCGAAGACAAACCAAAGAGGGAGGTTTAGAGGGGGGAAGAGAGGCAGAATGTTAAAATCAAATGAATAAATGGAGAAAATAAATAATCTTTTTTATAAAAGGTTCTTCGCTATCTTTAAATGAAAATATTAAATTTCATAGGTAATTTTATTGAACTCCACAAAATAACCTACAACCTTTTATCAAACTGCACCATGACAACCAAAAAGACTCATAGGAGATGGGTATCACTACTTGATACCTTCAAGTACCGAGCAAAATAATCTAGTATCAAATAGCTTAAAAACATCTCCAGTTAAGTACTTTATTTGATACTTTTTGTAACCAGATCGCAGCAAAGAAATAGTATCTGTACGGTTTCACGTGCATTACTTTGTTTGTGTTTCATTTGGCATGTAAATGTAACATGCGCAACTGCCCTGCATGTCAGTGACTCCGGGCCTATTGTTCGAGTCAGCTGCTAGCCAAAAAAGCTAAAGGATGAATGGAGAACAAGGGAGAGAGCTGTTCTTTCCACAGCTGTAAGTACTGCCTAGCCGTGTCACAGTCACAGATGCAAAGAACATTGTCTTCTGTTGAAAACCTACTGCAACCACCAAATACCTTTGAACCACATGAACAATTTTGTATTGAAGCTTTATCTGCTAAAGCAGCACAGCAGTGTGAAACTTAGCCTGTAGAAAGAAACTCTGGCAGACACAGCCAGTGAAGCATTCACTCAGCAGGGGAAAGTGGGGTTAGGCTGTGTTTTGTGTTTTTAAAAGCACTAAATACTTCTCTTATAAATGCATGTGAAAAACTGTAAAGTTCTAAAGTCATTTGCTTGACTTTTTTCAAAATCTCAGACAGTGGCGTAAAAAATGTAATGCTTTGTAAAAAATCATGCTCATTGTTGCTGTTTTGAATACGCGATTTGTTAAAATGTCGGGAGGGACCTGCTTTGTTGTTTTGTCGTAAAGTGGATTAATTTCTAATATGCACTACTGAACAGGTTTCCTGTCACTTTTAAGTGTGGGACGAAACAAAATATTCTGACTATTTACTTTTAATACCCAGTAATAAGTAAAGTAAGTAGTTTGCCCAACTGCTGCCATGAAGACAGAGCGCTGTGTTCTGCCCCCTAGTTGTGGACCCATCTCGCTGATGATGTTGTACAGAAACCCGTCTGTAGAATATATAAAAGCATGTTTGTCACTGTTGCACGTTTATTACCACAACCTTGGCTCTCCCTTGGTTTCATCTTCTGGTATCCTTTAACACTACTCTCTCCATTTTTATTTGCTCTTCGTAACATATGTAATGCTTTGTCTTTCATTAATGCTTGGTTTCTTACAGTAATCTTGCTGTTATGTTGGCTGTTTTCTACTTTCTTTCGTTTTCTGTCTTTTTGACGTCTTCAATTCACCCTCTCTCGGTCATGAAAAGCTAAGCAAAAATTCCTTCAGTAAGTTCACTCAAAGTTCAGATAGGCTATAAGCATCAGAGGTTGGAAGTTGACAATCAACCCTTAACATGTAGTTTTAATTGTTAATTAAACATGTAGTCTTAATATGAGCAGACTAACACATCAGTAGTTCCTCATGTGGTCATAACAACAGTAGATAACAGTAGACCAAAGCGTGCACTTATCACAGCAGATTTTGACCAGCAGCATCTCCCGCATGTCATAACAGTTGTAGAGTTTTACCACTGTGATCCTAACTTTACACTGTAAAATAACACTTTAAATGATGACAATGTAGACCAACATCGCTCTAGTAATTAACGATAGCAATTTAGGCTATAATGTTCTACAATAATTCTCAACACAAGCACACATGTAACACGCCTCTGATGAACACAAGTTGTCAAAAATATCGGTAAAACAAATCACATTTTAAATAATGAAGTTACGACAAAGAACATCAACATAAAACAGTAAATATATACATTAGCAATTAAATATAAACATATAAAAATATAAACAATAACTAAATATAAAAATAACCCACCTACACAGAGTTTCTTTCTGATTATCTTTCTCCTGCATCTCCAAACTCTCTGACTGCTGTTCACTGGTGTCCTCTGGTACAAATGTATCCTAATATGAATCTGTGGTTAATGTGTGCGTTGATTATGTTTGTGTGTGTGTTTGTTTTGATATTGATGTTTGTGTTTGTGTGTGTGTGTGTGTGTGTTGTGTGAAGAACATGTGAGAGCAGGACTGTGGTTTGTTTTGCAATTCATATTTTATGATTTACAACTCACTAATGTATTTTTTTCAAAGGGAGGTGAGATTGCAGTCAGCAGCACCAGTATTTTAGCACCATGTCAATCATCTCTGAATCAGTTTGTCATTAGTGCAGTTCAATATGTATAAAGATCTACAGAGAGAAAGTACAACAAAAACACAGTCAAACAAACAGAAAGATATTTATGACATTTATTGCTTTATTTAAATACATCATTATACTATAAGATACAGTATACTGCAACTTTACTGATGTACACGTACCTTCATGATGTTAAACATCCTAAACTTCCCTGAACAATAAAAGTTCCTGTAATAAAAGTAATTAACAGCCGAATTTACAGTGTTGCCAATAACGTAGCAATCTTTAACTATGGTTTATTTCGTTCCATCAAGATGAACTTTTCACAGGATTCAAATGACTCATAAGCAAAGAGGTTTGTATTCAAATCAAATCCTGTCATTTAGCCCAGCACACCTGTCTGCTTGTGTGTGGATCGCTGTGTTTTCATCACGTATGTGACCCCAGTTTTTTATGACGTTTTCCACCAAATTTTCTCACAAGACCACGGAGTGCAGATATTTTGTTCTCCAAGATGATCTAAGACACAGTCAGTCCAATAATGGATGCAAAGTGGGACTACTTTATGTTCCAGATCTTTAACCGTATTATTTATACACTTTAGACTTCATCACAATTATCATTTTCAATTTTTCAAAGTTTAGGCGTTGTCATGCGACATGCATTTAGACATTGGTCCAGATTGAAATATCTCAGAAACTTTTGGATTGCCATGACATTTTATATAATCATGGATCATGGTCCCTACCTGATGAAACCTTATTACTTTGCTAATTGATCGCAAACCATCAGGTCAAGTGAAAATGTTCTTAGTACTTTGGTATTTGAAACAAGCAAAAATAATGATATTCCCATCAGCCACAACTGTACTTTGTTTAACGCTAATCTGCAAATAACAGCATGCTAAAATACTTACTGGTTCTGGTTGTGATGGTGGTGAAGTTAGCCCCTTACATCAGAAATGTGTGTCACATGGGTGTATTCTTGGTCCTTTACTTTCTAAAGTACTACTGCAACCCAGGATCTTACTAATCTTCAGTTGACCTTTGATACTTTCCCGATACCCCAACGTTGTCATAAGAAACTTATTTTAAATACATATGTAACTGTGCCCGATGGAGGACTCGGCCCAAATTGAAGTAAAGGACTTATATAGAAGCGTATGGAGGACTTAATTTCAAATTATTCTGCAAATTTGAAAATTAAAATTAAATCCCACAATAACATTATCATTTTCCACATATGTATGTGTTATTTTGTTAAAAATTAAAATGAAAATGCAATAATCCTATTTCATTTTTAATTTTAACATACTTCTGTGAGCATTCTAGGACTATATTAAAAAGAAAATGGAAACAGCATTTGACATTTCATTTTTAAGACTTAACCTGCTCTAAAGTGGGCATTATTCAAATGCAGTTAGCAAAACAGCATGCATGATAATGCATGATAATTTGAAATTATTCCCCTATATGCCATAATTTTCATCCAAAGAGTTAAAATGTGAAATTGATGACAGTTATTACCAACCCTAGATTTCCACTAGCACTGGCACATAAAAGAACAGAGACAAGGTTTTTCCTGTGAGCAAACTTGAAATAATTTATTACTTAGTCAATAAAACAACTGGCAACTAAACATAGCGATAAAAATAAGCTAAACCATAATCAAATACTAATAAAAGAATAAACACAATCAAAGCCAAATTAAAAATCACTATCACACTATCACAATATTTAAAGACATAAAAATCTCCTCATACACTACTGTAAAACAGGTTGTAACATAAAAAAAAACTGACAATGATTCAACTAAAAATAATAACAGGTGGACTGCGTTAGTGTGTTAATAAATCAGATTAGGCAAAGCAGCAGTGGCAAACTGTGCCGCATGAATACAAAAACAGCTTTTAGTGTTTGTCCTTATACGATCAGATATACACAAGAGTACCTCTGTTGTTCACACACCTCTGAATCATTTACACGCTTCACAGGCCGTCTTTCCCAGAGACCTCGCAGACACAGCATGGACCACACACAGCGTCAATCTAGAATATGTACACACAACCTTAGCGCACTACATGGCAGAGGACAACATTGGTAAGGTTGCAGGCGTTACATACCTCGAACGGTGGAACAAAGCAGCGGTACACGACCACACCACTCCTGCCGGTTGAACATAGAAGACAAAGTATGTGGTATTCTCTATGTTTACCAGTGACTACCATCAAAACTTTAAACGGTACCCAAATCACTCTTGCTTGCTCAAAAAATTTCTTACAGCAGATTGTCATTTAAGATTCAAATTCAACAAGCCCTTGAATTATTTTTACAACTCAGCTATTATTTGACAATTCATAGTATGATATTCTCACATGTAATCCTACCCTCATCCTGATTCAGTGTTTGGTTTACAACATTGCAATTTTCCTGTCCGGTGTAGAAACAGCAGAGGTAACACAAATCTGCTGGGCAAATTGAACCAGAATAAAGACAACAATAAAATACACAAGTCAATATCGACAGATAAATTGTACATTACAGTGCAAAGCAGATCACCAACAAAACTTATTAATAGCACTGTCAGAACAGCCATGATGGTGTGGAAAGCCCTCTGTTTTGATTGGTCAACCCGCTCCCTGTTCCTACCCACTTCCCCCGGCCCTGGACGCTTGAGAGTGTGGAGAACTGAAATGCTGCAAAAAGAGATGACGATTAAGGAGAAAACCATAATGCAGTAATACAAGATGAATTTTAACTCTTTGCTGCTTAGATAAATAACAGGCATCCACCCGAAGCTCAGTAACCAAACACATCCAATGCTGATGTTTCTGATCCTGACCCCGCCCGCTTGTCTCAGTCCCAGGTAGGTTATGGGGTGAACAACAGCCAGGTAGCGCTCCACACAGGTCAGGAGTTGAAACAGAATCTGTCCGAGGGAGGTGCCAGACCGGATGGAGTGCCCTACTGACATCATCCCTGAGAGATTGATGTAGTCGCCACAAAAAACCAAGATGAACCCCAAGAATTCGATCAGCTGCATGGCGATGGAGTGATAGGTGAAGAGGTCAGAGTGACTTGTTGCAGCCATGGAAACCGAGCGCTGTTTCTTCCACTGTTGGTATCCCAGGTAGAGGACGAAGAAGAGGAGAGGGAGGAAGAGGAGGGTGATGATGGAGAAAGTGGAGAAGACTATGATGCTCATTTTGGACCTGAAACACATGTTGAAGAGAGGAGGGAAGGAGGAGGAGGAGGAGTTATGAGGAAGAAGGGAGGGGTCATCAAAGGAAGAGGAGTTGACTGACATATTTGTATACGTGGAGGCTTGAAGAGGAGGAGAGGCGAAGACAAACCAAAGGGGGAGGAGAAGAGGGGGAAGAGAGGCAGAATGTTAAAATCAAATGAATAAATGGAGAAAATAAATAATCTCTTTTATAAAAGGTTCTTCGCTATCTTTAAATGAAAAGATTAAATTTCATGGGTAATTTCATTGAACTCCACAAAATAACCTACAGCCTTTTATCAAACTGCACCATGACAACCAAAAAGACTCATAGGAGATGGGTATCACTACTTGATACCTTCAAGTATCAAGCCAAATAATCTAGTATCAAATAGTATAAAAACATCTCCAGTTAAGTACTTTATTTGATACTTTTTGTAACCAGATTGCAGCAAAGAAATAGTATCTGTATGGTTTCACATGGAGCCAAACTCGCAAGTAACACACTGAAAGAGAGGAACGAGAGAGAAGGGCATGTCTCTTTTTTCCTTATGTACCTGCACCACAGACAGGTTTCATGTATACGAGTGAAATAGCCTAGTATCAAGTAGTATCAAAACATCTCCGGTCAAGTACTTTATTTGAACCGTAAACAATTTTGTATTGAAGCTTTATCTGCTAAAGCAGCACAGCAGTGTGAAACTTAGCCTGTAGAAAGAAACTCCGGCAGCTACAGCCAGTGAAGCATTCACTCAGCAGGGGAAAGTGGCGTTAGGCTGTGTTTTGTATTTTTAAAAGCACTAAATACTTCTCTTATAAATGCATGTGCAAAACTGTAAAGTTAGTTCTAGTGTCGAGACACTTGACGTTTGTTTTTTTTTAAATCTCAGACAGTGGCGTAAAAAATGTAATGCTTTGTAAAAATCATTCTCATTGTTGCTGTTATGAATACGCGATTTGTTAAAATGTCGGGAGGGACCTGCTTTGTTGTTTTGTCGTAGGGTGGATTAATTTCTAATATGCACCACTGAACAGGTTTCCTGTCAATTATTCGTAATGAAACAAAATATTGACTAATATTTACTTTTAATACCCAGTAATAAGCAAAGTAATATTGTTACTTTTGAAATGAGGACTAAGTAAAAATTTGCCCAACACTGCTTGTAGATATTCCGTAGAAACAGATGTGCCGTGAAGACAGTGTTTTCTGCCCCCTAGTTGTGCGCACATCTCTGTGATGATGTTGCACAGAAACCCGTCTGTAGAATGTATATAAGCATGTTCGTCACTGTTGCACGTTTATTACCACAACCTTGGCTCTACCTCCATTTTTATTTGCTCTTCACATCGCTTGTCACTGATCAGTCACTGCATTCCATCTTCTCAATTTAACGCTTTTGTTGCGCAGCAGCAATCAGCTGATTTTACTCTCGGAGCCTCTGCCCACAGCTGCGGTTGCTTCAGGTGTACTCAGTGTGGTCGGCTGGATGTGCAGCCTATCTTTTCTTCTGTTTGCTTTTTTAGGCTCTTTTGTGTAGTTTAGTGACTTTTTTTTCTGTCCCGCGTGCAATATGAAGTCACGCTTGTTAGATTTAAATATTTTTCCATTGTTGTTGTTTGTGTGCAATTTAAAATGGCTTCCACAGTTCACTTTGGCCTTCTTTGTCAGTATGCTGAATGTATGGAGGGTTAAATTTACTTCACATTATTTCATTGTGCGTGTTACAATTGCATCATTGTAGGCAGTACAGCACGTTATGTTGTTGAGGAAAAAACTGCAAGCCCAGTGGGTCACACCTGTTTGGGCTGTGGGATAAAAATGCCAAGTCATAATTTGTCTGCTGAATGACTTGTTTTATTGTGCTAGCTAGAGTGGAGCTCTGCTGATTTTATGTAAACTCCAGCCACTTCCATTTGTCATCGTGGGCTAAGGTACATAGAGTTTGACCAAGAGGTTCATAGCTCAGATGTAGCTGTTAAGAAAGGGTTGGCAATGCCCTTCCTATAGCGTACAAGAGCACGACTGTCTCCAGCCAGCTCTCTACCTCAACCCCATTAGAGACGGAGTACTCTTTGCCCCAACCCACCATTACACCCTAAGGTCTTGTCAATGTAAGGGACCCTTTCAATCAGTGTGGGCAATAACCGTTTTGCCCAGGTAGTTGGTGGGCCTTGACAGTGTACCTGCATCATACATGAGTGCTGGAGGACACCCATTAGGGTCAAACAGGGACTGGGAGATCTACGGTTACACATGTAACCTTTTGATCAATATACATAACAAAATGAATTTGGTTTCTCAGGTCTATCCTGACTTTTCTGTCTATATTTAGTCTTTCTACACCTACAGTCTTCAATGGCAAAGAATATATTTGCAAGTTTTTTATTGTACTGGTTCTCTGCACCATTTGACCATCAGGGGTTGAAATGATAAAAAAAATCACAATAGAATACTTAAAAAGTAATCACAAAGGACATTTTATGATATTCTAAAAGTAATCACAAATTTAACTCACTACTAAAACAAATACTAGCCAATTGAAATATGTACATATTTAAAAGTTTTAATATTTGAGAACACAAAAGTGTTGGGTCAGATGTACGACCAGACTGGGCCAGTTAAGCCTGTTTTTTGCTGTGTGCTAGAGACAGGATAGTCTTACTGTCATGGACTATGCTGATGTGTTTTTTGTAACACCATTTTCACTAATTCTGCTTCTACATTTTCCTTTGCTGGTGTTTTTGATGACGCCTTGCTGTGTTCATTCTTACACACACACACACACACACACACACACACACACACACACACACACACACACACACACACACACACACAGACGTGTGACTCCTGAGCCTGAGCAGTTTAGTCACAAAAGGAGCACACACACTCAGAGCTATAGAGTTTTAACACTGTGAGTCTAACTTTACACTGTAAAATAACACTTTGATGACAATGTAGACCACCATCGCTCTAGTTATTAATGATGTGAGCAATTTAGGCTATAATGCTCTAAAATAATTCACAACAAAAGCACACATGTAACACGCCCTTGATGACCACGTTATCAAAAATATCAGTAAAACAAATCACATTTTAAATAATGACGTTACTACAAAGAATATCAGCATAGTCTTAAACAGTAAATATATACATCAGCAATTAAATCTAAATGTTAAATAACAAAATCTTTAATTAAACCAACATGTTTTGTTTTAAAGACCACCCACCTCCACAGAGTTTCTTTCTGATTGTCTTTCTCCTGCGTCTCCAAACACTCTGACTGCTGTTCACTGGTGTCCCCTGGTACAAATTTATCCTAATACAAATCTGTGGTTAAGGTATATGCGTGTGTTTGTGTTTGTATATGTTGTGTGTATGTGTGTTTGTGTGTGTGTGTGTTAAGAACATGTGAGAGCAGGACTGTGGTTTGTTTTGCAATTCATATTTTATGATTTACAACTCACTAATGTATTTTTTTCAAAGGGAGGTGAGATTGCAGTCAGCAGCACCAATATTTTAGCACCATGTCAATCATCTCTGAATCAGTTTGTCATTAGTGCAGTTCAATATGTATAAAGATCTACAGAGAGAAAGTACAACAAAAACACAGTCAAACAAACAGAAAGATATTTATGACATTTATTGCTTTATTTAAATACATCATTATACTATAAGATACAGTATACTGCAACTTTACTGATGTACATGTACCTTCATGATGTTAAACATCCTAAACTTCCCTGAACAATAAAAGATCCTGTAATAAAAGCAATTAACAGCCGAATTTACAGTGTTGCCAATAACGTAGCAATCTTTAACTATGGTTTATTTCGTTCCATCAAGATGAACATTTGACAGGATTCAAATGACTCATAAGCAAAGAGGTTTCTATTCAAATCAAATCCTGTCATTTAGCCCAGCACACCTGTCTGCTTGTGTGTGGATCGCTGTGTTTTCATCACGTATGTGACCCCAGTTTTTTATGACGTTTTCCACCAAATTTTCTCACAAGAACACGGAGTGCAGATATTTTGTTCTCCAAGATGATCTAAGACACAGTCAGTCCAATAATGGATGCAAAGTGGGACTACTTTATGTTCCAGATCTTTAACCGTATTATTTATACACTTTAGACTTCATCACAATTATCATTTTCAATTTTCAAAGTTTAGGCGTTGTCATGCGACATGCATTTAGACATTGGTCCAGATTGAAATATCTCAGAAACTTTTGGATTGCCATGACATTTTATATAATCATGGATCATGGTCCCTACCTGATGAAACCTTATTACTTTGCTAATTGATCGCAACCATCAGGTCAAGTGAAAATGTTCTTAGTACTTTGGTATTTGAAACAAGCAAAAATAATGATATTCCCATCAGCCACAACTGTACTTTGTTTAACGCTAATCTGCAAATAACAGCATGCTAAAATACTTACTGGTTCTGGTTGTGATGGTGGTGAAGTTAGCCCCTTACATCAGAAATGTGTGTCACATGGGTGTATTCTTGGTCCTTTACTTTCTAAAGTACTACTGCAACCCAGGATCTTACTAATCTTCAGTTGACCTTTGATACTTTCCCGATACCCCAACGTTGTCATAAGAAACTTATTTTAAATACATATGTAACTGTGCCCGATGGAGGACTCGGCCCAAATTGAAGTAAAGGACTTATATAGAAGCGTATGGAGGACTTAATTTCAAATTATTCTGCAAATTTGAAAATTAAAATTAAATCCCACAATAACATTATCATTTTCCACATATGTATGTGTTATTTTGTTAAAAATTAAAATGAAAATGCAATAATCCTATTTCATTTTTAATTTTAACATACTTCTGTGAGCATTCTAGGACTATATTAAAAGAAAATGGAAACAGCATTTGACATTTCATTTTTAAGACTTAACCTGCTCTAAAGTGGGCATTATTCAAATGCAGTTAGCAAAACAGCATGCATGATAATGCATGATAATTTGAAATTATTCCCCTATATGCCATAATTTTCATCCAAAGAGTTAAAATGTGAAATTGATGACAGTTATTACCAACCCTAGATTTCCACTAGCACTGGCACATAAAAGAACAGAGACAAGGTTTTTCCTGTGAGCAAACTTGAAATAATTTATTACTTAGTCAATAAAACAACTGGCAACTAAACATAGCGATAAAAATAAGCTAAACCATAATCAAATACTAATAAAAGAATAAACACAATCAAAGCCAAATTAAAAATCACTATCACACTATCACAATATTTAAAGACATAAAAATCTCCTCATACACTACTGTAAAACAGGTTGTAACATAAAAAAAAACTGACAATGATTCAACTAAAAATAATAACAGGTGGACTGCGTTAGTGTGTTAATAAATCAGATTAGGCAAAGCAGCAGTGGCAAACTGTGCCGCATGAATACAAAAACAGCTTTTAGTGTTTGTCCTTATACGATCAGATATACACAAGAGTACCTCTGTTGTTCACACACCTCTGAATCATTTACACGCTTCACAGGCCGTCTTTCCCAGAGACCTCGCAGACACAGCATGGACCACACACAGCGTCAATCTAGAATATGTACACACAACCTTAGCGCACTACATAGCAGAGGACAACATTGGTAAGGTTGCAGGCGTTACATACCTCGAACGGTGGAACAAAGCAGCGGTACACGACCACACCACTCCTGCCGGTTGAACATAGAAGAGAAAGTATGTGGTATTCTCTATGTTTACCAGTGACTACCATCAAAACTTTAAACGGTACCCAAATCACTCTTGCTTGCTCCAAAAATTTCTTACAGCAGATTGTTATTTAAGATTCAAATTCAACAAGCCCTTGAATTATTTTTAATTTTTACAACTCAGCTATTATTTGACAATTTATAGTATGATATTCTCACATTGAATCCTACCCTCATCCTGATTCAGTGTTTGGTTTACAACGTTGTAATTTTCCTGCCCGCTGTAGAAACAGCAGAGGTAACACAAATCTGCTGGGCAGACTGAACCACAATAAAGACAACAATAAAACACACTCGTCAATATCGACAGATAAACTGTACATTACAGTGCAAAGCAGATCACCAACAAAACTTATTAATAGCACTGTCAGAACAGCCATGATGGTGTGGAAAGCCCTCTGTTTTGATTGGTCAACCCGCTCCCTGTTCCTACCCACTTCCCCCGGCCCTGGACGCTTGAGAGTGTGGAGAACTGAAATGCTGCAAAAAGAGATGACGATTAAGGAGAAAACCATAATGCAGTAATACAAGATGAATTTTAACTCTTTGCTGCTTAGATAAATAACAGGCATCCACCCGAAGCTCAGTAACCAAACACATCCAATGCTGATGTTTCTGATCCTGACCCCGCCCGCCTGTCTCAGTCCCAGGTAGGTGATGGGGTGAACAACAGCCAGGTAGCGCTCCACACAGGTCAGGAGTTGAAACAGAATCTGTCCGAGGGAGGTGCCAGACCAGATGGAGTGCCCTACTGACATCATCCCTGAGAGATTGAAGTAGCTGCCACAAAAAAACAAAATGATCCCCGAGAATTCGATCGGCTGCATGGCGATGGAGTGATATGTGAAGAGGTCAGAGTGACTTGTTGCAGCCGTGGAAACGGAGCGCTGTTTCTTCCACTGTTGGTATCCCAGGTAGAGGACGAAGAGGAGGAGAGGGAGGAGGAGGAGGTTGATGATGGAGAAAGTGGAGAAGACTATGATGCTCATTTTGGACCTGAAACACATGTTGAAGAGAGGAGGGAAGGAGGAGGAGGAGGTGTTATGAGGAAGAAGGGAGGGGTCATCAAAGGAAGAGGAGTTGACTGACATGTTTATATACGTGGAGGCTTGAAGAGGAGGAGAGGCGAAGACAAACCAAAGGGGGAGGAGAAGAGGGGGAAGAGAGGCAGAATGTTAAAATCAAATGAAGACATGGACAAAATAAATAATCTCTTTTATAAAAGGTTCTTTGCTATCTTTAAATAAAAAGATTAAATTTCATGGGTAATTTCATTGAACTCCACAAAATAACCTACAGCCTTTTATCAAACTGCACCATGACAACCAAAAGGACTCATAGGAGATGGGTATCACTACTCGATACCTTCAAGTTTCGAGTGAAATAGCCTAGTATCAAGTAGTATCAAAACATCTCCAGTCAAGTACTTTATTTGAACCGTAAACAATTTTGTATTGAAGCTTTATCTGCTAAAGCAGCACAGCAATGTGAAACTTAGCCTGTAGAAAGAAACTCCGGCAGCTACAGCCAGTGAAGCATTCAGTCAGCAGGGGAAAGTGGCGTTAGGCTGTGTTTTGTGTTTTTAAAAGCACTAAATACTTCTCTTATAAATGCATGTGCAAAACTGTAAAGTTAGTTCTAGTGTCGAGACACTTGACGCTTGCTTTTTTTTAAATCTCAGACAGTGGCGTAAAAAATGTAATGCTTTGTAAAAAATCATTCTCATTGTTGCTGTTATGAATACGCGATTTTTTAAAATGTCGGGAGGGACCTGCTTTGTTGTTTTGTCGTATAGTGGATTAATTTCTAATATGCACATACTGAACAGGTTTCCTGTCACTTTTAAGTGTGGGACGAAACAAAATATTCTGACTATTTACTTTTAATACCCAGTAATAAGCAAAGTAAGTAGTTTGCACAACACTGCTGCTGGGAAGACAGAGCGCTGTTTTCTGCCCCCTAGTTTGTGCACATCTCGTTGATGATGTTGCACAGAAACCCATCTATAGAATATATAAAAGCATGTTTGTCACTGTTGCACGTTTATTACCACAACCTTGGCTCTCCCTTGGTTTCATCTTCTGGTATCCTTTAACACTACTCTCTACATTTTTATTTGCTCTTCACATCGCTTGTCACTGATCAATCACTGCATTCCATCTTATCAATTTAACGCTTTTGTGGCGCAGCAGCAATCAGCTGATTTTACTCACGGAGCCTCTGTCTGCAGCTGCTGCTGCTTCAGGTGTTGTCGGCGTGGTCGGCTGGATGTGCAGCCTCTCTTTCCTTCGTTTTGTTTTCTTTTTTAGACTCTTTTGTGTAGTTTAGTGACTTTTTTAGCCAACTGCTTATCATTTTCTACCTCTTGTGTGAAACACCACTAAAGGACAATATTTCTCTGTTTACTTCAACAAACGTATCAAACAAACGTTTTACTTAAACTTGGGAAAAGAACAAAACAGTTTTAAATAGAGATCTATTATCGTGGCGGACGACAAAGCCGGGGAGGCATGTTGGCATCACATGGAGTAAATTTGTAGCCTAATTATCTTCACAGTGTTCTTAGTGTAGTTTAAATTTTTTATCACGTGTTTTATGGACTCTTCTTGTGTAATATGATTAAGATATAAAGGTACGACTGCACATAAGGTCCATTCTAATGAAAAAAAAAAAGGAGCCAGGGGACAGGGGTAATAATCCGGGACAGAATTTAATTTCCAAGATTAATCTACAAGTAAAAAACTTGAATATTCTCTGACATTATAGTCACACATTTATGAGAGAAACTTCACTTTTCATGGCTGCAACACCACACACACACCTCTGCCGTGTAGTATGCACTCATTGGAAAGTCATATTAAACTTTGCAATCAGATTTAGCAGTGAGGAAATACACATGAGTTTATCCCTCAATCATTATCATGCCCCTTAGAGACTTTGCCTTGGACTGGGCATATTCAGAAGAAAACACCAGAGGAATTTTCGATTATCAAGCTGGCCAGCTCCACCCCCTCCTCTCTCCATCACAGAGAGGGAAATCAACGGTCTTTTTAGCAGGCAGAAATCTCGCAAAGCAGCTGGGCCAGACTCTGTCTCCCCATCCACCCTGAAGCACTGCTGCTCAGCTGTCTCCGGTGTTCCCAGACATTTTTAACACCTCACTGGAGACATGCCATGTGCCAGCCTGCTTCAAAGCCTCCACCATCATCCCTGTCCCCAAGAAACCAAGTATCACAGGTCTAAACGACTACAGACCCGTCACCCTGACCTCTGTGGTTATGAAGTCCTTTGAACGCCGTGTGTTGTCCCACCTAAAATCTATTTCAGACCAACTCCTGGACCCTCTGCATTTCGCCTACAGAGCCAACAGGTCTGTAGATGATGCAGTAAACATGGCCCTTCACTTCATCTTCCAGCACTTGGACTAACCACGGAACCTACGCCAGGATCCTGTTTGTGGAATTCAGCTTTTAACACCATCTTCCCGGCCCTGCTGCAGGACAAGCTCTCTCAGCTGAGCGTGCCTGACTCCACCTGCAGGTGGACCACAGACTTCTTTACCGACAGGAAGCAGCACGTGAAGCTGGGAAAATAATGTCTCTGATTCCAGGACCATCAGCACCGGATCCCCTCAAAGCTGCGTTCTTTCCCCCCTTCACTTCTCCCTGTACACCAACAGCTGCCTCTTCAGTCACCAGTCTGTCAAGCTCCTGATGACACCACCCTCATTGGGCTCATCTCTGGCGGGGATGAGTCCACCTACAGGTGGGAGATCGACCATCTGTTGACCTCCTGCAGCCAGAACCGCCTGGAGCACAACGCTCTGAAAACATTGGAGATGGTCAAGGATTTTACAAAGAGCCCAGCCCCACCCTCCCCCTTCATCCTGTGTGACTCCCCAGTCACCACTGTGGACTCCTTCTGCTTCCTGGGCACCACCATCTCCCAGGACCTCGAGTGGGAACTGAACATCACCTCCATCATCAAAAAGGCCCAGTAGAGGATGTACTTCCTGCAGCAGCTGAGGACGTTCAGCCTGCCAAAGACAATGATGGTGCACTTCTACACCGCCACCATCGAGTCCATCCTCACCTCCTCTATCACCATCTGGTACGGTGCTGCCAGGGACTAGGGACTAGGACAGGCTTCAGCCCATCATTCGCTTTGCAGAGAAGGTGATTGGCTGTAATCTTCCTTCTCTTCTGGACCTCCACGCCTCCAGGACTCTGAGGCGTGCAGGAAAGATTGCAGCTGACTCCTCCCACCCCGGACACAAGCTGTTTCAGACTCTCCCCTCTGGCAGGAGGCTGCGGTCCTCTCGGAACAAAAACAGCTTCTTCCCGTCTGCAGCTGGCCTCATTACCAAGGCCCGGGTCCCCACTGACACTCCCCCCTTGCAAATGATGCAAATGTCTCTGCACATACTGTAAATACTGTTTCATCTCGTGTCGTGCACAGACCTGGCACATTGCACATATGTGCAGTTAATTGTTCATCTTTGTTGTATATTCTTATATTGTCAGTTTATATATTAATATGTACACAATATTCTCTTCTGTTACATTACACGGCACAGACCCAGAGTAATGCACATATCTGCAATGTTGTTCTTCCATTCCATATATATTCCATTATATATTTCTTCATTTATTTATGTATGTTTGCTTACATGTAGCACCTGATCACCACAGCAATTTCCTCGTATGTGTAAAACACTACTTGGCAATAAAACTCCTTCTGATATTGATTAACACTGAGTATAGATGTTGTGCATAGTTCCCGTGCAGGATAACCTTGAGTTAACCGTGAACAAAACCTGCTCGGAAAAGTTTAGAGATGCAGTGTAAATTGCCATGGCAACAGACCTTGGTTAACACCTATCCACGTTTCCTAGTACAGGTTAATCGGGAAATTACACCGGACGTCACAAAGTTACTCCTGAAATAAGGTAGTACAGGCCACTGGTCTACAGGTTCCTCGCTGGTGGAAGTGTGACAGTGTGCTGCATCGGCTTTGCTGGTTGGCTTACACAGTCATTATCACCAGTGAAATCTGATTTACTGTTTATTGGTGGCAGTGCTGTCTATCACAACTGCTGTCCCGCGTGCAATATGAAGTCACGCTTGTTAGATTTAAATATTTTTCCATTGTTGTTGTTTGTGTGCAATTTAAAATGGCTTCCACAGTTCACTTTGGCCTTCTTTGTCAGTATGCTGAATGTATGGAGGGTTAAATTTACTTCACATTATTTCATTGTGCGTGTTACAAATGCATCATTGTAGGCAGTACAGCACGTTATGTTGTTGAGGAAAAAACTGCAAGCCCAGTGGGTCACACCTGTTTGGGCTGTGGGATAAAAATGCCAAGTCATAATTTGTCTGCTGAATGACTTGTTTTATTGTGCTAGCTAGAGTGGAGCTCTGCTGATTTTATGTAAACTCCAGCCACTTCCATTTGTCAGTTATAGCGGGCTTGATACATAGAGTACTTGACCAAGGTACATAGAGTTTGACAAAAAGGTTCATAGCTCAAATGTAGCTGTTAAGAAAGGGTTGGCAATGCCCTTCCTATAGCGTACAAGGGCACGACTGTCTCCAGCCATTACACCTTAAGGTCTTGTCAATGTAAGGGACTCTTTCAATCAGTGTGAGCAATCACCGTTTTGCCCAGGTAGTTGTTGGGCCTTGACAGTGTACCTGCATCATACATGAGTGCTGGGGCCGTATTACAGAAACTTCCTAACCGCCAGATCCTATCCTAACTGCTCGGTAACCATGGTTATAAGGGTTAGGAACTGATTTAGGAAAAAGGCCATTACAGATTAACAGTTCCTAAGTCAATATTCCTTTCCTAACTTCAGATAGGAAAAGTGTATTACAGAAGCATCCTAACTTCGTAAAATCTCAAATAAACTCTCCTAACTTTAGGATAACTTTTAGGATAGCTGTTTAACTTTTACTTTTCCACCAGGTAGTGTTTGCTTTTAATCCACATTTTCGCTGTTTAATTGCTTTTACAGAATCAATGTCAACGGGCCAAACTTAATTGATTCTACCGATGTGTTTGATGACAAAACCCTCGTTAGTAGAAAGGCCCATAACGTAAAGGCTTGATGTAACAAAATGATCCTAATGCAAGTCTTTGATAGGAGGAGATTGTTAGAGACAAGAAATAGCCTACATGAAAAACATGATGACGTTAGCAGCCTTTATCAGCCTTTCCTGAGAAGAACTATGGGTTTCTGCCGGCGTCAGTGAGGGAGCTCAGGAGCAGCAACCAGCGGCTTTCCTCTGCTCGGTGGACACAAAAGTTGCCTTTCTCTTCTTATCACTTGTAAATGGACTGATTTTCTTTTTGGCAGCATTAACGCGGTGACTGTGTCCACTATTTTAGCCCACTCTCTATCTGACTCTACCCGAGTTAAGCGTAATGTGGATTTGGATTTCTTGACGGTGGTTACCAACAAAGTCATCTGAATTTAAGTTCAACGATAGTGTTTGTTTTTGCTCCATTTTCAGTGTATGTTTCATTAAAAAAACTACAAAAAACAGCGATTAAAATCAGTTTAGCTCGGCGACGAGAGAAAAGCGTCATCGGTTGCTAGGTAACAGACATAAAAGTTGATAACCGATGTTGGATTGCGTATTTAGGATTTCCTAACCTTGAGATAAGACGGATGAAGTAAGATAAAATAGGATTCCTAAAGTTTGTTAGGATTTGCTTCTGTAATACCAAACTGAGAAAAATCCTATCTAGACTCTTCCTATCTTAACTTAAGACCTAAGATAGGAAACTTTCTGTAATACGGCCCCTGGAGGACACCCATTAGGGTCAAACAGGGACTGGGAGATCTACGGTTACACATGTAACCTTTTGATCAATATATATAACAAAATTAATTTGGTTTCTCAGGTCTATCCTGACTTTTCTATCTATTTAGTCTTTCTACACCTACAGTTTTATTCTTCAATGGCAAAGGATATATTTGCAAGTTTTTTGTGGTACTGGTTCTCTGCACCATTTGAGAATCAGGGTTGAAATGATAAAAAAAAATTAAAAAATACAATAGAATACTTAAAAAGTAATGAAAAAGGACATTTTATGATATTCTAAAATTAATAACAAATTTAACTCACTACTAAAACAAACTAATACTAGCCAATTAAAATATGTACATATTTAAAAGTTTTAAAATTTGAGAACACAAAAGTGTTGGGTCAGATGTACGACCAGACTGGGCCAGTTAAGCCTGTTTTTTGCTGTGTGCTAGAGACAGGATAGTCTTACTGTCATGGACTATGCTGATGTATGTTTTGTAACACCATTTTCACTAATTCTGCTTCTACATTTTCCTTTGCTGGTGTTTTTGATGACACCTTGCTGTGCTCATTCTTACACACACACACACACACACACACACACACACACACACACACACACACACGCTACTGCTGAGCCTGAGCAGTTTAGTCACAAAAGGAGCACACACACTCAGAGCTATAGAGTTTTAACACTGTGAGTCTAACTTTACACTGTAAAATAACACTTTGATGACAATGTAGACCACCATCGCTCTAGTAATTAATGATGTGAGCAATTTAGGCTATAATGCTCTACAATTCACAACAAAAGCACACATGTAACACGCCCTTGATGACCACAAGTTGTCAAAAATATCAGTAAAACAAATCATTTTAAATAATGAAGTTACTACAAAGAATATCAGCATAGTCTTAAACAGTAAATAACTAAATCTTTAAATTAAACCAACATGTTTAGTTTTAAAGACCACCCACCTCCACAGAGTTTCTTTCTGATTGTCTTTCTCCTGTGTCTCCAAACACTCTGACTGCTGTTCACTGGTGTCCTCTGGTACAAATTTATCCTAATATAAATCTGTGGTTAAGTTATATGTGTTGTGTGTGTGTTGATGTTTGTTTATGAAGAACATGACAATATGAATCTGTGGTTAATGTGTGTGTTGACTAAGTTTGCGTGTGTTTGTTTTGATATTGATGTTGTGTGTGTGAAGAACATGTGAGAGCAGGACTGTGGTTTGTTTTGCAATTCATATTTTATGATTTACAATTCACAAATTTATTTTTCGCACGGCGATGTGAGATTGCAGTCAGCAGCACCAATATTTTAGTATCATGTCAATCATCTGTGAATCAGTTTGTCATTAGTGCAGTTCAATATGTATAAAGATCTACAGAGAGAAAGTACAACAAAACACAGCCAAACACAGAAAGATATTTATGACATTTATTGCTTTATTTAAATACATCATCTATAAGATACAGTATACTGCAACTTTACTGATGTACACGTACCTTCATGATGTTAAACATCCTAAACTTCCCTGAACAATAAAATTTCCAGTAATAAAAGTAATTAACAGCTGAATTTACAGTGTTTCCAATAACATAGCAATCTTTAACTATGGTTTATTTAATCGTTCCATCAAGATGAACATTTGACAGGATTCAAATGACTCTTAAGCAAAGAGGTTTGTATTCAAATCAAATCCTGTCATTTAGCCCAGCACACCTGTCTGTTTGTGCGTGCATGGCTGTGTTTCACATCATCGCAACTGTGACTCCACTGTTGGACAAAATTTTCCACCGATTTTCACACAAGAACACAGAGTGCAAATATTTTGTGGATCAAGACGACCTGAAATGCAATCGGTCCGATAATCAACACAGAGTGGGATTTCTTCATATTCCACATTTTCAACACTAATAACTTTACACTTTAAGCATAAAATTGACCTTTAATGATATCACAGTATGTCTCATTAGTTTAGGTTTTGTCATGTGGCGTGGCTCTAAGGATCAAACACTTTGGTCCGGACTCAGCAACTTTTGGATTGCCATAAAATATTGTATAATGCTTATGTACTGCAACCATAAGGTCAGAATTTAAAAAAAATCTGCAAAACTTGCAAAACTAATGATATTCCCATCATCCTCAACTGGACCTTTTCTTTAGCATAAATCAGCAAATATTAGCATGCTGAAATTCTTAGTGGTGCAGGTACTGATGGTGCTGATGTCAGCACCTTCCACTGGAAATGGGATGCAATACTCCTTTAATATTTACATTACATTTAAATGACATTATTCTTCCTTATCAGTCCTGCAATGTCTTTTTTAACGAGACATCATTTTATATGACCCGGTACGACTCCAACCCAGGATCTTTACCATAAGCTTGTTGTTAAATACAGAGAAACCAAAGTACATGAAATTCTCTGTCTAACTGTGTCTCTGACTTTTCCACCATTAAATGGCACCATAAACACTCTTGCGAACTCATAAAAACACCTGAAACCAGACTGACATTTCTGATTTAAATTGACCATTTTACTACAGAAATATTTAAAATAAAGTTGATTTATTTTTTTGACAATCTACTTTCACATGTAATCCTACCCTCATCCTGATTCAGTATTTGGGTTACAACCTTGTAATTTTCCTGCCCGCTGTAGAAACAGCAGAGGTAACACAAATCTGCTGGGCAGACGGAACCAGGATGCAAACCAGAACCCAACACAGATTTCACTCTGTAAAGATGGAGAGTAAATTAATTGGAAAAGCAGTCCCCCCCCAAAACTTAACAACAGCACTGTCATTATAGCCATGATGATGTGGAAAGCCCTCTGCTTTGATTGGTCACCCCGCTCCCTGTTCCCACCCACTTCCCCCCGGCCCTGGACGCTTGAGAGCACAGAGAACTGAAATGCTGCAAAAAGAGATGACAATTAAGAACAAAACCACGTTGCAAATATACAGTATTAAGGCTAACTCACTGCTGCTTTGACAAGTTACAGCTATCCCCCCAAAGCTCAGTAACCAAACACATCCAATGCTGATGTTTCTGATTCTGATTCCGCCCGCCTGTCTCAGTCCCAGGTAGGTGATGGGGTGAACAACAGCCAGGTAGCGCTCCACACAGGTCAGGAGTTGAAACAGAGGCTGTCCGAGGGAGTTGACAGCCCAGATGGAGATCCCTACTGACGTAATCTCTGGGAGATTGATGTAGCTGCCAGAAAAAATGAAGAGAAACCCGAAGAATTCGATCAGCTGCATGGCGATGGAGTGATAGGTGAAGATGTCAGAGTGACTTGTTGCAGCCGTGGAAACGGAGCGCGCTGTTTCCTCCACTGTTGGTATCCCAGGTAGAGGACGAAGATGAGGAGAGGGAGGAAGAGTAGGTTGATGATGGAGATAGCAGAGAAGATGTAGATGTTTTTTCTGGAACTGAAACATTTGAAGAGCGAATGGAAGGAGGAGTTGGAGGAGAGCTGAGGAGGAAGGGAGGGGTCATCAAAGGAAGAGGAGTTGACTGACATGTTTATGTAAGTGGAGGCCTGAAAAGGAGGAGAGGCACAGGAAACCAAAGGGGGACGTGAAGAGAGACAGAAAGTGAAATACATACTCTTGCTCATAAACGGTTCCTCAGTAACTATCAACTAATTTACATGCAATGATTTTTAACTAGTCTTCAGTAAACATTTTTTTTTCTTCAGTTTTAATCAAATGAAATTAATAATTTGTCAAGTAATACCAATTTTGAAATTAAAAGGTAAAGAAAAAAGAAAAAGACTTACATACATTTTCATACATTCAAGTGTACAATGAGTTTACAAAGCACAAGTTATCAACATTATTCATTCATAAAACTATTCATGGAAATTACTTTATCAAAGGACATCAACATGACATCGAATTTGACTTGGTCTCTCGTGCTTTTCTGTCATAAACAGTAATGTGGAGTTTACATAAAATTACATTTTTCATTAAAGGAAGACTTATTTTCAAATACACATTCAAAATAAATTAATACATATAAAGTTATTTTAGTCAAAAGACACCCACCTCCACAGAGTTTCTTTCAGATCGTCTTTCTCCTGCGTCTCCAAACTCTCTGACTGCTGTTCAGTGGTGTCTGGTGCAAATATATCCTGATACATACTTGTGATTAAGGTGATTGTGTGTGTGAAAAAGAGGTGAGCCGTGAGTCGCTTTGCAAATAATATTTTATGATTCTTTTTTACGGTAAATTACAACAGGCAAATTATTTTTCGAGGTCATATGGCAGTGACAGCCCAGTATTTGAATTTCATGTCAGTCATCTATGCATCAGTTTGTCATCTGTGCTGCATGACCTATAATGAGATTGTACAGAGAAAACACACACAAACTAAATCATAATTACATTTATTCCTTAATTCAAATACAGTGATGTCATATAGTCTAACATATATTATACTAAAACTTTAGTGATAATTTTTCACACATACGTTGAGACATTTAACATCTTGAACTTCCCCAACTACTAAAATGAATTTCAAAAACTGTAGTAAAAGTCATTAACAGCTGGATTTACATTGGTCCTGGAACTATGGTTCATTAATCGTTCCATTAAAAAAAACATTTGACACGATTCCAGTGACTCATGAACAAAGAGGTGTGTATTCAAACCCTGTCATTTAGCCCAGCGCACCTGTCTGTCTGTGTGTGCATGGCTGTGTCTTTATCACAACTGTGTCTCCAGTTTTAGACGAAACTTTCCACTAGAGTTTCTCAATAAAACACAGCGTGCAAACATATTTTTTTGTCCAAAATGATCCAAAATGCAGTGAGTTCCAGATCATTAAAAGTAATATTTATACACTTTAAATTTGACATTTACCTTCAGTGGTATCACAGTATGTTTTGGTGAGGCTCTGGGGATGCAATCGTGGCTGGTCAGTCCACCAATTTGGTCTGACTGAAATATCTCAGCAACTTTTGGATTGCCATGAAATTTTATATAATCATTGTCCCCAGAGGATTATACCTTATTACTTTGCTGCTCTACAGCACCTATCAGCTGAAATTAAAAAAATTCCCATCAACTTCTTTATGAACCAGTACTTGCTAAACTAATGTTATTCCCACCAGCCTCAACTGTACTTGTTGTATAGCATAAATCTGCACATACTAGCAAGCTACAATATTAAATGGTGATGGTACTGATGGTACTAATGTTAGCCTTTTTAATGTCAGAAATCAAGTGGCACATGAGTGTATTCTAAAATTTAAACTATACATAAATGATAATATTCATACACACATAATTTTCTTTGTCCCTAGTTGCACTCCAACCCACAATCTTATCCATCTTCAGTCAAACTTCGTTATTGTTCAGATATCCCACCTTCATCTTAAGTATTTCTAAACACAGAGAGCCAAGTACATGGTATTCTCTGTCTCTGTGTCTCTGACTATCCTGCCATTAAGACTTGCACTCATTCAAGATCCAAACTCACCGTTTTAGCCCATAATTTAAAACATTTTTCAGGCGCTGTACAACGCAACTACCCCACAACTCCCTCTCCCTCTCACTCCCCACTATGTCTGCTCGGACAAATCACATGCACATGACTCAGAGGAGAGCTCGCGGTCTGGTGGATTTCAGGTGTAAGAAAGAGAATTTGTGAGAAGATGACAGCGAGGTAGAGTAGGAAGAGAGCCACATGTTTAATGATGGCTTTTTGTGAAGCTTTTTCATTCACCAAGGCTCCTTCTACAGCAGAACTGTGACAACAGCTGCTTTAGAGTGACGTCAAAGTCGCATCAAATGCGACCTGAGTGTCCAGACTGAGGTCGCATTTAAAAAGATTTGATCTGGATTGGATTTGGGGAACATATGGAAGGGGCCCAATTCTGAACTGGGAAAGATCAGATTCCATGTGGCCTGGCCTGTTCACACTGTCATAAAAAGGTCAGATCTGAGTCACATATGGGCAAAAAAAATGGATTTGGGTCACATTGGCTTGCAATCTGAACGTGATCAACAGTTCTGCACTGGAGGTAATCTTATCCTCATCTTGATTCAGTGTTTTGTTTACAACATTGTAACCTTCCTGTCCGGTGTAGAAACAGCAGAGGTAACACAAATCTGGTAGGCAGCTCAAACCAGAAAGGAGACAACAACCCAACACATTTGTCAATACCCAAAGATAAACCTGACATTACAGTCCAAAGCAGTTCCCCCCCAAAACATATCAACAGCACTGTCATTACAGCTGTGACTGTGTAGAAAGCCCTCTGCTTTGATTGGTCAACTCGCTTCCTGTCCCCACCCACTTCCCCCGGCCCTGGACGCTTGAGAGCGCAGAGAACCGAAATGCTGCAAAAAGAGATGACGATTAGGAAGAAAACTATAATACAGTAATACAAGATCAAGAGTGACTCATAGCTCATCCGATAAATTACAATTATCCACCCAAAGCTTAGTAACCAAACACATCCAATGCTGATGTTTCTGATCCTGACCCCGCCCGCCTGTCTCAGTCCCAGGTAGGTGATGGGGTGAACAACAGCCAGGTAGTGCTCCACACAGGTGAGGAGTTGAAGCAGAGTTTGTCCGAGGGAGGTGACAGACCAGATGTAGATCCCTACCAACATTATCCCTGGGAGATTGAAGTAACTGCCACAAAAGAACAAGATGAACCCCAATAATTCGATCGGCTGCATGGCGATGGAGTGATAGGTGAGGAGGTCAGAGTGACTTGTTGCAGCCGTGGAAACGGAGCGCTGTTTCTTCCACTGTTGGTATCCCAGGTAGAGGACGAAGATGAGTAGAGGGAGGAACAGGAGGTTGATGATGGAGATAGCGGAGAAGACAAAGATGCTCATTTTGGACCTGAAACATGAGTTCAACAAAGGAGGGAAGGAGGAGTTGGAGGAGGAGGAGTTATGAGGAAGAAGGGAGGGGTCATCAAAGGAAGAGTTGACTGACATATTTATATAAATGAGGCCTGAAGAGGAGAAGGAGAGGCACAGACAAACAAAGGGGGAGGTGAAGAGAGACAGACTGTTAAAATCAAATGGAAACATGGAGAAAATAAATAATATGTCTAATAAAAGGTGCTTTGTAAACATTGAAAAAGAGCATTCAACCTGGTTTATATTTTGTTAAGCTTGACATTCAGGGCAGCTGAGTGAAATGATCTGAAGCTAATACACTAGCTTATATTTTTTTGAAGCAGAGATAAACGGTAATACAGTTTCCAGAGAGATCACCTGTGGTGGCCATACACTTTAAGACGATCTGGTTTTCACTGTCAAGTAGTCAGATGTTATGTTCCTTGGAGTAGGGAATGGTAAAGTGTGTTTTCTGCTTGAGGAGTAAGAACAGGAGCTCGTCTACAGACTCCTTTCTGGATAGCTCTGTTCTATTTCATGCACAGGCTGGTAGAAAATAAATGAGATAGAAATTAAATTTTCTTTAATTGTGAAGCTTCAAGGAAAATACAAAAAACCCCAAATGAATTCATATAGTTCATCGAATAAATATAATAAAATAACTGTACTCCTTTATATTGGATAGGAAATTATATATATATATATATATATATATATATATATATATATATATTTTTTTTTTTTTTTTTTTTTTTATTTCCTATCCAATATAAAGGAGTACAGTTATATATATTATAATATCTAATATTCGAATATATCTAATATAAAATCTAACATTAATTTTTCTACATCTTTCATTCCGCCTGTGTCTCCTTCTCACAACAATAACAGCCATCTCTGCGCAACAATTAGCGGCTTGAAGCTTCCTTTCAAACGTATTAAATACAGTACACACACACACACACACACACACACACACACACACACACACACACACACACACGGTGTATAAAGTCTACACCTACAGTTTTATTCTTCAGTGTCAAAGGATATATTTTCAAAATTTTTTAACATACAGGTTCTCTGCCGTATTCAAAATCAGAGGTTGAACTGACAAGAAATATTTCACAATAGATCTAAAACATCAAAAAGAGTCATTTTGTTAAAAGAATGATACATTACTGCCATTTACATGAATAAAAATTTCCCAAGTAATAACTATGCAAATAAAAGAAAAAAGATCTATAAGATTGAATTGTTTAAGAACATGAAAGCACATGTGTATAATGTCGTTGAAAACCACAAGTTATCAACAATACCAGTAAAGTTAAGTTTTAGTGTGGTAAAGTAAAGTTACCACAACGAATCAGTTTGTAAGATCGACACTCTCTTCATTGTATTGAATATACAGAATTAACAAAGTCTAAATGTTAAATAACTAAACTATGATGCATATTTTTAAAGACCACATACCTCCACAGAACGTCTGACAGTCTGACAATTTCTGACGGTCTTTCTGCTGCGTCACCTAGTCTGTGCTGTTTACTGGTGTCTGGTACACATATCCAAATACTTATCTGTGGTTAAGGTATATATGTGTGTGTGTGTGTGTGTGTGTCTGGTTATGTGTGCATTGTGCGTGTCAAGAACAGGCAAGAGCATGATGTTTTACATCATGTACGATTTAAACCTGGCAAATTTATTGTATGCACTATTGTGCCTCAAGAAGGTCATTTCACAATCTGCAGAACCGCAATTTGGATATCATGTCAATCATCTCAGCAAACTTTGATTATACAGAGAAAACAGATGTTTAATTTAAATACAGCGATGATATATTTATACTATAATATATATGTACTAAGACTTTATTGATAATTGGTCATTAAAAGCTGAATTTATATTTGTTCCAACAATGTAGCAATCTTTAATTATGGTTAATTTAGTCGGTCCATTGAGACAAACATTTATTCATAAACAAAGAGCAGTGTATTCAAATCAGTTCCTGTCATGTAGTCCAACACACCTGTCTGCTTGTGTGTGCATGGCTGTGTTTTCATCACATCTGTGACTCCAGTTTTGCATGATGTTTTCCATCAGATTTTCTCATAAGAACACAATTATTCTGTGGTGCAAGACGATCCAGGAAGCAGTCAGTCCGATATCAATACAGAGTTGTGTTCCAGATCTGGAACAGTATTACTTATACACTTTAAACTTGACATTTACCATCAGTGGTATCACTCATTAGGGCTCATTAGTTTAGGCTTTGTCATGAGTGATGGCCCTAGCCTGCAGTCTTGGCTGGTCAGTCCCGACTGAAATATCTCAGCAACTACTGAACTTGAAAAAGTTGCCATTACCATCAGTTAAAACCAATATTCCCACCAGCTTCAACTGTACTTTTTGTTTAGCATAAATCAACAAATATTAGCATGCAAAAAGGCTAAATGGTGCTGGTACCATTGATCAAAAATGGGGTGCCAAAAGGGTCTAGTCTTGGTCTTCTAACATGCACTTCCTGTGCGCTTCCTCTTCTACCCCTTACAAGTCTCTTGGATTGATTGCACTTTTTTGTTAACTCTTACTTCTTTCCCTAGGTATTTACCCCATTGATGTTATAAGCGCTATTAGCTCTTACTAGTATTTATTGCTGCTCTTACTAGTATGTATTGTCAGTTGTAGATCTCATGCTGTATTTGATGCTCTGTTGATGCTTGTATGTTGTTCCTCAAATTTAAGTCACTTTAGATAAAAGCATCTATTATTGTACACACAAATGGTTATCATTTTAAACACCCTAAAAGTCCTTCCAAACACTACATTTGATTTTCAAAACTTGAATATAAGTCATTAACAGCTTAATTTATATAAATGCCAACCATGCAAAAATCGTTAACTATGGTTCATTAAATCAGTCAGATCAACAGTTGACAGGATTAAAATGACTCATGAACAAAGAGGTATGTATTCAAAACAAATCATGTCATTTAGTCCAGCACACCTGTTAGTGTGTCTGTTTTCCACCAATTTTTTCCACAAGAACACACAGTACAAATATTTTGTTGTCCAAGACGATTTGAGATGCAGTCAGGCTGATAATCAATGCAGTGAGATAATGTTCCTGATCTTTAAGAGCATTAAATACAGACCTTCACATTTACCTTCAGTGGTATCAAAGTCTAAGGCTTTGACATGCGGTGTGGCTCTAGGGATGCAATCTTGGTTTGTCAGTCCGCATCTTTGGTCCCAACTGAAATATCTCTGCAACTTTTGGATTACCATGACATTTTGCATAATCATTGTCCCCAGAGAACGACACCTTATTACTTTGCTGACCTAGAGTAATCATGAGGTCCAAATTAAAACATTTTCAGTATTTTGTTACAAACCAATACCTGCAAAACAAATATTATTCCCATCATCCCCAACTGTACTTTTTGTTGTAGCATCAGCAGAGATTGGCATGCTAAAATGCTAAATTGTGCTGGTACAGATGGTGCTAATGTTAACTCCCTTCCATCCGAAATGGGGTGCCACAGGGGTCAATTATTGGTCCTATACTATTTACATTATACATAAATGCCATTTATTCTTCCATATCAGTGTTGCAATGTCTGTTTTTATGTGGACTATATATTTTATATGTCCCTGTTCCCACTTTAACCCAGAATATTACTTATCTTCCACTTATTATACTCATTCATTGTCAACTGCTTATCTTTCTGGGCTGCCGTTATTTTACTCATATTTGAGAAAAAATTAAACAGCTTGTATTTGACAGTATTATCTCTCACATGCAATCCTGCCATCATTGTGATTGAGTTCATTCAGTGTTTGATTTACAGCATTATAATTTTACTGTCCGGTGTAGAAAAAGCAGAGGTAACACAAATCTACTGGGCAGTTCGAACCAGAATACAGACAAAAACCCCACACACGTGTCAGTAAGCATAGTTGAACTGTACATTATATTGTAAAGCAGAACCCCCCCGAAACTTATCAATAGCACTGCCAATATAGCTGTGATGGTGTGGAAAGCCCTCTGCTTGTTTTCTTATTGTGCAAATAAACCTTATCAAAACATGCAAATTTCTTAGTTACCATTTCTTCATGGGAGCAAATTTTTTAACATTTTTAACAAATTATGCTAAAAAGTGTTGGTGACAAAATCAGCCATTAAAAAGTGCTCACCAGCGTCCCCAGTTTAAATGACGCTTATGGCTGGAGGACACCCAGGAGAATATCATTAACATTCTAACAATCCAGAGAGGCCACACACATGTAGTTCTGATATATCTCGACTCTCCTATCTGTAATTTCTCTACACCTACATGATTCTTTAATGGCAGCAGATTTAAAGTATTTGCAATTTTTTTTTATGGTATAGGTTCTCTGCACTTTTCAGAATCAGAGGTTGAACTGACAATACATACTTCATGAAAAAAAAAAGACATTTTGGAAACTTTTACTTCACTTAAATGAATGATTTACAAAGTAATACCAACTTAGTACATTAAAAATATAAAAACATAATTTTTATGTTTGAGAACATGAAATTAAACCTGTATAATGCTGTTGAAAACAACAAGTTATCAATATCAGTGAAACAAATCACACTTTAAATGAAGTTAGCACAAATAATCAGTTTATTAGATGTCAGGTCTCTTTAACAGTGAATATAAAATGATGACTAAGTCTAATTGTTAAATAGATGAATATTTAACTAATCCAAGTCGTTTATTTTTAAAGACCACCCACCTCAACAGAGTTTCTTTCTGATGTGTGTGCATTTGTGTGTTGAATAATATATGTCTGATTGTGAAGAACAGGTGAGAGCAGAACAGTGGTGTTTTTTGCAATTCATCTTTCTTGATTTGCAACTGGCAAATTTATTTTACACATTACTGTGCCACAGGGAGGTCAGATCACAATCAGCAGCAACACTATTTTTATTATCATGCCAATCGTCTCTGCATCAGTCCATCATTTGTCCTGCGTGATCTATAGTGAGATCGCACGGATGAAGTAAATTTAATTTATTCTGAAATTTACAGTGATCTCATACATCATTTTACAATAACAACATTGTATTGCACTATAGTATGGTGTACATTGTACTATAATTTTACTGATTATTAAACACACAAATGTTCATAATCTTAAACATCTTAAAGTTTCCTAAAGACCAACATTTTAATTACAGACGCTAACAGCTGTATTTACATTGCTGCCAACAATGTAGCTATCTTTAACTATGGTTCATTTAGTCGGTCCATTAAGATGAACATTTGACCGGATTCAAAGTACTCATGAACAAAGAGGCATGTATTCAAATCAAACCCTGTCATTTAGCCCAGCACACCTGTCTGCTTGTGTGTGCATGGCTGTGTTTTCATCACGTATGTGACCCCAGTTTTGCATGTTTTCCACCAGATTTTCTCACAAGAACACAGAGTGCAAATATTTTGTTCTCCAAGATGATCTAAGATGCAGTCCAACAATCTGTGCAAAGTGAGACAACTTTATGTTCCAGATCTTTAACCATAATATTTATACACTTTAGACTCATTTTCAATGATATCACAGTATTAGTTTAGGGTTTGTCATGCAGCATGGCTCCAGGGATCCACCACATTGGTCCAGACAGAAATACCACAGCTATTCATTTTAAGATTAAATTTTATATAATCATCGTCCCCACAGGATGACACTTTGTTTTGTGAAACCCGCAAAACGAATGATCTTTCCATCAACCTCAACCATACTTTGATGGCGGTGAAGTTAGCCCCTTCCATCAGAAATGTGCGTCACAAGGGTCTATTCTTGGTCTTTCTTCACTAAGTATTACTGTAACTCAGGATCTGACTAATCTTCGATCAACGACCTTTGAGACTTTCCCATCGTCATCATCATGAACATATTTTAAATACACAGAAGACCAAGTATATGGTATTCTCTACGTTTACCTGTGGCTACAATCAAAACTATAAACGTTACGCAATCACTCTTGCTTGCTCGTTAAAATTCCTGACAGCAGATCGTCATTCAAGATTCAAATTCAACATTTATTCCCCAAATTGGAAGCAATTACTTCAATTAGATTTAAATTTTAAAATTCAGCTATTTGTCAGTTTATATTATGATACTCACATGTAATCCTATCCTCATCCTGAGTGAGTATTTGGTTTACGACATTGTAGCCTTCCTGTCCGGTGTAGGAACAGCACAGGTAACACAAATCTGCTGGGCAGACTGAACCAGAATGCAGACAACAACACAACACACATGTCAATATCGACAGATAAATTGTACATTACAGTCCAAAGCAAATCCCCCCCAAAACTTGTCAATAGCACTGCCATTATAGCGGTGATGGTGTGGAAAGCCCTCCTCTTTGATTTATGAACCCGCTCCCTGTTCCTACCTACTTCCCCCGGCCCTGGACTCTTGAGAGCTTGGAGAACCGAAATGCTGCAAAATGAGATGACGGTTAAGGAGAAAACTATAATGCAGCAATACAAGATGAAGTTTAACTTATCACTGCTTAGATAATTTAGAGGCATCCACCCAAAGCTCAGTAACCAAACACATCCAATGGTGATGTTTCTGATCCTGACCCCGCCTGCTTGTCTCAGTCCCAGGTAGATGATGGGGTGAACAACAGCCAGGTAGTGCTCCACACAGGTCAGGAATTGAAACAGAGTCTGTCCGAGGGAGGTGCCAGTCCAGATGTAGATCCCTACTGACATCATCCCTGGGAGATTGAAGTAGTCGCCACAAAAACAGAAGATAAACCCAAAGAATTCGATCAGCTGCATGGCGATGGAGTGAAAGGTGAAGAGGTCAGAGTGACTTGTTGTAGCCGAGGAAACAGAGCGCTGTTTCCTCCACTGTTGGTATCCCAGGTAGAGGACGAAGAGGAGGAGAGGGAGGAAGAGGAGGTTGATGATGGAGAAAGTGGAGTAGACTATGATGCTCATTTTGGACCTGAAACACATGTTGAAGAGAGGAGGGAAGGAGGAGGAGGAGGAGTTATGAGGAAGAAGGGAGGGGTCATCAAAGGAAGAGGAGTTGACTGACATATTTATATAAATAAGGACTGAAGAGGAGAAGGAGAGGCACAGACAAACAAAGGGGGAGGTGAAGAGAGACAGAATGTTAAAATCAAATTAACACAAGTAGAAAATATGTAATCTCTCTAATAAAAGGTTCTTCATTATCATTGAAAGAGTAGGCTTAATTTCAAGAGGAGTTTCATTAAACTCATTCTTTGGTTTAACTTAACACACAGTGTAACTGAACTGACTGATCATAGGCAAAGACACCAGCTTGTATTTTTTGAACCAGAGACAAGTGACGAATCAGTTTTGAGAGAGATAATTTGCGGTGGCAACACACTGATGAGCAGCACAGGGTGCTAAGTAAACATTTAGATTTATTGATTTCCAGTCAGTAGTCACATGTTGTTTTCTTGGCAGTGAGTTGTGTATGGTATAGTTTGTTTGTGTTGACATCAGTGTTTTCTGGTTAAGGAATACGAAAAGGAGCTGGTCTACAGGTTCCTCGCTGGTGGAAGTGTGGCAGTGTGCTGCATCGGCTTTGCTGGTTGTCTTGCACAGTCATTGTCACCAGTGAAATACGATTTACTCTTTATTGGTGGCAGTGCTGTCTATCACAACTGCTGTCCCGTGTGCAATATGAAGTCACGCTCTTTAAATGTGAATATTTCTCCATTGGTGTTGTTTGTGTGTAATTTAAAATGGCCTTCACAGTCCACTTTGGCCTGCTATGTCAGTGTGCTGAATGTATAGAAGGTTAAATTTGCTTTATTTATTTCATTCCACATGTTACAATCGCATCATTGTAGGTAGTACAGCACATTATGTTGTTGAGAAAAAAAATTACAAGCCCTGTGGGTCACACCTGTTCAGGCGGTGCGATAAAAATGCTAAGTCATGACTGGTCTGCTGAATGACTTGTTTTATTGTGCGAGCTAGAGTGGAGCTCTGCTGTTTTCATGTAAACTCCAGCCACTTCCATTTGGCAGTCATAGCGGGCTTAGATACACAGAGTACTTGTTTGACCAAGAGGTTCATAGCTCAGATGTAGCTGTTAAGAAAGGGTTGGCAATGCCCTTCCTATAGCGTACAAGAGCACGACTGTCTCTAGCCAGCTCTCTACCTCAACCCCATTAGAGATGGAGGACTCTTTGTCCCAACCCACCATTACACGCTAAGGTCTTGTCAATGTAAGGGACCCTTTCTAAAAGTCCTCTGGGTGGGTTGGGCAATCACCACTGTGCACCGTCAGGGCCTTGACAGTGTACCTGCATTATACGAGTGTATGCATTATACGAGTGCTGGAGGACACCCAGGAGGACATCACTTGCTATCTAATCAGCGTTAACCAGAGACATCATGCACACGTGGTCCTAATATAACCATGCGTTGCCAATAAGTGCATAGCCACCACAGTTAATGTATAGGGTCAAACAGGGACTGGGAGAACTGTGGTTACACATGTAACCTTTTTATCAATATACATAACAAAATGAATTCGGTTTCTCAGGTCTATCCTGACTTTTCTGTCTATATTTAGTCTTTCTACACCAAAAGTTTTATTCTTCAGTGGCAGAAGATATATTTGCAAGTTTTTTATGGTACTGGTTCACTGCACCATTTGAGAATAAGAGGTTGAAATGATAAAAACAATATTTCAAAGTAGATTACTTTACTTAAAAAGTAATTAAAAAGGACATTTTATGATATTCTAAAATTAATCACAAATTTAACTCAGTACTAATACAAACTAATAATAGCCAATTGAAATATGAAAACATTTAAAAGTTTTTAATATTTGAGAACATGAAAGCACACATGTAACACGACTTTGATGAACAAGTTATCATAAATCTCAGTAAAACAAATCACAATTTAAATTAATTTACAAATAAGCCCATTACAAGATATCAACATATCTTAAACAGTAAATATATACATTAGCAATTAAATCTAAATGTTAAATAACTAAATGTTTAACTAAACCAACATGTTTATTTTTAAAGACCACCCACCTCCACAGAGTTTCTTTGTAATCGTCTTTCTCGTGCGTCGCCAAACTATCTGACCTCGGCTCACTGGTGTCTGGTACAAAGTTACCCTAATACGAATCTATGGTTAATGTGTGTGTTGATTATGTTTGTGGGTGTGTGTTTTGATATTGGTGTGTGTGTGTGTGTGTGAAGAACAGGTGAGAGCAGGATTGTGGTCTTTTTTGCAATTCATATTTTATGATTTACAACTGGCAAATTTATTTTTCGCACAGGGAGGCGAGTACCAATATTTGAATATCATGCCAGTCATCTCTGATTCAGTTTGTCATTAGTGCTGTTTCATCTACACGGAACAAAATTATAAACGCAACACTTTTATTTTTGCCCCCATTCATCATGAGAATCAAGATCTAAGACTTTCTCTGTGTACACAAAAGGATTATTTCTCTCAAATTTTGATGATAAATCTGTCAAAGTCTGTGTTAATGAGCACTTCTCATTTGCCAAGATAATCCATCAACCTCACAGGTGTGGCACATCAAGATGCTGAACAGACAGCATGGGTATTGCACAGGTGTGCCTTAGGCTGGCCACAATAAAAGGCCACTCGCAAATGTGAAATTCCATCCCACAGCACAAAGCCACAGATGTCACAAGTTTTGAGTGAGCGTGCAATTTGCATGCTGACTGCAGGAACGTCCACCAAAACTGTTGCCCGTGAATTGAATGTTTATTTCTCTACCATAAGCCGTCTCCAAAGGCATTTCAGAGAATTTGGTAGTACATCTAACTGTCCTCACAACCGCAGATGACGTGTAACCACGCCAGCCCAGGACCTCCCTATCCAGCATCGTCACCTCCAAGATCGCCTGAGCCACCAGCCACCTGTACAGCTGCTGCAACAATCGGCTTTGCATAACCAAAGAATTTCTGCACAAACTGTCAGGAACCGTCACAGAGAAACTTATCTCCATGCTTATCATCCTCATTGGGTCTCGACGTGACTGCAGTTCTTCGTCGTAAACGACTTGACTGGGCAAATGCTCACATTGGATAGCGTCTAGCACTTTGGAGAGGTTTTCTCGTCACGGATGAATCCCGGTTTTCATTTTACAGGGCAGACGGCAGACAGTGATGACAGATACTGACTGGTTTCCGGACCCCCAATACAGTGAAACTGCACATTTTTGAGTGGCCTTTTATTGTGGCCAGCCTAAGACACACCTGTGCAATACTCATGCTGTCTGATCAGCATCTTGATATGCCACACCTGCGAGGTGGATGGATAATCTTGGCAAAGGAAAAGAGCTCACTGATACAGATACAGATTTTGACAGATTTGTGAACAATATTTGAGAGAAATAGGCCTTTGGTGTACATGGAGAAAGTCTTAGATCTTTGAGTTCAGCTGAAGATGAATGGGGCCAAAAACAAAAGTGTTGTGTTTATAATTTTGTTCACTATATATAAAGATCTATATAGAGAGTGTACAACAAAAACAGTAAAACACAGAAAGACATTTATGACATTCATTGCTTCATTTAAATACATCATTATAATATACAGTATACTGCAACTTTACTGATGCACACGTACCTTCATAATGTTAAACATCCTAAACTTCCCTAAACAATAAAATTTCCAAAATTTAATTAAAGTAATTAACAACTGAATTTACACTGTTGCCAACGCTGTAGCAATTTTTAACTATGGTTTATTTAACCGTTCCATTTGACAGGATTCAAATTAATTTAAGCAAAGAGGTTTATATTCAAATCAAACCCTCATTTAGCCCAGCACACCTGTCTGTTTGTGTGTGCATGGCCGTGTTTTCATCACTGTGTCTCTAGTTTTGGACGACATTTTCCGCCAGATTTTCTCACAAGAACACAGAGTGCAAATATTTTTTGCGTGGGAGTGGGACTACTTTATGTTCCAGATCTTTAACAGTATTATACACTTTAAGCATAACAATTGCCTTCAGTGATATCAGAGTAAGTCTCATATTCTAGGCTTTGTCATGTAGCGTGGCTCCAGGGATCCACGACCTTGGTCTGGACTAAAATATCTCAGCAACATCTGGATTGCCATGGATTTGTGTATAATCATTGTCCCCAGAGGATGTTATTATTTTGCTGATCTACGGCAACTATCAGGTCAGAATTAAAAAAAATAATTCAGTATTATTGTTTTGTGAAACCTGCAAAACTAATGATAATCCCATCAGCTTTAGTTGCACTTTTTCTTTAGCACTAATCAGCAAACATCTGCGTGCTAAAATGCTAAATGGTGCAGGTATTAAGGCTGAGGTTAAGGTCTACCTGTGTTTCTGACTGTACTGCCATAAAAATGTATATCCCAAAACATGCTTGTTAATCAAAACTCCTTTTAGCAGCTGTCAATTCAAGATTCAAATTTAACATTTAACACCAGAAACTATTACTTAAATTACTTTGAAAATAATAAGTCAGCTTTTACTTGTCAAATGTAAGTATGATACTCTCACATGTAAACCTTACCTCATCCTGATTCACTGTTTGGTTTACAACATTGTAATTTCCCTCCCCGGTGTAGAAACAGCAGAGGTAACACAAACGTGCTGGGCAATTTAAACCAGGATGCAAACCAGAACCCAGCACAAAAATCACTCAGCTTAGATGGACTGTACATTAATTGGAAAAGCAGTCCCCCCCCAAAACTTAACAACAGCACTGCCATTATCACCATGATGATGTGAAAAGCCCTCTGCTTTGATTGGTCAACCCGCTCCCTGTTCCCACCCACTTCCCCCGGCCCTGGACGCTTCAGAGCGCAGAGAACTGAAATGCTGCAAAAAGATATGACGGTTAAGGACAAAGCCATCCTGCAAAGATACAAGATAAAGTCTAACTCATCACTACTAAGATAAGTTACAGCTATCCCCCCAAAGCTCAGTAACCAAACACATCCGATGCTGATGTTTCTGATCCTAACTCCACCCGCCTGTCTCAGTCCCAGGTAGGTGATGGGGTGAACAACAGCCAGGTAGCGCTCCAAACAGGTCAGGAGTTGAAACAGAGCCTGTCCGAGGGAGGTGACAGTCCAGATGGAGATCCCTACTGACGTCATCTCTGGGAGATTGATGTAGTCTCCACAAAAAATGAAGAGAAACCCCAAGAATTCGCTCAGCTGCATGGCGATGGAGTGATAGGTGAAGAGGTCAGAGTGACTTGTTGCAGCCGTGGAAACGGAGCGCTGTTTCCTCCACTGTTGGTATCCCAGGTAGAGGACGAAGAGGAGGAGAGGGAGGAGGAGGAAGAGGTGGATGATGGAGATAGCAGAGAACACGTAGATGTTTGTTCTGGAACTGAAACATTTGAAGAGCGATAGGAAGGAGGAGTTGGAGGAGAGCTGAGGAGGAAGGGAGGGGTCATCAAAGGAAGAGGAGTTGACTGACATGTTTATATAAGTGGAGGCCTGAAAAGGAGCAGAGGCACAGACAAACCAAAGGGGGACGTGAAGAGAGACAGAATATTAAAATGAAATACATACTCTTGCTCATAAACGCTCAGTAACTATCAAGTGTTTCAAAATAACTCCTAAAATGCTTCCATGAATTAAAAGTAGCCGACGTCTGCCTGGTTCATTTCTCTGCTGGATATTCAGCTTACCTGAGCAAAATGCTGTCCTCCCACACTCTCTATAAGTTAAGTTGTGAAACAAAATTGTTCAATCACAATATCCACTTTTAAGTTGACTGTATTTTAACTGATTTACATGCAATGATTTATAAATAGTTGTCAGTTAACATGTTCTTTAAGATATCAGTTTTAATTAAATACCAATTTAGAAACTAAAATGTAAAGAAATAAAAAAAGACTTATCATGCATTTTTATGTCAAAAAGCACAAGTGTACGATGAGTTTGCACAGCAAAAGTTATCAACAATATCTAAGGATATCAACATGACATAGAACTTGAGTTTGTCTCTTGTGCTTTTCTGTCATAAACAGTAGCAACAGTTTTTAATACATATTATTAATACATATTATTAAGTTAATTCAAGTTATTTTAGTCATAAGACACCCACCTCCACAGAGTTTCTTTCTGATCGTCTTTCTCCTGCGTCTCCAAACTCTCTGACTGCTGTTCACTGGTGTCTGGTGCAAATATATCCAAATGTGATTAAGGTGGTTGTGTGTGTGCAGAATAGGTGAGAGCTGAACCATGAGTCTGTTTGCAAATAATATTTTATGATTCTTTTTTACGGTAATTTACAACAGGCAAATTGTTTTTCGCCTGATTGTGCCACACGGAGGTCATATGGCAGTGACAGCACAGTATTTGAATTTCATGTCAGTCATCTCTGCATGAGTTTGTCATCTGTGCTGCATGACCTATAAAGAGATTGCACAGAGAAAACACACAGAAACTAAATTATAATTACATTTATTCCTTAATTCAAATACAGTGGTATCATACATCATTAAACTATATATTATACTAAAACTTTAGTGATAATTTTTCACACATACGTTGAGACATTTAACATCTTAAACTTCCCCAAATACTAAAATGAATTTCAAAAACTGTAGTAAAAGTCATTAACAGCTGAATTTACATTGGTCTTGGAACTATGGTTCATTAATCGTTCCATTAAAAAAACCATTTGACATGATTCCAGTGACTCATGAACAAAGAGGTGTGTATTCAAACCCTGTCACTTAGCCCAGCACACCTGTCTGTCTGTGTGTGCATGGATGTGTCTTTATCATAACTGTGTCTCCAGTTTTGGACGAAATTTTCCACTAGAGTTTCTCAATAAAACATAGCGTGCAAACATTTTTTTGTCCAAAATGATCCAAAATGCAGTGAATCCGATAATCAGTGCAGAGTGGGAGTACTTCATTTCCAGATCATTAACAGTAATATCTGGTCTCACAGTATGTCTCATTAGTTTAGGGGTTGTCATGCAGTGTGGCTCTAGGGATACACCTCTTTGGTCTGGATTGAAATATCTCAGCAACCTTTTGGATTGTCATGACATTTTATATTATCATTGTCCCCAGAGGATTATACCTCATTACTTTGCTGCTCTACAGCACCTATCAGCTGAAATAAAAATTAAAAAATCCCTTCACCTTGTTGATGAACCAATACCCGCTAAACTAATGCTATTCCCATCAGACCCAACTGTACTTCTTATATAGTATAAATGAGCACATACTAGCAAGTTAAAATGTTTAAATGGTGCTGGTATTGATGTTAGCCTTTTTAATGTCGGACTTGGGGTGCCACATGGGTGCAGTCTCGGTCCAGTAAAATGTATATTTTACATAATTGATAATATTCTTGCAGACATAATATTCTTTGTCAAAAACACAAAATGGTATTGTGTCTATGTCTCTGTGTCTCTGACTATCCTGCCATTAAGACTTGCACTCATTCAAGATCCAAAATCACCGTTTTAGCCCATAATTTAAAACATTTACTTGATTATAAAAAACTATATATTTAAAGCTAAAGTGAGGGACTTTTACATACAAATGAAATTATATAAACTTACATTCAACCCAAACAAGTTCACACAATGCTGATTAAGCCTTTTTCCAACAGGTAAATCTTAGCATTTCATGGTATAGCAGAGTTTTTAAATCTGGTATCTGTGGCGATGTTTTCCTGCTGGCAGACTGATGTGTCTTACGTCTATCAGCAATGATTGTTTGGCCCAAACTAAAGGGGAGAGCAACCGTACAGACAGCAGCAACTTATATGGCAATGCCTATTTGTCATAAACACATGTCAATAATGTTTGTAATTACTCTCTATATCAGAAAGGGGAGACAAAAGTTCTGCACTGCTGGTAATCCTACCCTCATCCTGATTCAGTGTCTCATTTACAACCTTGTAATTTTCCTGCCCGCTGTAGAAACAGCAGAGGTAACACAAATCTGCTGGGCAGCTCAAACCAAAATTCAGACAACAATTCAACACATGTGTCAATGACCACAGATGAATTTGACATTACAGTGCAAAGCAGTTCCCCCCCAAAACGGAACAAAAGCACTGTCATTATAGCTGAAATTGTGTGAAAAGCCCTCTGCTTTGATTGGTCACCCCGCTCCCTGTTCCCTCCTACTTCCCCCGGCCCTGGACGCTTGAGAGTGCGGAGAACTGAAATGCTGCAAAAAGAAGTAACGATTAAGAAGAAAACCAGAATGCAGTATAACATAATCATTGTTAACTCAGAGCTGCAGAGATAAGTTACAGGCAGATATGCAAAGCTCAGTAACCAAACACATCCAATGCTGATGTTTCTGATCCTGACTCCGCCCCCCTGCCTCAGTCCCAGGTAGGTGATGGGGTGAACAACAGCCATGTAGCGCTCCACACAGGTCAGGAGTTGAAAGAGAGCCTGTCCGAAGTAGGTGACAGTCCAGATGGAGATCCCCAATAAAAACATCTCTAGGAGATTGAAGTACTTGCCAAAAAAACCGAGAAGAAACCCCAAGAATTCGATCAGCTGTATGGCGATGGAGTGAAAGGTGAAGAGGTCAGAGTGACTTGTTGCAGCCGTGGAAACGGAGGACTGTTTCCTCCACTGTTGGTATCCCAGGTAGAGGACGAAGATGAGGAGAGGGAGGAGGAGGACATTGATGATGGAAATAGCAGAGACGACAAAGATGCCCATTTTGGACCTGAAACACATGTTGATGAGAGGAGGGAAGGAGGAGTTGGAGTAGGAGAGGTTATGAGGAAGAAGGGAGGGGTCATCAAAGGAAGAGAAGTTGACTAACATTTATATACGTGGAGACCTGAAGAGGAGAAGGAGAGACACAGACAACCAATGAGGAAGGTGAAGAGAGGGGGAGAGACAGTATGTTAGAATAATAGAGAAGTCATAATCTCTCTAATAAAAGGTGCTTAATTATCATTAAAAGAGTGATTTAATGTAAGTTGAATTTTATCAAAGCTGCAACTTCACAGTCAAAAATAATTACACCCGGTTTATTTCTTTGTTTAGCTTGACATTCAGCGTAGCTGAGCAGGAAAACACCAGCTTGCAGAGACAAAATACAAAACAGTTTCCAGAGAGATCTCCTGTGGTGGACACACACTGATTAGCTGTACCTGGTTATCTAAACTCTAAGATTCGTCGATTTACACGCTTAAGCTGTCAGGTGATGTGTTCCTTGGTGTTGAGGAGTTGTGTTTTGTATCCTGTGTTTGTCTTGACATCAGTGTTTTCTGCTTAAAGGAGTAAGAAAGGGAGCTACGTTCATGAGGGACTTCATGTTCGTTTGTTGCAAGTTTATCACCACAAGCTGGTTTTCCGTGGTTTTTATCTTCTGGTATCATTTAACATTTCTCCGTATATTTTTATTTGCTATTCACATCACTTGTCGCTGCTTACCGTCACATCAATTAAATGTTTTGGGGCGCAACAGCGATCAGCTGATTTTACTCGCGGAGTCTCCGGCTGCAGCTGAAGCTGCTTCAGGTGTAGATGGTTTGTTTGGCTGGAAGTGCAGCCTCTCTTTTCCTCTGTTTGTGAGTCTTTAGTTTAAAATTACTTGTTTAAACAGACTCCTTTCTCGTTTTATACTTGTACTTTTTTGGAAGTGGTTTGCGACTCACCAATAAAGGCACTCGTGGAGATCTTTCAATTCAGTTTATCGATCGAAAGTTAACAAAATAATTTTCCATTGTTTACGTTCAACATACGGTGACAGTTTGACTCTTAATTTATTTGTGTCTGGGGTGCCAATTAGGTCTCTCTCCTGACATATAAGATACTCAGTTTTTTTGTTTATACAGTATGTATATGTAAACAGTCTGTTAATCGAATGTAACAAAGGACCAATATATCAAATTTGGAACCCGACATTGAACGACACTAACAGTGTAATGAAAACCACAACTTAGTACAGCTGTTAGCTGCAGCTAATTGACAAAAGCAAAAACTATTGTCTTTTCAGTTCACTCCGAAATAGCTGATTCAAAGGAACAACATAAATTCATGTCAATCTTCCAGCAAAATCAATAATTCAATTAATCACAAAATTAAGGTTTGACTAGAAACACACACATACACACACACACACAAACCCAGCTGGGCAACAACAAAGAAAATGCTTTACTGAACTTACAACAATTTAACTATTTTAAAAGTTTTTCACTGTTCCTATTATGTTATGAAAAGCACTTTGAATTACCTTGTTGTTGCAATGTGCTATACAAATAAACTTGTCTTACATGAGTGGTGGAGGACATCACTCACATTCTGCTCAAGGTTTACCAGAGAGGCTACACACATGTAATCACATATTGCCAATCAGTGCGTGGCTAACACAGGTGTTGTATCTTTGAGCAACAGAGACTAGGAGAACCATAGTTACACATGTAACCCTCTGATACATACAGAAAAAATCAAATCAGTGTCTGTCCTGACTTTTTTGTCTATATTTGGTCTTTGTACGTCGAAAGTTTTCTTCTTCATTAGCAGCACATATATTTTAAAAAAATAATTAAGTTACAGCTACTCTGCACGATTCAAAATCAGAAGCTGAACTGACAAAAAAAATCGATGATAGATCCAAAAAAGTAATTTAAAAAAAGACATTTTTGGAATTTCTTATAGGAATGCTTACTTCCCATGTAATACTAACTTAACCAATTTAAAATATAAAAACACATTCAAAGAGATGTGAGATGTGAGAACACTTATAGCCTACTGCCTTTGAAAATGTCATCATCAGTGAAACAAATCACACTTTAAATTAAGTTTCCCCAAGGGATTAGAATATAAAATATCAACTGTCTCTTAAACAGTGAATATATATCAATATGCAATGTTAAATAACTAAATATTTAATAAACATGTTTATTACCCACCTACACTGTTTCTTTCTGATCTGGTCTTCTCTTGTGTCTCCAAACTGTGACTGCTGTTCACTGGTGTCTGGTACAAATTCATCCTAATACGAATCTGTGGTTAGGGTGTGTGCGTGTTTATTATGATGTTTGTGTGTGTGTGTGTTTTGACACTGGTGTTTGTGTGTGAAGAACAGGTGAGAGCAGCACTGTGGGATTTTTGCAATTCATATTTCATGATTTACAAATGGCAAATTTATTTTTTGCAATATTGTACCACAGAGATCAAATCGCAGCATCACTATTTTAATATCATGTCAATCAGAGAGTGTACAATGAAAACATGAACACAGAGTAAATTATTATGACATTTATTCTGTCATTTAAATCTGGTGATGTATTACATCAATATACTATAATATACTACACCTTTACTGATTATTGTACACATACGTTTATAATAAATTTTCCAAACAGTAAAATTAATTTCCAAAATTCTAATAAAAGTCTTAAAGGGGTCATATTAAAATATATAACATCTAACATAAACATAAAACATTCGACAATTTACAATGCGAATACATAAATTAAACAAGATCATAACTATCAAACATTTTTAAATATTCACCACAAGTAGTCAACAACAAGGATAATCCGAGTAATCATAACATCTACAGCCAGAATTGCCGGCATCCTAGTTTTAAAAGTACTTAAAAAGCAACCAGTGAAACTGGCTCCTGAAGATTCAGGACATTTTGCAGCTGATTCTAAGCAAAGGGAGCTGCATACTTAAACACCCCTTTTCCCAACTCAGTTTGGACTTGAGGGAAAGATAATATTAATAAGACCTCAGAACCAATAGGTTTACATGTTGTTGCCATTTTTTTGACACTGTATATTACTGCAGCTCCTTTTTTCACCCTGTGTGTTGAATGCACTTCACTTTAGCTATGGAGTGAAGCATCTTACTTCTACAAGATCTTTGTTGGGAGTTGCCCATGCGCAGTTCCTAGTTACTTTGTGCTTTTTCAATCTGTAAACCTATTACATGCACAAAAAATATGTAATAATAATATAATGAGGAGCTGCACAGTGTAGTTCAAAATGTTAGAACCATGAAGTACAAAATATACCATTACATTCTTGTCAAAGTGACAACAAGCTGAATTCAGACACACGTCTGTTTACACACCAATCAGTGTCAAGTATAGGGAGATGCAGCCCACATAGATGAAGACGAATTGACGCAAGTATGTCATGTAAAGTTCTTTAGTACACTCAGATAATTAGTTGTAGTAGTGTGAAACCAAACCTAAATTAACCAAACACATCAAAGTGTATCAAAACATGAACCTTGGGTTGGACGATTGCAGACTGTCAGGTGGGAAAGGGCTAATAAAACTGATTATGCTGTAGTTGGCAACCTTTCTTTAAAAAATGGGTCACCGCGATTGCTGAACTCCGGACTCAACACCCGAGAGACCTCATAGTGATCTCACGTGACTTCACCCACGTCACAACGGCCACCACACTAACTGACTACACCTAGTATGCAGTGTTGGGCAAGCTACTTGGAAAATGTAGTGAGCTAAGCTACTAGCTACTCTACATTAAATGAAGCTTCACTACACAGAAGCTACCCCCCAGTGAAATGTAGCAAGCTAAGCTACAGCAACGTGACAAAAGTAGCTTAGTTACATCTAAGCTACTTTTAATTTTTTAATAGTTTATAGTTAGGTCATTTATACATAAATATTTTTATACACACACACACATACACACACATAGGCCTAGTTTATATTGAACCAACTTCATTCCACAGTAGCAATAGAAGAAAGACTAAAAACCTGCTCCAATGTGTGAGAGAGCTAAATCAGACACAGAAACTCTCCTACTTGCTGCCATATCATCGCTGCTAAATGTACTTCCTCATGCAACAAACGGAGAACCATTGTTCTTTATATAAAGCAACTTAATTATCATAATATTGATTAATTTAATTAATCAATTATTAATAAATTCTATATTTTTTATAGTTTATATGTGACTTTGTGCTCTAGAAACATTGCAACCTAAACAACCTAAACATTCATGGCAGAGAGAGCGAGAGAGAGAGAGACCCTCCGTCGCGACGCGTGTCTTTATTTGCAGCAAAGTCGCAAAACATCAGCCCAAGGATCGGTACATTGATGTCACCATCACAGGAAGCGCTTCTGCCGGCTGCACATACAGGTCCGTGTGTGGCGATGGTGTCACTTACTGATCCATCAGAAATGCTTGGGAAAAATGTAGCGTGTGGAAGCTACCGCGACTACTCGGTCAATAAAAGAGCTTCGTTACTGAAAAGCTATTTGATTCAGAAAATAGCGACGCTACCACCAAGCTACTGAGAAATGTAGTTAAACTAGTAACGGCGCTACTTGTAGCGACGCTGCTGCCCAACACTGCTAGTATGTGAGCTGTTATACTAGAGACGAGATGACCCTGAACCTGCTGTATGCTAACATTAAGGATGCATAAAACTTTTCCCTCTCCCCCGCGAAGGTCAAACCACAACCTAGACATCAATAACATCAATCAGCCTGCGACCACAAGGCAGTCAGGAGATGGTTAGAGGGAGCCTATGAGACACTGTGGGACACTGAGGTGACAAACTGGGATACACTCTGTGAGCCAGTGGACATTGATGGGCTTGTTGAGTGCATCACAGACAACATAAACTTCTATGTTCATAGCAGTGATATAATGAGCGTATACAACGGGTATGACGGCGAAATTCTTTGCACGGATCCGTATCACTCTGCGACAAACAGGGTTCGAGTTATAATCTGAGCTTCGTGGAGGTCTCGCGCCACATTTACACCTGGTATTAAAATGCAATCTGATACAGATCTGTTAGACTACAGATCGCATTTTACTGGCAGAGATAAATAAATAGTGAGAAACAGAGAGAAAGCATTGCTTATTAGGCTACGTGTTCAACATTTCCCCCTCTTATTCAGATGAAACGAAGTTTAAGTTTCAATAGCCTTCTCAAAAGATTGCTCGAGAGACACAATTCCTTTCTGGTAGGTATAATATTAAAGTGTTATTTTTTTACGCACTGCTGGCCACCGGCACACAGTAATAAGCACATTATCATATAAGTTCAAGTTACCAAAGTCAATCTCTTGGCGCTGGACAGTTTTTAGAGGCTGCACAACACGGTAACGGCAACGTGCAAAGTCGTAGTTTTTATAGAGGGTATGAGCATGATATCACAGAATGCAGTTACGGTCACTGAGTGGCAGAAAGACGAGCAGCAGTGTTAGCTTGAATCAGCTAAAACACAAACAAAACATCTAAAGTGGGAAAGAGCTGTACTGCTGATGTTTTGCCACTCAGTCCAGCGTGTTCCGGAAGGGGAAGTGACATAAGTGCGTACCCTCTATAATTCTAGCCTTTGATGTATGTTGCTTTGATGTTTGTTGCTAAGCAACCGGCAGCCTGGTGGGACTAATTTTTGTATTCATAAAAAAATTTCTGCTGATGAAATATGAAAGTCAAATTGCAGTGCGTTTTTTAGACTACTTTTTTTCCCATACTTGGTAACCGTTATATAAAAGCAATAGCTCACTTCAGGCCGTTTAAGGGGCATTGTTGGGTGTTGTTGAAGCGAAGCGGAGATGGCCTGTCGTGAGCTATATATGTTGGACAGGGCGAATAAACTTAATCTGTTCTTTAACAGATTTGATACCATGGCTTCTGCCCATCCACTCATTAACTTTCAGACCAAAAGTGAAGTGAGCTTTGGGAGCAGTATGTTTACATGCAATGTCACTGCAAACGACGCTGGAGAGACGCGATTTCCTGTCGGGCACGGTTGAAGAGGCACAGTCGAGGGGGCGCTGCTAGGGACGCTAAAGCATTCACCTGAGTTTAAAATTTTTAACTCAAACTGAGAAAGTCGCATGACGCTGAATCATGAAAGCCTATCAGCATTGAGATTGTTTGGACGTCACCAACGGCTTTAGAGCGTTGTTTGGCGAAGACCAGGCAGAGAGATGGAGTAAAACGCAGCTGGCAGACGGAGAGCTGCTAAGCTGCGGGGAGATGTTGAGGACAGAGCCAGGAGCAGGGCTGCAGCTTTTGGACAAATAAACACCCGAAGTCAGGCTGGATTATTGTCCAGTCTATAATTCATTATTATTGACAACTAGCTGTTTAGCCGTGGGAGAAGCTCAGAGTAAACTGCTTTTTTAAAATTAACTTTTTACTTTAGTTTTTGGGATTACGACATTGATTTATCTTGACTGGAGTTTCTCAGTGAGCTTCCGTGCATTTCCGGTTCCACTGTTATTGTTAGCATTGGTTGGCACGCAGAGCTCTGTAGGAGTACTACTTCATATTTATAAAACCGGAAAAATCTGGACATTGCTTGGTGTAAAGAAAGCGGGGAAGTTGCTGTAGAAGACATCTTGCCTTGTTCCTGTACCAAAGACGTCTCTAGTGGACCCTAGAGATACTGGTTCTAGATCAGCTGTGGCCCATGTTCAGACCTCACATGGACCTCCTCCAGTTCGCCTACAAGCCCCGACTGGGAGTTGAGGACGCCATCATCTTCTTGCTCAACTGCATCTGCACCCACCTTTCACCCGTCATGTTTCACTGTGCGTCGGACAGCATGGTCAGAAACATCGGGGCATCGTAGAGGAATGTCCTGACTCTCTTCCTCTTTACCATCTAGACCATAGACTTATAAACTATCACACAGAGTCCTGCCATCTTCAGAAGTTTTCTGATGACTCTGCTGTGGTTGGATGAATCAGATTAGCAAGGGAGATGATGCTGAGTACAGAGCTGTGGTGTTTGGCTTTGTCACATGGTGTGAGCTGAACCATCTGCAGCTCAATGTGGCAAAGACTAAGGAACTGGTTGTGGATCTAAGGAGAGCCAAGGCAACAGTGACCCCTTTTTCCATTCAGGGGATCAGTGTGGACATTGTGAAGGACTACAAATACCAATGGCCAGTGCTATCCTGTTTGCTGTTGCATGTTGGGGCAGCAGGTTGAGGATAGTGGACGCTAACAGACTCAACAAACTGATCTGCAAGGCCAGTGACATTGTGAGGGTGGAGCTGGACTCTCTGTCGGTGGTGACAGAGAGGACGATGCTGTCCAAGCTACATGTCATCATCCCCCAAAATGCACCACAAAGTGCCACAGGAGGTCAGTCCTGCCTGTGGCCATCAAGCTCTATAACTTGTCCCTCTAAGTGTCTGACACACAGACACACAGTTGGTTATTAAACTGCAAATTCTAGTGCAATGCTTCACACTCTGTGCAGAATTCTCCGTTTTAATCAATGTTCAATATTCTCTGCTGCAATTCTGCTTCTATTTATTCACTGTTCATCACAATTCTGCAATAATGTACAAGTATTGTACATATTCGTACTCCTTTTTATATATAACTTTTTCTTTATTTTACCTCGCCTACCATCTTCTATTATTTCTATTCCTTGGTGTGCAATGTGTGCAACTGTGACACTAAAATTTCCCCTTGGCGATCAATCAAGCATTTCTTATTCTGATTTATCGCATGAAACTCTCCTATCCTCATCCTGATTCAGTATTTGGGTTACAACACTGCAATTTTCCTGCCCGGTGTAGAAACAGCAAAGGTAACACAAATCTGCTGGGCAGATCGAACCAGGATTCAGACCAGAACCCAACACACACATCACCAGGGACAAATGAATTGAACATTAGAGCGCAAAGCAGATCCCCCCCAACACTTAACAATAGCACTGCCATTATAGCTGTAATGGCGTGGATAGCCCTCTGCTTTGATTGGTCAACCCGCTCCCTGTTCCCACCCACTTCCCCCGGCCCTGGACGCTTGAGAGCGCAGAGAACTGAAATGCTGCAAAAAGACATGACAATAAAGAAGAAAACCATAATGCAAATATATAAGATGTAGTTCAACATAGAGCTGCATAGATAAGTTACAGCCAGATATCCAAAGCACAGTAACCAAACACATTCAATGCTGATGTGTCTGATCCTGATCCTCCCTGCCTGTCTCAGTCCCAGGTAGGTGATGGGGTGAACAACAGCCAGGTAGTGCTCCGCACAGGTTAGGAGTTGGAAAAGACACTGTCCGATGGAGGTAGCAGAAGAGACAGAGACCCCCACAGATATGATCTCTGGGAGATTGAAGTAGCCACCACAAAAAATGAAGAGAAACCCCAAGAATTCATTCAGCTGCATGGCGATGGAGTGATAGGTGAAGAGGTCAGAGTGACTTGTTGCAGCCGTTGAACCAGAGTGCTGTTTCTTCCACTGTTGGTATCCCAGGTAGAGGACAAGGATGAGGAGAGGGATGAGGAGGAGGACGTAGATGACTGAGAAAGAAGAGAAGACGTAGATGCTTGTTCTGGAACTGAAGCATTCGAAGAGAGGATGGAAGGAGGAGTTGGAGGAGGAGTTGACTGACATGTTCATGTAAGTGGAGGCCTGAAAAGGAGAAAGAGATACACAGACAACAGGGGGAGGTGAAGAGAGGGGAAGAGAGACAAAATATTAAAATCAAATAGATACTCTTGCTCATAACAGGTTCCTCAGGAACTCAAGTAAGTTAAAAGTTATCTGTGTTTTTTGTAGAGACTCAAGACAACATGCTTTCCCCTCAGAGTCTCTGCGATTTAAGTTCAGAAAGAATTGTAGTCCAATAACACAATCCACTTTTATGTCAATTATGATTTAAAGGATAATTTTGGTATTTTAAAACCTTGGCCGTATTGTGACATATTTTGGTGTCAAAATGACTAGTAGGTACAAAAGGTTTTGGAATCTGTGCAATAGATGGCTTCAGGCGGCAGCCGTGAACTGGCTGCACTTCCTTCGGGGAAAATCCACCCAAAAGTGCTTCTTTTTGCCACGGCCAGGCTCAGACTGTTATACCAGATGTCTGATAACATCATGAAAATGATCCCTACGAACAGAGATGCTCAAAAGTCTTTGAGCTAGAGTCCAAGTCAAGTCTCAAGTCTCTCGTGGTTATAATGAGTGTTGTATCACCTGTTGCGTTCAATCCAGGCTGCTTATAAAACTGCATAGCTATAAGGAATACTGTAACTATAACCTGTGTTTCACTTACAGAGCACAACCATGTAATGTGCAATGTAATTAATGACATTTTATTAACTATTATATGTCATCACACCACACTGACTCTCAAACCCAGTGTAACGTCAACTAAATAAAACTGTAATATAACATGATCAACAAATAACCTGTAACCTGTTTGCAGCCAACGTTAATAATTAACGTGATGTCAGCCAGCGGGACGTAACTGATTATGTTAATCGATTACCACAGGTTCGGCAAGTAGGCTAAACAAAACCTCATTACTTGCCGGTGTTTGTTGTCAACGTTGTCAACGCATGGCCTGTGGCCTATGCAGGTAGGGTAAAGGTAACGCGGGGAGGTGAGTAACAGTAGGATCATCAGACATTTCCTAAAAATAAACATTGTTCATGAGTCACGAGTTCCCGCACGTCCGAGTCAAGTCTGAAGTCTTTTGAGGACGAGTCTCAAGTTGAGTCTGAAGTCACTGTGTGTGCAACTTAACTAGGACTCAAGTCCAAGCCTCTAACTCAAGTATTATCACATTGCCCCAAGTACCTGCAGGTCATTTTGACACCAAAAATAAATATGAAAAAAAATATACTGTATGTAATATGTGAAAAAAATATACTATATGTAAAATAATGAATGATTATAACTAGTCTTGAGTTGACATTTTTGTACTTTTGTATTTTTGTATTTTTGACTTTTATAATAAGTTTAAATTAAAGTAAATTAAATTAATGATTTCTCAGGTGATACCAATTAAAGAAATTAAATAGTAAAGAAAAAAAAACTTGCATTTTAATCTTAAAGTCTACAATGAATATGCAAAGCACAAAATATCAACATTCCAACAAGTCCTCCAAACTAAATGACAGCATAGGCTGTTTATCTATGCCTCTGAATAGAACGCATATGAGCGTTCCCTAAATTAGTGTCACTAATGGCGTTTGTCCAGGCCGACACATTAACTACGTCAAGCATTAACTACGTTAAGTAGGTCACGTGATCCGTGTCACATTACGTTAAACACTTGGTTAATGTTGTGAACAGTTGCATTTTGGTTAGCTTTAGGTAATAAAAACATACGTGAAATTTTGTGGTTTGGGTAAAAGTAAGTACATTACTTAAGTTACATAAAGGAAGTCAGTAATGCTACTTGAATTAAAACTCAAAATCACTCAAAATTTACTTTGCTTCACATGGGACTTGAAAACTGTTCTGCTGATTGAAAGGTCCAGATTTTGACCCATCGAACCACCATACCCTACCGTTCTTTTATAATAAGTTTAAATTAAAGTAAATTAAATTAATGATTTCTCAGGTGATACCAATTAAAGAAATTAAATAGTAAAGAAAAAAAACTTGCATTTTAATCTTAAAGTCTACAATGAATATGCAAAGCACAAAATATCAACATTCCAACAAGTCCTCCAAACTAAATGACAGCATAGGCTGTTTATCTATGCCTCTGAATAGAACGCATATGAGCGTTCCCTAAATTAGTGTCACTAATGGCGTTTGTCCAGGCCGACACATTAACTACGTCAAGCATTAACTACGTTAAGTAGGTCACGTGACCCGTGTCACATCACATTAAACACTTGGTTAATGTTGTGAACAGTTGCATTTTGGTTAGCTTTAGGTAATAAAAACATACGTGAAATTTTGTGGTTTGGGTAAAAGTAAGTACATTACTTAAGTTACATAAAGGAAGTCAGTAATGCTACTTGAATTAAAACTCAAAATCACTCAAAATTTACTTTGCTTCACATGGGACTTGAAAACTGTTCTGCTGATTGAAAGGTCCAGATTTTGACCCATCGAACCACCATACCCTACCTCCTTAGCAAACCTTCTGCCTATTGAATAGACATCAACTGACTTCCTCCTTTGCTACCATTAAATGGCCATTAGAGGACCATTCCACAATAAATGTCATTATGGGTTGTAATAACGTGCTGCACAAACCAACTATATTGTGATTTGTCCTGTGAGGACAGTCTCCAACATTATTCATTCATAAAACTCATCCTGGAAATTATTTTAACAGGATATCAACATGACATTGAACTTAAATTTGTCTCTTGTGCTTTTCTGTCATTAACATTATTGCGGATTTTACATAAAATTACATTTTACATTAAAAGAAGACATGTATAAATTTAAATTCAAAATTAATTAATTCATATTATTAAATTAATTAAATGAATTTTTTGTCAAAAGTCACCCACCTCCACGGAGTTTCTTTGTGATCGCTGACCTCCTGCCTCTGCAAACTCTCTGACTGCTGTTCTGCCGGGTACAAATATATCCAAATGAATCTGTGATTAAGGTGTGTGTGAGTGTGTGTTCATTATGATGTCTGTGTGTGTGGAGAACAGGTGAGAGCTGCACTGTGAGTCCTTTTGCAATTCATATTTTATGATTCTTTTTACGGTAAATTACAACAGGTAAATTTGTTTTTCCCATTATAGTGCAACACCGAGGTCAGATCTCAGTGGCAGCAGTGCCACTATTTGACTATCACGGCAATCATCTCTGCATCAGTTTTTCATCTGTGCTGCATGATCTATATGAAGAGTATACAGAGAAAACACACAAGTAAATTAGATAACTATTGATATTCTATTGATACTACAACTTTATTGATTATTGCACACATACGCTCATAATCTTAGTTTCCTAAACACCTAAATAAATTTAACCTAATTATATATTAAAGACTTACAAACCTATTCAACACCTGCAAAATTTACATTGGTGTCAACAATGTTGCGATCTACTAGCTACCACATGCCATCAGAGCAGGGTATCCCTCTCTAACTTCCAGAAGCCCTAACCTCTAACATGCACTTCCTGTGCCCGTCTTCTTTTATCCCCTTACAGTTCTCTTGTTTTGATTGCACTTTTTAATTAACTTCTTCTTCTTTCCTTACCTATTAACCCATTGATGCAATACGTGGTATTAGCTCTTACTGGTATTTGTTGCTGCTCTTACTAGCATGTATTGTCAGTTGTAGATCTTGTGCTGTATTTGAATCTGTGCTGACGCTTGCATGTTGTTCCTCAAATGTAGGTCGCATTGGCTAAAAGTGTCTGCCTAATGAGTAAATGCTTGTAACTATGGTTTATTTAATCGTTCCATTAAGATAAACCTTTGACAGAATTCAAATGACTCATGAACAAAGATCTGTGTACTCAAATCATTTAGCCCTGCACACCTGTCTTTCTGTGTGTGCATGGCTGTGTTGTCATCTCGTGACTCCAGTGTTGGTCCGATATTTTCCACCAGATCCTCTCACAAAAACACAGTGTGCAAACTTTTTGCACCAATGCACATTGAGACTACTTTGTGTTCCATATTTTTGACAGTATTAATTATACTTGGCATAGCTTCACATTCACCTTTCTTAGTATGTCTCATTAGTTTAGGCTTTGTCATGTGGTGTTGCTGTGGCAGTGTAGGCACTGCTGTTTGTTATTGTTGTTTTTTAAATTATGTACCCTTCCACATTTTTGTGAGTTGTATATAAACTCCCCTCCTCGCAGATCATCACAGTGAGAGATGGCCCTTTAACTTCATTAGTGCAGAAGAAACAACGCACTCCTGTTAGGCCCAGGCACTTTTGTGCTGAGGATTTACATTTACCTTTATTCATTCAGCTGACGTTTATATCCAAAACTTACAATTGCTATTCATGTCAGAGGTCGCACGCCTCCAGAGCTACTAGGGGTTAAGTGTCTTGCTCAGGGACACATTGGTGGTCAGTGGGGATTGAACCCAGGTCTCTCACACCAAAGGCATGTGTCTTATCCACCGCCCCATCACCACTAATATTGGGGTGCTTGGTATGGCCACCGACCAGAAAAAGTATTTAGTTATGAAATGTGTTTACAAAGTAATTGCAGTTTAGATTAAATCACAAAGGTTCCCTTTTCGGATTGCACCTGCTGTAACTGAACGAAAGGCAGATAGAAGAAATGTTGAGAGACTTCATTAAGTTACAGAAGCTATTCGACCAGAAGCTAGACAGGAAGTGATGTAATGACTTTGCCTCTGCTATAAAAAATCAGTCACCATGTTCATTACCTGAATTCTGTACAGTATAATGGATTTCACCTGCACTTTGCATAAACCGCAGACCTAACCGCAGGCCTCATTAATAGATTTTGTGTACACACAAAAAACACAACTTTCTAAGCAAACTTTGGGATTTATAACAAAACAAATTTGACGGGAGAATGTACGGTCCTCCATGGTAACTGTGACCCATGCATTTGCACAAAAAGTGGAGAAATTAGAAACTGTGACTCACGTAGCAGAATGATGAAATGATTTGAAATGGATACCAATGTGTAAAATAAATCAAAATATAACCTGTTTAAATTTTTTGTGTAAAGTGTGCCATATTTTTAACCTCTTAACATTTAAAAAAAAAAAAAACTGCTGTACCCTGTGTAAGTTTTGCTGCAGATTAGCATTTCTTGTCAAATTAACTTTTGCGACCTGTGTGGTGATTATGAATTCAAAACGCACTCAAACACAACACACACACACATTTACAATTGGGAGCATTTATTATGGCATTTATTCTTTGTATGAATACAGTAATATCATTATGGACACTAAACTTATGAATTCAAACACATACAGAGGGTAACAGGTGTCATATTTAGCAATGCTTTAAAACTACAATCTGCTACGCAAATTTTTTGAAAACATACAAGCATATTAGCAGCTCCACTGGTAGGTGTCAATGAAATGTGTCCATAAAGATGAACATTTAAGAAGGTTGAAATGACTTGCAAAAGCAGGCTGGTTTTCATTGAAGTGTCAATTCAAATATTAACACTAAGAGTGTTGTTGCTATCAATAATAACACTAACAGTAACACTACAGTTGCTACTACATAATATTACTTGTTGCTACCACAATACTTAATGTAATTATTAAGCATTATATCCATTTGCTCTGATACAGTAAAATCAAGTCAAACGTGCTCTTGTCTAATCTACACCAGTCCTTTACATAGTTTACCAGTCATTACTCTTTGCTGTAGCGACAACACAGCAGTTTTCCTGCCCTGTGTAGAAACAGCAGCGGTAAAACCAAACTGCTGGGCAGATTTAACCAGTTTCCAGATGCTAACATCACACATCCATCATAATGACTCAACAACCGTGAAGCATCCAGAGAAACACACACAAGGAGCCCCACAAACCACAACCACAGCACTCCCAATATGGCTGTGACCGTGTGGAAAGCCCTCTGCTTTAATTGGTCAACTCTCTCCTCATCCCGGCCCACACTTCCTGGCCCTGGTCGAATCAGAACACAGAGAACAGAAAAGCTGCAGAGAGAGACCACAAATAAGGAGATGACCAATAAGCAGAGTAATAGGATGCTGGGAAACTGAGGGGCATACAGTGCTGTTACCCCCACCCATCCAAAGCTCAGCAGCCAAACACACGCAACACTAATGTTTCTGATCCTGACCCCACCTGACTGTCTCAGGCCCAGGTAGGTGACGGGATGAACAACAGCCAGGTAGCGCTCCACGCAGGTGAGGATGTGTAAGAACATGTCTCCAGGAAAAGCAATGGTAGAAAAGTACAACCCTACTGTTGTCATCATTGGGAGATCAGCGTAGGCACCACAAAAGAAGAAGAAGCACGCAACAATACTAGTGAGCTCCACGGCAGCCATGTGGTAGGTGAAGAAGTCGGAGTGGCTCGTTGTTCTGGTGGTGCTCTGCTGCCGCCATTGTTGTTGACCAAGGTAGAAGATAAGGATGCAGAGAGGGAGGACGAGGAGGATTTTGATGATGAAAAAGGTACAGTATATGATAACAGCATCCCTAGAGTCAAAGCAGTGGAAGACGAGAAGATAGCTGGAGGAGTTGTCTGACATATCTGCTTGGATGGAGGCCTGAGGTGGGGACAGAGAGAAAGGTGTAAAGAGAAAAACTTAAACCTGCATTAACTGATTGTTTTAACATCTTGGGGGCAGCAGAAACAATCTGCAGGCACAACATTTACATGCTATTTTATTCCCCTTTAAAGTAGGTGAGGTGAATTTGTTAGCAAATACTTGCTGTTACAGAGGAAAATGATACTTTATGTGGAGTGGTGTTTGTGTCACCTGATGTATATGAAATCCAATATTTACCCTTTTTGTAGCTATAAAAGCCCTTATAGTGAGTTTCAGTGTATTTTTTATCTGTCCTGCACACAGCGTTACTGTTTTGTTTCACCCTCAGTGCTTTCATAGCATCATTTTCGGCCTCTGTTTCTGAGAAAAAGCTGTTTAAAGCGCTTTTAATTAAAGTAAATCTGAAAGTTTGATAATTAGCAATAAATACAAACACAGCTGAAGCTGATGGGAATGTCTTTAGTTTTGCAAATATTGGACTAAAAAAATGACCTGATAGCTGTTAGAGTTAATTATAAAGTCATTAAAATTCATTGTCTGGTAACCCTGAAAAGCTGGTGCCAGTCCATCTGGGAGTTGATAAGATATTTCAGTCTGGGCCAAAATTGTGGACCAACAAAACAACATCGCCATTCACAGCAGTGATAAAAAAAACTGAGTGTAAAATTGCTGAAATCTAAATAAACAAGCGTCTGGTAAGCATAACATTCACTAACCAACCACAGCAGTATGACAGGCAGCCAACTAAACTGTCAATATTGTGAAACATAATGTATTTCAAACAAGAAAATAAATGTTAATAGAGATATTTAAGAACATTTTACGAAAAATGCAAAAGGTCTTATTAAATATAAATATAATTTAAACTGGAAATTACACTATGTTTTGATCAAGATCACAAAAATAGTTTTAATTTAAAACAAAACAAACTTTCTACAGAGTTCTAGTTCAAGGGTTTATCAAAACTTTCAAACTGAAAGATGTTCTTGATACAACCGTATTGTGTACATTTTGTGTAGTCATCTTAAAAATGAATAATCTTTTGTTCTGTTAAAAATTGTTCAAAACATCACGATGGTATTTTGTTAGTCTCAACATATGAACTGAGAATGATTAAGTTATTAATGGACACCCACCTGGTAATGGTAATGTCTCTTTTTACCCCTGCTTTGTCTCCAAAGTCACTTGCTGCTGTTCCCTGGTATCTGGTCCACACGTATGTTAATGATTGAGTGAGTGTTTGTGGTGCTCACATGGCAGAGTGACAGACAGCTGCAGGACTGAGGGTTTTTTTGCATGGAGTAAAACAAACAAAGGATTTTGTGATGCATATTTTAAATCACAGCAGGCAAATTCTCTTTCTGATATAATCCTTCCACAGGGATAATGGTCCTCTGCTAAACCACAGCACTCAGTTGAATGCCAGGAATTGAGGTCCCAGTACTTCCCAGGACTCCTTGCAAAATCTGCTCCCGTGTCTCAAAAAATATACCTGGGATTTTTATCATGTGTGCTTGTGAGTTTGCACACTGATGAAGGTCCCACTTAAAGAAAGCTTCACCGAACTCATTAACACTACCCAATTCAACTATTGTGTAATATGAACCTGGAAAAGTCAATATCAAAGTGATAAAAACTGATGTGTCAACTTTTCATCTTCAGGGTTCATACAATACATTTTCATGCTAAAACAGCAGCACTGTGAAATCTTGGGTCGGCAGGAAGATGGTCATGCACTCCCCTGTAACCACCCAGAGTGAAACTGAAGTGACGATTTTCAGAATATGAAGAACAAATACAATCTAAATTATTATCTATCATTATTACTAAATTACCGCCAATAATCTCGATAAGCTCAACACAAGTCATGTTGTAACAGTCTTGGTATTTACAAATCAGACTAGTGCAATTCATTATTTACTTGTGTTAATGATGCAGCAACTGCCCTTCTACAATTGTAACACAAAAATAGCAACTATGGTAGGTCTGAAGTGCAAACCACAACAGAAACTTGCCACAACACGACTGTAATTCGTTTTGGCAGTTTGCTGTCGTGTTGTGGCGATTTGCTGTCGTGTTGTGGCGATTTGCTGTTGTGTTGTGTTGTGGTTTGGCTCCACTAAATATTTAAGATCTTTTAACTGCTTATTCTGCACCTCAGATCTGCCAACCAAATGTTGTGTTCTTATTCAGTTCAGCTTTACAACATACCAAACAATAGGCTTCATTCTTGTTGTTCTTGTTTCAAATCGAATCATATTTCAAAAAGATTAACAAATCAAGCATTGAATATTAAATATCTCCATCAAGTTGATTGGTGTTTATTCAAATTAAATGCTCCTGCACACTAAGAGCTTGATTGTACACTGTTTGACAGATTTTTCATAATGACACTGACTCTTAAGTGCAGACTTGTAGAGAGTTGGACGAGACTGTTATAACCACTTGCATGTTTGCATACTAAATCTGAAGTTACAGCCTGCAGTCATTAGCATAGACTAATAGTCATTAGTAGGCAGATTTTGTTACCATCTGACCTTTTAACCCCTTATACTCCAACAAGTTATTTCTGGTGGTCTCTCAGGCTCTGCCGGAGCTTAGGACTGACCGTGCCTTCTCAGTTGTGAGCCCCAGTCTGTGGAACAAACTGCGTGACCCAGAGCACAGATCCAACCTTTTAAAATATACCTACATTGCAATTATTTAATCTTGTTCTATGTCTGGATATATGCAGTATTTATTGTTGATTGTTGTTCTGTTGACCTGTTGACCTGTCTTCTTCTGCATGTGTTTGTAAAGCACTTTTAAATTTGACTTCTACTCATCATGACCCTGATAGCTTTTGGTGGCACTGTAGCTTAGTGATCTGAGATAAAATCAACTGTTTTGCCCTTGAGTGTAACACAGACTCAGACCAGCGGTGCTCGTATTCAACTGACCCTGCATCGTGGAAGATGAACGCCAGTGAGACATTTGCCTGCTGTGATTTTTAGTCACACAATCAGTGGTTATTTTTGCAATATGCAAAAACCCCACAGTCCTGATGCTGTCTGTCTTTCTGACACATTAAACAATGCACACAAACACACACACACACACACACACTAGCACATTTGTACCAGGTAGCAGAGAACAGTACTCAGTGATCTGGGAGATGCAGGTGAAGGACGATCAGAGACAATAAACACTGACAAGGTGAGTGTGATGTAAGTACTTCCTGACCAAACAACAATTATTTTAAATTTGGTGTAGTTTCAGTGTTGATATTGCTTAAAAAAAACATTTAGTTTTAGTATACCTATAATCTCTATATAAAATACATAAGACTACCTCTTTCAGTAACTGTTATTTTTGTAAGGTATCTTTCAGGACGATGTTTACTTAATATCCTGGAGTGTCGAAACTCAAGGACAGCAGGAACTTTAACGTGCATATGTACTTAACACAGTGTTGCACTGCAGAATCATCTCATGTTGAATTTATCTGGCATTAGGTCTATCATTTTTTGTTTGAATCACAAAAGCAACTGAGAAAAGTTCAGTTTTAGTTCTGCCTTTTCACAGTCACAGTTTATTCAAGAGGTATATTTGCACCAACTCCCGTCTCATATCGGTCTGTAAACAATGCCTCTTTCTGTAAGGCAGTTTATACTTTCGTAGAGCAGTTGATGGTGTGACACAGCTGAAACGATAGCTTCCTCCACACATATGACAATATTTCTCCGGGGAGTGCAGTAATAGACAGTGGCAGCAGAGACAGTTGGACTTAGCATCAGTAACTAAAGGGTGCGAGGCATAGCAAATGGTCAATTAGAGGGATCTGACAGAGCTGTGAGGGCTTGAGAGTACCAGGATGTGGAGGTGTAGATTTGAATGCATTTTTTGAGCATGTTCAACCTAAATAGTGTGTTACGTTGTCCTACATTAAGTCTCTCTCTTTCTTCTTCCCTGTCTGTTCACTAGTCATCCATGCAAATAGACATGTCAGTCAATTCCTCCTCCAACTCCTCCCTCAATCCTTCACTTGAAAATTGCCTCAGCTCCAGAACGTCCATTTTCATCTCTACAGCGCTCGCCATCTGCTTCAGCCTCCTCCTCCCCCTCTTCATCCTCGTCCTCTTTGTGGGCTTCCAACGATGGAGGAAACGGCGCTCTGTTGCCACCGCAGTGATGACAAGCCACTCTGACATCTTCACCTTTAACATGGTTGTCTTGGAGATCATCGGTGTTTTGGGGTGTTGCATATTCTCTTTTGGCACCTACACTAATGAAACAAGTATAACAGTGGGGATGTACATGTTCACCATCACCACACCTGGAATGACTCTATTTCACCTCCTGACCTGTGTGGAGCACTACCTGGCTGTTGTTCACCCCATCACCTACCTGAGCCTGAGGCAGACGAGCGGGGTCAAGATCAGAAACATCAGCATTGGGTGTGTTTGGCTGCTTTGCTTTGGATGGCTAGGTCTATACAGAGTGTTTGGCCAATATTTCACTGGCATCGCAGCTTCTTGCCTCTATGTTTTTTCCTTAATTGTTGTCTCTTTCTGCAGCTTTTCTATCCTCTGCATTCTGATTCGTCCAGGGCCGGGGGAAGTGGGCGGAAAAAGGGAGCGGGTTGACCAATCAAAGCAGAGGGCTTTCAACACCATCATGGCCATAATGGGAGCTCTGTGGTTGAGGTTCTTGAGCTCCTTGCTTTCCATTGTGATATATTTTTCAGCAGCATTAAGCTCCAGTGATATTTGTTTAGTGAAGTTGTCGGCAGTCTGGTTCACTCTGCCCAGCAGTCTGGTGTTGCCTCTGCTGTTCCTACACCGGGCAGGAAAACTGCCATGTTGTAAACAAAACACTGAGTCAACTTAAGAGCTGGGTCAGAGCAGCATTTAGTGGAATATAATCCAGTTGTTTTTATCCATGTTTAACCTTTTATAGAATTGCAAAGTGCAAGGACTGACAAACTGACAGAACATAAATATGTGGTTACATTTTCAGAGAAACTCACATTTCTATGTAGAATAACATTGAACTTTTTTTTCAAATTAAACAGAAAAACATTATTTTGGGAAATGTTCTCCCACTTTGCAACTCTCCTGCTAAACATAATGACATGCTCTTTTTGTTTGTTATGAGTTAAGGATTGGTCTTGTTTTGGGTCCATGTCTTGTGTTCTATTGTTTTGCCTTGTTTATTCTTATGATGATTTTGTGTTCATTCTCATGCTGTTGTTTAGTGTTACTACTTAGTCCTGTGTTTTAGTTCTGTTCCTTGGTTCTTAGTCCTGTGACTTAGTTGTCATGTCTTACTGACTTAGTTTATGTCTGTGGTTGCATGCTTTACCTATTTTGTAGTGGTCATTGTCTGGTGTTTGTGTCTAGTTTGTTCCTTTTACTGATTAGTCCCTCGTGTCTTTTACCTGTTGACTCCCCTTCTGCTCATCAGCCCTATTACTTAATGCCTGTGTTCTGTTCAGTCTCGGTTGGATTATTGTGGTTTGTTGCTTGCAGCTTGTGGATACCTGGTGGTAACCTGTGATTGTCTCTGCCTCATGTTCCTGTCTGCCTGACCAGCTTGTGGAAAATTGTTTCATCTTGCCTCCTTTGGCTTTTACTTTTGGACTCAGTCACTGTTTGTAAGTGTGCTTTTTGTGGTTAATAAATCATTGGACATTATCTGCTCAGCTCTGGTGTTGTGCTTCTGTGTCCTCAACTAGCTCACACACACTGCAAACCTTTACATTATCATTATATTTTAACGTTCAAAAATAACAGTCACTTTTCACTTTTTCAGAAATTCACAATGATTGTTTCAGCAGCATGTGAACAAGATAGGCAGAGTGAGAGGACACACAGGAGTTCTGATTGTATTCTAATTTGAATAAGGAGCAGTCTTAGTTCACAGTTTATTTGAATTCACTTTAATGGACAAATGAAAAGAAGCAGTGAAACAGTCAACACCAGCGCTGTTTCACAAAACATCAGCACTTTAGCTTCCAAAGAAATTAATTAACTTGAATTTGAATGGGATTAATTCTTCTCTTCAGGACTGTTTACTAAGCTTTAAACTATGATGGTCTCAATTTTAAATGTGTGCGTTTTAGTTGTGTGATCTCTGCAGCTTATATGATAAACTGACACAGCACAAGGTGCTGGGTATGAGAAAGCTGAAAGTGTTTTGTTATTTTAGCAAAAATCCACCCTTCTAAGAATACAAATACAGTCTCACCGGTTTCTCTCTAACACACCTTAAATAAAACACAAACATACACTTTTGGCACTAATGACACAATAATGATCTGTCAGTATATATTTGGACCAGATATCAGAGAACAGTTGTTACAGAGTTTGAGGATGCAGGAAAAGGACCATCAGAAAGACGAACATCAGCGCAGACGCGGTTAGTAATGTGTGTTTCTGCTTTAAAAATCCTCTAAAATCAGAAATTGGCTGGAGACATATTCAATAAATAATACATATTTATATTATATATTATGTTGTTATATGATAAATTCTTACACTATCATGCCACAGGGAGGCCAGCAAGCAACAGCACAACTATTTGAATTTCATTTCAATTATCTCTGCATCAGTTTATCATTTGTGCTGCCTGGCGCTGCATGATCTATATAGAGATCTGTATTGAGAATACACAACAAAAAAACAAACACACGGAGTCAGTTATGACTTTATTTTCATGTTATTACTATGTTATTAAGCAATGTTTATTACTTTCATTTTAATACAGCGATGCCTTACATAATTCTTTAATGCGATTGTACTACACTATCATTCCACAAACTTATTTAATAGTGCACACATCAGTGAATAATCCTACGATTCAAACTTTTCTACACATTTCCAAAAATGTAATAAAAGAAAAAAAGTTGACTATATATTGATGCCAACAACATAGCAGTCTTCAACTTTGGTTCATTTAATTGTTCTACTAAAAAAAACAGCATTAAACATATATTTTAAGCTTGACACCTTCAGTGGTATCACAGTGTCTCTCATTAGTTTATACTTTGTCATGTGGCGTGGCTCTAAATATGCAGCACTTTGATCGACACTGAAATATCTCAGCAACTTTTGGATTGCCATGAATTTTTGTATAATCATTGTCCCCAGAGGATGACACCTTATTACTTTGCTGATGTAGGGCAACTATCAGATCAAATTAAAATGTTCCCAGTACTTTGGTTATGACCCAATACATACTAAACTGCTTCTTTTCACGTCAGCCTTAACTTCACTTTTTGTTTAGTGCTAGTCATCAAATGTTAGCGTGCTAAAATGCTATATGGTGCTGAAGGGATCTTTTCTTGGTCTATTACCATTTACATTGTACATAAATTACATTATTCTTCCAAATCAGTGCTGCAACGTCCGTCTTAATGCAGATTACTGGTTTGACTCCAACCCAGGATCTTACTCATCTTCTTCTGTCTTTGGTACTTATATACTACTAGATATCTCTTCTTCATTATAAATTAATTAAAAAAAAGAGAAAACCAATTACATGATTTTCAAAATCTAAATTTAATCCTAAATATAAAATAATTTCTTGAATTATTTTGAAATATGTTAACTCTGCTTGTATTTGAGTATGACTCTCACATGTAATCCTACCCTCATCCTGATTCAGTGTTTGGTCTACAACAATGTAATTTTCCTGCCCGCTGCAGAAACAGCAGAGGTAACACAAATCTGCTGGGCAAGTTGAACCAGGCTGTGGAAAACCACCACACACACCAGTCATTAAGCACTGATGAAGTATATATTACAGTGCAAAGCAGTCCCCCCCCAAATCTCAACAATAGCACTGTCATTACAGCCATGATGGTGTGGAAAGCCCTCCGCTTTGATTGGTCAACCCGCTCTCTGTTCCCACCCACTTCCCTGGCCCTGGACGCTTGAGAACGTGGAGCACCGAAATGCTGCAAAAAGAGATGATGATTAAGAAGAAAACTACAGTGCAGTAATATAACGATCACCATTAACTTATAGCTGCTTAGTAAATTTACAGCAAACCACCCGAAGCTCAGTAACCAAACACATCCAGTGCTGATGTTTCTGATCCTGATCCCGCTCGCCTGTCGCTGGCCCAGGTGGATGATGGGGTGAACAACAGCCAGGTAGAGCTCTGCACAGGTCAGCAGTTGAAACAGACCCTGTCCGAAGTAGGTGATAAACGAGGCGCTTGACCCCACTAACATCATCTCTTGGAGATCGATGTAGCCGCCACAAAAACAGAAAATGAACCCCAGAGAGTCGATCAGCTGCATGGCGATGGAGTGATAGGTGAAGAGGTCAGAGTGCCTTGTTGCAGCCATGGAAACGGAGCGCTGTTTCCTCCACTGTTGGTATCCCAGGTAGAGGACGAAGATAGAGAGAGGGAGGAAGAGGAGATTGATGATGGAGAAAATAGAGGAGATGTAGATGCTCATTTTGGACCTGAAACATGTGTTCAAGAGAGGAGGGAAGGAGGAGTTGGAGGAGGAGAGGTTCTGAGGAAGAAGGAAGGGGTCGTCAAAGGAAGAGGAGTTGACTGACATTTTGTATACTTGGAGGCTTGAAGAGGAGAAGCAGAGGCACAGATAACAAGGTGGGAGGTGAAGAGAGACAAAATGTTAAAATCAAATGAAGAAGCTATATAATCTCTGTAATAAAAGTTGCTTTATGATCATGAAATGTTTTTTCAATTAAACTCACCAAAAAATTGTATGGCCCGTTATCAAAGCTGCAACTGGATGCTAAAAAATGCTTGATGCTTTTTTTTTGTTTAGCTTGACATTGAGTGTAATCAGGGTGGACAGTAACGAAGTGGTTATAATATAACCATGTGTAGCCACTTGCCCCAGTATCTTGAAGAGTATCCACATCAAAGGATCAAAGACAGACTGAGAGAACCATGGTTACACATGTAACCATCTAATCTATATACAAAGAAAATCAATGTTTCTCTGGTCGATCCTGACTCTTCTGTCTAGATGTAGTCTTTCTACACCTACAGTTATGTTCTCCAATGGCAGCAGATATGTTTGCTGGTTTTTATGGTAAAGGTTCTCTGCACTATTCAGAATCAGAGGATGAACTGTCAAGAATTATTTCATGATAGATCTTTAAAAGTATATCAAAGAAGACCTTTTGGATAAAATACTGAAAGGAATAAGCACATTTATCTTCACTTGAATCAGTGATTTCCCAAAACAACACAAACTTTGCCAACTGAAATACAAAAACATATCTCACAGCCTGAATATTCATTTTATTGTGTGAGAACATGAAAGTGTATTAAGTGTATTACTGTAATTAGAACCAGATGTTATCAACAATATCAGTGAAAGAAATCACACTTTAAATTAAGTTATCAAAAAGAATCACGTTTTTAAGATATCAACAGTCTATTGAACAGTGAATGAATAATTCATTCTAAATGTTAAATAAACGTGTTTAATTTTAAAGAACACCCACCTGAGTATCTTTCTGATCGTCTTTCTCCTGTGTCTCTCTGTGACTGCTGCTCACGGGTGTCTGCTATAAATTTATCCTACCTGTGATTAAGGTGTGTTTGTGAGTGTGTGTGAGGAACAGGTGTGAGCAAGATTGTGAATTCTTTTGCAATTCATATTTTATTTTTTACGGTAAATTACAACAGGCAAATATATTTTCACATTATTGTGCCGCCGGGTTGTCAGATCACAGCAACGGCACGAGTATTTGATTATTGTGGCAATCATCTCTGCATCAGGTTGTCATCTGTGCTGCATGAGCTACATGGAGATTATACAGAGAAAACACACACAAAGCAAATTATAACAATCATTTATTCCTACAATTTAAATACAATGATGGCTTACATCATTCTACAATAATAACGCTGTGCTGCATTTTTAATATAATATTAAAAGACTCATAAACAAAGAGGTGTGTATTCAAATCAAATCCTGTCATTTAGCCCAGCACACCTGTCTGTCTGTGTTTGTGCAAACAGACTCCAGTGTTGAACGATATTTTCCACAAGCTCTTCTCACAAAACACAGAGTGCAAATAGTTTGTTGTAAAAGACGATCTAAGATGCAGTCAGTCTGATGGTCTATGCAGAATGGGACTACTTTATGTAACAGATCATTCACAGTATTAATTACACACTTTAAGCTTGACATTTTCCTTGGTGGTATCACAGAAGGTCTTAGTTTAGACTTTGTCATGCAGTGTTGCTGCAGGACAATGTAGGCTCTGCTGTTTGTTATTGGGTGTTTTAAATTCTGTACTATTCCATGTATTTGTGAGTTGTGTCGAATAAGAGTGACAGAGAGCAGCAGACACATACAGGCAGAAGAGAACCTCCTCCCAGATCATCACAGTGAGAGATGGTCCTTTAACTTCTTTAGTGCTGAAGAAGCAACACTTCTTGGGCAGCACTGTAGCCTAACAGCTAGAAGCTCCTGGGTTCAGACCTCGCTCAGCCCAGGCTGTTTTGTGTGCTGTGGTTTCCTCCCACCATCAAAAACATGCATGCAAAAAATCAATAATTATACAAAAGTAATTATTGTTTTTCTACCACAGAAACCACGGGGGGTGGTTCCGCCCTGAGTCTCCACTCCCGGGTTCCTAACCACTCTGGCCACCAAGCCTTTAACAACCTCCATCATCCCTCTATTCTTGACGCCTTCATCCCTCTCCCCTTGAGCCCTCCATCATATTTGTTAATGAATTGAAGGTAAAGCAGAAATAATGTGGTAGTTTTGCTGACCAGAAAATTAAGTAGTTAGTTATGATATATGTTTACAACGTACTTGTAGTTTTAATAAAATCACAAAGGTTCCCATTTCTAATGGCAGCTGCTGTAGTGGAACTGATGTGTCTTAAAACATGGAAAGTAAACGTTTTTCAAAAAGGAATATGAAAGATGCTGAATGAAAGACCTCAATGAGTTACAGAAGCTAATGGACAAGAGGCTATACAGGAAGTGATGTCCTGTCTTTCTGTAAAAAAAAAAGAAGTATCCATATGTTCATCACCAGAATTGTGTAGAGTGTAATGAAATTCATCTGCACTTTGAGTTATTGTTACTTAACATGCACTTGACACATAAGACATGGGGCCTCATTTACAAATGTTTTTTATTAGCATTTTATTCTTTAGTGTACTGTACAACTCCCCCCCACTCCTCCTCTCTCTACCTCCTAATAATACTACAACATAAGTCTGAACATAACAAACCAGACCTACTGAATGACACAAGAAGGGTATATATACACACAGGCTAGACCAAACACAAAACGGAGACAAATTAACTTACTACAATTAAAATGACCCAAAATAAACCCAACAACCAACCATAAGAACATACTAAACAAACAAACACCACTAAAACCCAATATTAATCTAACAAACAAAAAAAGTGCGTGTTGTTAAGGCTTTTGTAATTCAGAGTCCCTCTGCCCTCTGCCAGGAGTTGGTTCCTTCCAGTTCCTGTGGTGGAGTATAAAAGGCAGTTTCAAACTCCAGCTCCCCCTTTGGCAGATGATTCAGCAGCAGCAGCAGCGCATGTGGAGAAACAAAGGACAGGTATAAATCACTAAACAGTTCTTCTCAAATGAAGACTAATATGAACCAAAGTTTGTGCACTCAAAGTGGAAATTACCATCATTTGTGAAAAGAATAAACACATCTAAAGAAAATGTGTTTGTGGTTTACTTGTAGAAAATTAAAACCATTACCACTACTTAAGGTGTTGGCGGTTGATAGAACTATCACAAGGTGTTTGAACTAAAATTTCAAAACCGTAACTCCATTTTTCAAAAAGCACTTACGTTTCCCTAAATTATACACACAAATCCCTTCATTTCTCATTGCCTCCACCATGCAGTCATTGAGAAAGCACTGGCATTCAATATTGTTACTCAATCAGCACAGGCTGAGCTCAATTAGCACACAACTACCCAGGTGAAAACACAAAGAATCATAATTGATAACACACCAAGAAGCTTCAATAGAAAGATAAAAGGGCCAGAGTCTGTTCATTCATTCATCCACGTGGACCGTGGTGGCGGTAATGCATCTCCCAGCCGGTTTGCCGACCCCTAATAAACACTACGAAAGAAGAAAAATAGAACTCTTCTTCTTTGTGGTCGTGATAAGGGGCTGTTGTCTGTATTGTTTCACTGGCACCCCCTCAGTAAGCTAGCTTACTAGCTAACCAGCTGATGTTATGGACAAAGTTTTCCGCTGAGCGATAAACCTTCCTGGCCATTCACAGAAAGAAGCAGCGCCAGACAGTGAACAAGTGTTTCAGGTTTGTGAGTCCGCAGCTTTAACACTTGAGTCTGAGCTTATAAATGAGGGCGTTTTACAGCTAATCGAAATATCAGTGGGATAAGAAGAAAGAATAAGAAATATGGGGAATAAAGATTAGAAAGACATGAGAGAGTATGAGAAAGTATGATGACATTTCCTCCTGATGACAAATATACCAAGTAGTCTATATGAGCCCGTTCTCATCTCAGGGCGTCATATACCGACGATTTGAGAAAGATTGACAAATCGTAGCACCGGCTGCGTCTCTATGAGACAGCCTTCAGAGATGTTAGTACCTAAACCTAAGTCACTGACTTTATGAATGTCGACCAGCTAACCCTACAGCTCCGCACATCGCACTCATGTGTTTTTGAGGGCTTGTGTGTTATGTCGAAGGCCAAAGTTTGGTTTTTCAGCAAGACTGAATGGATTGAAGTGGAGAGCTTCATTTTGACCTGCAAATAGGATGTTTGGGGAATTGGGTGGGAAGTTGTGTATTTGTATGTGAAGTTTTAAGAAAAAGAGGCATAATTTCAAGAAATGTGTTTAAGCAATCAAGAAAAACTGTAACAAAAATGCTGTTGTAGTAGTTCTGAAAGACTAACAAAAGAGTTCTCTGAGGACTTTCACACTCACTTTCCCAATATGTCCTACTTAGCATGTTCTTACAAATGAACAACTTATCAATCACAATGGAAACATGCATAGAATTGCTGAAATTGCATTTTAATTAAGTGTAACCACAATAAAGCTCTGCGTCTGGTAAGCATAACATTCACTAACCAACCACAGCAGAATGAAAGTAAGCAAGCGAAAATGTAACTATGAAAATAACTGTAACTGAATGCAAATGTAACTTAAAAATATATATTTCATATAAGAAAATGTTTTAAAGGATCTTGGTATGAAGCAGTCCTACTATATCTTTTCCTTTGTATTCCCGGGTCAATGGCACTTCACTCTACTCGTTTACTCCTCTCATGAAGAGTGAAGTATCAGAACTCCTGACCCGCAGTTGTCACACTTGATGTTCCATGGTCCTGATTCCTACCACTCTCCTCAAAGCCGTATCTCCTACCATGGTGCCAGCAGTCACTCATGTGATAAATACTTCTCTGGCTTCGGGAACCTTCCCAACTGCTTTGAAAAGGGCTCAGGTTAACCTTGCTCAAAAAGCCCTCAACCCTACTCAAGTCAAGAACTATCGGCTAATTTTACTTTACTTACTACCATTTCTATCCAAAGCTATCGTACAGATGGTCTTTACACAGGTCACAGAATTCATCTCACTGAATGAGCTCCTAGATCCATATCATCCTGGTTTTAAGATTTTTCTTCCTACGGAAATGGCTCTTTTGTCTGTGACTGAAACCCTAATTTCAGCTAAAGCTGCATCCCAGTCCTCGGTTCTTATCCTGCTTGACCACCTATCAGCTGCCTTTGACACAGTCAACCACAGGATCCTGCTATCTGCTCTCTCAGGAATGGGCTTCTCGGGCAAAGCACTCCTACCTTTCAAGGCATTCCTACAATGTTTTGTGGCAAGGACAATTATCTTTCTCTCACTGCCTCTCCACAGGAGTGCACCAAGGCTAGGTGCTAAGGCCACTTCGATTCTCAATTTACAGCACCCCACTCTTTGGCTTGTATGGCTTCTCTTACCACTGCCACGCAGACGATACGCAACTCTACCTATACTTCCTGCCAGATGACCCCACCGTCATGGCACAGATCGAGGACATCTGCATTGATGAGGCCCACTTTCAGCTAAACATAGCAGAAGACTAAACTCTTCATTCCAGCTAAGCAATGTATTCACCATAACATCAAACTACAAATTGACTCTTCAACCCTCACTCCAACCAGCGTGGTGAGAAACTGGGGGGGCCTTGATAGATGACAAACTGTCCTTCTTAAACCGTGTTGCTGCTGTCTCTCGCCCATGCCATTCAGGCCCTACCTTACTCAGTACACTAACCAGCTTCTGGTAAAGGCCATGGTTATCTCTCGCCTTGTCTATTGCAATGCCCTTCTAGTAGGGCTTCCAGCTTGTGCGGTGTGTTACAAGTTGGCTCCTGCTTGCAACAAAGAGGAAGCTCACGCGAACATAAACTTAATGGTTTATTGTATTAACTAAAGATAAACATAAGGTTCAAGGCAAATGTGAGAATCAGTATTATCAGGAGTGTCATGAGTGTATGAGTGAGTGTGAAATGTAGTGAGTGCAAAAAAGAAAAGCTACATAATAAGTCACAACTGAAGAGCTGGTGTGTCCCAGGGGTGGTGCATGGTGCTGTGGGAATCCAAAGACAGAGAGTAGGCAGAATTGACAGCCATCTTACATACATCTCAGCCAGGATGAACAGGTGAGCCACATCTCCTGACGACCCTGGCCTTGGCTCCGCCCATAGACAGCCTGGAACTCAAACAACAAACCAGCACAACACAATAGACAACACCAGGGTCGTCACAGATGTAAACCCTACAAATAGCTCAGAACGCAGCAGCACATCTGTTTTTTGATCAGCCCAAAAGAAGTCATGGCACTCCATTACTCAGTGAAATCCACTAGCTACCGTAGCCTCCAGAATCAAATTCAAGTTACTAATGCCTGCATACAGAGTGATGCTGGGTGTGCACCCACCCTGTACTGGATCTACCTAAACTCCATAATACAAGCTTACATTATATCTTGGCCACTACATTCCTCCAACAAATGCCGCCTGTAAAGGACCTTTATTATTCTCAGCATCTTTGAAATACTGATTGTTTTATATGCTTATTAATATCATACATTTTCTTCCAAGTTGTCATTATTTGGTACGTTATTTTACATTTTTAATGTCAGGGCTTTTATTTTGAAGGCGTCTTGCCGGAATAGAGAAAACGGTACGGCAGATAGAAACAGTGTGCCGCGGGTAGAAGTTAAGAAAAGTGAACGGCGATAAGTCCCTTTTGTTTGTTTAGCACCCAGCTGACAAGGGCACAAGGTTTGTTATAATTTCGTTTCATGTGTTGTTTGATAAGTCACATAGTGGTGCCTATTTTCATTTCATTTTATGCTATTGTGTTTAAGCTAGCAAGATACGCTATCGTGTGCTGTTTTACCTCAATGAAGGCAATTCTATCGGTCTTAAAGGATAGAATATGTGTGTTTTACAGTAATTACTATGTAAGGTTAAATAAGGTTAAAGCTGCAAATATGACGTAAAATACTGTTGTTAAATAAGTTCATTGTGAAGTTCATTATACTTACTTATAGCGCTCTTATAAGAGGTTGTCACTAAGCTAAGAGGTTAAAAAGAGTGATATCATGATTGGAATATAAAAGGAGAGTAATGTCTTTATTTTATTTTTTCTTTTGTAGCTCTTACGGTGTGTTCAAGGTGTATTCAGTTTTATGGAGCTACAGTATCGTCCTATTTTCCCCTGAATAAAACCACTGTGAACCATCAGTAAAAGCGTAAACCATCATTCGGCTGGGGATGCTACACCGCCTGCCTCTGCCATCCCTACACAAAAAAGCAATTTCAGTCCCAGCTGGTCTTGCTTGCTAGCTGCTCTTACTAGTATGTATTGTCACTTGTAGATCTCTTGCTGTATTGATGATTTGTTGATGCTTGTATGTTGTTCCTCAAATGTAAGTCACTTTGGATAAAAGCGTCTTTCAAATGAGTAAATGTAAAGGAAAATGTAATTGTTGTTAATAACACTAGTTTGCTATTACACTAAAGTCCTGCTATTTTATCTTGCTCCCTGTCTCGGTAAATGAATAATTTATTGTTCATTGTTGCTCTGTTGACCTGTTTTCTTATGCATATGCTTGTAAAGCACTTATGTGTAACTTGACTTTACTTATCATGACTCTGATAAGCCACTGTAGTGCCTTAGAGCATAACTAAGACTCTGTACCATTGGTGCTAGTATTCAACGGACCCTGAAGATGAATGTCAGTAAGAAATTTGCCTACTGTGATTTATAGTCACACAATCAGTGGTTATTTTTGCAATATGCAAAAAAACACACAGTCCTGATGCCGTCTGTCATTCTAATACATTGAACAATGCACGCAAAAAGCACACACACACTGGCACATACACATTTGTAACAGATGGCAGAGAACAGCACTCAGTGATTTGGGAGACGCAGGCAAAGCACGATCAGAGACAAAAGACGCTGCCATGGTGAGTGTGATGTTACAACATTTACTATTATTTATATTTTTTAGATTTGTAAAATAACAATGGGAACTTCATGATGTTTATTTACAAGACCACATCTTTAAACAACAGTTATTTTTATTTCGTGTCTTTCAGTTTCAATGTTTACTTAATATCCTGGATGATAATAATAACTCAGAAAGTGCAGGAAAGTTATTGTGCATATGTACTTAACACAGTGTTACGTGTAGAATAATGTCACGTTGTATTTATCTGGCAGTTTTATCAATTTTTTGTTTGTCTCACTATTTCTTAAACACTCCAAATATTGTGCTGGAATCAAAAAAGCAACTCAGAAAAGATCAGTTCAGATCAGTTTTTACAGTCACAGTTTATTCAAGACATATATTTGCACCATCAACTTCTGTCTCACATTGGCCTTTAAACAGTTTATACTTTGGCAGAGCAGTTGATGGTGTCACACAGCTGACAGGATAGCTTCCTACATTTTGATTAGTCAGACTTTGTTGAATTTGCAGAGACAATTTCTCCATAATAAACTCTGCTGTGACACAGAACTTATTGCAACATGAAAATGTCTCTTATGTAATAAGAGTTTTACGAGGTCTGGATGACCAACAAATGGGGGCAATAAGACAATAATTTTAATCCAATTTAGGTTGATTTGGTAACATTTCTCTGGATCAATGTTCGTCAATCTCTCTCATCACCAGCGTCATACGTGCGTCCAGTTCATGTAGTGATTTTGACAGTCCTTCTAGTTTCATTGTTAGTCCGGCGGTTACTCTCAGCTGCTCACCTGACTGCCCTGATGGTGTCAATCCTCCTCTGCGCTTCCACAGACCGGTCTGAGATGTTACGAGACAGTTCACCGCTCTGATCAGCCCTCTGATGTCAAACCTTCAGCTTCTCGTTCACTTCATTTAAGCACTCTTTAAGTTCCCCAGACAGCTTTTGGGTAAATTTGCTGGCAGCTGTCTTACCAATTTTACGATATATTAGGGAGATTCCAAGGCCGATAATCGGAAAGCCCACTAACAGAATTCTAATTATCCATAAATCTTCAATGTCCTCCACAGATAAAACATCCAAGCAAACCGCTTGCCAATTCTCCCACGAATCGCGAGTGTAGCCTGCAGCGAATGTTCCACTGGGGCAGGTCGGCTCACCCGGTGAAGCACGTTTCAGGGAGAAAATCTTGTCAATAGCGCTGAGTGACCAGCTGATCAATTCCATTTCGAATGTTTCAGGAAAACAGCAAGCAAAAGAGAAAAGTTTCCACACGACAAAAGTAGACAAAAATAGGAGCAAGCCAAGATAAGATGGGAGAGTAGGAAAAGAACGACTGCTCTCAACAGAAGCAGCATTCAACACAGCAAGAATGTGTCTGATGTAGGTAGTCAGAAGGCGAATTAGAGGCATCTGACAGAGCTGGGAGGGGCTGGGAGTGTCAGGGTTGTGGTGGTGTTCAGGGGTCTGCATTTAAATGTATTTTTTGAGCATGTTCAAGCTAGATAGTGTGCTATGTTGTCCTTTAACAAAGTTAAAGTTAAACTGTCTCTTTCTTCTCTTTCTGTCCATCCAGTCATCCAGACACATAGACATGTCAGTCAATTCCACCTCCAACTCCTCCCTCAATCCTTCACTTGAAAATTGCCTCAGCTCCAGAACGTCCATTTCCGTCTTTGCAGCCCTCGCCATCTGCTTCAGCCTCCTCCTCCTCCTCTTCATCCTCGTCCTCTATGTGGGCTACCAACGATGGAGGAAACAGCGCTCTGTTGCCACCGCAGTGATGACAAGCCACTCTGACATCTTCACCTTTAACATTGTTGTCTTGGAGATGATCGGTGTCTTCGGGTGTTGCTTATTCTCTTATGGCACCTACACTAATGAAACAAGTATAACAGTGGGGATGTACATGTTCACCATCACCACACCTGGAATAACTCTGTTTCACCTCCTGACCTGTGTGGAGCACTTCCTGGCTGTTGTTCACCCCATCACCTACCTGAGCCTGAGACAGGCGGGCGGGGTCAAGATCAGAAACATCAGCATTGGGTGTGTTTGGCTGCTTTGCTTTGGATGGCTAGGTCTATACAGAGTGCTTGGCCAATTTTTCACCGGCATCGCAGCTTCTTTCTTCTTAATTTTTTCCATAATTGTCATCTCTTACTGCAGCCTTGCTATCCTCTGCATTCTGACTCGTCCAGGGCCGGGGAAGTGAGTGGAAAAAGGGAGTGGGTTGACCAATCAAAGCAGAGGGCTTTCAACACCATCATGGCCATAATTTTAGCTCTATCATTAAGGTTCTTGAGTGCCTTGGTTTCCACTCTGATATATTTTTCAGCAACATTAAGCTCCAGTGATATTTGTTTAGTGATGTTGTCGGCAGTCTGGTTCACTCTGCCCAGCAGTCTGGTGTTGCCTCTGCTGTTCCTACACCGGGCAGGAAAACTGCCATGTTGTAAACAAAACACTGAGTCAGCTTAAGAGCTGGGTTAGAGCAGCATTTAGTGGAATATAATCCAGTTGCTTTTATCTTATTTTAAACTTTTATAGAGTTGCAAAGTGTGAGGAGTTCAATTTTGGGATTCTGTAGTAAAAGTCTTCATCTTCGTAGGTTAGATAAGAAACATCCAGCCACGGAGATCATTATGTTTTTGTGCGCACAGATAACTTTGGGTTAAGTTTTATTTTATTATATTATATTTATTATATTTCACCTTTCACCAACAACAGTCTTCAGAAATTCACAGTGATCTTTTTAGCAGCATCTAAAGAACATAAGCAAGAGTGACAGGACACACAGTAATTCTGGTGTTGTTATACTCTTTGATTTGACGAAGGAGCAGTCTTAGTTCACAGGTTATTTGAATCCTGTCAAACATCCACTTTAATGGACAGATGAATTGAAGTAGTGACAGTCAACACCAGTGCTGTTTCACGAGTCATCCACACAGTATATAATTAAATTAAAATTTGACTTGGATTAATTCTTTAGCTCTTCAGTACTGCATCCTGTGCCAACACATTCTCATTGGCAACTAGTCAAATACGGCAGCTTGGTCACTGGCCCTAAGCTTCAGAATATGATGGTATGTACCTCTCCAGCATAAGTTTTGCACATGCAGGGCTTCACAGTCAAGTTTGACATCATTCATCTGCCATGACTTTTAAAATTATTTCAAAAGCGAACAGCCGATGTCAGTCACCTCCCCGTCCTCTTCAAATTCCTCCCTTGATTCAGTAACCCTCTATTACTCCACCCATAACGTTATTAGTACAGCTTTCACCGTCACCAGGTCCATCCTCCTCCTCCCCCCTCCCTCCATCCTCATCCACGATGGCAAGCTACTCTGACATCTTCACCTGCCACGTGGCTGCCATAGAGCTGATCTGGGTCTTGTGGTCACCCTTCTTGTCCTACCCATTCTCGCACCCAAGTTGTCACAAATGGACACTTCAAGACCTCTTGGTGTCAGTTTTGAATGCAACAAGTAGACCTAGTAGCTCAGGTCAGTTTGTGTACAACAGCGGTCTGGGTGGTTTGATGGTTTAGACATTGGACTTTAATCCAAGAGGTCAGTGTTTGTTTCCTGTATGAAACAAATAGTCAACATTGACTCTTTGTAACTGGGATGTGATTTTTCATTTTTGTGTAAATTCCAACTATTTGTGTAATGCTACGCTAATATTGTTGATTTTGCTGTTCGAATGATTGCTAGGACTTTCTTAGGAATGTTGGAAGGTGGTTGCTATGGTGTTTACTAGGCTTTTCAGATTGTTTTTAGGTTATAAGTAGGTGGTTATAAAGTGGTTACAGTGTTGTTGGGGGTGTTAAAAGGGCGTTTTCTGCTAAGGTTTTGGTGCTTGCTTGAGGGGGTTGGTGGGGTGTAACTGACATGGAATATTTTGTGTCTTACTTTATTATCAGTTAATCTGCTGATTATATTCTATACATTCTCACTCCCAACTCATCACATGGGAGCTTGGTCAAGACCCTCTGGCGTCCCTTTTTAATGCCCTGTGTACTCGTTTAGTGTTGTTTTCAGACGTGTAAGGCTCCTTGGTCAAATTCGCAATAATAAACATGCAACGTCTGGTTTGACATGTAAAATAAAACTAGTGGTTAATTGTGTGAAATGGCGAGTGGTTAACATTGTGAATCGTCACAATTTGGTTAGATTTAGGCACCAATAGTACCTCGTTAGGTTTAGGAACAGATCATGGTTTGGGTAAAAAAACCTAACTTACGTAAAGTTACTTCACTGTAAAATACTGAATTTTGACTTTTTGTTTCACATGGGAAACCAGTCTCCCGGTTGAAAGTCCAGTTTCCGAACCCCCAACCACCTCCTTACTTGGACTTTTCTGTTATTTATATCCTAAAACAACTTTTAGCGTTCATATATGATGCTACAGGGCTTCCCCAGTGCATTGAACTGTGATGCTAATGGGCTTCTCAAAGAGTTACAAACTGATGCCAGTGGGTCTTGAACATGCCTCCATATGTGACAACTTGGAAAATCATGAAAAATGTGCACTCCTACAGTCCACAACTAAAACACTAATTAAGATAATCAGTTCACTTCCGTGTACGACAAGAAACAGCATCAAATCCTGAAATGTGAGAAGCTGGAAGCAGGGAATGTTTGCACTGTTTCTAAAAAATAATAAAAAATCATTTATCAACTGTCTTCCAGATATTTTTCTGTCAATCACACTGTCATACACAGACTCAGAGCAGACAAGTGCTTTGAACATTAAAAATTGTATAAACACTATTTTTTGTCATCTGAATCCTTTCAAATTTTCTCATGCTGTAAGTGTTTTGATATTTTAGTAAGAATCCACCTTACTGAGGTGTTTCATCCGCTCATGTGCCTCCTGCAATTTAGCAGAAAATGTAGCATTAAATATGAATCTGTTCTGAAAGATGTAAAGAACCCCACAGTCCTGGTCTCACCTGTTTCTATCTTACACACGTGGAATAAAACTCAAACATACAGTATTCACATTAATGACACACATCTATCAATAAATATTTGGACCGGATATCGGAGAACAGTTGTCGGTGAGTTTGGAGATGCAGGACAGATACAGTTAGTAATGTGTGTTTAGGCTTTAAAAATCCACTAAAAGCAGAAATTGCCAGGAGACATATGTAATAAATAATATATTTTTATATTATATGTTATATGATAAACTTTTAAATTTACATTTCACACTATTGTGCCACAGGGAGGCCAGCTCACAGTAAAAGCACCACTATTTGAATGTCATTTAAATCATCTCTGCATCAGTTTGTCATTTGTACTAGATGGGGCTGGATGATCTATATAGAGATCTGTATTGAGAATACACAACAAAAACACAAACACACAGAGTCTGTTATGACGTTGATTCCTTTATTTTAATACAGTGATGTCGTAGATAATTATTCTTTGATACGACTCTATTACACTATAAATTATTCTACAGATTTATTTAATAATGCACACATCAGTGATTAATCCTAAACATTTTAAACTTTTCTACACATTTCCAACAATTTAATAAAAGAAAAACAACACAATATATATTGGTATATTGTGTTGTTCAACTCTGGTTCAACTCTGGTTCATTTAACTGAGTCCTAAGATAACAGCATTAAACATCCACTTTAAGGGGTCTAGTCTTGGTGTATTACTATTTACATTATACATAAATGACATTATGCTTCCAAATCAGTGCTGCAACGTCTGTCTTATTGCAGATTACATTATATATGTCCCTGGTTTGGCTCCAACCCAGGATCTTACAAATTTTCAGTCTATCTTTGATTCTGATATGCTACTAGATATCTCATCTTCATTATAAACTTATTTGAAACCGTTTTAAATGATAAATGGTGGCCAAGTGACTCTTACTGACGCATAAAAATTCAAGACAGCAGACTCTCAACCGGAATCAGTGTTTGGTTTACAACATTGCAGCTTTCCTGCTCGCTGTAGAAACAGCAAAGGTAACACAAATCTGCTGGGCAGCTCAAACCAGAATGCAGAAAACCAATAACCAGCACATGTGTGAATAAGCAGTGACAAAGTAAATATCACAGTGCAAAGCAGTTCCCCCCCAAATTTTAACAATAGCAGTGTCATTATAGCCATGATGGTGTGGAAAGCCCTCTGCTTTGATTGGTCAACCCGCTCTCTGTTCCCACCCACTTCCCCCGGCCCTGGATGCTTGAGAATGCGGAGCACCGAAATGCTGCAAAAAGAGATGACAGTTAAGAAGAGAACCACAGTGCAGTAATATAAGATCAACATTAACTTATAGCTGCATAGAAAGTTTACTGCTAACCACCCGAAGCTCAGTAACCAAACACATCCAATGGTGATGTTTCTGATCCTGATCCCGCTCGCCTGTCGTAGGCTCAGGTGGATGATGGGGTGAACAACAGCCAGGTAGAGCTCTGCACAGGTCAGCAGTTGAAACAGAGCCTGTCCGAAGGAGGTGACAGACGAGACGCTTGACCCCACTAACTTCATCTCTGGGAGATTGATATAGCTGCCCCAAAAACAGAAGATGAACCCCAGAGATTCGATCAGCTGCATGGCAATGGAGTGATAGGTGAAGAGGTCAGAGTGCCTTGTTGCAGCCGTGGAAACGGAGCGCTGTTTCCTCCACTGTTGGTATCCCAGGTAGAGGACGAAGATAAAGAGAGGGAGGAAGAGGAGGTTGATGATGGAGAAAGTGGAGAAGATGTAGATCTTCATACTGATGCATTTAAAGAGAGGAGGGAAGGAGGAGTTGGAGGAGGAGACGTTCTGAGGAAGAAGGAAGGGGTCGTCAAAGGAAGAGGAGTTGACTGACATTTTTATATACGTGGAGGCCTGAAGAGGAGAAGCAGAGGCACAGACAACAAAGTGGGAGGTGAAGAGAGGGGAAGGGAGGGGACAAGAGAAAGAATGTTAAAATCAAATGGTGAAAGTAAACAATCTCTTTAATAAAAGTTGCTTCAGAATCATGAAATGAGTTGCGTTAATGAAACTCTTCAAAAAATGTATGGCCCTTTATCAAAGCTGCAATTTGATGCTAAAAAATGAATCACATCTGTTTTGTTTTTTTTTTGTTTAGCTTGAAATTGAGTGGAATCAGGTGTGGACAGTAACAAAGTGGCGATAATATAACCATGTGTAGCCACTTGTCCCTGTATCTTAAAGAGTATCCACATCAAAGGGTCAAAGAGGGACTGAGAGAACCATGGTTACACATGTAACCATCTAATCTATATACATAGAAAATCAATGTTTCTCAGGTCGATCCTGACTCTTCTGTCTAGATGTAGTCTTTCTACACCTACAGTTATGTTTTCCAATGGCAGCAGATATGTTTGCTGGTTTTTATGGTACAGGTTCTCTGCACTATTCAGAATCAGAGGATGAACTGTCAAGAATTATTTCATGATAGATCTTTAAAAGTATGTCAAAGAAGACCTTCTGGATAAAATACTGAAAGGAATAAGCACATTATCTTCTCTTGAATCAGTGATTTCCCAAAACAACACAAACTTTGCCAACTGAAATACAAAAACATATCTCACAGCCTGAATATTCATTTTATTATGTGAGAACATGACTGTGTATTAAGTGTATTACTGTAATTAGAACCAGATGTTATCAACAATATCAGTGAAAGAAATCACACTTTAAATTAAGTTATCAAAAAGAATCACGTTTTTAAGATATCAACAGTCTATTGAACAGTAAATTAATAATTAATTCTAAATGTTAAATAAACGTGTTTAATTTTAAAGAACACCCACCTGAGTTTCTTTCTGATCGTCTTTCTCCTGTGTCTCTCTGTGACTGCTGCTCACGGGTGTCTGCTATAAATTTATCCTACCTGTGATTAAGGTGTGTTTGTGAGTGTGTGTGAGGAACAGGTGTGAGCAGGAATGTGAATTATTTTGCAATTCATATTTTATTTTTACGGTAAATTACAACAGGCAAATATATTTTTCACATTATTGTGCCACCGGGTTGTCAGATCACAGCAACAGCACGAGTATTTGACTATCGTGGCAATCATCTCTGCATCAGGTTGTCATCAGTGCTGCATGAGCTACATGGACATTATACAGAGAAAACACACACAAAGCAAAATATAACAACATTTATTACAATTTAAATACAATGATGGCTTACATCATTTTACAATAATAACGACTGTGCTGCATTTTTCATATAATATTAAAAGACTCATAAACAAAGAGGTGTGTATTCAAATCAAATCCTGTCATTTAGCCCAGCACACCTGTCTGTTTGTGTTTGTGCAAACAGACTTCAGTGTTGAACGATATTGTCCACAAGCTCTTCTCACAAAACACAGAGTGCAAATGTTTTGTTGTCCAAGACGATCTAAGATGCAGTGAGTCTGATCATCTATGCAGAATGGGTCTACTTTATGTAACAGATCATTCACAGTATTAATTAAAACCTTTAAGCTTGACATTTACCTTGGTGGTATCACAGAAGGTCTTAGTTTAGACTTTGTCATGCGGTGTTGCTGCAGGACAGTGTAGGCTCTGCTGTTTGTTATTGGGTGTTTTAAATTCTGTACTATTCCACGTATTTGTGAGTTGTGTCGAATAAGAGTGACAGAGAGCAGCAGACACATACAGGCAGAAGAGAACCTCCTCCCAGATCATCACAGTGAGAGATGGTCCTTTAACTTCTTTAGTGCTGAAGAAGCAACACACTCCAGTTGGGCTCAGGTCTGTGCCTCTCTCTCGATTGTTCAGTCACCTGCACCTCATTCAATTACTCCAATCCAACCATCCATGCTTCACTTTTTTTAATTCATCTGTGCCTCTTTAATCCGATCACCTGCACAAAGGTATTTAAGCCTGTCTAAATCCTTTCTCTCCTGTTTCTCAGTTCTCCCATCCCTAACCCCCAAAGCCTGTTTCTCAACTTTTTCCGGGGTGAAAGTCCAGTTTCCGAACCCCTAACCACCTCCTTACTTGGACTTTTCTGTTATTTATATCCTAAAACAACTTTTAGTGTTCATATATGATGCTACAGGGCTTCCCCAGTGCTTTGAACTGTGATGCTAAAGGGCTTCTCAAAGAGTTACAAACTGGTGCCAGTGGGTCTTGAACATTCCTCCATATGTGACAACTTGGAAAATCATGAAAAATGTGCACTCCTACAGTCCACAACTAAAACACTAATTTAGATATCCATCTCACTATCATGTACGACAAGGAACAGCATTAAATCCTGAAATGTGAGAAGCTGGAAGCAGGGAATGTTTGCACTGTTTCTAAAAAATAAATCATTTGTAAATTGTCCTCCAGATATTTTTCTGTCAGTCACACTGTCATACACAGACTCAGAGCAGACTTTGTCTGTGCTTTGAACAATAAAAATTGTATAAAAAACATTTTTTGTCATCTGAATCCTGGCAGGTGTTCATATTAATGAATCAATGGATTTTTTGGAAACATTAAGCCTATTTGTGTGTTAATCATCAAAGTTGCAGCATTGTAATGTATCGTTATCAATTAGAAGTAATAAAGGTGACAATACTTACTCTCAATTTTAAATGTGTGTGTTTTAGTTGTCTGATCTCTGCAGCTGATATGATAAACTGACGCAGCACAAAGTGCTGAGTATGAGGAAGCTGAAAGTGTTTTGTTGTTTTAGCAAGAATCCACCCTGCTGATATTATATATTGGGACGAGATAGCAGAGGAGAGTTTTCATTGAGTTTGGAGATGCAGCAAAAGGACAATCAGAAACTACTGAAGTGGGTGTTGTTTTAAAACATCAGCACAGATGTGGTTAGTATGTATTTAAGCTTTAAAAATTCTCTAATATCAGAAATTGCCTGAAGACATATTCAATATAATACATTTATTTATATTATATGTCATGTTGTTATATGATAAATTCTTATACTATTGTGCCACAGGGAGGCCAGTAAAAGCACCACTATTTGAATTTCATTTTAATCATCTCTGCATCAGTTTGTCATTTGTACTGGATGGGGCTGCATGATCTATATAGAGATCTGTATTGAGAATACACAACAAAAACACAAACACACATCAATTATGACATGTATTACTTTATTTTAATACAGTGATGTGGTACATAATTATTCTTCAATACAATTGTATTACACTATAAATTATTCTACAGATTTATTTAATAATACACACATCAGTGATTAATCCTAAACATTTTAAACTTTTCTACACACTTCCAACAATTTAATAAAAGAAAACAACACAATATATATTGGTGCAAACGACATAGCAGTCTTTAACTGTGGTTCATTTAACTGAGTCCTAAGATAACAGCATTAAACATCCATTTTAAGGGGTCTATTCTTGGTGTATTACTATTTACATTATACATAAATGACATTATTCATCCAAATCAGTGCTGCAACGTCCGTCTTATTGCAGATTACATTATATATGTCCCTGGTTTGGCTCCAACCCAGAATCTTACAAATTTTCAGTCTATCTTTGATTCTGATATGCTACTGGATATCTCATCTTCATTATAAACTTATTTGAAACCGTTTTAAACCTTTTATGGTACCCGAATGACTCTTACTGACTCATAAAAATTACAGACAGCAGACTGTCATCCTGATTCAGTATTTGGTTTGCAACACTGCAGTTTTCCTGCTCGCTGTAGAAACAGCAAAGGTAACACAAATCTGCTGGGCAGCTCAAACCAGAATGTAGAAAACCACCACACACACCAGTCAATAAGCATCAATGAAGTAAATATCACAGTGCAAAGCAGTCCCCCCCCAAATTTTAACAATAGCACTGTCATTATAGCCATGATGGTGTGGAACGCCCTCTGCTTTGATTGGTCAACTCGCTCTCTGTTCCCACCCACTTCCCCCGGCCCTGGACGCTTGAGAACGCGGAGCACCGAAATGCTGCAAAAAGAGATGACGATTAAGAAGAAAACCATGGTGCAAAAATATGAGATAAAGAATACCTCATCACTGCTTAGATAATTTACAGCCAACCACCCGAAGCTCAGTAACCAAACACATCCAGTGCTGATGTTTCTGATCCTGATCCCGCTCGCCTGTCGCAGGCTCAGGTGGATGATGGGGTGAACAACAGCCAGGTAGAGCTCTGCACAGGTCAGCAGTTGAAACAGAGCCTGTCCGAAGGAGGTGACAGACGAGACGCTTGACCCCACTAACATCATCTCCGGGAGATCGATGTAGCTGCCGCAAAAATAGAAGATGAACCCCAAGAAATCATTCAGCTGCATGGCGATGGAGTGATAGGTGAAGAGGTCAGAGTGTGTTTTTGCAGACATGAAAACGGAGCGCTGTTTCCTCCACTGTTGGTATCCAAGGTAGAGGACGAAGATAAAGAGAGGGAGGAGGAGGAGGTTGATGATGGAGAAAGTGGAGAAGATGTACATGCTTTTTCTGGAACTTAAGCATTTTAAGAGAGATGGGAAGGAGGAGTTGGAGGAGGAGAGGTTATGAGGAAGAAGGGAGGGGTCATCAAAGGAAGAGGAGTTGACTGACATATTTATATACATGGAGACCTGAAGAGGAGAAGAAGAGGCACAGACCACAAAGTGGGAGGTGAAGAGAGGTGAAGGGAGGGGACAAGAGACAGAATGTTAAAATCAAATGGAGAAACTAAATAATCTCTCTAATAAAAGTTGCCTCATGATCATGAAATTAGTTTGTTTTTTCAATTAAACTCCCCCCAAAAACATATGACTCCTTATCAAAGCTGCAACTTGATACTAAAAGAAGTCTTTTCTGTTTTATTTTTTTGTTTAGCTTGACATTCAGTGTAACCAGGCATGGACAGTACATATCTTAAAGAGACGGTATTATGCTTTTTGGCTTTTCCCTCTCCGTTATTGAGATATATATCTTTGTTGTGCATGTAACAAGTTTGCAAAGTGAAAAAGCACAAAGTCCAGCTCAAAGGGAGTTCCCCCCCTCCCACAGAAAACTCTGCTCTGAGCTGCCTGAAAGCAGCTCGTTTGTAGCCGTTTCCCTTTCATCCCTGTGACATCACCGGGATGAAAGCTAAATGCGCCTCCACACCTGTCCTCTCCCTTCCAAACACTTGCTAACCTCAGTCAATGGATATAAAGTTTTTACTGTGATGTAGAGACAGAGCTCAGATAAATCTTTATGGATGAAAGATATAAGAAGAATATATGAGAATAACTCACCACTGTGAAACTCTTACTCCAGTCTATGTTGCCGACCACCCTGGCATCTATATACAAAGAAAATATTTTTTTTGTAATCTTTTTTCACCTACAGTTATGTTCTTCAATGGCAGCAGATAAATTTGCTATTTTTTATGGTACAGGTTCTCTGCACTATTCAGAATCAAAGATTGAACTAACAATAATTATTTCATGAGAGATTTTAAAAAGTAATTAAAGAAGACATTTGGATACAATTCTAAAAGGAATAAACAGATTTAACTTTACTTGAATCACCAATTTAGCTAACTGAAAGACAAAAAGTGTGTAAATTTTAAAGAGCACCCACCTCTACAGAGGTTTCTCCTGCGTCTCCAAACTCTGACTGCTGTTCACAGGTGTCTGGTTTAAAGGTATCCTAATAAATACCTGTGATTAAGGTGTGTGTGCGTGTGTTTGTGTTTGTGTGTGTGTGTGTGTTTGTGTTTGTGTTTGTGTGTGTGTGAGGAACAGGTGTGAGCAGGACTTTGAATTTTTTTGCAATTCATACTTTATTTTTTACGGTAAATTGCAACAGGCAAATATATTTTTCACATTATGGTCCACGGGGAGGTCAGATCACAGCAACAGCACGAGCATTTGACTGTCGTGGCAATCATTTCTGCATCAGGTTGTCATCAGTGCTGCATGAGCTACATGGACATTATACAGAGAAAACACACACAAAGTAACTTATAACGACATTTAGTCCTATAATTTAAATACAGTGGTGCCTTAAATCATTTTACAATAATAACACTGTACTGCGTTTTTAATATAATATATATGATACCAGAACTGTTTTGAGGCTCCAACTTTATTGATAATTACACACATAATCTTCATTTTCCAAACGCTAAAATAATGAAATGCAATCTGCTATGGTTATATGTTATATATTGGATTTTATCATTCAGTGTGTTATTTTGGTTCATCTTTCTCTCTGTGATAATTATTATTATTATTATTATTATTATTATTATTATTATTATTATTATTATTATTGGAACTATTTGTTTGTTTAATCATTCCCTTAAGAAAAAACATTTGAAAGGATTTAAATGACTCATAAACAAAGAGGTGTGTATTCAAATCAAATCCTGTCATTTAGCCCAGCACACCTGTCTGTCTGTGTTTGTGCAAACAGACTCTAGTGTTGAACGATATTGTCCACCAGATCTTCTCACAAAACACAGAGTATAAATGTTTTGTTGTCCAGGACGATCTAAGATGCAGTCAGTATGATAATCAATGCAGAGTGGGACTACTTTATGTTACAGATCATTTACAGTATTAATTACAGGCTTTAAGCTTGACATTTACCTTGGTGGTATCACAGTAGGTCTCATTAACATTTAAGCTTATTAGCTGCTCCACTGGTTGGTGCCAATGAAATTAATCCATAAAGATGAACATTTAACAAGGTTGAAATGACTTACAAAAGCAGGCTGGTGTTCAATGAAGTGTCAATTCAAATATCACTAAAAGTAATGCTGCACCTGCTACTACATAATATTTCTGCATATACTAATCCTTATATCACTGTTGATTTTTTTTTTTACCAATACTAATATTATTGCTGTCACAATACTTAATAATATAATACTGTCATAATAATAATATAATACTTAATACTGTAATTATTAAGCATTATATCCATTTGCTCTGATACAGTAAAATCAAGTCAAACGTGCTCTTGTCTAATCTACACCAGTCCTTTACATAGTTTACCAGTCATTACTCTTTGCTGTAGCGACAACATAGCAGTTTTCCTGCCCTGTGTAGAAACAGCAGCGGTAAAACCAAACTGCTGGGCAGATTTAACCAGTTTCCAGATGCTAACATCACACATCCATCATAATGACTCAACAACCGTGATGCCTCCAGAGAAACACACACAAGGAGCCCCACAAACCACAACCACAGCACTCCCAATATGGCTGTGACCGTGTGGAAAGCCCTCTGCTTTAATTGGTCAGCTCTCTCCTCATCCTGGCCCACACTTCCTGGCCCTGGTCGAATCAGAACACAGAGAACAGAAAAGCTGCAGAGAGAGACCACAAATAAGGAGATGACCAATAAGCAGAGTAATAGGATGCTGGGAAAATGAGGGGCATACAGTGCTGTTACCCCTACCCATCCAAAGCTCAGCAGCCAAACACACACAACACTAATGTTTCTGATCCTGACCCCACCTGACTGTCTCAGGCCCAGGTAGGTGACGGGATGAACAACAGCCAGGTAACGCTCCACGCAGGTGAGGATGTGTAAGAACATGTCTCCAGGAAAAGCAATGGTAGAAAAGTACAACCCTACGTTTGTCATCATTGGGAGATCAGCGTAGACCTCCACGGCAGCCATGTGGTACGTGACGAAGTTGGAGTGGCTCGTTGTCGTGTTGATGCTCTGCTGCTCCATTGTTGATGCATTGATTGTTGATGCATCCAGAGAAACACACACTTCTACCCAGGTAGAAGATGAGGATGCAGAGAGGGAGGACAAGGAGGATTTTGAAAAAGGCTCAACACCAAGCTTATCGTGTAACAGTCCTACTGCATCTTTTCCTTTGTCTTCCCAGGTAAATGGCACTTCACGTTCCTTTTTAATTCCTCTCACGAAGAGCGAGGAATCAGAACTCCTGACCTGCAGCCAACCCACTACATGCCCACTGGACCTGATTCCTACCCGTCTCCCCAAAGCTATATCTCCTTCAGTGGTGCCGACAATCACTCATGATGAATAATTCTCGGGTTTTGGAAAACTTCAAAACCACATTTGAAAGGGCTCAGGTTATCCTTGCTCAAAAAGCCCTCCCTCGACCCAACTCAAGTTAAGAACTATCGGCCAGTTTCACTTCTACCAATTTTATCCAAAACTATCGAACGGCGGTCTTCAAACAGGTCTCAGAATTCCTCTCACAGAATAACCTCCTAGATTCATATCATTCTGGTTTTAAGAGTGGCCACTCTAGTGAAAAGGCTCTTTTGCCTGTAACAGAAGCCCTAAGGTTGGCTAAAGCCCCAGCTCAGTCCTTGGTTCTTATCCTGCTTGAACTGTTAGCTATCCTGCACTCAGCAATGGGCATCCTCCAAGCACTCCTGTGGTTCGAATCTTGCCTCTCTGGGTGTTCCCACAATGTTTTGTGGCAAGGACAATTATGTTCACACCAATGTCTCTCCACAGGGGTGCACCAAGGCTCAATGCTAGGGCCCCTTCTCTTCTCAGTTTACAACACCTCACGGGGCCCATAATTCGCATGGCTTCTCTTACCACTGCTACACAGACGATATGCAACTCTACCTATCCTTCCCGCCAGACAACCCCACCATCTCAGTGCAGATCATGGACTGTCTCTCTGACATATCTGCATGGTTGAAAGATGCCACCTTCAACTAAACCTTTCTAATACTGATCTCGTGGTCATTCCAGCCAGCCAAGCAATCTATCCACCAAAACAACTACAAATTGACTCCTCAACCATCACTCCAACCAGGGTGGTGAGAAACTTGGGTGTCATGATTAATGACCAGCTGTCCTTTTCAGATCATGTTGCTGCCGTCTCTCAGTTGTGCCATTCAGATACTACCTTACTCATTACACCACCCAGCTTCTGGTAAAGGCCATGGTTATCTCTTGCCTTGACTATTGCAATGCCCTCCTAGCAGGTCATCCAGCTTGTGCGGTGAAACCCGTACAAATAGTTTAGAACGGTTTTTAATCAGCCCAAAAGGAATCATGTCAATCCATTACTCAGTGACCTCCACTGGTTATCCATGGCATAATAATAAAATTCAAGTCACTAATGCTTGTATACAGAGTGACTACAGGGTCTGCACCCATCTACCCAAGCTCCATAATACAAGCTTTTGTCCCTACTCGGCCTCAGCACTCCATCAACGAATGACGCCTGGCTCTGCCATCCCTACACAAAAAAATCTCAGTCCCGAATCTTCTCATCTGCAATACCACAATGATGGAACAAGTTAGCACATGCCATCAGACCAGGGGAGTCCCACTCATACGACAAGAAGCTCTTGAAAACTCTCTCTTATATCATTTCTATCCCCTAACCTCCAACATGCACTTCCGGTGCTGTTCTTCGTCTATTCACTTACAATTCTCTTGTATTGATTGCACTATTTTGTTAACTCCTACTTCTTTCCATAGGGATTAATCCCCTTGGTGCCATACAATGCTATTAGTTTTAATGATGATTTGTAGATGCTTGTATGTTGTTCCTCAAATGTAGGTCTCTTTGGATAAAGGCGTCTTCCAAATGAGTAAATGTAAATGTACACTAGTTTGTTATTACACTAAATTTCTAATTTATATGTTGTAAATTATCTGGGTAAATTATGATTCATTGTTTTTTGCTCTGTTGACCTGTTTTCTTCTTCATATGTTTGTAAAGCACTTGACTTAATTTTACTTATCATGACTCTGATATATGGCTTTTAGTGGCACTCTAGCTTGGTGATTTGAGATGCCACAAAAACCCACTGTAGTGAATTACAGCCTAACCTAGACTCTGTACCAATGATGCTTGTATAAAAAGTACCCTGAAGATGAATGCCAGTAAGAAATTTGCCTGCTGTGATTTATAGTCACACAAGCAGTGGTCATTTTTGCAATATGCAAAGAAAACCACAGTCCTTACGCCGTCTGTCATTCTGTCACATTAATCAATGCACGTAACATAGACACTTGGACACTAGCACATATGCATGTGAGCCAGGTAGCAGAGAACAGTACTCAGTCATTTGGGAGACGCAGGTGAAGGACAATCAGAGACAAAAAACGCTGACAGGGTGAGAGTGATGTAACAACATTTACTATTTTTTAATATTTGATTCGTAAAATAAAAGAAATTCCTGATGTTCTATGATCGTTACCAAATAGTTTCTTCTGACCAAATAGCAAGTACTTTAATTTGGTGTGGTTTCAATGTTGATATTGATTTGACATTTATTTTTAGTATATCTATAACAATTTATCTAGTAGACCACTTCTTTGAACAACAGTTATTTTTATAAGGTACCTTTCAGTGTGATGTTTACTTAATGATCTGAGTGACAAAAAGTGCATGGAACTTGCTAACGTACACTGTACTGTTGCATTGCAGAATAATCTCACGTTGCATTCACCTGGAATTCGGTTAATCGTTTTTTTGTTTGTCTCGAGATATCCTAAACAATCCAAATATTATATATTGTGCTGGAATCACAAAAGCAACTGAGAAAAGTTCAATTCTCATTCTCCCCATTTCACATTCACAGTTTATTCGAGACAGATGTATTTGCAGCATTTACTCCAAAACTCATATCGGTCTTTAAACAATGCCTTTTTTGTTGGGCAGTTTATACTTTGGCAGAGGAGGTTACAGTGTCACACAGCTGACATGACAGCTTCCTCCATTTTAATTAGTTAGACTTAGCTGAATTTCTCCATAATAAACTCATGTGACGCAGAATTTATTGGAACCTGAAAATGTTTCTTATGTAACAAGAGTTTTACGATGTTTGGATGACCACCAAATGTATAATACAGTCATCAACACAAGAGGAATGTGTCTGATGTTGACAGTCAGCAGGAGAATTAGAGGGATCTGACAGAGCTGTGAGGGGCTGGGAGCACCGGGTTGTGGAGGTGTAGAGGGGTTTAGATTTGAATACATATTTTGAACATGTTCAAGCTAAATAGTGTGTTATGTTGAAAATAAGTTGGGCTCTTTCTTCTTCTCTGTCTGTTCATCCAGTCACCCATACACAAAGACATGTCAGTCAATTCCTCCTCCAACTCCTCCCTCAATCCTCCACTTGATAGTTGCCTCAGCTCCAGAACGTCCATTTCCGTTTTTACGGCCTTCTCCATCAGCTTCAGCCTCCTCCTCCCCCTCTTCATCCTCCCCCTCTACGTGGGCTACCAACGATGGAGGAAACAGCGCTCTGTTGCCCCTGCATCGACCACGAGCCACTCTGACATCTTCACCTTTAACATGGTTGTCCTGGAGCTGATCGGTGTGTTGGGGTGTTGCTTATTCTCTTATGGCACCTACACTAATCAAACCAGTATGACCCACGTGGGGAGGTACATGTTCTCTATCCCCTCACCTGGAGAGACTCTGTTTCACCTCCTGACCTGTGTGGAGCGCTACCTGGCTGTTGTTCACCCCGTCACCTACCTGAGCCTGAGACAGACGGGTGGGGTCAAGATCAGAAATATTAGCATTGGGTGTGTTTGGCTACTTTCCTTTGGATCACTGGGTCTTTCAAAGCAAGTTGATATATCTACCATCTGTACTTTGTTGCTCTTGCTCTTGTCCTCTATTATTGTCTCTTTCTGCAGCCTTTCTATCCTCTGCATTCTGATTCGACCAGGGCCAGGGAAAGTGGGTGGCAAAAGGGAGCGGGTTGACCAATCAAAGCAGAGGGCTTTCCACACAGTCATGGTCATAATGGGAGCTCTGTGGTTGAGGTTCTTGAGCTCCTTGGTTTCCACTTTGATCAGTTTTTCAGCAACGTTAAGCTCTGGTGATATTTGTTTAGTGATGTTGTCAGCAGTCTGGTTCACTCTGCCCAGCAGTCTGGTGTTGCCTCTGCTGTTCTTACACCGGGCAGGAAAACTGCCATGTTGTAAAAAAAAAACACTGAGTCAACTTAAGAGCTGGGTTAGACCAGCATTTAGTGGAATATAATCCAGTTGTTTTAATGTGATTACAGCGTTTTGTAGAGCTGTAAAGTGTGAGTAGTTCCAATATTTTGGGATTCTGTAGTAAAAGTCTTGTTCATTTTCTCATTAAGTGCATAGGTTAGATAAGAAACATCCAGCACTGAGGTCATTTGAATCCAGTCTGCCAACAGATAACTTTGGAGTGGACAAATGCTCTGAACAACGAATAAAGTCTGAAACTTGTCAAATGTTCATATTGAGGGATCAATGGAACCTATCCCTTGTAAACATATTTTCCTGAATGGCAAATACCTTAATAGTAAAGCTATCTGTGTGATAATCAATAAAGTTATAGTATAATGATGTTACTTTATTCAAAAGAAGTAATAAATGTGACAATATTTGCTCTCAATTATTAATGTGTTTTGGTTTTGTTATTACCGCAGCTCATATGATGAACAAACTGCTTAATACAAGAATGGTTTTATATTTGATATTTCAAGAATCCACCCAGCTGAAGTGTTTAGGAGAAAATAAGAAAAATGCATCTGCCTGCTGCAATTTAACAGAAATGTAGTATTAAATATATATTTTTGCAATATGCAAAGAACTCCACAGCCCTATGGGATGAATATCGTGCCATGTTTCCAAACTGATAAAAGGTGAAAACTAACAAAAAAAGCTCGCTATAATGCTCTGTAAAGCTGAGGGGAGCTTGCTTATTAGCAATAAGCACAAAGTACAGCTGAAGCTGATGGGAGTGTCTTTAGTTTTGCAAGTATTGGACAAAAAGAAAATCTGACCTGATGGTGGCTAGAGTTAAGGATTGAATTATCAAAGTCATCAGGATTCATTGTCTGACAACCAGCACTTGAAGTAAAAAAAAAAAAAAAAAAAATAGGTGTCAGTAATCTCTAGTCATATCTTGGCATGTGTACCCCACCCCTCAGCCCCACACTATCCACAAATTGGAGGAGTAACTAGAATATTATAACATTAATAGACGTATACTGCATAATAATACATTTACAGGTTACATTATTTGGAAAGTCTACCACAGATAAAGTATTTGTAACATTTAAACAGCTCATAAGTTGAGACTCAACAATTCAACTGTTTCACAAATAAAACCGTTTTCTGGTATTACACCCCTGTGGTTAAGGTTTGATTAAGACTAATGTTGGTGAATTCATTATAATTTCATATAACCGAACAGTCAAGGCTACTATATAACTTACCGCTAGTTGGCTACAATAGTAATTCCATTTGGACAAAACAGCTGGTTTATTTTTGTGTGTTGCTTTAATTTATTTTAATCATTCTTCCAGACAAATGGAATCATCTCTGGATACGTAACTACAGACAATTTATTGTTGTGAAGTACTACCTTTTGATTGAGTGTTTCTATTTTAACACAAACAAAATTTCTAGCATTTACTCTACTGGTTTAGCTGCCCAGGAAACTCAAAGACCAACTGCACGTGTTCAAATCGTCTGTGATGCTGCTCAGCCAGGAAGAGGACAAGCCACAGCTCACATTTCTCACTGAACAAGAGTAAGTAGGAAAGTGGTGTTTAAGAAGGAGTGGACGAGAAGAGGAGCTAATAAAACTGTTCATTTTTTAAGATGTCAAGAATTGTCAAGTGTTATAATGATGGAGCACGCTGAGGACCCAAATGCAGGACACCATAGCTGAGCACTAATAGTACAATGATTTATTAACAACAAGCGAGCACACTTACAAACAGTGGCCAAATAAAATCCAAAGTACGCGTAAGATGAACCAGGGATCCAAAGAACAAAGGCAAGGTACTGCAGGAACATGAGGCAGAAACAAACACAGGCTGCAGAGCAAAAATTAACCAACGAAGACTGAACAGAAAACAGGCATTGAAATAAGGCAAACGATCAGGGTGCAAACACAAAACAGGTGTGAGGTAATCAAGGTAATGAAACCGAATGGGAAGCAAAACAGGGTGGAGGGGGAACAGGAGAATTCAGGCGGGCAGTCTGAAGGCAGGGCAGAGGGGCTGGCCAGTTGGGGGGAATGTCCAGGAGGTCGACCCAACAGGCCGAACAGGTCAGGAGGTCGGTCGAAGGGCCAAGAGCCAGGGCAGAAGCCCACAGGAGGCAGAGCAGGATTGCGACGACGGTGAGACCTCTCCTGGGGTCTAGGCAGAGGTCAGCAATGACAGCGGAGGCCCTCTGTAGGCTGAGCAGGAGGCTGATGTTGAAGATGAGACCTCTCCAGAGGAGACTGTTGACAAAGGGTTAGGGTCAGAGACCCTCAGAAGGTCAACGGTGAAGGTGAGAACCCTCTGGAACCCAAGTCAAGCATGGGGCCGCTGAGGAAAGTGAAGGCCCACTGGACGCTGCACCAGAGGCACACAGTGATGTCACTGAGACCGCTTCGGAGCACAGGCCGGAAGCTGGTGAAACCCACCAGGAAGCCTTCAGCAAAGGCGAGACCTCTCTGGAGGTTGGGCAGGAGGCCAGCGATGAGGGCAGAACCCATCAGGAGGCCATCACCAAGGGCCACACCTCTCGGGAGGCCAGGCAGGGGAAGACGGCTGGGCTGGAAACCATCAACTTTGCCCCGTGGTAAGAGTCAACGGGGAACCAGAGGCAGGTGCTGGATGGACCACGACGGAGGAACAGGAGCAGACTAACGAGGGCAGATGTGTTGCGTGTTTATTATTAAACTGACTAAGACAACATTTCAATCACTTCAAGCTGCACTTTGTATGTAATTTTTTTCTGAAATTAAGCACTTTATTTTATGATGCACATGTAAAACCACTCAATATTTTTTTAACTGCAGCCTTTTGTTTACTTACATTTAGAATTTATTATGATGTGAAAACTGACCAATATTAAATATTGTTGAAATATTATTTGATTTCTCAGTTGTTAAAACAACTATGCATTATGGTGCCGAAAAATAACCCAAATTAGTCGTTATGATGTTCCGGACCTTTGCATCGTGAAATTTTCTGTAATTGGACCCCTTTGAATTTTAATCGAATACCCCTGCTCTAATATATGTGTGTGTGTATATATATATATATATATATATATATATGTATATATATATTCCTGAATTGCTGTTATTTTATCTTGTCCTCTGTCTCAGTAAATTAAAGATTGTTGATTGTTGCTCTGTTGACCTTTCTTATGCACATGTTTGTAAAGCACTCGTGTGTGACTTCACTTTACTTATAGCATGACTCTGATATCGCTCTTGATGGCACAGTAGCTTAGTGATTTGAGATGCTGCAAAAAGCCACTGCAGTGCCTTAGAGGGCAACTCAAACTCTGTACCAGCGGTGTTAGTATTCAACTGACCTTGCAGTCGTGGAAAATTAATGCCAGTAAGAAATTTGCCTGGTGTGATTTATAGTGACACAAGCAGTGGTTATTTTTGCAATATGCAAAAATCTCCACAGTCCCGATGCCGTCTGTCTTTCTGTCACATTAAAAATGCTTGCACGACCAAACACACACACACACACACACACACACACACACACACACACACGTGAGCCAGGTAGCAGAGAACAGTACTCAGTGACTTGGGAGACGCAGGTGAAGGACGATCAGAGACAAAAAAACGCTGACAAGGTGAGAGTGATGTAACATTTATTATTTTTTTAATATTTGATTCGTAAAATAATAGAAATTCCTGATGATTTTCACCAAGTACTTTCTCCTGACTGAACAACAATTACTTTAATATTGTAGTTTTATTGTTGATATTGCTTTAAAAAAAATTTACACCTGTAATATTGTTTATCTACAAGACGTGAGACCGTCTCTTTAAACAACAGTTATTTTTATAAGGTACCTTTCAGTGTGATGTTTACTTAATATCCTGGGTGACTCAAGTTTAGTTACACAGAAAGTGCAGGAAAATGAATGTGCAAATGTACTTAAAACAGTGTAGCTTTGGCAATACTGTTGACATGACATGTTGCATTTATCTGGAATCAGGTTTTTTGATTGTTTGTCTCAAGATTTCTTAAACATATATGTATAGTGTATTTTTGGGCAGTTTATACTGTGACAGAGCAGGTTGACATAACAGCTTCCTCCATTTTAATCACTTAGACTTAGTTGAATTTGCTGAAATAATTTTTCTATTATAAACTCTGGTGTGACGCAGAATTTTTTGCAACATGTAACAAGAGTTCTACGAAGCCAGGATGACAGCCAATGTTTTATACAACACAGCAGGAATGTGTCTGATGTTGACAGTCAGAGGGAGAATTAGAGGGATCTGACAGAGCTGTGAGGGGCCGGGAGTACCGGGTTGATTTAAATGCTTTTTTTGAACATGTTCAAGCTAAATAATGTGTTGAATTATCCTTCCACCAAAGATAAAATTAAGTTGGTCTTTTCTCTGTCTGTTCATCCAGTCATCCATACAAATAGACATGTCAGTCGATTCCTCCTCCAACTCCTCCCTCAATCCTTCACTTGATACTTGCCTCAGCTCCAGAACGTCCATTTCCATCTCTGCAGCCCTCGCTGTCAGCTACAGCCTCCTCCTCCCCCTCTTCATCCTCGTCCTCTACGTGGGCTTCCAACGATGGAGGAAGCAGCGCTCTGTTGCCACGGTAGCGACGATGAGCCACTCTGACATCTTCACCTTTAACATGGTTGTCCTGGAGCTGATGAGTGTGTCGGGGTCTTACCTTTGCTGTTATGGCACCTACACTAATCAAACCAGCATGACGATTGTGGGGATGGGCATGTTCTCTCTCCCCTCACCTGGCCAAATTCTGTTTCACCTCCTGACCTGTGTGGAGCGCTACCTGGCTGTCGTTCACCCCATCACCTACCTGAGCCTGAGACAGGCGGGCGGGGTCAGGATCAGAAACATCAGCATTGGGTGTGTTTGGTTGATTTGCTTTGGATCACTGGGTCTTTCAAATCTCATTGCGATATCTACCATCTGTACTTTGTTGCTCTTGCTCTTGTCCTCCATTGTTGTCTCGTTCTGCAGCCTTTCTATCCTCTGCATTCTGATTCGTCCAGGGCCAGGGAAAGTGGGCGGGAAAAGGCAGCGGGTCGACCAATCAAAGCAGAGGGCTTTCATTACCATTATGGTCATAATGGGAGCTCTATTGTTGAGGTTCTTGAGCGCCTTGCTTTCCATTGTGATATATTATGTAATACTGTTAAGCTCCAGTGATGTTTGTTTAGTGATGTTGTCGGCAGTCTGGTTCACTCTGCCCAGCAGTCTGGTGTTGCCTCTGCTGTTCCTACAACGGGCTGGAAAACTGCCATGTTGTAAACAAAACACTGTATCAACTTAAGAGCTGGGTTAGAGCAGCATTTAGTGGAATATATTCCAGTTTAATAGTGAGGACTTCCAATTGGGATTCGCCACTGAGGTCATTTTTTTTTTCTGTGCACAGATAACTTTGAGTAGAAGCTAAAGATGAAACTGGGTAAAAGATTAAGCACTTTGATTTCTTCTCCGTAGCTATGGCAGCTGGGACTCATGGGTATTAGTAGTATTTAGATCAATTCACTAAATTGAACTGACTGAAAATAAATTTGTTGTATTTTTAGATTTTCAGAGAGTCGTTAGTTGAGTAACACTGAATGTTTAAAAATGTTTAATTTAAACAAAATAACATTATTGTGGGAAATGTTCTCCTTCTTTGCAACTCTATTGCTGTACATAATGTCATGCTCCTTTTTGTGTTTTTATTATTATTTTAATTTTATCTTTTAACAACAAAACAACAACAATCTTCTTCCAAAACTCCCAACGATCGCCATAGCAACATTTAAACAGCATAAGCATGGACACACATAAAGACTCAGAGGACACACAGGTGTTCTCGGTCACATTATAGTCTCTGATTTGAATAAGCAGCAGCTTTGGTTCACATGTCATTTGAATCCTGTCTGCCCACAGGTACACAAGTATTTGTCCAATTTCAACAGTCTATTCGTTGAGATTTAAAAAATCAACAGTTTCACAAATAAATTCAGAAATTCTGATTTTGCACCACTGGTTAAGGTTTGATTGGGGCCAATGTTTGTGTATTCATTATAATTTCGGATAATAGTAGGCTACTATGCAGCTTACACTAGTACAATATTAATTTCAGTTAGACAAAACAGCATTTTCTTTTCTGTGGCTTTTTTGATTCATTAAATAATCTTACAAGAAAAATGCTCTACCTGGTGGTCAGTCTCTGATTTCTTTGCGCTAAGTACTAAGTTGTCCGTAACTGTTAATGCCGAACAATTAGTTGAACATTTCAAAAGTTTGCTGTAGCGCCTCAAACTTTTTAAAAAGTCCCACACTTTCCAGGCTGTGATTGGTCAGTTCACAGAAAGTGACTTTGACGAGCAACTTCACGCAGACGGCTGCATGAAAGACGCCCGAGCTTCTCCTTCCTCTGTCTCTGCAGAGATTGGCAGGCAGGCGAGAACGAGAACAGGTGAGCACAACTTGGCGCCCAGAGAGCCGGCAGCTTGAGCTGATCTGGTTGTAACTCTGAAGTCGTCACACAGGGACGCTGGGTCAAGACCATTTGGTGTCAGTTTTTAATGCACTGGGAAGTCCTGTAGCATCATTGTACAACCCTACAAATAGATCTAGCGTAAATAACTCAAAAGTTATAATCAATTAATCGCTTTGTCATCAGTCAAATGTCTTGTGTTGTCCAACTAACAAAGGTATGCAGCATCAAATCCTCACATTTGAGAAGCTGGAGCCAGATAATGATTTTTGCCAACAATTTTTTAAAAAAATTATATTATTAAATGATGTGCCAGTTCATTTCCTGTCATGCACAGTCTTGAACTCGGAAAAGTACATCTGAATCCAAATGTTCATATTAAGGGATCAATTGACCCAAATCCTTGCAAAAATACACTGAAGAATCCCTAAATTACAAGGCTGTCTGTGGGATAATCAAGCAAGTTGTAGTATAATGATGTAACTTTATTCAAAGGAAGCATTCAGTGTGACAATACTTGCTCTCAATTGTTAATGTGAGTTTGTTTTGGTTGCATGATCTCTGCACCTCATATGATAAACTGATGCAGAACAAATTGCTTGGTATGAGTTAAAGTGTTTTTTTTTATTTCATCGAGAATCCACCCTGCTGAGGTGTTATGGTGCTATGATCTCTGATAATGGGAAAAATGCATGTGCCTGCTGCAATTTAGCGGAAAATCTGTCATCAAATGTGCATCTGTTTTGCAATATGCAAAGAACCCCGCAGTCCCAGTCTCACCAGTTTCTCTCTTACGCAACTTAGATAAAAAAACACACACACACACACGCACAGTATTCACACCTGACACACATTTATTAATATATATTTGGACCAGACAGCAGAGAAAAGTCAGTGAGTTTGGAGACGCAGGAAAAGGACGATCATGAACTGCTGAGGTGGGTGTTTGTTTATGTACTTGATCTTTCTTTAATTAAACACAAAAACCTCAGACACAGACTTCAGTTCACTGCCAGGAAATATTCTTATTGATTAAGACTTTAATTTTTACTTTAGTCAAAGAAATGCACTTGTGACACTTACAGTATGTTGGCTGTATTGATTATGCACATTTTGGATTTGTAGATGGATTAAGAATGCTGGATTTTAACCTGCATTATTTTTACATTGTTGTATTGATACTAAAGAGTAAAAGATTTTCTCTTTCACAACTGATACTCAGCCGTTCTCACTCCCAAGTCATCACATATGGACACATAGTTCAATGGTATGTGTTATATTGTTAACAGAAAAGTCTGAGTAAGTAGGTTTTTGTGGTGGACAGGGGGACCAGAAACTGGACTTTCACCAAGGAGACCAAGGGGTTTGGTCACCATGTGAAACAGAATGACAACATTGATTGTTTTTATTTAAGTTACGTAAGTTAAGCAAGTAACGTTACTTAACTTACTGTACTTAAGGGACGTTATTTTAAGCCAAACCAGGGTTTTTTCCTTAACATGACCAAGTAGTTTTGTTCCCTAACCTAACCAAATGTGATATCTAACAACATTAACTACTAGTTTTATTTTGAAATTTTGGCCAGATGTTGTTTGTTGTTCCTAACTTGAAGTCGGTTGTCAAGTTAGCAACAATCCATGTCCAAAACCGATGCAATTAAAGGTGTGCCTAGGGCTTTAAAAAGCGACGCTAAGGGGGACAGTAGTACAGTATACCAATATATACATACATAGATTAGATATAGATATAGATATATAATATGCAGGTAATATTAACTATAAACACACACCGCACAGGCGCAATAAAACTATATTAAATATAACTGATATATTCTCAAATAATGCATTAGTAATAAATATTACTAGTATTATTGTCGTGTTAATATCACTGTGAAATATATTCTAAAATATACAACAGTGTAATATATAATATAAACTATCTATATTATGTTCCAATTAGTTTAGACTTTAGTATTTTTATATGTATTTATTTGCACAGTTAAATTTACATAGAAATGGCAAAAAATTACAAATTATATAATGTGCAGAAAGAGGCAGAAAACCCAAATAGGCATAAATTAAATAAAATCCTAATTTTATTGTGATATGATTGAGGTCTTGCTATCACAGAGCTTTGGTGATCTCATACATGCTTTTTAAATGTATGATATTGCTAAATTGCTACCATAAAGTTTTTCTTCAATTCAGAGTCTAGCCTCTGGTTAACCTTTGATTATTTTAATATATTCTCTCTAAACCTTGTTTCTTCTCCTCTCTCCTTTCCAGACCTCCATGTACATAAATATGTCATTCAACTCTACCTTTACCGATTTCCCTCCTGATGCTCCTCACCTCTCTGCCAACTCCTCCCTCCTTCCACTGCAATGCTCCACGTCCAGCCAAAGCATCTTAATCGTCACAGTCTTCTCCATCACCAACGTCCTCTTCATCCTCCCTGTCTCCGCCCTCGTCGTCTACGTGGGGTGCCAGCGATGGAGTCAACAGCGCTCCAGTTCCACAGCGGCAGCAACGAGCAGTCATTCTGACCTCTTCACCTACCACTTGCTTGCCATGGAGATTATCACAGTCTCGGGCTCCCTCGTCTATTGTGTCGGTGCATACGCTGATGTCCCAGAGATGATGACGCATAGCTTAGATGTTTTCTCCACCACCTGGGGTGTAAAAATTTACTTTCATTCCCTGACCTGTGTGGAGCGCTATCTGGCTGTTGTTCATCCAGTCATCTACCTGGGTCTGAAGAACCAGGGTGGGGTCAGGATCAGAAATATCAGCATCGTGTGTGTTTGGCTGTTGTGCCTTGTATGGACTGGTTTAGCCTCTCTAACCACGGTTAACATGATTATGTATTTCTGCCTTGTGGCTCTCGCCTTAATTGTCGTCTGTTTCTGCAGCCTCTCTGTTCTCTGTGCTCTCAGGCGCCCAGGGCCGGGGGAAGTGGGTGGGAAGAGGGAACGGGTTGACCGAATGAAGCGGAGGGCTTTCCACACCGTTGGGACCATAATGGGCGTGCTGTTATTGTGCTTAGGAGGGATGCTGGCTTGTGATGCTCTTGAGGCCTCACTACTGCTGAGCGAAATTGATGGGTGTGTGGTGATGACGTCTGCAATCTGGTTCTCTCTGCCCAGCAGTTTGGTGTTACCACTGCTCTTTCTACACCGGGCAGGAAAACTGCCAGGCTGTAAACATGACACAGAATCAGATTGAAGGTTGGACTGTGTTTGAGTCTCATAATTTAGATTTATTTAATCTAAACTTATTTAATGTACTTTCTCTAAACCGTCAGATTGATTAGCTTGGTTTTTGACTACTGTTTTCAGTAGGGGTGCAGACCTTTTATAACTTTTTGACAATTGCTTTGGGACAATTTCAAGTTTCAGCACCAATACATAAAAAATATGTTTTGTCAAAGACTGGCAACATTTAAATTAAAATCAGAAATGCTGATCAAAGAATAAGTAAACATGATTACAAATCTGACTAGACAGTTTTTGACATAAATGGTATTCAGTCAACACCCAAAAAAAATGTACTGTTTGATGCCTTTGCTATAAGTAATTGACAACTTTTACATATTTATGGGTTCTTTAACGTAGATGTCAAATGCTGGTGTTATGTGTAAGCCAAAGCTATTTGCTATTATTACTATCTATCTCCTAGGTAGGTGTTATTGGGGGTAATTAGAGCCTGTCCTCCTAAGAAAAACGCCCATATATGTCATTTTGGCCACACAAAATTACAACTCATGTTTATGTTTGTTGTGGCAGCGACCTCTAGTGGCTATACAATGCAAACACATGACAAAGTAAGTTCGCAGCCCTACATCCAGGAGACCGGCGTTCAATTCCCATGTGCAATCACATTTATTTTTATAAAGTTACGTAGTAGCGTTGGCTACGTTAACATTAGCTTTTGCATTAACTACATTAGCTTTGTAGCATTAGTTTCATATCATTAGCTTTAGCTACATTAGCTTCATAGCATTAGCTAGCTGTCAGTCCCCCTGAAGCCCCTTTTCCTCACCCTAACCTTCACAGGGTGTATGCCTAAACCTAAGTCAGTTCTTTGTGCATGCAGATTGGTGAACCCAACAGCTGTGCAGATCGGCATGGCTTATATGTATTTAACAGTAGGGTTCTCCTCCCTTGTGTCGTGGTGATTTTCCCCGTGTTTATGTCATATGACGTAGGTCACGTGATTTCCAAAACGAAGGTCTGGTCGGCCGCTATTGTAGGATATGCTCACATGAGTCATTTTTAGAGCAGCGACAGTAGAGGCGCTATTTTAGGATACACGGTCATGTGAGTCGTTTTTGGGGGTTGGTTAATACGACCTATGTTGTCGATTAAGTTGGAGGACCTGCTGGGTAATTGTTGCTAGATGGTGCAAGGTGATTGTAGACTTTACCTGTGGTGTTACTAGGTGGATCCTAAAGGGTTGTAGACAGTTATTGGAGTGTTGGTTCTTGTTGATTAAGATGTTGTTCCAGCTGGTTGCTAGTGTGCTGCACAATAGTGTCTATAATGTTGCCAGATGTTTACTAGATTGTTTGAGGTGGTTGCTAGGAAGTTCACAGGAATTGCTAGTGACTTTAACCTTCTTTGGGTAACCCACCAAGTTTGCTTGGTATGATTTCTAAGATGTCTGTTAGCCATTTGCCTTCTCAATAGCTAGCTAGCTGATGCTAAGGCCTTTTCTGGGTGTCATCAAACCAATGGGCATAAAATGCACTTCATAAGCATAATGAATTATTGACCTTATAATTCATAGCTAGTATTCTCTCTGTCAAAACACTGTCATGTGATGACCTGTTATGTTACATTTTCTTCAATAAATAATCATGATAAAACTACTGTACAGGCTGGATTGGGTTGTTTCCTTCACAATAAGTGTATCTTTGACCAGTAATTTTTCATCATCGGGCTAATTGTGAATTTCAGATCTGATGTGTTTCTGTTTCCAGAAGGCACAAAGGTAAATCATGTCTTTGATTTAGTGTGTGAGCTGCCTGTCACTCTGGTAAGTTCTATGAGGGAGTCACAGATCTCATTCAGTGTTCTTTCCCATCATTTATTGTGCATATACAAAACACTACCCCACCGTTTAGTTGATGCTCACTATTACTGGACTTAAACAAAGTCCAATGGAGCTATTTTTGACTCCAAAACAAATAATTCAGACGTTGTCACAGCTAATAGTTGCTAATAACATGCAGACAGATGACACAGCAGAAATGAGTAAAGGCAGGTTACTTGGTTGCAAAACAGATTAAAGTAACAAACTTGAGAATCAGCAGGGGGGAATAAAAACAAGAGACTGGGCAGGTGACAGGAAGGTACATTGAGCTTTGTTCACCTCAGGTTCAGCTGAGCTCAGTCTATATCCCACATAGGACATCTGACTTATAGCATAGCAAAAAAGGCTAAAAGAATGGACCAATCTATTAGGAAGCAGAATTAGGAACCATATATTTTTAAAAAATAATATGCTGTAATAGTAAGAATGCTAAGCTTTAGCATTGTAGCGTGTGTGTGTTTTTAGATTTATCCAATTGTGCTAAAACAACATCTGTGTGGAAACAGCAATAAAAAAAATGTACGCAAAAAATCAAATACTTTGAAAATGGTCCAAAAAATAAAAGAAAAGACACTAGTTTGATCCTTTATAGTGCAGTGTTTTTATTTTATTTAAAATAAATAACCATCATTACTTCAGCACAGCTTCCTATAGTATAGAAAGAAATAAACAACACAGACAAAAGCAAACAAATATAACATATAAATAAAAGTTTAAAATATGGACAAACATGGCAAAGTCCATGTAAGGGGGGTACCCGCGGTAACGTACATATAAATGGCTCATGGTAATAAAAACAGTTTAGTATGTTAGGTCTTTATACACCAATGAAAACATAGTTATGGATCTGATATTGCATTTATGTCAAAGCTCCTGTTTCACGTAGGCTCACTATTACCCTGACCCCTCATCTTGATTCTGAGTTTTTTTCCACAACATGCCAGTTTCCCTGTCTTGTGTAGAAACAGCAGAGGCAGAACCAGACTGCTGGGCAGACTCAAAAATATCCCTAAATCCATCAACACACACAAGTCTTCTTTACGAATTGATTGCAGAGAGGACAAGCCAAAACAAACCAGAAGCCCCACAAACCTCAGCAGCAGCAGTCCCATTATGGCACAGATTATGTGGAAAGCTCTCTGCTTTGATTGGTCAACCCGCTCCTTGTTCCCGCCCACCTCCCCCGGCCCTGAGCGAGTCAGAACCCAGAGAACAGAAAGGCAGCAGAAAAATATAAGAACTACAGAAACACCCAGCATGCAGAGCAACGGGACGGCAGGAAAACCAGGGAAGAACCATTTTGTTACTCCCATCCATCCAAAGCACAGCAGCCAAACACACACAATGCTGATGTTTCTGATCCTGACCCCGCCTGTTTCTCGCAGGCGCATGTAGGTGACGGGGTGAACAACAGCCAGGTAGTGCTCCACACAGGTCAGGAGGTGAAACAGAGTCTGTCCAGGAAAAATAATGCAGGATAAAAACAACCCCAACAGAAACACTGTCATTCTATATGTGAAGAAGCCCGAAATGTAGAAAACTGATCCAAAGATGCCGACAATCTCCACAGTGACGATGTGGTAGGCGAAGTAGTCGGAGTGGCTCGTTGACTGCCCTGCAGAGTGCGGACGCCTCCATCGTTGGAAACCCATGTAGAGGATGAGGACATAGAGAGGGAGCAGGAGTAAGGTTATTAAGAAATACACGGCAAAGACAAGATTGCTGGCGGTTACTTCCATGCATTCCAAATACATGGACGAGATGGAGGAGTTGGAGGAGGAGAGGGGAGGAGGGTCAGGTGTAAGACTCAGGGAGGACGAGGTGTTGACGAACATGGTCTGTGGAAGAGAGAGAAAAAGAGTGAGGGAGACAAACAGAAGGGAGCACACTTCACAGTATGTACTTAAGAGAAGTTGCAACATCAGCAAGTTATCACCTGTGCTGATGATGGAAAATGAAAAGCTCCCGGCTCCCATGCAAGAACCACTCATGTGAACAGAGTTGTTCTTAACAGACCCTTCGCCAAGCCACGCCCTGAATACGCAGCTGTCCAATCACAGCGCCACATAGGACTCTCTCTAACTGAGCTCTGACCATTTTATGGCTGCGCTCCATTGACTCGTAGGCGAAATGAGTCGTTTTCTAGATTTGTTTTGCTGTATTTTGCCAAGATTTGGTCAAACGCTGTTCCTGAAGATTGAAATCTTCAAGAAAGTCCAAAAAACAGGACACTCAGTAACCAATGAGATTTTTACATCCTGTGGCCACCTTGAAGGTTAGAATTTAACCCTTTGATGCACAAGCTATCCAAACCCCTTCTAATGCACATTGTATTCGTTTCCTATGTAATTAAAATTTCAAGTTGCCATTAAATATCTTGTTTTTTTATTACCACAAAACATTGTTGTTATTTTTTCCTCTTTTTACTGAATGAACAAACAACCTATTTTACACCTATAGGTTTTCACTATGGAACTTACACTTGGCTACTTTACAATTGTTTTACATAAGAATTATTATATATCTTGTAAAAGCTTGTGTATAATGATTTATAATAAATGTACATAATCTCTGAACATTAAGTTAACTTGCAATTGATTTCAATCATTATTGGTGAGAAAGAAAAATAAGTTCAAAACTATAGCTAGCTGTTGACTATTCTTTTCTTACATAGGCAATGAATAAGATTAATTTTGACCCAAGTTGTGTATGTGTATTAGAAGGGTATATATATATGAACATATTCAAAAAGTAAAAAATTAAAAATGCAAATAATGTTTTTTGATGATGAAAAACATGTTAATTGAGGAATACCTGAAAAACTGATTGGTGAAGTCAATTTTTTTGCAAAGATACAGAAACTCAAAACTCAGCCGAGTCACTTTTGACCCATGTTGTGCTTCAAAGAGTTAAAACAATTGCAAAACTTTTTTTGTGGAAATTCATATTGTGCTAAGCTTCAAAAACACAAAATATCAGTTTTTAAAAATGCAAATTCTTAAAACTGATCATATTAAAACTGTTATTAAATACACTTTTATCTACACACACATTTAATCCAAAATGTTCTTAATAGTAGTAATTACTGATAATATAAGTAATAGTAGAGTAGCCCTGCTCTAAATGTTATTACATCTTAAATCCATTTAAAAAAAGTAAAATAGACCAACCTTGTGAGCTGGATTTATTTCTGAACTTGTCAGCTGTGAACAGGTGTCTTAATAAAGATGATTGACTGTCTTTTTGTTGGTTCTGTCTTGCGTGGGAGTGACACTAACAAGTTGTTTGCATGATGCCAAACCAGAGAGATATTGATGGCTGTTGAAGGCAAATCGACAAGACTACGGGTTCTTTGCATGTTCCGATCAGCGCTTTCTCGCTTTCCACATTCTGCAGGGAAAATCTCTTTCCATCTGACTGCTCAGGCTGCAGGATCAGTTACAGAGCAGCAATCATATCATTAACACACCTTTTCTGTAATCATTGACACATAAAGGTAGCAGATACTAAAAGATAATGGTGTAAGGTTTTTATTTTAAATAAAAAATTACCATTACTACATCAGCACAGCTTTGCATGGTATCCTACTTATAAGAAACTTACCACTAATAAAAACTGAATATGTACAACCGCCCAAATATAATTTACAACAATCCAAATATGAATATACATCAAATATTGTATTTAACAATGCAAATATGAAGAACCTCAAACAACCCAAATGTTACATGTTGACAAAGAAATCAACACAGCCTTCGTGGTTGTTTTAACTTGTGTATTTATTTGGTCAATTCTGATTACCAAATACAGAAACCTTCACAGTAGAACAGGAAAACTTTACACTCAAACACTTATTAAAATACCCTACAGATTCAGGTTATTTTTCTCCAAAGTGGGATTGAATAGGTAACTTTCTTACTGCAAACACCACGACATTCAGTTTAAATATTTTGTGTAATGGAGAAAAGAAATTGCTCCAATGCAAAACTCATTTGCAAATATAAATGTCTCGTTCTAAGGTAATAAAAACATAATGGTTTATTTTATAAGGTCTTTATACACCACTGAAAGCATAGTTATGGATCTTATATTGCATTTCTGTTGATAGATCCTCGGAAATATTAAGCTGATGATACACAGAGCAACTTTTAGAGCAATCGTGCAGGGCAACGTTGTCGTCAATGGTAATGAGTAAAGATTACTACTGTAATCCCCTTCCCACGCCACCCGCCCCGCACCGCCGCTATCCATTAAAAACATATATGGACTTGCCTCTAGCAACATTGCTTAAAAAGTTGCCCCGTGTATCATCAGCCTTACACCCTGAACCTTTAATTTGTTTGGATGGATTGTCATAACAACCTGTTATATTTGAGTAAAACAGATAATTTGGCCGTTATTCTGTTATTCTGTCTATTATAGGTGTATCATTCAAAAGCTGTCTATTTGATAACTAGTCTATTCTTAAGCTATAGTTAGACGTCTACTAAACTGACAGCCCAAATTCAGCCCTGTTTTAGCTTAGCTGTGTTTAGACGGCTATTAGACATCTTTTAAATGCAAAGTTGCTTGCCGGCAGTTTCCCTGTCTTGTGTAGAAACAGCAGAGGCAGAACCAGACTGCTGGGCACGGTCAAAAACATCCCTAAATCTATCAACACACACAAATCTTCTTTACGAATTGATTGCAGAGAGGACAAGCCAAAACTAACCAGAAGCCCCACAAACCTCAGCAGCAGCAGTCCCATTATGGCACAGATTATGTGGAAAGCTCTCTGCTTTGATTGGTCAACCCGCTCCTTGTTCCCGCCCACCTCCCCCCGGCCCTGAGCGAGTCAGAACCCAGAGAACAGAAAGGCAGCAGAAAAATGTAAGAATTACAGAAACACCCAGCATGCAGAGCAACGGGACGGCAGGAAAACCAGGGAAGAACCATTTTGTTACTCCCATCCATCCAAAGCACAGCAGCCAAACACACACAATGCTGATGTTTCTGATCCTGACCCCGCCTGTTTCTCGCAGGCGCGCATGTAGGTGACGGGGTGAACAATAGCCAGGTAGTGCTCCACACAGGTCAGGAGGTGAAACAGAGTCTGTCCAGGAAAAATAATGCAGGATAAAAACAACCCCAATATTAACACTGTTACACTGTTTGTGAAGAAGCCCAAATTGAAGAAAAATGATCCAAAGATGCCGACAATCTCCACAGTGACGATGTGGTAGGCGAAGTAGTCGGAGTGGCTCGTTGACTGCCCTGCAGAGTGCGGACGCGTCCATCGCTGGAAACCCATGTAGAGGATGAGGACATAGAGAGGGAGCAGGAGTAAGTTCACAACGACGTACATGGCAAAGATGACAATGCTGCCGGTGACTTCCATGCATTCCAAATATATGGACGAGATGGAGGTGTTGGAGGAGGAGAGGGGAGGAGGGTCAGGTGCAACACTCAGGGAGGATGAGGTGTTGACGAACATGGTCTGTGGAAGAGAGAGCAAAAAGAGTGAGGGAGACAAACACAAGGGAGCACACTTCACAGTATGTACTTAAGAGAAGTTGCAACATCAGCAAGTTATCTGTTGTGCTGATGATGGAAAATGAAAAGTTCCCGGCTCCCATGTAAGAACCACTCATGTGAGCAGAGTTGTTCTTAATTGGATTTGTCTGTCCTATATAAAAGGCAGGGTGATTGAAGCAAACATAGAAGTGGATTACTGGAACGTCAAGCTCTTACTTTAAGCCTTGCTTTAAACAATTGCCCTGGTACCTGGACCTGTCTCTGCCTGTTTGCCTACCAGCTCCGGCCTGCAAGCTATTTCATGCACAAAAAAAAATCGTCCTCTTCTGTCAGCGTTTGGGCCCAATCCCAATTCTTTTCATGAGCTCAGAAACCTGTTTGTTTAGCTCCATCAGTACAGAGGAACTCTTCATCCTTCAGTTTATCACAAACATTTAAAATCACCACAATTGGAGGTGCGTGATTTTCGCCGGACAGGAAGAGTACGGAAAATTGGAATCTGAAGTGTAACTAAAGCTGTCAGACAAATGTAGTGGAGTAAAAAGTAGAACATTTGCATCTGGGATGTAGTAGATTAGAAGTATGACGCTGCATAAAATGGAAATACTGAAGTACAATTTTAAGGTACTTTATTACAGTACATATTCAGCCTAGTTACATTCCACCACTGAGCTCTTTAAGAGGGGTTAAAAAACCAGCACAGTCATTACGATCTGTTATTCATAGTGAGTACAGTATCCTGCGGACACCATGAAGGTTAGAATTGAAAATACTTGCAAGAGACAAAAAAAAGGTATCCAGAAATATTATATATTAAGCTTATTCTGCGTTAACCCTCAAAAACACACAATGTCAATTTAAAAAATGCTAATCCTTAAAAATCTACCTGCACCAAAGCATATTAAAAGTATTATTTTATAAACTGTAAAATCCCTCATTTTAAAATGTGAAAACATAATAAAACCTGCACAGTGAAGACATTTGGCTGACTCATCCAAAGTGGACTTAAAACAAAGATTTAAAAACAAGGACAACTGTCAAGTGAAACACGAAGTAAAATCAGGTGACATAATTAACCAACGTCATTGAGTTCCAGGTTTTTTAAAACAAAATGAAATCCAAAATATTTTAATAGTAGTAATCACTGATAATATAAGTAATAGTAGAGTAGCCCTACTCTTAATGTTATTACATCTTAAACCCATTAAAAAAGTAAAATAAACCAACCTTGTGAGCTGGATGTATTTCTGAACTTGTCTGATGTGAGCAGGAGTCCTAATAAAAATGATAGACTCTCTTTGTGCTGATTTTGTTTGCGTGTGAGTGACACAAGCAAGTTGTTTGCATGATGCCAAACCACTGACGTTACTAGCAGGAGACTGTGAATTTACATATTATGACAATTAAAATTTGTTTCAGCTCTTGAAGATGAAAAAACTAGAAACCTGCAATCGCAAATCTGCAGAAATTGAGACCAAACAAATCACATTTCTGAAGATTTTATCATCCAGTCCCTAAATTCGGCACCTAGTCTTGTAAGAAACGCTGGAGGCTCTGTAACGTTTGGCCCTGGTGGGAAACTCTCCTCATCAGGTATATTTATAAAACAGGGTTCATAAAGTAAGAAGTGCCTCTGCGTTACAGCAGTTTGGTCTCATATACAGAAACGTTCTTGTGACTGATTGGAAAAGATTTTACTGAAGTGGTTGTTGTAAAATATTTATCAAACAAAGTAGTACCGAAGTAAAAAGTTGAGGTTTGCACTTTTACGCCTCTACCTTTGTCTGACAGCTTTAGTTACTATTTCATTTACAAAGCAGATATTTTACAGTACAGATGAATCGATTTGTGGACTGATTAATCAGTGAACTCTTTAAAGACCCTTCTAACTTTTATAGGAGAGCCTTTTCTGATTTTAGTAGATTTTATATATTTTTTCCTTTAACCTTTAAGTGTTTTCTTACTTTTATCTGTGTATCTTAATATGTTTATGTGTTTTATTGTCTTTGCACTGGTCTCTGAAAAGTGTTAATAACGTGGAGGTTTGGCCTGTTGGTTGGATGCAGCATTGTGAAGGTGTCACTTTGAGTTCTGTGTTTCTGTGACAGCATTTCTCACTATTTTCAGAATTGTTTTACAAACTAAACAATCAGTCGATTAATGGAGAAAATACTTTGCAGATGAATACATAATGAAAGCAATCCTTAGCTGCAGTCTGATACAAAATGGGTGGTGATGGCGCGATGGATAAGACACGTGCCTTTGGTGCGAGAGACCGTGTTCAATCCCCACTGTGACACATCCACCAATGTGTCCCTGAGCAAGACACTTAACCCGTTGCTGCTCCAGAGGGGTGCGACCTCTGACATGTATAGCAATTGTAAGTTGCTTTGGATAAAAGCATCAGCTAAATGAATAAATGTAAACTAGATAAAAATGAGCACCAGCTCAACAACTACAGCAGTGAAATCCTGCTTCTACATTAATGCAGGACTAATGGTAGTCTAATGATAGTAATAGCAGTCACAAGGGGGCATTTTAATGCTTTGAGTAGCCTACTTTTAATACTTTAGGCTCATTCTCCTGATTATACTTATCTGCTTTTACTTCAGTAACATTTTAAATACATCTAACAGCATGTTTTCACATTGTGGTGTTAAAATCATCTGAATACTTCCTCTAATCTAATGATAGAATAGTAATTTTCTGCTTTGAGCACTTTTGTTTTGAATACTTTGAGTACATTTTCCTGATTGTACCTACGTTCCGTTACATAAGTAACATTTTCCATGCAGTACTTTTTACAGTACTTTCACTAAAGGTCCTCTGTTAAAAACCCGGATGGACGGAACCCCTGTGCTGTGACGTGTTTCCCGTCGGACTGTTTTTATGGATGGACCTGTGCACCTTGAACTTGTCAGAGTAGTTTCACCCCTCTTCTTTCCTCTCTTCTCCTCTCCTCTCTCTTTTTAAATACTTTTATAAACAATGTCCAGTTTTCCACATTTACTGCGCCACGCGCCTTCGGCCTTCACGCGGTCGTCGCGCGGCAGAAGCCCAGACTCCTGCCTCACTTTGAGTTCAAACTTCAGGTTTTTGCACTTTAGCTCGCCTGCTAAGTTTTCGTCCAGCATATTACGTCAAAACAAAACCAGCCGCAGGGGTTACACGAGTTCTGCCAGCTCGAAACCGGTCCGGATCGGCTGCGCCTCCGGGTTCTGGGGGGACACAGCCACCGCAGGTGAGTTAGCATTAGCTTCGTCATGCTAAAAACACACCTGTGCACAGGTGTTCAGACACTTTTCCACCTCTGCTGACTTCATGACTTCTGTTCAAATATATTTCGTCTATACTCTCATCATAAACGCTGCAGTTTTCCCGAACTGAAGTATCAAAAACGTTACTTTGAGGAAAAGTTACAGAAGTTTTACCTTTGCCCTAAATCTCATCTTCCTGTAGGGAAGATTTGTTTACTTGTACTATTTAATTGCCGATTTTATGGTTTTATTCAATTCTAGTTTAAAATACTTTAATATTTGTTCATACATTGTGTTTTTGTTTGCATGTGTGTAGCTTGAAAGAGGCCAAACTATATTTAATTAAAGCAGAACCTTTTATTAGCATCACAAAATATTTAAAGTAAAAGAAAAAAAACTCTTTAAGCAGAAGGGGCCTTCTCAGAATTGTAATTTGATTATCTTTGCATTAATGTATCATCACTTTTATATTGCAGCTGATAGACGTGGAGCTCATTTTATTTACTTCACTACTGCATAGCCTGAGAATTTCTCCCTGTGATCAGTTAAATCTTGTCCCTCTTGTCTTAACTTTTTATTTACTTTTACATTTTATATTATTAATCTGAAACTACAAAGTAAGCAAAAGTTAATTGGATAAATGCAGTGGAGTGAAAAGTACAATATTTCCCTCTGAAATGTGATGGAGTAGAAGTAGAAATTAAAAATGTAGCAAGTAGTACAGTACTTAAGCTCAGGTACATTAACTCTTCTTAGCTTCAGATATGGATGTACTGCATGTTTTCTTTTTCACAGTAACGCAGGACCTTTTGTAAGTGAAGAAAGTTACATCTTAGGTTCGACCGTAAAAAACAAAATGCGTGTGTTACGGTCTGTTCACAACTCCTGTCTGGTTTGGTTCGATTGAGTCACACTGCAGTTCGTATCCCCACCGTGGTGCGGATCTTTAGGGCCGGTGTAAATACAGCAATCGCACTCAGGTTCGGCTCGTTTAAAGTGCGAATGTGGACGGACCTCGATCCGAGCCAACTGCAGAAAGCCCTGTGTCTTTTCGGAGTCGGCAGGCTCTCGCAGTCATGGCAGTAGTGCAGATTGTGTCTGTAGCTGCACTGATAATCACCTCATAGGACAGACAGGCAGAGTGGGACAGCGTCAGCTTTTTATTACGTGATCAGGGCTGAAGAAATGGCTAAACGTGCACAGAGCAGTAACGTTGGCAGTAACAGCCTGTGGATCTGTTCGTATGAACGCAGCCTCTCTGTGAATTCAACCTTCTGCACCTGATTCTTCTCCAGCGCCAAACGTCAGCATGTCATGGTGGATGCTCTGTCTGACAGAGCTTTTATAGTCTAGATCGGTTTGTGAATCCAAAGCTTCCCGCTCCAGAGTTTCTTAGACCTTAGCACGCATGTGGTTTTGTTTAAAAATTGTGGTTCACTTGCAAAAAAGCTCAGCGAAACTCACCAAAAAAACAAACAAAAAAACAACCCAGATGTATTTAGTCCGGACCAAAGCAAGTGAACTTTCCCGGTCTGAATGCTCCCTTTGACTTCTGCCAGGTGTGTAACAGTAATCCTCTGGGCGTTTTCCTGAATTTGGCTTTTTTAACAACATCAGAACAACAAACTTAGACCAACGAAAAATGTATTCAAAGAAGTGAAACCACGGCTTGTGTGTTTTAATCTCTGCTGTTCGGAGTGTAAAGGCTGAAAATGACTGTGTTCGCTTTCCTGAGTCTTTCTGTGTGTGTTTTCAGTGCCTCAGCTCATCTACGGTGGGAATCTGGACTTCCTGGTGTTTGACTACCTGAGTGAGATCACCATGTCTCTGCTCACCGCCGCCAAGGCCAAGGCGCCCGTGAGTGCGCACATCTTTACGTCTTTATTTGGTCTCGCACGCCTAACAATCTGTCAGGATACACGAAGCTCTGAAAACACCTCTGACTGTGTGACCTGCTGGTGTGGAGGCTGGTTTGCATCTTACGGTAGCTGATGCACAGACGATTGTTCAACAGTCACCAAGACAGTCTAGTTTAATCTTTTAACATTTTGGAGGTCTTGAAAGTCTGTAAAGTTTCATGTAGACTTTACTCCCTGATCGAGTTGTGTGTGCATCCACATCTGAGACCTGCTGCCCTACAAGAGCAAAACACAGTAGCTACACGGTTGGTCATAATGGAGTTATAACCTTTTTTCATTACATAAAAAAATATTCTGCCATAGAAATGTGAAAACAGATATTTAAATTTACAGTTTAAAACATAGTATCTGTCCTTGGCTGTGTGCGATGGCGATACTGCACCAGCAGGAGGCAGCGATGCACTAAACCAGTGAAACAAGACAAATGTTTTGAATTTTATTCAATACTTGACTCGATTAAACTGTTAATAAAAGTATTATTTTGAGTTTAATGTAAATATAAATAATTCTTGGACGGATAGAAACTTTGTTCCTGTAATCTAAATAATAATCAAACTAAAGTTAATTCCTTAAATGAAGTATCTGCAGTTTTTAGGTGGTGTGGGTTTGTGGTTTCACCTTAAGAAGACATCAAATGAAGTCGTTGAAGCTTATTCTCATCTTCTGTGGTAGAGCTGGGCGATATGGCCAAAATGTTATTACGATAAATGTCAAATGATTCTTGGTTTTTTAACTTTTAAAGGCTGATTTTTGCTCCTGAGTGAAAGTTGAAGGAACCAGATGGTTAATTGTGTTTTTTCTTTGTGGTCACAACAAACACTTGATGCTTTTTCAGTCCCTTTTCCTCAACAAAATAAATATCTCAATAGAAAAAGTCGGTGCTGATTCGTTCATGACTCAGATGACTTAAATCAAACATTTATTGAACGCTTACGTTCTCCTCTCGCAGAACCTGGGCTACACTCCGGACTTCGTCCAGGTCGCTCTCGCTCCGTTCATCAACGACATCCACAGGAAAGGTGAGAAACATAAACCACAGGACCGATTCTGCCCTCTGCTGGTCTCACGGGAGAACTCGTCGAGCCGGCTGAAAGACACCTGGGTGTTTTGAGCATCAAGTCGAGTTTAAGTCTCTTTTGGTTTAAGTCTGTTTATTTATTCGTGGCATGAAGAGAGTCAGTCTGATCTTTTAAATCTTTTCCTAAAACACACATTACTTCAGTCTTTTCCTTTTTCTAGATTTAGTTATTTAGTTATTGGATTTAAATCTGGTCCAATTTTCCATTATTTATTATCTATATTCTGGACCTTAACTGATGTTTTTATTTCATTTAATTCTTACTTAGATAATTACTTTATTTAACCTTGTTTATTATTATTTTACAGTGGTTTTAATTCACATTTTTAAATGTTCGGTTAAATGAATCAGTTTCCGTCACAGTGTAAATGAGTCGGTGCCTCCGCTCCCTGCAGGTGTTCGTGTCGTCAGTAACGCAGGCGGCGTGAACCCTGTGGCCTGCGCTGCGGCCATACAGGAAGTCATCAACAAGGCCGGCCTCCACCTCAAGGTCGCTGTGGTGACCGGCGATGACCTCATGCCCCACGTAAGGCCTGTGTTATGTCACCTTACATCATCATTTCATCATCATTTCATCATCATCATCATCATCATCATCATCATCATCATCATCATCATCATCATCATCATCATCTTTTTATAACATCTCCACTCTTCCCCCTCCCAGAGGAGCAGCCTCTCTGAAGTCCGGATGGTGGATGACAGCAGCAGACAACAGTTACCTAAAACGCTGCACAGCATGAACGCTTACCTCGGGTACCAACACACCGACGCTCTTTAATATTTGAGTTATTCAAAATTAAACTCACGAAACTGAAACTCTGAAGTGAATTTTAAGTTTTGGATAAAAAAAAAAGCCTTAAACTTTACGCCCTCTCTCTCTCTCTCTCTCTCTCTCTCTCTCTCTCTCTCTCTCTCCCTCTGTGTTCAGGGCCGTCCCTATCCGCCGCTGTCTGGACCTCGGGGCAGACATCGTGGTGACTGGACGCTGTGTGGACAGCGCCGTGACTCTGGGGCCGCTCATGCACACCGTATGTTTGATAGAAACCTGTGTGTCTGTTCATGCTCTGACATTTTGTCCCAGTTTAAGCTACAAAAGTCTAAACTCTCGTCACTTGGCTGCTGGAGGCAGTAATGTTTGTTATTAAAGATTTATGTCAGGAGCCTTTAAACACCTCAAAACTGAAAGGTGGATTGTTTTTGGTGACGAGGATCGTTCAGTGCCTCCTTGTGTTGTTCGGTCAGGGTGGTTTTAAAACATGCTGTCATGTTTCGGCTGGTATGACTGTTTTCTATGTTGCTTTAAAATGGTCTTAAAGTTTTATATCTATCCTGCTGACCCTGCAGAATCCCTGGATTCAAAGAAACTGGTGCTTGAACGTGGGGAATAATTAAGTGTTCAGTCAGTAATCACCTGATGGAATAGAAAACTTCACCGTTTCTCACAGTGACTGAACGTGATGCAATCACTTTGCAGTGCATTGTGGGATTCCAGGCAACACGAGACTGACCAGTGGCACTTAAAAAAAGGGAGAGGTAGTAAGAAGGGAAAGTGCAGGGTGCTTTTTTCACGCAGTGTAAATGCTAACGAGCGATCTCTTCTGTTCACTGAGTGTAACTTCTGTCTGGGATTTTTATCCGTTGCAGTTTGGATGGGAGAGGAATGACTACGACCTACTGGCGGCTGGGAGGTACTAACACGCACAGAAACATACTCCACCTCAAGGGGCCTCACAGCGTTCGAAACCCTCTGACCCCTCGATTTCATTGAGAAAAAGGACACAATAGATTCACAACATTTTTTCAAAGCCACAGCATGCTTAAACGAAAAAAAAAACAAGAACAAAAAGAAACCAAAATCAAGTAAACAAACCATTGTGGATGAACAAAATCAGCAGAATGAAACAAATACTAAAACTTCAAATAAATAAAGCTGTAATTAATATGTGTGTGTGTGTGCGTCAGTCTTGCAGGGCACCTGATTGAGTGCGGCGCTCAGAGCACAGGAGGGATCTTCACCGACTGGCACAAAGTTCCTGACTGGTACGACTCAGAGTTTATACACACACACACACATCTGAACGGTCTGCAAGTGTCTGGGAAAACTGATTTGTCCGCTTCCAGGTTTAAATCCCAACACAAACTCAACAGAGGGAAATTAAATCAGAAGGTTTGAATCGAAGCTAAACTAAAACCTGCAGTTTCCTCACTGTGATTTTAATATGTAAAACTCGAACCTGCCATCCTGTAGGTCTTTGTTCTGACCAGCTGTTCTAATAAATCATCAGACCGTCTAAACAGGTCAGACAGTCCACCTGATAGGAGGGTCCTGGTCCAGCTGCTCAGCTTTCACAGGTTACAGGCGGACATCCCGTAGGAAGTCTGTGACTGTAAAGCTTCACTGACAAACTAAATGTCTGATAGAAAACTGAGGTGAACTCTGTTCTGGTCTCAGGGACAACATGGGCTTCCCGGTGGTGGAGTGCTCCGGCGACGGCTCCTTCGTCCTCTCCAAACCGCCCGAGACCGGCGGCCTCGTCTCCTTCGGCACGGCGGCGGAGCAGCTGGTGTACGAGATCGGCGACCCGCGGCGATACCTGCTGCCCGACGTCACCTGTGACTTCAGCCAGGTGCTCATTCAGGAAGTACCAGGTACTGCACACACACACACACACACACATGCGCAGAGTCAGTTGAGGACGTGACCGCAGGCTGAACTGTCCACTGTTTTCATAACCCTTAAACATTCATCTGGCAACCTCACAAACTTTGAAACAAACTTTGCTTCGCCCCGTGTCTGAACCTTCACCCTCCTCTGAACCTCCAATAAACTCTTATAAACTCAGCTATCAGTGCTTTAGACCCCCTTTTTTAAATTAAACACGTATCCATCAGCCCAGATTGAACCCGTCTAGATCTCTGCAGCAGCGTCTAACCCGCATATAAACTTCCAAACCTTCCCCTGATCCTCTGCTGAACCCTCCCTCACCGATAACAAACTTCTATTTTGTCCCATTTTTGTTCATTAATTCAGTGTTTTTCATTTATTTGTTGTGTAGCTCAGTCGGTAGAGCAAAGTTTTGGGACTACACTCACACGCTCTGTTTGAATAAATAATAGTCCAAGTGATGTGTTTACATTTCAAATCCTGAATATTTCACATGAATTCAACCCCTAACAGAAACTCTTCATGCCACAGTGTGTCATGAAAATAGGTTGAATGTGGTCTGCAGGAACAGCCAGCTGAGACAGCTCTGTAGTTAAATCTAAGTAAGTATAAATCTAACAATAAATACCTTTCACTCTGCAAAATACAGATGATGTCCCAAAATCCTCCGTGGAGGCAAACTAGTTTGTACATTACCAGAAAAAAACCTTTATTGTTTAACCTTCCAGTGTTTAACTTCAGCAGCCATCATCAAAAAAGGCTCCTTTCCTGCAGAACTGGCCTGAGAATCAACGTGTTTTTGTTTTCTTCAGCATCAAAGTAACAGTGATGGCTGTTTGTACATACATGGGTGCACTGCCAGTCAGCAAACTGTTAATGGTGCTAATTTGCCAAAACGCCAACAAACATATTTGCTTAAAAAAGGGCTCAAGTCGAAGCCCACAACTTGACGGCATCATTTTACTTCCTGCTTACATTCATCAGCAGGGAGCATCATGGGAACTAAAAGCGTTAAGTCTCCACACAGATTTAAGTAAGACAAATATTAATAATGGGACTTATAAAGTCTATTGATTGGATTTTTTTTTACTGAGGGTCTAAATGTGCCTTCAGCGCTGTTTTTATATTATTAGTATTTATATACTGCAGCTCTCCACTAAACATTCACATACAGATAGAAATGTGCTCGCTTTGGTTAAAGAGACGTATAATAGAGGGACAGTTTACTGTCTTTCTCACTTTGCCAGAGTCAGGAGCTTATAAATCCCTCAGGACAGACCCTTTTTTTGTGTTTGCTGTAGTCTGAAGTCACCTGGACACAACCTGTTCCTGCTCCTCCCCTCTGGTCGGCGTTACAGAGAGCTGGACGCCAAAACGAACAGACGCAGGAACAGTTTCTACCCACAGGCCCTCACGTTTTTGTAAATATTTGATTATATTATTCCATGTGGAAAATAATGGTGGCCATAAAAAAGATTGAAACTCTGGGCCCAGTTTGGACATTTTCACTTAGGGGTGTCCTCACTTTTGTTGCAGCAGTTGAAGCATTAATGGCTGTATGATGTGTTATTTTGGGGGGACAGCAAATTTACACTGTTACACAAGCTGCACACTCACTAATTTACACTGTAGCAAAGTGTCAATTCTTCAGTGTTGTCACATGAAAAAATATACTCAAGTATTCACAAAAATGTGAGGGATGTACTCACTTCTGTGAGATATTGTATGTGAAACAACAGTTTTAGGCCGTCTTGGCTCATTTGTTAAGTCTTTGGGATCAAATAACAAAATGAGGATCCATAGGTATCCAGGAACTCAGTGAAACTAAGCAAGGAAACTAGCAGGAGGGGGGCACAGTCTCAGACTTTGAAAGGCTGTGCTGGAGAGCAACTCACACGCAGATTGGTGGCGTCTCTATTGGAAGTTTGATTTTGTCAATTAAAGATGAGGCGTCTGTTAATATTCAGTGAAGATTGTGGCTGGTAAAATCACAAGTAATTCAGTTTTCCATGAGACCTCGAGTGACCTCTCAGCCTGTGCTGAAGCAGATTTCGTCTGGTCTGCAGCGGACTGCGATGTTACAATGTGAGAGTCCTGGTTCAACAGTGTCCCATTTCAAAAGGGAGTGCGAACCTTTGGCTGCTGTTGTTGCTAAATATGTAAATATATCAGTCTAATTGAGCCTCAGCTGAACTCCCCAGCCTTGTTTGTCCACTTCATGACCCCTGTAGTTTATTTTGTAACACGGGGGGAGCCGGGGACGTGAACTGAAAATGAACCCACAGGCGAATCTGTAGTCCGGTTCAAGCCGGGCTAAAGCTTTCAGCTCGCAAAGGGAGATGTCAGGAAGTGAGAGGTGGGAAGGCGAGAGAGAGAGAGAGCAGGATGGAGTCGGAGTCAAAAACATCTTCCTCTTTTTCTGCATATTGAAAGGTGACACAGTGGCCACATAGTTAGTTCCTCTGGTGTAATTATTATAAAAAGCATTGACTAACGTTTTAGCAGGAAGCATCTTTGACCATCTAATGTGTAATATGTGTGTCAGCAGGCCGCTGCAGTGAAAAAATCTCCATATTTAATGTCATAAAACTAGATTTGAACTTCATGTGTTCTTTAAAGAACAATCGTCACAAGCATTTGTTTCTTGCACTTTTATTCTAGGACAAGTCTTTCCCCTTCAAGTGGACCACCATGGGACCAACTTTAAAAAACATCTGTGCGGCAGCGACAGCGAGAGACAGCTAATGTTTTGATCCCGTTTTAATTGTGTCCTGAATTACACAAGCAAAGTTTGTCAGTTTAAAAGAGAGTTTTATCAAGTGAGGGAAGTCGCACTTTGAGGGAAAACTGTTGAGGCACAGTGAGGGGGAAAAAATGTTTGATCTCCTGCTGATTTAATACGTTTACCCACTGACAAAGAAATGATTAGTCTATAAATTTAATGGTAGGTTCATTTGAACAGTGAGAGAAGCAATAACAACAATTTAATCCAGAAAAACACGTCAACAATGTTGTAAATTGATTTGCATTTTAATGAGTGAAACAAGTGTTTGACGTCCTGTCAGTCAGAAAGATTTCTGCCCCCCCAGGTGTCTTTTAAACAGGTAACGGCCTGAGCGTTTGTTACCTCCATAAAAGACACCTGTCCACAATCAGTCAATCAGATTCCAAACCCTCCATCATGGCCGAGACCAAAGAGCTGTCCAATGGGACAAGATCGTAGACCTGCACAAGGCTGCAATGGGCTACAAGAACGTCGCCAAGCAGCTTGGTGAGGTGACAACAGTTGGTGGAAGAAACACAAAGACAACTGTCAGTCTCCCTCGGTCTGGGGCTCCATGCAAGATCTCACCTCGTGGATCTGCAATGATCATGAACTACATGGGAGGATCTTGTCAATGATCTCAAGGCAGCTGGGACACACTGCGCTGTGAAGGACTGAAATCCTGTAGCCCCCGCAAGGTCCCCCTGCTCAAAAAAGCACATGTACAGGCCCGTCTGAAGTTTGGCAATGAACATGTGAATGATTCAGAGGAGAACTGGGTCAGATGAGACCAAAGACGGGCTTTCTGGCGTCAACTCAACTCGCCGTGTTTGGAGAAGGAATGACCCCGAAAACACCATCCCAACCGTCAAACATGGAGGTGGAAACTTTATGCTTTGGGGGTGTTTTTCTTCTAAGGGGACAGGACAACTCCACCGTATCAAAGGGACGATGGACGGAGCCATGTACCGTCAAATCCTGGGTGAGGACCTCCTTCGCTCAGCCAGGGCATTGAAAATTGGTCGTGGATGGATATTCCAGCATGGCAATGACCCAAAACACACAGCCGAGGCAACAAAGGAAAGGCTCAAGAAGAAGCACATAAAGGTCTTGGAGTGGCAGAGCCAGCCTCCAGACCTTAATCCCATAGAAAATGTGTGGAGGGAGCTGAAGGTTGGAGCTGCCAAACGTCAGCCTCAAAACCTTGATGATTTGAGAAGATCTGCAAAGAGGAGCGGGACAACATCCGTCCTGAGATGTGTGCAAACCTGTTAAAATGCAAATCAATTTAAAACATTTTTGAGATGCTTTTTTCAGGTTTTTTGATTCATTGTTCAAATAAATCAATACAATGATAATTTCTGATCATTTCTTTGTCAGTAGGCAAACATACAAAATCAGCAGAGGATCAAAAAATATTCTTCCTTCACTGTATAAGCCTGTGAAAATACCTAAGTAAACTGGCAACAAACTCAAAGTAACGTGCAAGTTTTATCCCCAATGACTGACGCTGACGTCAAAGAGCTTCTAAGTGTAGATGATGTGATGAAAGGACCAGCAGTCTTTGGATTAAACACGCTTGTTTTCAAAAAATAAAGAACAGTGTTTGTCCATTAAAATAACATCAGATATGTAATGAAATATCTACAGAGGCCCAGTCTCAGCAACCGTCAGCCCTGTGTTGCCATGGCATGTTGTGTGTCCATCAGTTCTATTTGTTCTTTAGAAAACCCTTTTGCAATCACAGAACAGCTTAAAAACGGTTGTGCTGATTAAAGAAGCAATAAAACTGGCCTTCTTTAGACTAGTTTAGTATCTGGAGCATCAACATTTAAAGGCTCAAACAGCCAAAAACAGAACTTTACACTGAAACTCATCAGGCTGTTCTGGCTCTGATAAATTAATGGTAATAATAGTTGAAAAATAACAGACTGGGGCAAAATCCTCATTATGGACACGGGTGTCTCGCCTTAACCTCAGAGGCCCATTGATGCAGTTTGTGTCAGAAGTATTTGCGAAGTGTGTTCAACTGTATGTTTCTGTGTTGTGCTGAAAACAAGTCGGCCCCATTGGTGAAACCAGAGATCAGCGCTTCCGCTTGATAAATGATTTTTCAATTTTCAGCATTGTTGAATGTGGGTGGAAAGGCGCAATGGTTAAGACGCCCGCCTTTGGTGTGAGAGACCCAGGTTCAATCCCTGAGCAAGACACTTAACCCCTACTTGCTCCAGAGCCGTGCGACCCCTGACATATATAAGTCGCTTTGGATAAAAGCGTCAGCTAAATGAGTAAATGTAAATAAATGTTGACATTAGAGTTTCTCACAGCAGCTAATCTACAGAGCGTGTGTGTGTTTTCAGGTGTAGAAGGAGGCGCTGTCAGAGTGACGGACGCTAAAGGCTCCGCTCCGTCACGTGACTACAAGGTAAACATCTCGTCTTTTTTATTTTGTTGTTACTTTTCTGCAAAAATCAATCAAACACAGGTCAGCTATTGTCAAATTTGTTTGATCGTGTTAATTTTTGCTGCAACTTTTATATTCTGTTCCTGCCCCCCCCCTTCTCTCCAGGTGTGTGCTACCTACATGGACGGTTTCAGGGCGACAGCCGTGTGTCCGGTCGGAGGGCCGAGAGCAGCAGAAAAGGCCCGACGAACCGCAGACAGCATCATCAAGAGGTGTGTAAGAGAGAAGACTCGGTATGTAGGAGGAAACTTTATGGATGTCTGAGAATAACTAAGTGTGCGTGTGTTTGTAGGACGAAGCGAATGTTTACACAGTTGGGGCTGGAAGATTTCAGCGCCGTCAACATCCAGGTCCTCGGAGCTGAGGACACGTATGGTGCCAACGCTCGCAACAAGGTCACACACACACACACACACACCAACATCAGCTCCATTGTCTTAAACACACCTTCTCTTTTAAGCTGATGATACACACAGCAACTTTTAGAGCAATCGTGCAGGGCAACATAGCTGTCAATGGTATTGAGTAAAGATTACTACCATAATCCCCTTCCCCCACCACTCCACCACCCACCCCGCACTGCCGCCAGCCATTCAAAACATAGTTGGACTTGCCATTAGCAAGACTGCCCAGCAACAATGCTCAAAAAGTTGCCCCGTGTATCATCAGCTTTAGTTTGAGTTGTGTTCCCAGGCAGCAGTTTAAAGAGTAACACCACCGCCCACATCCAGCTCCTCTGCTCTCTAACCCACATCTGTCAGATGTTTTAATACAAACAGATAACATCTGCCGTCACCTAGAGTTTCATAACTCTTGTTTTTAGGTCGCCTGGCATTTCACTTGTACATCACGTTTTTCCTAAAGAAGCTATGTGCAAGAATTGGACACCTGTCTAATTCATACTCCAGACAAAGTGGAGAAATCAAGAGAAAGTTGGGCTGTCCAAGTACCGCAGGACACAAGGAAACGCACAGTCCCGCCTGTAGGTCTTTCCTTCTTTCAACAACCTTAGCAAACATAACAGTGGCACTAACGTTATTCACTTAGCTACCTTTTATAACCTGCTGTAGTTCAAAGTGGTATTGCGAGACAGGACTAGCCATGGCTAGTCAGTTAGCATGCTGACTTTAGTAGGTGTCTCTGCAGCACAATGCTGAGACGGCAGAACTGTTGCTCCTTCACACTCTTTTGAAAAGTTTAGATGATTTTTTATGTGATGTTCCCTCGTAGTCTGTTGGCAGAGAGTCGTAAAACAACGTCGCAGATATTTTGGGAGAGTTACTGGATCTCTTCTAGATTTGATTGCAGTTATTGCTACAGACTGGGACCAGGATCAGCTGATAGTGTTATAAAGTGATAATATATATAAACAGCGCTCACTAGCTTGCAGTGTAGCACAACCAGAGGTTAAAACTCCTCTGGGAAACTTTAACTCTTCACCTTTAATTGTACATATTCTTAATATTCCCAGACAGGATTCATGTATTTATAATAAATTTTCTGTCATTAGAGGCGTCACCACAACTTTGTTTTTAAAATTCAGTTGTTTTTTCAATAGATTAAAAAACACAATATGAGTATAAGTATAAATATATGAATATAATCAAAGTATAAATAAAATCCCACATAAATACAACATAAGTGGGCTAACACACATAGATTATAAAAGGGAAAGATGAATATTTCCTCCCTTTTATGCTTCTTTCTTTATAATAAACATTTGAAAGTCAACCTGGCTTCATAGCTTCACCTTAAGATTATTGGTGATCAGTGCGATTAGATATTAAGAAGAGCACGTTTGAAAATCAGAGATCCAGTGTTCATCAGCATCTTCTGTGATTAACATTTAGAGCATTGTGGTACGGTTTAAATGTCTTATACATGTTTTCCATCTCGCTCTCTTTCTTCTCCCCCGCTGCTCGTCCCTTCTCTCCATCCAACTGTCTCTCCATCTTCTGTCTTGAGAAGCAGGTCACACTTAAGCCCATTTTACGCCTCTAAATTCTCCTTCTATCACTCAGTTTGACACAGACTCTCTCCTCATCCCTTCATCCCTCCGTCCATCCAAATCCTCTCCTCTACCGGAAGCAGGCCAGGGTCGGAGATAAGCCTGTTTCACGCCCGTAACCTCCCACGCTCCTTTTTTTCCTCTCTCTCTCTCTTTGCTGTTTCTCTCCACGTCGTCCTCCTTGTTTGTTTTCTTTACTCTCTTCTTCCTCTGTCCTTCATCTTTCATGATGTTAATAAACAGGTTTTTGGAAAACTTAACAGGAAGCAAAAAACCAAACAAAGCATTTGATCAAAACACGGATACACGACTGAACACGCTTCATGTCTTTAACATTATATTTAATTGACTGTCTGGTTTCTCTCTTCTGCAGGACTCCAGAGAGGCAGTGATCTGGATGGCCGTCCACCACAAACAGAAGAAAGCTCTTGAACTCTTTGCCAGAGAAATAGCTCCTGCAGGGACCGGCATGGGTACGACTTGTGCTTTTCCTTTAAAAAACCCTCCTATTCCCCAAAACACAGCATAAAAAGAGCCTTTATGATGAACTGGATCTCCATATAAACTGTGGTGCGAATGATAAAGCTCTGTGGTGAAGGCTGGTTATTTAAAGTAGGAGAAGACGGACGCTGCAGACCAACCATCAGTAGTGTGGAAGGTTGGGGTGTGTTATGCTCAAGCGGGAAGCTTCCGGTCAGCGATCTGATGTGATTGCGCAAGGCCCTATTCTATTGAACGGCCAGCAGGGGGCGACTCTTCTGGTTGCAAAAAGAAGTCCGGCTCCATTAGAAATAATGATCAGCTGAATAATTACCTCCGTAAAGACTTTCCTAATGAGTCTCAATCGTTTCTTCTTCAACACAACATGACATTCATTTAGTAAATTATGGTCCCATTTATTTTAATATAGACCTTAAAGCAGAATATGCTTCAGGGTGGGATTATCTATGATTGACAAGTCGTTACCATGGCGAGCTGTCAATCAGGCTAGAGGCGACTTCGTACCCTCGGCACTTTAAGCTTATTAGGAGTTTGCTGTTCATTTTCTCCGGTGCGAACATTTAGTTTTAAGACTGTTGTTCGCTAAGACAAAATTATCAGCCTGTTAAAATGACAGTTAACGTGAGGTTGATTGTTGTTATGTAGTATATATATGATGCTTTGGCAATATTGTTAGACATTCATGCCAATAAAGCTTATTTGAATTGAAAAATTGAAATTGTCATCAGCCCTGTTAAAATGACAGTTAACGTGAGTTACAGATGCACCTAGCTAAGCTAGCTAGCTCCGCACACGGCCGTTACATCTGGTGATGCTAGTTGCAAAAAGTCAACATGGCGGCGCCCTATCGGCCAAACTCGAGGCTTCAAAACAGCAGTCCGCAAACCAATGTCCACGATGACTACGTCCACTTCTTATATACACTCTATGGTTATGCTAGCAGCAGCTAATGTAGCCTCAACTTCAACTTTCAGCCCAAACTGATGCAGACTTGGGTGACATCACTTGAGGACATTTATTGGATTTCAAACAGCTCCTTTTCTTCACACTCCTCGAATCCGAATTAAGTATGCGTGTAACATGTAAGCGTTCACACTGGAACATGTACAAAATTTACTTAAAAACAAAGCTGTGGGTAATGAAATGTTTTTAAAAACTTTTTCTTAAAAGCCCGGCTTCAGATATAATTTAACAACAATTTATGCAAATCAGATAAACTGCATCTCATTTCAGCGACCTCACATGGTCAGCTGAGTCTGGCTGTTCCTCACCCGGTGTTATTCCTGCCCACACAGCTGTTTCTGTTTCAGTTAATGATCGTGATGAATTTATGATCATTAGCACCTGTTTGGTGTAATTGTTTAATCACACACCTGGTTATATGACTACACAATCCCTGACTTTGTGCAAGTGGACCTAGTAGAGTTGATGCTGTTTTGAAGGCAAAGCGTGGTCACACCAAATCATGACTTGATTTTCCTTCAATCACTTTGTATTTTGGGTAATTGTTAAACATAATATATTAACAAGTCTATTTTTGAAGGCGTTCTTGCTTTACGGTGTTTTTATCGAAACCTTTGCAAAGTCCTGTATGTGTGAAAAATGTACAAAATTAAGTTCAAAACAATGAAATGTGTAATGAAAAGTGCTTGATTCTTAATCGATCTTAAAACACCCGGCATCAGATCTAATTTAGCGACAATTTATGTGAATCAGATAAACTAAAGCTCATTTACATCTGAAGTCTTAGTAACTAACCAACTAACTAACTAACTAATTGTGATTATACTTGAGTCATATATGGGTTTTGTGTTGGCTGCAGAACACTAGTGGGTACAGTAGGTGTCACCTTACTGCTTTGTTGACTCAGGTGTTGCTACACTGAGAGGGACCACCTACAGTTTTTAAACACTTCCCCAGGCTACGCTACGCTGTGCGAGCTGCACAGTGTTTAATGAGGAAATGTTTGATTCAGTGAATGTTTGGGGGCCTGGGCTGGTCGACATGGCCAATGTTATCCCAATAAAAACATTTCATATCATTCGATAACGATAATTATTGCAATAAATGTCAAATCATTATTTCTTTCAAGTTTAAAGGCTGATTTTTTGCTCCTGAGTTAAAATTTACGAAACCAGATTGTTAATTATGTGGTTAAACTTTTCTTCATGGTCAGAAAGTGACAAACAGTGGATCACTGAACAAATCTGAAATAGAACATTCAGAACTATTATGATAAAAACAAATTCAACAAATATGACTAGTAAACCTTTTTTCAGTCCCTTTTTCTCAACAAAATAAATATTTTAACAGGAAACATAAGTTATAATTTGTTCATGATTCAAATTAATTATACCAAATATTTCTTGACGATATGTTGAACAATTATTGTTATTGAAAAAAATTATATTGCAATAATTTTTGTTTTATTGCCCATCCCTATTGTGGGCTGTGTTATGGATTATTGCGTTTGCATGAAGGCAGGGCGAGCATGTCAATTAGAGGCCTGTCCATCAGCCCTCAGTGGCTTCAGGTGTAGATTTAGCTGCTACAACACTGATGTATGAGCGACATTTTACCTGCAGGCTATTAGGATTTAAGTGGATTCAATCCTTCCTGTAGTTGTTGAGATATTTCCCTCTGGGCTAACAGACCATTTCATCTCCACAGCCACGCTGCTCACATGTTTTCATACTGTAAAGCCTCTTGTGCTTGACCTAAATATTCTGCAGGGAAAGTACAAACAAAGCTGTACTTTCTGCTGCAAGTAGTTTGTTCAAAACTTTCCCTCCCAGTCTCACACTCGCACAGTGAAGAGGGGGTATTTGTCAGCTGGCTGTGTGTAACTGCTGATAAGACGGGTTGTGACCTCCTGAACCAGATTTGAGTTTTGTTTATGGTCAAAAGTTCAAATCTGCCACACAAACACTCTCATGAACTCATGAACTCTGTGACTCAAGGGAGGTTTCTGATTCACACTGCTGTTGAACTGTAAGTGGGACAGGAAGCTGACCTGAGACCAGGTGCTACACCTGCTAAAACTACAAAGATTATTAATTTTGCTTGCTTTAAAGGTCACAGGAGAGCAGCTTATTTCACATTCCTTTGTGGTTATTTTTTCTTTTTCCTGGCTCACAGCTCCTGGACTGACCGGCATCGTGGGTGGACGACCCAGAGTGTGAGTTTATTATTTTATTGTACATTTATTCCCAATGAGCAAACATTTTAACTGCAGGTGTCTCTCCCACGTAAACATCTGGAGAACAGCAGTTTTACACTTCAGCGGCCGACTTTACGCACAGAATAAATTAACAGTGTCCTCTTATTTTCACATCTTGTTCGTTCTGTCTCTGTCGTTTCCAGGTCTCCTGTCCTGAAGCCGTTTTTCTTCTTGCACCCCAAATCTCAGCTGAAGGTGAGTTTGACGTGACCTGCAAATAGTTTAAATATATATGTAAAAGTTTTTTTCAACAATTCTAACAAAGAAGAAACTTGATGAGTCACAAAAAACTGTGTGTCAACAAAATGAATGTGTGTCTGCATCAGCTTGACTTTAGATGTAGCTTGTTTCAGACTAGTGATTTACTAAATCTGATTACATCATTCAAAGTTAGGTGTCTTGGATAAAAAAAGAATTTAGTAATTGCAAATGAGTTGCTAGAAAATCAGCCATGTAAACAAGAAGTCACCGTAGCAGCATCACAAGCTAGCATTACTTCCAAAAATAACAGAATATATAATATATACAAAATATGTTTTTAATCCTTTTTAAATGTAGGTATGCCTTTTGATGTATGTATGTGTATGTGTGTGTGTGTGTATGTATGTGGAGAAGAGTGTGTTTCAGTCAAGTAAACAGGATTTATCTTATTAAGCTAAGCTAACTGAGGTTATTTGGTCGTTTAGTCGAACATTAGTATGACTTGATGTGTTATTTTTGTGAAATGTAATTTAAAATCTTCTCAGTTTGCATCATTATTAAGCAGATCATGTTTCATGTCAGATTTGTGGATCATATTTACTCTTCAGTCTAAACGGGTCAAACTATATTAACAAGCTAACGTTAGCTTTTGTCACTCGGCTAAGTTTAGCTAGTTTGAGCTAGTTTGTTTTAATTTAGTGGCGTGTAAATCTTCACGGGTGTAACTGGATCCAGAGATAATGTGGATTTATGGCAAGAAGTTGCCCGGCAGCACTTAAATGAGTAAAAATATAAATGTTTAAAGGTGTGTTTTCGCTGCTGTCCTTCACTTTTCCTCACTTGCTTGGTGAAAGTATAAAGATTCTGTTCAGTCAAGATTTCAGTCATTTTTATGAGGTTTAGACTTATTTTATGGTCACTTAGGTGAATAAATACTTGTAGCGGGAAAGCTAGCTGTAAAACTGAACTGGAACTTGAGTAGATTGCTATAGCTAGCAGCAAGCAAGCTAACGCCAGCAGCAGTTAGCAATGAAGCAGTGAAGCTAGCAGTGTGAATGAACTGTAGCGCCACAGAAACTGTCAAACTCTTTTTTTTTTTTTTTTTTTTTTTAGGATGCATAATTTAACATGGCAGAATACTTTATTTTATTATTATTATTTTATTTATTTATTTATTATGAAATAAATCTCCAGTATAGAATTTCAAAATCCTGCTACAGTGATTCATTGTTGACCTCACTGCAGGTGGACGTTCATGTCGGTGGAGAGCTGGTGGAGTCTTTCACAGAGGCGGGGCCCGACACACCTGAGCAGGAAGCCCCTCCCACCACAGCAGAGGACCCACCTGACGCAGGTAAACAAGCACACAAGAAACATTGCCGCTTAAATAATCCACTAATATTTCGGTAAAAAGTGGTGCAATCATCCGTCTAATCTACACCAGGAAGATGGCATTTACCTATTTATTAAAGAGTCATTAAAAAACTAAACAACAGAGAAAAACACTGATAATACTGAGGTCTAAATGATGTTCAGCATAGAAATATATTGTTTTCACACTAATAAATGTATCTGGACAAATGTTCTCACCCAGTTATTGTCAATTTACCTTTTTTTCATTACAGAGTCAAACTGAAAATGTACAGCGTGTATTTAAAATGTCTTACATTAACCTGTTGATACATGTAGATGCCCTGTGATGGACTGTGTTTGAGGTGTGTAGCTTCAGCCGTCAGTAAACTCAAATAAGAGGGTGATAGAAATAGAATAAATAAAAATTTATTCACAACAGTTATTGATAAACAAATATTACTGTAACTTGTTGTGTGCAGTTACTGATGTCGCCTACAGAGGGCAACATCTTTCCTTGTTCCGTTTATCTCCACAACACAGAACTGAGAAAGTCCACTTCAGCACGTCTAAGCAGCAACATGCATAAAAAAATGAATCAAATGATATAAAGATTCACATTTAAAATCTCATGACGCACAACAAATGCCACACAATCCAACCTCCTCTCAGAGGTTGTGAAAAACAGTGTGTGTGTGTGTGTGTGTCTCCTGAGAAGTACAAGCTCTGACGCTTTTCATCCTTTCACCCTTTCACCAGCGCTGCATTCCCATGGGCCTACACACAAACAGCCACAAAGACACGCACACACTCAGCAGAGCTTAGGACACTCCTTGAATGCAGTGAAAACTCTCTATCCGGCATTAATGACGAGGTTCTGACGCAGCAGAGGAACTACATTTATTCACAAAAACAAAAGAGAACAGAAATCAAATTGTAGCACACAAAAAGCAAGTCCACACAAACCCTTGTATCTTTGTGTAAAGACCCGTCGTTGACATAATGCCTTCCTTAGCTCTTTACCCGAACCTTAACCATCACAAATACATGACCATCCCCCTAAAACCAAGTCTTAACACTCAAACAGCCCTTTAAACTTTTCGGGTCCAGCGTTTTGGTCTCCACAAAGCTGGTTGAACCCCACAGATAAAAGGAAAACATGCACACGCACTGAGGTCCTGGCTTCTTCCCCTACCTTCACATCCCAGGCTGGAAACAGGAAGGCCTCTCCAATCACAAAAAAAAAAACAAGAGAATAAAAACATTCAAATGCAGAAAGAAAAAGACGGAGCTGCTGCTTTTAATATTTATTCACATGGTCTAACAATCTCTGACCAACTTTAGCTGTGATTTATTTATGTGACCTAATTCTGTGTTTAGGTTAAAATAAACAAAAGAATGAATAAACGTTTCCATGCGTGTGCGTGTGTTTGGAAGCAGGCAGGCATTACTAATGGATTACCTGCCACACACTGATGACCCTCACACAGTTGTCTTTGTAAAACAACATGGGAAGGTTGGAGGGGGTAGATGGCGGTATGATAGCATGCAGGGAATATAAACCACACGATGCTGCAGCTGCAACTCGCAAAAATAAAAAACAGTTGCTGAACATATTTGTGAAACCTGTGTCTAAACTAGTAATAATAATAATAAAATATTAATAACTTTGATTTATATGGTGCCTTTTATGAAACCCACAGACACTCTGAGTGGAAGTTTCCCATTGTAGCTGTGTACTTGAGGCTGTTGAGACTTGTTTTTCTGCCAGTAGCGATTTAAGGCATCTGTGTGTTTACACCATTCAACATTTGGGAGGCCCCTGTTGTGCTGTCAGGTTTGTATTCAACTCAGAAAGTGGACGCTAGCAGACGAGGCTAGTGAAGCAAAGAGGAGAGTAGAGGCGTACATCCCTTCATAAGAGCCATTTCTAACTCCTTGAATGTAAAATAAAAATGAACATGAGCAGAGAAATAGAGAGAAGTCACATTACTTAACCCTTTTCTATACAGATGCCTTTTCGCACAGTGAAACCACACGAAATTATACGGCAATAAAAACGCCTCCAGACCTGAATTGAAGGCAGACTAAATCAGGCCACTGAAAGGAGATGTTGAACAACTTTAAAGCCTGATCCTGTGTTTTATCGCCGTTAGCTGAGCTAAACAAATACGTTTAAAGGCTGTTTTTGGTTTTCTGGTCTCTGTCCAGAGCTGCCCTGTGGACCACACAGCTACAGACTGGAGGAGCTGGCCTACACAAGGAGCGGCGACAAAGGAGACTCGGCTAACATTGGTGAGAAGCACTTTTAAACTAAGTGGAAGAACGAGTAGCTGCACAAGTATAAACGTGTGATTCTACTGTATTAATGTCACCAAACTGATGTAACAGCAGAATGATTCAAACTGCATGAAGGACTTTCTGACATGAACCGATCTTCAGCGAGGGCTGAAGATCGGTTCATGTCAGAAAGTCCTTTGTGCGTGGTCGTGGCTAGCTTGCTAGCTAAGGGTACACAAAGGATAAAACGTCCACAGGTGCTGAATTAAAAAGCAAACTAAAGGCAAGATTCAAACAAAGATGTACACGCTGTACGAACAGCATGAGATCTCTGTGAGTTCGATGTTTATATTTCTGTTATCAAGACAGGGACTTTCCTACTTATTTACCGATTACATATTAGACTTTAGCCTTTATTGTCCCAGAGGGAAATTCTTTTTCACAGCACTGTACATCACCAATTAGCATACAACATTTCAATCCTCACATATCATTCCCAGCAAATACACCGTAAAAAACAGACTGGACTGTTGAAAGCAAGGCTCCTGGTTTCCTCATCGCTATGGCTGCAGGTACCAAAACGAGCCCTTCTGCACCCCAGGGACCTGTACCTGCGCCCACATGGTAGTAGAGTGAAGTGGTGATTTAGTGAGTGTGCGGTGGGCTTCCTGTTGAGTTCTGAGCGGTTTGGTGTGGGCAGACATATTATCTTGAGGTGCGGTGTTGGTTATTGGTGTCAGTTTGACCCGGTTTGTAGCAGAAAGCGTGCTGCAGAAACGGGTGGAGCAGAAGAGCAAGATGGGTTGAACAGTACTCTGGAAGAAGTGGTAGAAGGGCGACATGGAGTCCTTTGAGTGAGTCTTTGCTGGCTCCTTTTCTGAATGTCTTTTGTATTGATTTTTTGTTTGATTTAAACTAAAATCAAAGTATATTTAAAGCTTTAGCTCAGCATTCTGAGGCAGACACTTGTTCTCTTTCTTGCAGAGTTATCTGAGAAAGCTGATCGGTTAAAAGTAAAGCTGCCACCAGCCACCGTTTAAGTTAGCTTAGCATAAACACTGGAAACAGGGGAAAACAGCATTTCTAGTTTTTTCCCTGGCTTGATTATCTGGAGTCTCCTGTGTTTGCTGGTCCGGGCCAAAAAGTAGTACACCACATAATCCCCCATAACACATTAAATTGAAGATTTAAGTTTTTTTGTGTGTGTTAATCAGTAAGCTTTTGAGGTTACTAGTAGGAGTGTCTTGTTACCTTTGGACAGATCCAGGTTGTAGCTGTTTTATGCTAAGCTAAGCTAACTGTCTGTTGTCTGTGGCTTTAAAATTCACACGCAGACAGAGAGGTAAAAATCTTCTCCTCTAACTCAAAAAAGCTTAAAAATGTGAACTATGTGAAGCGGAAGTTTATTTGTAGTAAATTAAACATGGATGACTGGGTCGTAACGAGCAACGACTGAAACATGATCGATCGACAAACAGCCCCAAACTGCATCAACAAGAAGTCGAAAGAGATTTTTCTTGCTGTCTTCTTCTTTTAGGAGTGATAGCTCGTCATCCCCTCTTCTTCCCCTACCTGAAAAAACACCTGACTTCTTCTGTGGTGGAGGAATACTTCTCGCACCTCATCCAGCCGGGGGTGAACAACGCCGTCACACGGTGAGCAAAGAAGTACTGTGTTAGTGTTTGCTGAGAGAAAGAAAGTGAGCGTGTGTGAGAGAGGAAGAAGACAGAAGCAAGTATGGAGGAGGGTTAGGTGTTGAAATCTGATTGGGAATTCAATTATTACCCAAAATCCACCTGGGTCTGAATGTGTGTGACATGTTGTCACTGTGACTGGGACTAAACCAAGACTCATAAGCAGACAGGGATGAGGAGGACGTTTCATCGTTTGTAGTAAACGGCATGTATCCGATGTTTCAGTACAATACTTTGGTTTATCACCAAATGCTACGGTGGCCCTGAGAGCTCAACACGCGGCAACTTCAGAAAAACCCAAGCAAACAGTGTATATCAAATACACACACAAATACACAAACCCTGCAAGTAGCAAAGAAGGCAAACTGTTTCCAGGGGACACTAAAAAGTGCTGCACACGCACGGCTGGTGCGCGCTCGTCGGTAGCCGTGAGCTGTTTCTCAATCGGCGTTCTTGTGGACTTGTGAAACGTCATCAGTCGCAGCCGAAGTACTGATCCAATTCAAAAGTCCGCATCTAGCCAAGTACAGTCAGAAATCCAGATGTGTTGTCGCTCTGCCGTTTACCGATTCTGCATCGGTGGTGACTTGTGTGGACAGACAGATAGCTAGGTATCCCATAATGCATTTCACCACCAAAAAGCGGAAATTTCGGAGGTGAAAATCTCAAATATGTGGCTGATTTCTTAAGACAGAGCTGATGTAAAAATTTGCTACCACGTTTTCGGAGATGTGAGTTTCCGCCCGCTAACGGGTCCGGCCGACATCAAGTCCGCTGCTGTTCCACTTGCTGAATGACGGACTGCTCGCTCCCGTTCCAGGGAGTTTGTTCTCCCGAGCCGAAGTTGCCAAGTCCGAGCTTTAAAGTACTGAAGTCCGAACTTGGCGAACTCTGTATTGAGAAACAGCCATGGTTTGTGATGTAAGTTGGGGTTGGGTTCTTTATGTGGGACACCAAGCGTATCCCAGCCGTGTCCCGGCGTGTTCGTCAGTCTTCAGTGAACCTTGGAAACAGTTACCATTGTTGTCTGTGCTACTCACATTCAATGCATTTCAATTGTATTTATATATCGCCAATTCAAATCATTGTACTTTTCATATCAAGCAGCTCTTGACCAAACTCTTTGTGACTTGTAGTGTGTTTTTTTTTAAATTGCTGCACATGTGTTGTCAAATTGGTGGAGTTGTTTTAAGTGTCCTGAGCTCTCAGGGCCACCGTCATATGCTTTCAGAGTGAGTGACATTCCCATCAGCCTCAGCTTAATGAATGTGTAAAGGTCCTGTTTGTGCATTGTGTTTTGTTCCCGTTCCTGGAATCCCAGCTATTTAACCTCTGTGGGGTCGTTAACAAGTCGTTTGGCTCATAAGTGCCCCTGACTGTTCGAACGACACTTGTTGGGGGTCACGTAAGGGCCAAGTCTGAACGACCGCTCTTGGAATCGTTTGCAGAGTTGTCTTCTTCTTCTGTACTTTGTTTACTGCTAATTACCGAATGTGAGCTTGCTAACACAAAGAAGATGATTATGGTAATTGAAGTGACCTGTTAGCATAGCTTGTTGCAGGTAAAAAAAACCCAAAAACAATCAAGTAGTTCAACAAAACAATGAATGCTAATGCGCATGGCAGGGGTCGTCGACTGGCAGCTCATCAACGCTTATCTTTCGACCCGCAGAATGGACCCTGATGAAAGTACAGAATCACTTATGTATATGCAGCATTGTGAACTGCGTATCTGTGGCGATGAAATTCGCAGTGAGCTGTCAGACCTTTGGCTGTTCGCAGACCTGCGCTATGTGCAGCTTAAAATCAGATCGCAGAAAATGGAAATTATTGCCTGACTTTCGTCTTTTAAAATTAACAGAACAATTCAACACGTGTAGCATGACCATATTGACAAAAGTTTTAACATTTATGGTTGTTTGCACTATCTAAGCAGCGTTGCACTGGCTCAGCCAGGTGACCCGGTGGGCTTTAAGATGTTTTATACATCCAAAGAAAAACCAAACCAGGCGTCTAACTATTTATCAAAAGTGTAGCCACACCAGGCCATTAAAAGGAACAGGCTTCTAATTGGGACTAGGCTTTTATTTGAAGTTTAATGGTAAAATTGGGTTTAAAATGGTGTAGTGTGAACTAGGCTTCAGTGAACGGCCTCCTTGATGAAGGTCTGAGAGAATTTTCCAGTTAAGTTTCTAGTTATCATAATGGATTTTGTTCAGAGTCCGTTCACACTGATGTATAGACTAATAAAAATAACACAAACTTTGTTAAGGTTGAAAATATGAAACAACAATAGGCCTAAATAATTCAATTCATTAGGAGTATACAGTAGACCTGCTGATGATAATTGATTACTGTGTGTTGTGTGCTTTTTTGACTTGGTGTGAAAACAACTTAGTCAAGATTGAATGTATAGTGTGTGTGTGTGCGTTTGAAAGAGCGGATCTGTGTTCACACTGCACTTCTGTTTTTAGACAAGTGAGCAACAGGCGCTTTAACTCCTCCACCCAATTATCACAGGTTTCAACACAACACACACGCACAAACTCTCACAGAGGATGCAGCAGCAGCAGCAGCGATTCACAGCGGTGGTTGGTGTAATCACTGTGAGACATCGGCCCTCAGTAACCAGACAACAGAGCAGGAACACATCGAAAACAACTAGTACAATCAGCGGGTGAACAGATATTAGTCACAAACGAGCCGGAGAGACATTTACACACACACACGCACACACTCGCAGTTATCACAATATTCAAACTGTAAGAAAACCACACGAACCTCCTCCATGTTTTCCTCTCCTCTCTGGTTTTATGTGTTCAGCACGTTTCTCACGTCACACTGTGAGCTCAGTTTTGATTTAATTTAAAAAGGTCACAACGAGGTGAATTCCCTAACAGTGACATGCTACTCTTTTACCTTTCTACGCTGTAACTAATCATTTTATACTTTCATTAACACGTCACAGCTGATTTTATCATCACTGTGGTTGTATTTGTGTTTGACATCACTGTTTTTCTCCATTTATAACCCATTTACACCCGTGTTTTACCCAGCCGGCTCAGCTGTTAACGCCCACTCTGGCGTTATTAAACTATTATAAGAAGAGCTGCGTTTAAAGCTGCGGGTGGCAAGTTATTGTAGATGCGGTTTTTAATGTAATTGTTGAAATTTTCTTTATATCCCGACAGCAGTCAATAATTAAAATGCTCATTCGGTCCGAATGAAACGATTGGCTGGCCCGCCTGCACGCACTCTGCCGGTGCACTCACTGCCCATGAACATGTGTTTTCAGGGTGTGGCTTTGAAGAGAGGCCTGAAGGGACGGGGTAGCATTTTTGGGATTGGATATTTTGAAAATCTGGCCGTCTCTTGTTAGTTTCTCCAACGTTACCCACCCCAGCTTTAAGTGAAAAACTAGAGCCAGCAATAAATTTGCCCAGCTAACATAAAGACTGGAAACAGAAGGAAACCTCTGCCTGCCTCTGCTCAAAGTAAAAAAAACACAGGTCAACACCTGTAATAGTCACAAATCAACATCTTGATTCTAGGTTGTTTATTGAAAATATTTGAATTAACCAGCTACCTGGTGCAGTGACTTCCTGTAGTCTTTTTGTTAAGCAAAGACTTGATTTCAAAATGAATAAGCAGTTTTAAAACTCAGCTTTCTATATACTTAAAAAATTTAAAAACATAATATGACAATAACTGTTAGTTACACTACCCAAAGAGGGGATGCGTTGCTGGGCTGTTGCCTTTTGTTTGCATGACGTTTCACAGCTGTTTGTTATATTGTGTCCACCAGCATCATGCTGGCGACATTATGAAACCACAGAAAAACCACACTGACAAAGATTTAACAGAGTGCTGAAGACACTGAAGGGCGTCTGCGACCCAAACTATCATACTGTCGTCAGGAAGAAAACCACAACTGACGGAGAAAAACCAGGAACACAACTTCCACTGAAACAAGACACAACACTATAAACATTACTGACAGCCATAACCCTCCTCTAGGGTAATCACGCTGTAATGACACAGCAGTGAAGCAAAGGATTTCAACTTGATGGTCAGTTTGTCTCCAAACAAAGTTTTGACTTGCAGTGCTGCTCTGTCATCTCTTCCCAGGAAACTAAACAGATGTTCACAGATCGGCCCTCAGGTGAGGATGGCAACAGCCAGGAGCACTAGCTAACCCTGTGGTGTCGGTTATCTTACAATGACCAGTTGCCCTTTTTCAACCTTTGTTGGATAACTGTGACCTGAGAACCTTTACAGATAAAGATATTACATAAAAAATGTTTAGTTCAATACACTATACACAGCCTTACTCAGATGAGCAGTAGCATATGGTGGCTAATGTTAGCTAACTTAAAGGTCCAGTGTGTAATATTTAGGAGGCTCTATTGACAGAAATGCAATATAGTTTACATTCGGTGGTGTGTAAAGACCTAAGAAACGTCGTTTTAATACCTCAGAATGAGCCATTTCTATCTACATACACCGTGGATCCTCTTACATGGACACCGCCATGTTTCTACTGTAGCCCAAAGGGACAAACTGCTCCAAAGAAGAAGTAACATTAGTAATAGTAACATTTATTCATTTAGCTGACGCTTTTATCCAAAGCGACTTACAATGAGGATGTACAATATATACACTATATATGTCAGAGGTCACACGCCTCTGGAGGGGTTAAGTGTCTTGCTCAGGGACACAATGGTAGGTCACAGTGGGGAGTTGAACCCGGGTCTCCCACACCAAAGCCATGCATCTTGTCCACTGTGCCATCACCACCCCATAGTAGTCATCTGGTTTATTAAGTAAGAAAAGTAAGACAAATGGAGACCCACGTGATAAAGTATTTGTCATTTGGCCATAAAACTGTCCCCGCAAATGACTTTTTTAACTTTTTGTACCATTTCCTTATTTCTTCACTTTATATGCCTCTGGAGCAATTAGGGGTTAAATGTCTTCTTCAGGGACACATTGGTGGATGTGTCACAGTGGGGGATTGAACCTGGGTCACTCACACCGCAGACATGTGCCTTATCCACTGCACCATCACCAACTCGGCTTCAGCTGACCTCCATTCATTTAATTCGCCTTTTACCTGGTCGCAGGTACAACAAGACGTGAGCACAGAATCTTCTGATATTCTGTAATCACCGCTTGTGGTCGCTGTTGAGCAAAAATTTCATCCTCTCGCTTTCAGACGCCAAAGCTGCACAAACTACCAAGGAATACAAGTAGCTCGGCGGTGAAGCAGCTGAGCGGCTGTAGGTGTAAATCGGCAGGTACGATGGAGGACATGGGGAAAAGGTTGAGCACATGTACAGCTGGCGGACATGTTTGAGCGATGACTCGGCGCGCGGCGTGTTAGCGATTAACGTAATGAAGAGGTGCAGGCGGTAAAGCGCGTTGACCTGCATCTCCTCTCACACCCTGAACCCCCTCCCTGCCGCCACAGACGCTTCATTAGTGCACCTCAACCGCTCGTTAAACCTTCAGGAGGCCCAGGGCCACGCACATTTAACAGCTCACAGACACACACACACGATCCCCTCCCCCCTCTGTGCAACTGCAAACATGTATGTGCACAAACACACACACACACATGCTGCCTCAGTGTGGTTAACTACACACACTTGTAAATCTCACAGAAAATGCAACCAAGCTAAAAACACACAACTCAAGAACACACACTGTTGCATTAAAAGCTGAACACACACACTTAACTCAGAAACCAGACTTATTCAAACGTGAAAAACATTATCGTGTGCGAGAAACCACTGCTGTGCTGGCAGGCTGTGTGTGTGTTTTACAGTGAAACATATTTACAGTGTTTTAAAAGTGTGAAAGTTTGCATTGCTGTGGTTACAGGGGTGTGGTTGGTTTTTATTTATTTATTTTTTTTGTCTGGTTTGTAGATACACTCTGCCCGGGATCCACGGCTTCAACTTTGTCCTGCAGAGTTCGCTGGGAGGGGGAGGAGTGGCGTCTCTACGCAGCGACCCCCAGGTAACACACACACACACCACACACACACACTGTACTTTCTCCTCTTTGTTAACTCTGGAGCTTCTTGCTTTTATCCGCTTCTTCCTCTTTCTGTGTCCAGTAACTGTTTTGCACAGAGAAGCTCAGCGTGGGGAAGTCAAATCTTAGCAGATAGAATGTTTTGGGGTTTTTTTTAACTTTGAATCATGCAGAGCTGCCACACAGGAGTCACAGAACTACAAAACAGGACTGGAAAAGAAGTATAATAGCTCTCCTTTTATATGTACATATCATCCACCTACAAATCCTGCATGTTGTATATTCTGTATTTAGACATGTAGACCTGCTGTACATAACCACCTACTTAATGTATATAAAGTAATATATTACATTCCCCCTTGTTTACAATGTTAAGGATATTCAACTTGTATAAAGACATTGCATGTTGGTGGTCTATTGGCATGACTGTGGAACAATATTGCCAAAGCATCATACATACAACATAAGGACAATCAACCCCATACATTTCATTAATGAATTAAAGCGTAAAGTAATCAAAGTGTGTGTGTTAAAAATGTGTGTGTGTGTATATATATATATATATATATATATTAAAAAAATTAATAAATAAATAGAACAGTAAGCGTGTGTGCGTTAAAAAAAGTATATATAAAAGAAAATATGCTCTCTCTCTCTATGTATGTACATAATTCTGTGTTTTGTTCAGCTTTGTTGTCCTTGTTTTCACTGTGTGTTGAGAGCAACAAAATCTGACGAAGCTGATTCTGATTTTGCACGGTTAAGACTTTGTAAAGCATGTATTTCCAACAAAACATAAAGCTCAGCAGGGAAAGAACTGCTTTGTCCCTCTTCTTCATGGTGGCAACATCAGAAACCAGCTCCTTTTGGTCCTCTTTAGCGCTCCTTCTTCCCCTCCTCCTCCTCCTTTCCTCTCCATCCCTCGTTCAGACGCTCCGGTAAAGTTTTTTACCGCCTCGCTGGAATCCACAGCAAAGCATCAAAGAAACACACACACTGCTCCTGCACACTCACAATGTGCTAACACAAACACCTCACACAGTCGGGCCCTGGCTCATAAAGCTCAAACACACACAATGTGTAAATTCAAACACGTTAAGGTGGAAACACACATGTTGTTCGCCTTGTAAGGACGACCACAGCCTTTATGCTTTCCTCTCTGTCCTCAGGGTAAAGCCTACGGTCAGATGCTGCTGGACTTGAAGCTGAGAGGACTGCCTGATGTCAAGTCACTGGTGGACTGAGAGAGAGAGGGCTGGGTGAGAGACACTGAGAGAAAGAAGGAGTTAATGAGTTAATGAGAGAGAGCTGTGGGAAAGGCAGACATAAAAAAAGCGAAGAAAACTCCCCGGTGAGACTTTGAATTTATTTTCCCTCCAAAGAAACACAGATGGATAATTTATAAAAAAGAATCGTTTAGTCCTCAACCCAAACAAGGGAAAACCTGAAGAAAACAAGAACATAATCATATCACACATCAGCCTCATGGGACTTTATAATCTGTGAGATGTAACAGGGAGTCACAGGAGTTTATCCACACTGCTAAACAACAGAGATCATTCAGGAAACTGTCAAATAAAACAGTTTCACCTGAAGGAACTTTAACTCCTGTTTGCATCAGCTGTACGATAGCATACGTCCATGAGTGGCCGAAATGGTCTCGGTAGGGTGGCTGGGCTCAGCCTTAGAGAGGCTGAGGAGCTCTGACATTCGCAGGGAGCAAAGCTGCTGCTTTGAATCAAAAGGAGCCAGCTGAGGTGGTTTGGGCATTTGATGAGGATGCCTCCTGGGCGCCTTCCTTTGGAAGGCATGTCCGACTGGGAGGAGACCACGGGATAGACCCAGAGCTCACTGAAGGGATTACATATCCCATCTGGCCTGGGAAGGCCTTGAGATGCCCCCAGAGGATGAGAGTGATGTCAGGAGTACCCTACTTAGCCTGCTGCCACCGTGACCTGACCCTAGATAAATGGAAGGTAATGGATCTCCCATGTTCAAACTTTCCCCTCCTCAGTGTTAAGGTTGGGTCTTGATAGACGGTTCCATTTTGGGTTCGGTTCCAGTTTCCACCTGGATTAATTAAACTCAGAATCTAACAAATCTCTTATCAAACCTTTAATCTCGTCCCCCTTTTTTATTAGGGAGGATCATTGCACAATAAAAGGTGCCAGCTTCTTGCTTTAGCCGGTACTGACCATCGCTTTTGCTGGTTAAAGTACCAAACTAACTGCTGTAAAACCTGAGTAGATGTGAATCTAAAATTGAACTTCTGTCTGGGTTTTGTGCTCTATTTGGCCTAAGATTGTTTGTGAGGGATAGGCATATCAGCCCGTAAAGCCCCCCCTCCACAATCGTGTGTGTTTTTGTAGGTCAATACGCGTACAATTCACATAAAATCTCCCAGATAAACATTTATGTTTATCATATCAATATCTTATCAAGTTCTTCACCAGGATTTCAAGTACTTGGAGAAAGTAGCTGTCAATATGCTACTGAAGGCAACAGAGAGATACTGGGAATTTCATTATTTTGGATGTCTGAAGCACATTCTTCCCACCAGAGCCCTTTGCAGCAGCTTGTTGAAACGGCAAAAGAGCACAAGGAACATCTTCAGAGGCTAATTCTAGTTAATTACAACGTATATTGTTTGTAGGTAATGTCATGCTGAGTTTCATATCTGAGATCGAATGACATCACTGAAAGGAAGTCTGAAGGGGTAAGAAACAAGCAGTCAAATAATTAGTTAGAATCAAACCAACAGTTCATACAAACTTATTCAGAAGCAAAAGGTGATCGGTAAAATGATCACCTAAACGATCTGTTGTAAACATCCATTGCAGTATACAGAACCAATTCCTGCTTTCACTTCGACCTGTCATACTTACTGTGGTTGTGCGCGCAGTTTTCCTGTATAATTATACTTTATTGATATTTCAGTTGAGCCCACTTTCAGTTTGACCGCCAAATAAACAATGTTGTTATTACTGACAGAACTACGAACATGAGTGCTGCAGTTATAAACCAGATTTATCCTTTAAATGCAAAATCAAGACCGTTTTATGTAAGAACCCCCGAGGATAATGTTCTTCAAATGATTTGAAGCTGATGGACTAAATCACTGAAACAATCCTTCAACAACAGGAGCATCCTTTAATTATTATGTCTTCTCTGAGTTAATATGAAAGACTAAAAAGACAGAGAGGGTTAGCCATGCAAACTCAGACCAGGTTTGGTCATGGGTAAATGTGGTAGTCACAACCTGGACTCAAGCTTCGTACCAGCTTTGGGGGAGCTGCCCCTGACCTCTGACTTCCTCAAAACAAGAAGAGTGGTGGTTTGGGTTTCCCTCAGAGGGTAAACACAAGAAAGTATCCACCATGAGACGCTCCGGTCAGAAATTGGAGGAGACACAAGCTCTAAGGCCTCAGGTCTTGGGGCAACGCCTGATTTCCCCCGGCTCGTTCACCTCGACACGACCCGCCTCCCGTGTTCACCGCCCCAAAGGAATGTGTGTCTCCTTCCACCAAACCGGCTCTCTGGCTTCCAGTCTGTTTCTCCATAATTGCAAACAGACTGAAGCTGCAGTCAGTCCACAGCTTTCTCCGTGCCTGAAAAGTCTTCTCACCCACCTCCTGTGAATCACATCCCCCTTTCTCAAATCTGTCTCTTCATGCCGCTGCAGTTTTCTCTCATCATGGAAGAAGAAAAAAATACCATCTGACTCTTTTCCTCTTTGGATGTCCAGCTCTCTGCTGACTCTTTGGATACATTTCTGCTCGGTCTTTCATCAAATGGGTGAATCCAATCCCAGAGAAGAACCACATCAGAGAGTCTGCTAAGAACAGTAACTAAACAATGGTCTTCTAAACAGATGTTTAAAGACTTTTACACACAGTGAAACCATTAGAAATGACAACATATAAATCCTTCCAGACATGAACTGAAAAGCAGAGTTGCATGAGTATAAATCAGACCAATTAAAGCGGAAAAGAAAAGAAGTGCTCAGTGTAGAGTTGGGTGTTAAAATGTAAATTCCCGCTCATTTCCTGTTTTCATTAAACCCCAAATTGTAAAAAGACCCAGGCTGTGTGACCACTTTATATAAAAATGTGGAAATGCGGTCACATTTTACTGATGCAGATGAGAACGTTGGATCTGTCCCGCACATTCCCAGAAATCCAACCTCGTGATTTCCAGCAAATATTTTCAACACTGTGCGTGAGTTATTTTGAAAAACACTTCACCACTGTTTTCAGGCTAATTCTTCATTCAACCCCCAAAATAACACGGTCTGTTTAATGTTTAGCCAAACGCACTGAGCCGAGAGTGTGTAGAAAAGCAAATGTTGCTCATTTTTTGAGTATCTTTTAGTAATTAGGGTGCTTTCTTTTGTCTAAGATGAATAAATATCAGACCTTGCTTCAGGCAGTATTTGGGTCTAAACATAAGTTTTCAGAATTAGCACATATTGTTATAGATCCTGGCTCGGGCGCATCCGATCTCTGGGACATCCTCATCATCATCAAACAATGCTGTTATTGAAGTAGCAGAAGAGGCCAGTGTATCGTGCCAATCTTCATAAGGAGATTAATCTAAGACACCAAGTTATCAGACATAAATTATAGTCGTATCATATATAAGATCTTTTATCATCTATCAGTATGACTCTTCGTCCACTTTTGATAATGATCGAGTTTCTTTAAATTAGAACTAAAATGTTCTTTATTTTAGTTTTCATGTTTTATATCTCACTACTCAACAACAATACGTCTATGAAAAAATATGGATAGACAAGTATCACTCAGCAGTGTTTCTGACCAGGAGTCTTAATGATGAAGAGCTAAATATTACCGCAGTAAATATGAGCTGTCTAACATGAGTGAGTATAAATAAGTGCAAATGTATATGCTAGTAGATATATTCTCTTGCAGTGTACAATAAATAGGAAAATAAGAAATGTAATTCAATTAGATAAACTGAACATTAAGTTACTGTCATCTCCCCCAAAAGGGGTCCAAGCATTGAACCTTGCGGGACACCAGTGTGGTTTTATTTTATTTAAAACAACAGAAACATGAAGGCACCACATGTTTAAAGTTAAAGCAGTTCAGCTTCAGTCACTAACTATCAGAGGCTGGTCGAACTCTGCCAGATCAATCAAGGAAAGAGCTTATATTCCTTTCTTATTTTAAGACACTGAAGAGCATGAATGTCTGTCGCAACTTTTATAGTAAAAATGATTTTGAGTTGGACATAAAGCAGCTCTAGTTATTCGACTAACTCTGGTCAAACTCTGCAATATTAATCAATGAGTTGCTTGTTTTCCTTTCATTATTTTGAGACACTGATGACCACAAATATCTGTACCAAAACTCAGTGTAATCCATCCAGTACTATTTAGCTTGTGCAGGTCCAAGCATTGAGCTTTGTGGAACGCCAGAGAAAATATTTCCTTTTAACACTTAAATCTACTAATGGAGAAAACAGCAAGCTCCAAATTATTTAAGTTGAGAGAAAATCAGTTCATGTTATTGAACTCTATATCAGCATTTTTAGACATGCAGCTCTTTAATTAAATGTGAGGTCAGTTGTCTGTGTCTTATGTAAATAGTCCCTTTTATATAAAAGTCATAACAGCAGTCTTACTAGGTTGAACCTAGTAACAGTTCATCAGGTTAACGTGAAGGCAACAGCACCAGGTTACATACTCAGAGAAAGATCACTGTGCAAGTGTCATCTCCTATGCTCAACGAAAATCAGGTGAATAAACTATGACACGCTAAAGAACAGCTCATTTGTTCAGGAGATTCTTATCATTTCAGATCAATCTGCTCTGGAATAATCAAATTTTCCTCATAGTTTCATCATATGTCCAAATAGTCAGCTGCAGTAAACATAATAAATAAAAATGAGTTATTGTAGGCAGAAGTCTCTCTCAAATACCATGACATGATTTAGCTCACTCTGGTCATTATTTGAACCTTCAACTGCAAAATATGTTGTAAAACATCAGTGATGCAGCCGTTTTTCCTTTAAATAATTCAACTTTTCAACTCACAGCTGTTTTCCAGCATCAACACCCCTTCCTCTCTAAGCACTAGCTGCCAAACACATCGAGCGAGCATTGTGGGGTTCTTTGTTAAGGAATATTTGAGTAAAGGTCTCCTGTCATGAAAGACAAAAAGCCGCCACCTCAACAGTTAAATGAAGCCAAGAATGTTGCATATCCCGTGTCTGGAAAGAGCTCATGATGGCAACTAAGAGCTGAAGTGCCTTGCTCATCTGCAGCTTATTAAACTGTGCTTATTGGTTATTGAACCGCTGACACTTTCTATTGCCATGTCTCTTTTTGGGACCGAACCAAACCGCCAATGCATTATTCAAAATGTCCGAACTGCATCGGAAAACGACACACTGTCACGGTGTCTGGTTTTCTGGTGACGTTTTTTTGCAGGACTGTCCTTATTGTGGAGCCACAAGTGTTTTTTGTATCACTGTGTTGTGTTTTTTGAAAGGGAGCACCACTTCATTTTGAACACTTCTTTACACTTTATTTGTCTTCGTCCATTTCAATCCTACCTTGAAACTTGAAACTCAGATGTACTTTAAAAATCAGAGGTAATTAAGCTCAGAGATTATTTGTAATTAAAGATATGTTGCATGTTGTAAAGAAGAATCACCTTCTTTTATAATCTTTCTCTTATGATCTTTCTATATATTATATTTGATTTATTATTGATTGCTCTGAACTCTGCAGTCAAGAAAATCACTAAATGCATTTGAAGTGTGAGTTGTTTTCTGTATGATCTTGTGGATACTAAACTGAAGAGATTAAAAATAGTTTCATGAACAAAACGTCTGTTTAAAGTTAATGTTGATGATTCTGTGTGTGTTTTCATGTTTTTACATCCTGGTCGGACACACTGACCAATGGGGATTCATGTCCTGACACGTAGACATGCTTTTTGAGGGTTAAGACGTCGTTTTAGGACTGAGATTACAATTGACCCTTCGCTAAGCCACACCCCCCCCCTTAGTTACTGTTGCTAAGTCTGACAAACGGCCCTGTCTGACTTTTATCATTTTATCTGTCTAAAATAACTATCTAATTTTTTGAAAAAAAACAATCTCATAAAGAAGAAGACAGTTTTGCAGTTGCATTACACATTTAAAGTTTGTTTTCTGTCAAACAAAAAAAAATAAAGACAGAAGCAAAAGCCTACCGATCACAGAGTCAATGTGAACCACCGTATCACCTGACGACTTATGGGCGGCTGTGGCTCAGGAGGTAGAGCGGGTTCGGAAGGTCGACGGTTCAGACTGCGTGTCGAAGTGTCCTTGGGCGAGACACTGAACCCAGAATTGCCCCTGGCGGCTGCTCTGCCAGTGTATGAATGTGTGTGAATGTTAGTTTCTGTTTGAGCACTTAGGCTCAGTGAGTGAATTTGTGTGTGTGTGAATGGTGAATGCAGAAGTAGTGTAAAAGCGCTTTGAGTGGTCGAAAAGACAAGAAAGGCGCTATACAAGTACAGAACATTTACATTTACGACTGAGATAAAAGACAACGATATCAAGGATCAACATTGTTCCTGTACAGCTGGGTAGGTCTCTGTTCACTGTTAAAATCATTACTACTAATACTAACTACTACAAGTGACCCAGGAACAGGGTTTGACCAGATCTTGGGAAAATACAGCAAAAACAGTATTTTACATAGGAGTCACTGGAGTACAGCCATGAAAGTGTCAGACCTCGGTTAGAGCGAGTCCTATAATGTGCTGTGATTGGACAGCTGGGTATTCGGGGCGTGGCTTTACAAAGGGTCAATTGGGTTAAGTTTAGGCATGCAGTTGTGATGGTTAAGGTGGTCCGGGTCAAGGTATAGGAATTGCATTATGTCAATGAGCTTTGTGTGTGTCTCAGGCTTGTTAACCAATAAATGTCTCACAGGAAGCCGAGCAGCAAAAGGTGTCGACAGCAACAAGACAGAAACGTGTGTGTTTATTCTGAAGCGTTAATGACAGCTCAAAACCATTTGTTTTCTTGTTCGTAGTAACAACAGCTTGGCTTAAATGTGGATTCCAGGACAAAGAAAAAAAGTTAACCAAAGTGCAGAACAACACTTTGTATTTAAACTTGTTTTCTTTCTTTATTGTTTTTAATGTAGTTTTGAGGTAATAGACTCTAAAAATAGGGCTATTGATATACAGTACAGGTATTAATAATGTGTGTATAAGAAGTTATGTGTAATTGCAAATTACAGGTATGAAATTCAAAATCTATAATCTTAAACAAACAATTTGTTGTCAATTTTGTCATGCTTTCTACCCTGACGTGGTATTTAACTTCATCCACCTCCATGTTTGTTGTGAAATAAATACTTTAGCTGTATTCAAGTGAATGTTACTGATGGGAGCATCAGCTGGTTGATGTGATCGATCACCCGTGTAATGAATTAGTCGTCAGTCATTAATTCTTCTTCTCAAGGCTGCACTCTGTCGCATCATGTCATCTAAAGACAAACCTGTGTGTTATTTTAGTGTTGAACACCAGCTGAATATTGTTCTGTTTTTCTTGATAAAATTATACATTTTATGTTGTAACTTCTGTTTAGATTTCCATAATTTGTTTTACAATTGCAGCTTCAGGTCTTTGCCGGCATTTTTTTTTTGTACTGAGCAGAAAAACAGCTCCAGCAGTCCGTTTTTATTGATTTTGTGAATTTAGTCTCTATTTTTGGTTATTTTTATAAAGAACTTATAGCGTTTATTTTCCTACTTGGTGTTTTTATGTATCAACATTTCAAGACGTTTTTAACGATCAGCTTTACAAAAAGCTGAAATATGTTGTTAATTGAAAATCTTAAAATGTGAAGAGACTTTCTCACCTCTGCTCCCTTTTCTCATTTGTTTTATATCTCCCTTTGAAGGTCAGCTCGCTCAAACAACAATTTTTCACTTGAGTTTATGTTTTTTTAAATTCATCCACATTATTAAGTCATAATTTTTTTTAATAATATACTGTTCATATGAAACTCATTGACAGCTGTCAACTGCGTCCCACTTTCTTTATTAGCAGAACATCTAGTTTGTGAGAAGACGTTTGATTGATTCATGATGTTTTTAACGAGCAGCGCAAACTAAATCGCAGCCACCTCCAGTTGTTTTTTGTGTGGAGACGGTAAACTAGTGGAACCCAAACTATCTGCACGGAGGCATGAACGGATCCTTTAATGATTCAACACCAGCTTGTTTCCCACAAACAGCAGGTTCAGCGTCACCCCCACACACTGCGGATGAAAGATTGTGATTAACATTCATCACATGCAGACAGCTTGGGAACAAGTGCGTGTCCATTAATCAGTGTGAGAGCTGCAGGTCGTCTGTTGAATCATTTGTCCTGACGTCGCCTTTGTGCCACTCAGACTGACGGACACCGAGGTGAAACAACACATTAACAACCGATCTCTTTCTCTCTCTCCCTCTGTCATGGAGGATAAAAGGAGATAAATTACATCCCGTCAGTCATTATTCTTTTGTCTCGTTCTCTCTTTTTGTCTGCACACACGAGGACTCCTAGAGTTCGACTGTACAGAAGTTGAAACCGTCTGTCATTAAGACAATCATGACTTTTTCTGCTTCATTTAATAAGATAGCTACATTAGGCCTACACAACACGACCAAAAGTATGAGGACGTCCAAAACATTAGACCATAGGGACGAGCATCTCGATGCATTGCCAACAATGTGATAGCCTACATTAACGATTCACCCCTGCTGAAATTCAACACAATGTGAGACGGCATTGTGACGGAGGGGCAAGAACAGTCGCCCCACCCAGATTTGAATCCAGGCCTACAGGGTACCAAACATCCAACCACAATGCCAAAGAGCCAGGCTCGTTGTCATGGCGGTCACGGCTCAGACTCAGCCATGGTGACTTTAGTCCGTCACAGGCATGATGCAAAAGAATAAGAGCAAGCTGTGCAGTTGAATATGAGTTTGATTTGAGTTGAATGTATTAATGATAAAGTAAAACATAAATGACTTAACATAGGCTATTCGTTTCTCTAGTAGGTCTACTTTAACTCGCGCTACAAAATGTATCTGACCTTGCTTTAAACCAGTCCTTCTTTCCTGTTCTCTGTCTCCAGTTACACGTTTATATCCCCTCACACATTTAACAGTTTTACAAAGATGCGATACTTCGGTAACCAGTCTTGCTAGTGGTCCCGCTGGAGCAAGCTGAATCCGAGAGGGGGCAGACGTCTTCTCACCATGTCGCCGCTTCAGGTGAGTCAGTTTTTACCTACTTTATATGCGGCATATTGTTCAAATTAAAGGCGTCTTGTCTCTCTGGTGCCCCTTTTTTATTCGGACCAGTCACATCTTGAACTTTAAAGCCAGATCACTGATGCTAATCTCACCAACCCTAATAGACCCGTAGGGTATTACAGAACCCGGTGCAAGCTCGGTCAAGTTCTTTGTGTCTGGCTGATTTGTGTCATGTTAAAACAGGAAGTGGACAAACTGTTGACACAAAGACGAAAGTCCAAGATATCAGTTTGCTGGAAAATGCGAACTGAGGGGCCCAAACCAGGAAACAGAACCGCAATATCGCAACTTAAAGGCACAACAAAAACAAGATGGCTGACTGATCACGTCATGATGTCAAGCTGTAAAGTACACAAACTGAAGCTCAGTGTATCAGCTCGTGTCTAAAGAGAGTTAATAGTGATTTCTAAATGTATGTTTACTTCTATAAATTATTGTAAAACTGGTCAATATTCTTTGATATAATCACAAATAATTCTGATGTTCAAATCAAACTCTGCTCGTAACTTAACTTCAGGCTTTAAGGCTTAAATCCATTGTGGTCCTGATTTGGGAAGGTAGGAGTATCATGAACAGGCAGCCAACAGGCTGCAAGCAGCTTCTAAATTTATATTACTTCCTCTGAAAGGAAATATGAATCACAACGTTGCTGGGTGCAAATGTTACTGACAGCTGTTGCTGACACTGAACGAGTCAGCAAAATGATAACTGACAACCGATCTTAAAGCACAGTACAGTAAGAAATCACAGTATCTTACAGTAATCATGTTATAATTTTCACAAGGTGAAGAAAACGTTTGGAAAAATTATGACTGTTGTTTGTTTGTTTGTTTGTTTAGCAATTTCAGGCCGACGTGGAGACAAAAACCTGCACTTTCACCTGTGAGAAGGATGCTAATTTAGTTTTTGTTTGTAATAAGCTGCCGGTTTATCCTCTTAAAATGTCCCACGTCTCCTCCCCAAACTGCTGGAGAGCATTAACACCATGCAGAGCAACACACACAAACACACACAACACACACACACACACACACACAAACACAATGAGCATCCAGATCTTGTCACTCAGCTCCATTCACCTTTTTCCTGCAGCTCAGTCGGGGTCACATCAACACGCATTCATCAACCAAATCTCATCCGTCCTCTGTCATTCAACACCAGTCAGCAGGGGGTGAAGGCTCAGGGTGTGTGTGTGTGTGTGTGTGTGTGTGTGTGTGTGTGTGTGTGTGTGTGTGTGTGTGTGTGTGTGTGTCCATAATCTACCCTTAATCCCCCAAAATCCTCTTGTTCTTCTTCTTTGGAGGTAAAAGGAAACAGGAGGAGGCTGAATGAGTGAGTGGCAGAAATGAGAAGCAGCTTCAGTCCTCAGTGTAACAAGTCAGTGAATTACCCATCATGCTCGGGGGGTGGCGTCCCTCCAGCAGCATTCAGACACTTGGACGAGTGTTAAATCTGTTGATGATGGAGCAAAGACTGAAACGAAGTTGATGTTTTAGAGTCCTGTTCTCAGACTGAAACCACACAGTCAGACTCAGAGGAAGATGATGAAGATGAAGATGAAATTTGACAAAACTGTTCTATACTGAAGAATCTCTCCCTTTAACATCTTTACGTGTGGCGCCTTACAGTAATTGTCCGAGACTGCCATCCTATGACGACGTGTATGCGAGAGGTCAGGGGCAGTTGAAATGGGATGCTAGAAGAAAAAGCTAAGCTAAGACTGGAGAACATGGGAGATAGGCGTGCTTTCAGCAGCCTGTACCAGATGTAGCCACATCTGGTTTAAGAGGCCAATTACTGATAGGTAGAGGTGTCTCATCGTGCAATGCAATGTAAATTTATGGAACAGATTGTATTCATGTGTGTGATTCTGAAGTCTATACGCAGCCTTGTGTGGCTCTTATGCCCAAGACAAATTTCCTGAGGGGACAATAAAGTTTATCTTGCTCTTGGATGTTTTCAGTTTGGCTGATTGTTGACTCCTGAGATAAACAATTGTTCCAATAAAGTGCATTCATTTCTAAAATGAGCTTCTGAACAGGTTGTCCGTCACTTTTTTGGTAGGTGCGGGGGATTTGAAAGTCATATAGTAATGTAACGAGTAACATAACTAGTTTTTAATAACCAGTAATAAGTAAAGTAATATTATTACTTTTTGAAGGGATACTAATTCAAAACTAACTTTTACAGCACCAACTGTGACACAGGATTTGATATGTTCACTTCATTTTGATGAGATGATTGCCAACCAATCTCAATCTTTATTTCTTTATTTGTCCCTGTAGGGAAATCAGTACAATGCAGCACAATCACGTAGGCATTGCATCATACGACACAGAGATAACTAACAGACATGGTGATAACATACTGATACACGCACTTGCTGTGTTTCCATCAACATTTTGAAGCATTAGAAAAGGCTGATGGAAACTGCAAAATTATTTTTTTTAAAAAGAGTAAATGCACTAAATGGGAGATGGAAACACTTTTGCCAAATAAGTTCTGACGTAGCGAACTTGTAACTCACGTCCGATCTGCTGTTTCTGCTGTCGGCATCTTGCTGGATATTCCCACAACAAGTGGAGACATGGCTGGTAGCAGCTTGCCCACTTGAAACACATTCCTGAGGACCTCTCTCAACTTTTGGTCCTCAGGTTCATGCGACTGGTTTTGTTTCTGGTTTGGAACCCATACATCTTGTTTATTAAAGCCGTGCCGTTCTCCAAACCAGCTAATGGAAACGCACATATTTTGCATTTACCACCTTTTTCTTTTTTTGCAACATTTAAAAAGTCTGCTTATAATGTGCATGACAATTAGATGGAAACAAGGCTACTGATACACATTATTCCTATACTCTGCACCGAATAAATCAGGGACCAGACAAGCTGAATATCCTGCCTATTAGGCTTTATATGTGCCTTACCTGTTTAAAAACTTAAGATTTTTGTCTATTTTTAGTAATTAGAGGGAGGCAGTTACAGTTCAAATGAAGGGGCAAGGGGTTGCATCTTGTCACTCACCCATGTTTGTGAAATACTCCCTGAAGATCAGCAGCAGCATCAAATTTGCAACTTTCAAGCTGCGATTTCACAACATGAGATCATTTCCCCACTTCACTTTGACACGTTTCACTGAATCACACACTTACGGCTGACAGCTTTTCCAAGACCAAAAAACACGCGAGCGACAGTGTAAAGCGGTGGTTCTCAAACATTTTTATGTCGAGGACCACTAAAGTGACACAAAGGGGCATTAACTACTATTCCATAGCAGATACGTTCACTCTCAGTTTGATTCATTGGATTTGTTAACAAGAAGAAAAATATCACTTAAACATAGACTTATCCTTTAAACACGCAGCCGTACAAGAGGTTTAAAATAGTGAATAATATGTGGAGGCGCTGTCCCACAATGCAGCAGGAGCAGGCACAGTGTTATTAGGCCTGATTACTGACAGTCGGTGGTGAGCGTCTGCAGAGTCCGAGAGTCTGTGTCGCCACTGTTTGACCAACAGGAGCTGACCAAAGAGCTGAGCCTGCAGTTCACACACAGCTCTGCATGTGAGTGTGTGTGTGAAGCCATTTGGTGGTTTTGGGAAGCTGAACCACTTTGACCTCAGCATTGCTCCGTTTGAGTGTCAACCGCTCGCTGCAGAGTTCCCATGATGCTCCACACTCCTGTCTGTGCGTGTGTGTGGGAGAGCAACATTTGCTGTGGTGGAAACTGTGAGTGCAGTCTGTTGGCTTGGCAGGGGAAACCCTCTGTGTGTTTTCTTGTACCTCTGACTTAGCGACGACTGGTTTCAGTTCAGACTTGGAGAGTGAGGACATTTCACCCTGTCAAATTTTCGTCCCCTTCCTGTCCAGTGAAAACAATATATCTCCAGATGTGGTGATGTTGAATGTTTCTGATAAACTGCAGGATGAAGATTTACTTTATAGGCTGTGAAAATCCTCCTCCTTCAGCTGAATATTTAAACCCACTTGGATCAGCTGCATCGTCACAAAGCTGAAAACGGTGTGTTTCTATGATTTTTAGAGATATATGGTTCTCACAGGACAGCGAGGCTATGAACATCTTATAGACCATGATGCATTGCTCTACATCAAACTACTCAAGAGGATATAAAGGAGTTAAATGCAATGTACACATTAATGCAGTCGAACTATAATAATGCAGAAACAACAGACATACTCAAGAAACACTGACAGGGAACATTTTACTACAACACGAGTACTTTTACTTTGACAGAGAATAATATTTATTTGCAGAGAATTTTTTCAAAAAAAAGTTACAAAGTGCTTTAACAAATGGAAAAAAAACAAACACATAAAAACCATATACATCATAAAAGCAAAAAAAACACACTAAGAGACTGAAATACACGTTTAAAATAAATATAAAATGTAGATAAATTGAATCGGGAAAGGCGCTCTTAAAAAAGTGTGTTTTAAGAAGGGACTTAAATAGTTCACTGACTCAGCCGACCTGATTTCTAATACATACTTTAACATTAGTGGAGTGTTTTCACAGCATGGTATTAGGACATTTACGAGGAAGATAGAGCAGGAAAAGTAAAGCATCACTTTTTGTTGACTTGGTGTGCTGACATTAGCATATTGTTTCAGAGTATTGTTTCATTTCCAGTTACTGGTTCTTGCATGTTGTATGTTATCGGTAGCATAGGTGTCATTTACACCGGGGCCACCGCATTTCGAAATGACTGGGTTTTTCGGCTTTTACCAACAATCTGGATTCACAGTGTCAATCATGACTAAGGGGAACTAAATATAAATACCGTATGATAAAGAGAATCAGGTTTGACTGGTGAGATTCTGCAAAAGCAATCGTGGGTAAACAAACAGGTATACCGGGTAAATTAAATTTTAATTTATTTTTTAAAACGGTATTTAAATGTCTTTTTATATTTCTTCATGTTTTTTTTATGTTTTATGGAAAGCAGTTTGAATTGCCTTGATGTTTAAATGTGCTATCCAAATAAACTTGCCTTGCCTTATCTTGCTGTTGGGTGCCAATTGATTGGCACTAAAGGACCAGCACTAAAGGTCTGCATGCTGGTGCAGGGGTTAGCATAGCAAAAAGGTTCTGGGTTCAAGTTTGTAAATGTTGCTTGCACCTTTCTTTGTGGAGTTCGCATGTTCCTCATTCCAAACACATGCAGGTTAAGAGGTTCACTGGAGCCCTTAGGTGTGAACGGTTGTTTATCTCATCAGCCCTGTGATGCACTGGTGACCTGACCAGGGCACACCCCACCTCTAAGCTAAAGCTGGGACTGCTCAAGCCCCCCGTGACCCTGCAAAGGATAAAGGTTATAGATAATGGGTGTGTCACAAGAGAGAAAGTGGCTTCTCTGGGCTTCCTGGGATTTGTTTAGACTAGATTTGTGACCATTTCACAGACCTCTTTTGTTGGTGAACATTATCTGCATATGAGAGCCCCCCACCCCCAGGTTAACCTCTTCTTGTTCCTCACATGGGCAATAGCCATGCATTATTACTACCAGTTCATCTCCCAGCATTAATCCTGTGTCATATTTGTTTTGTGCTCACAGAGTTTTTGGCAAATTCATGTGAGTCAGCTGTCAGTAGAGCTGCAAGGATTACTCGATTAGCTGTCAACTTTTAAAATTAGCGGCAATGATTTTGATAATCGATTAAACAGTTTGAGTACATTTATTTCCTTAAATGTGAATGTTTTCTCATCTCTGACAGTAAACTAAATATATATTTGGGTTGTGGACAAAACAAGACATTTGAGGACGTCATCTTGGGCTTTTTAAAAATTTTATAGACCAAACAACTTTTATGTGTTGAACCCCTTTTGGCATTGAATGTTAGTGCACATTGTTTTTTATTGGCCTTTAAATGTTGGTTAAAATACCCGGATGGTGTTTGTGTTTCTTGCCACCAGTGGTCTTCCATACTAGCTGTAACCCGCAGCCCCAGATCCTCCCATGCTAAATCAGCGGCCAGTGAAATATGTGTTGCAAAGTCCAACATTTGACACAGTTTTGTCCTTCAGATGTTTATTCGACTCTACTCCAGCTGCTCACAGTCTGTCTGTCCCTTGTGAAACATGTGTTGTGCAATGTAGCACTATCTGCTTTATGTTTGTGTGCACTGTGTCTGGCAAGTGTCTATTTATAGCTCTTCGGCCAGGCGCCATTCATCCACACAATGCCAGTCTGTGTGGATCTCCGCTGCAGTTTCATTTCCAGTTCACAGTTCAGCTTACACCTTGTACCTTTACACAAAGTCAGGATGCTCTGACCCCATCAGAGCATGCCGGAGAGCCTGAACGATGAATCCTCCATGCACGCGGCGCCAAAGTAAGTCACAGACTGGTCTGTGCTTGGACCAATCCTATTCACCTTATGTGTGCTTCCTTTAGGCAATATTATCAAGAAACATGCCACAAAGCTTCATTGTTATGCAGATGATACCAAATTATATCTGTGTGTTTAAGCCAGGACGTGAAAACCTGGATGACCTGCAATTTTCTTCTCTTATACTGAAGGTGTGGCCCAAACACCTCTGAGATGCATTATCTACAGATATAGTTACTGTAGATGGCAACACCCTGTCCTGATGCTCCACTGTGAGGAATCTCAGAGTTATCTTTGATCAGGATCATAGACTGTATAAAAGAAAATTACATAGCCACCGTGACGTCACCCATTGATTGGCCGTTGCGATGTTGGATTTTTGGAACCTGAAGTGACCCTATTTAGGCAACAGACGGTGGGACTAGCCAGCTTAGTTAGCAAGATGCATCTGTAATTGATGTTAACTATGTTATTAACCAGGATGCTAATTTTGGCTAGTGAGAAACAGAATGACAAACAGCTGACTCCAAAGAGTGTGTTTTAGTACAACCAATACCAGTAAAATCCCATGGTTCTCGATTCCTATTCGATACCACAGTTAAAAACAAAAACAAAACAATAAATCCCATGTACTCCTTAAATAAAACATTACAAAACATGTAACTGCGGTGAGAGGTGATTTGATATACTATATATATATATATACATATATATAAATGAGCAAACTGTTGACATCACAACCTTGCACTGTGCATGATTAATTATTAAATTAAATTGATTTATTAGGGAGTGTTACCTTGTGATGCGAAGCTGCAGTGAAAAAGCAGAAAAGACAGATGCATATTATGTTGAACTTTGAGAGTTCATCCCTCGCATACCCCCCGCAACCCCAGTCCCTAACTCCGCCTACTGTAACAGGCACATTGGACAGACAATCAGTTCTCAGAGCTGCAAACGGCATCGTCGTCTCTGGTGATTATCAGGTGATCAAAATGTCTGTCTAAATTAGCTCTCCAACTGTGAGAAATCAAGGGTTCGACACAGGGCTAAAGAAGGTAACGGCCGCAAAACTAACTTCCACGGTTTCCATACTCTTCTCTATTTGTTGACTGGAGGCAGAGCTGCAGCTGCAGCTTGGTCGCAATTTCCATGTGTGGATCTCTGGTACCTTCTGTAAAACGAGTATCGACACGTTTTCACTTGCCTCTTGTGTATCGGTTCTTGTGACATCCACCCCCTAAAGCATACCCTGCTTTATCGTCACTTTTCCTCTAAATGTGACCATAAATCACTAAATGAGCATCATGCTGTGTTGAAGAATACTTGAAAGTAGCGATTGAGACCATAAACTCATTGGAGTCAAGTGTTTAGAAGATGTAGCCACATTTTCTAATAGACTCCAATGCAATCAGACATTTTTTTTTCATCCAGTGGAGTCGCCCCCTGCTGGTCATTAGAAAGATAGCAGGTTTAAGTCACTTCCACATTGTCTTCACTTTTCAGGTCCTGAGGTTGCCGCTTGACCAGAATATGTCCTTCAACTCCCACATAAAACAAACTTCACTGACTGCCTTCATTCACCTCCATAACCCAGCGGGTCGAGGCAGTTGGCTGTAATGAGCGATGTCCAGGTGGTTCAGTGTGTCCAGTTTCCTGTTGGCTGCAGAGTGAGCTGAGGTCACACACTCATTTAAATGTACCGAAGTGACCTGGATTTTGTAGAAACTCAAGCTAGAGACCTTTTTCTGGTTTTGTTTTGCACTTGCTGTTTGTTGCTGTGTGCTTTTGAACTTTCACTCATTTGAATGAAATGTGCTTTAAATATAACATTTATAGCCTAACATTGCCAGTTTAGTGAATAACTGTATTAGTCCATATCTGTTTCTATAATGCTAACACAGGTAACCTTTTCTTAAAACAAAGTCATGTTTGTGTGAACCTCGCAACTCTTTGGTAAATCTCCATGTCAATGTGTTTATTTTCCCCTTTTTCTGTTCCTTTCACTTTTATTCTCTCTCTCTCTCTCGGCCTGTCTCTGTGGTCATGACGTCACGCGGTCCTCCTCCCTCCCGTCTCCAAATGTCCCTGGACGAGGAAAGTTCTTCAGAGAGAGGGGGCAGACAGAGAGCCAGAGGAGGGACACAAAAACAGAAATCAAGCAGAGACAGATCTTCGTCTTCTTCTTCCTCTGTAGTTTTCTCTCCTCTGGTGTTTTGTAGTCATGCTGGACACGCTCACCTTCCTCCTGCAGAAGCTCTTCCTCCTCGCCCACATCAAGCTTTCCAGCCTTCTGCCTCCTCCGGGCAAAGAGTGCGGAGACCCGCCGCTCACCAGGCGCTGTGACCGGGATGAAGCTCCTGCGCAGCCCGCCGGAGCTCCTCAGAAGTTCCAGCGGGGAGACCTGCTGGAGGTCCCCCGGACACTCTTCATCCACTTCGGCATCTACCTGGGCGACAACCGGGTGGCGCACCTCATCCCGGACATCCTGCCAGTGGTGACCGCCGACAGCCGGCAGATCCAGGCGATGGTGACCAACACGCGGCTGGTGCTCGGGGTGCTCGCCAAGCGCGCCAGCATCCGCGTGGACTCGGTGGAGGACTTCGCGTACGGATCAGGGATCCTGCTCAACGCCATGGACCGGGCAGTGGGCCGGAGCCCGCTGTCCGGAGAGGAGGTGGCCCGGCGTGCGGAGCGGCTGGTCGGCGCCGTGTCCTACAGCCTGCTGTGGAACAACTGCGAGCACTTCGTCACCTTCTGCCGCTACGGCACGGCGCAGAGCCTGCAGACCGACAAGGTGAGAATCCGGAACCGGGTGGCGCTTTTTACACGTGCTTTAACAGTTGTTACGCGCGGGACTGCAGGCAGATGCTTTGATCTTGCGCGCGGAAGTTAAATCGATCTAAAGTTCTTCCCGGTTTCTGCTTTTCACACTGATGCACTTTGAGCATTTTCACACCGGCCACGCAGAGTGACAGCAGTTTGTTGTGGTGCAGAGCGCCGCGGACAGATGGAGTTTCCTCACCACAGCAAATCATTAGCTGTTCTTGCGTGGTTTAAACGTCATAATGGAGACAAAGAAGCAACATAGGCCTCTATTTAATCTGAAGACGTTTTTAAAAAGCTCCATCAGTGGAACATTCAGGATTACTTTGCATCTTAATTTCCTGAATGTTGCCTTTGTGTTTCCCACCTGCTATAATCACATTTATTACACAATCACAAAAATCTATATAAACTCATCTCGGTGCATCTGAAGGTGCAGAACTTTTTATTCTGGTTTAGTGAAGCGACACCAACGCGTGCGTTTTTACGCACCCCCTGAGCTTAAACAGAGGGTGGCCTGCTGCAGTGTGCCGGACCGTGCAGCCTCGTAAACTGCACAAAGTCTCAAAGAACCAAAGCGCAGACTGGTCTGTTCTGGATTAGGTTGTAATTGTAGTCTGTTCGCGGGCTGCTGTCGAGATCTGTGAAGGTGTTTCTGTTTTCTGCATCAGGTCTGAAAGAGAATGTGGGGGAGGTTTGGGGGAAGCGTAAAAGAACAGTTTGTGGAAGTCGGATTAAAACCAGATCAGGCGACAGAGACATTAAAGTGGATCACAGTCTGCATATGACCTTGCATGCAGGAAACCACAGATCAGTGAAATGTGCAGAACTATTTGGGGCATTGTTCCTGTTATAAAAGTGTCTGATGTCTTAAGACATCTGTTTTACAGAATCCTTAAATTAAAAAAGTAACTATAAACTCATCACAGATGTTCTACAAGCAGATGTGGGGTTGAACTGATTTACTTTACTTGATTATCTCAATTTTCGGCTCCTTTATAGGCTACTTCCTCTTCACTGCTCATCAGTACTTGTACTGTGCTACAGTTACCTGACACCTATTATTATACTTTTCAGATTAAGATTGTGTATAAAAACATATGATGGACTTGCAAAATACAGATTTGAGTAAAGGTCAGTTCCCAAACTTGTCAGAGTGATGGGGCTGGAATACTTTAAGTACATTCAGCTTATAATACTAATATACTTTCAGTTTTGAAAGTATATAAGTTTACATTGCTGTGATGATTCTTTGACTTGAGTAAATTGTCTCAGTACTTCTTCCACCGTCTTATTGCTCAGGTGTAAAAGATTAAAATTTAAATAGAGGGTCTCACTCCGTCCTCTCCTCCACCTCAGCTTGAAGGTGGGAGTGTTTCAGCCTGTGAGACTGTTTTTAAAAGAGAGGAAAATCTGGGCCTCTCCTCGGAAAAGTCCAGAGCGAGAACAAGAGCTACATTCAGACCGGAGCCCCCTGCCAGAAACCAAAACCGCAGCAGCAAGTCGGAGTCACTCTCGACTGATGATGATGATGATGAAGGAGGGCAGCGGAGGCTCCTGCACTCTGAGCCCCGGTTTGTGCCTCGCATCTGTCAGCATACATTCAGACGTAACCATCACCTTCTCTAAAAGATAATCAACCAGCGATGTTTGAAAAAGCCAGAAGGCCATTTAAAGGCCATAAAAAAAGACCTTTGACCCGTTTCCCAAGTTAAGACTTTGGTAGCCGGTGGGTTGCCATCTTTGTCTTGGTTTATAAGCAGAGGCACAGCTTCTATTAAATGTTTTTTTTTCTATCACTCAGCCGGCAGATTATTTCTTCATCCAGGTGGTTTGAAGGCGATTCTGACAACATTATCATCCAAATTGCCGTCTTGTTTTGTAGATGTTCAGGGACAAATAATATCATTGTGTGTCCTGTGGCTGCTTCACAATAAAAGCCCAGCCATGTTTGTCCAGTACCTTTAATGTGAAGTAGCAGCAGAAGGACGTGTTGTAAAACACCAGCTCTGATTCAGCTGCAGGAGAGGAAACAGTGGGGCTGATATCAAATTACAAACGCTAACACTGGGTTACACACAGTTTCCTGTAATCCCTCCTTCATTTATTTGAACCCAGTACAGCAGCACACATTAATCGACATTTAACATACTGTAAATGTGCCAGTGTTAGCCTACTGGCTAATTTTCAACTGCAGACCTTCGGCAAGATGTTTTGAAACCTTAAAAACGATAAAATATGCAGTATACAAAAAGTACATCAAGACAATATAAAAACAACAACAAAACAGAACACTGGCCCACCAACAGCTGGCGGGCCAGTAGGGGGCAGTCTTCCCTCTGGTCCTAATAATAAGATCCCAATGCCCCAGTGCATCGATGGGGACACTGGGAGCTGCCGTCCTTCGGATGAGATGTAAAACCGAGGTCCTGACTCATTGTGGTCATTAAAGATCCCATGGCCCTTGTCGAAAAAAGTACGGGGTTCCCCGGTGCCGTGTCAAAATTCCCAACCTGGCTCTCACCATCTGGCCATCTAATCATCCCCCCTCAGGAATTGGCTCAATGTTTCCTCCCTCTTTGCCTCAAGCTGATGTGTGGTGAGCGTTCTGGCGCTAAAATGGCTGCCGTGCATCACCCAGGTGGGTGCTGCATATTGGTGGTGGTTGAGGTGAGTCCACCTCACTTCCCTGTAAAGCGCTTTAAGTATCTATGATAAAGCACTTTATACATGTAATTCATTATTATTATGCTTATAATAAACAACAGGAAACGCCCAGAAACAGTAAAACACCTCTCCATTTAGACACAGCTCGCCATGCAAATGACACAAAGCAACAACACACAACCTACTTTTGTTACATGCAAATAAGCAGGACCACAATAAACAGTACACATGAAATAAAATGCATCAATCATTATGTTGGTCTTATCAAGGTGCAGCAAAGCTGGCCGCTGGCAACAGGCGGAGGACATGAGACATGTTAGCAGCAGGTTAAATAGTAACAACAATAAAAATAAAATGTGCAATGTACTATTTAGTTTAGAAATGTTCACGTTTGACTTTTCAAAAGCCAGGCCACAAGTCTTTGTGTGAAGGTGATGTAATTTAAACACATTAAACAGCTAGTGCAGAAAAAAAGCAAAGCTGAAAATGAGGTTCACAAAAATCTGCCTTCAATATGATGAACACTTTCCTAAAAATCCATTTTACTAATTTTTCATCCAGCTTTTATCTCAGCAGACTTCAGTTTGCAGCAGGAGTCAGCACAGCTCAAAGTTCAGCTAATTCAAAGTTGGCCAGACTTTATGAACTAGTTCATTTTAAGCACAGTTGTGCAGATTATATATTATATATAATATATATTACGTTTTAAGGCAGAACACTGGCAAGAAAGAACCACAGTTGGACGTTCGACTCTAAACACCATCACGTTTGGTGTGCGGACGTCTTTCTGAGTGAAGGAACGTGGCCGGGGGGGGGGGCTCGGCCTCCTGCAGCACAGAGAGCTTTCCCTCATCGAGTTTCACTTCCTGTAATTGCTAACCTAAACATTTGACCTGCCTGCAGTCCAGGAGCCGAGTCTGCTTCTCAGGTTCATTAAAGGGGAGAGAGGGGGATGTGGGAGCCAACGTGAGCTCTTACGGGGGCCTCAGGGGGCCCAACGTAAAATAAACAACAGGTTAATATATATTCTTGATGCTTTTGCGAGACGTTAGCTCAGTGAGAGACGGGAATATTTAAAAGGGCACAGACAGAAATCATGGTCTTCATCAGCGGAGGGTAGTGGCTCATTTCAACACTTTAAGGACTTCTTGTTGTTTGCATTTAGCTTCAAGGTTAAGCATCAGTTTGCGCTGGGTGAGAGGAAGCCCATTAATATTGATGATTAGTATATTTGTTTAAGTTGTCGAAATTACAATCAAAAATCTAATTTATTTTTCATTCAAACTGACGATTTAAACGTTTCTCTTCTTGCAGTTCTGTGAGTGGCTGAAGTCGCTGATCCAGGACCAGCGTAACATTGTCTTGACGGCGCTGCTGGGACTCCTGTCCATGGTGTGTTTGGGAATATCCTCCTGCACCGCCCTGCCCACCCTCCTCATCCCCTTCACGCTGTGGATGTGCAGCTAGAAGCTCGGCGTGAGCGTTTGGGACTCACCGCTGGTTCAATTTAGGCAGAGCCGCCATGTTGGAAGACTGACAGCAATAATGACTCAATCTAAACACTCTTGTAGTAGTTAAGAACAGACAGAAGAAAATCAGCGTTGTTAGTCTGAGCAACATTAGCAACCAGGACTGAACCAATAAAAAGAAATACATTAAAATGGCAGAAAAGACAAAAACATCACGTAGTCCCGCCCTCATGGTGGTGAGCGCTTAGAAACAACTTTAAAACAGTTAGAGGTAGTTTTTAAACTTTAAAACGTGGCGTTAAAGAGACCAAAGATCATGTAATAAGCTGCAGCTTTTGTTTTGAAGGAGTCATTTTAGGAAATAACCTTTGTTGTCTTCCAATATGGCGGCTTGTCACTCGTCATCGTTTCACCAACATCACATGACACGTCTGGAAACATAAAACCACAGAGTTGGAGTGAACAGTTTTAAAAGTGTTTCTTCGGATGGACTCGTAATATTTCACTTTTACATAATGTGAACTGTCTTTTAAAGAAGACACCGGTAAAAGCATCACAGCTGTATTCAGGCCTGATTGGCTGCACAATCTGTCCAATCAGGCCAGTTTATGTCATTTCAACTTGAATGAGACGTTTCAGGTCTCTGACATATAAAATAATGAACTTTTATTTACCCAGCAGTCTTAAACTGCTTCCTTTAAACCTTAAAACCTGCCTTTTTTTGAGTTCATTTGGAGAAAATTTAAAACTTTTCTGACTCTTCAAGGAGCCTGAAACTAAGGTCGACTTACTAGCTTTTCCCAGAGCTTTTAACTGCATCTCAAGGCCTTGAAAGCCCTGGAAAATCTTGTATACTACTGTTTCCAATGTCTAGAATGAACACACAACACGTTTTAACACATTTACACTGAGAAACTCTGACTCTGTGGCGGCCATCGTGACGGTACTAAAGCACACGGGACACTTCCTTTACATCCAGAATATCTCTGCATAACCCCTCTGCACTGTGAAGCTCTTCTGTAAATATCTGTAGATATCCTTTCACAACCTGATTGTTCTCTAACAGTCACAAACTTTTGTACAGAATTTATTTTTTATGACCCTGTAACACTTTATACTCTGTTTCGTATGTAAATAAAGGAAGTGGAATTAGGAAGGACTTGTTGAACTCTGTGACTCTGAGACGTTAAAAGTGACTCAATGATATGAGTCATCATCAGTGAAGAAGAGCAACAAGCAGCAAGTTTTGGTTTTGTATTGAAATTCAACTTTTGTTTGCTCCCCTCAGTAATTTCTTGGTAAATGAAACCATTAATTCGTCTGAACTCCACATTCAGTTTGACAATTTTAATTGAATGGTTTTCTTTACAAATTCAAATGGTTACAAATAATATTTGAAAAATCTTTGATTCAAACAGAATAATCCTAAATGAACTCTGATATTTACATTTTTATTATTCTATTAGTAATAAAGCCATAAATAAGTGACATTTAAATTCCTTTACAGCAACATATTATTCGTTTTAGCCAAACATTTAGCTAAATACACACAGATTATAACCCTCTACTGCTGCACACATGGTTTTTCATAAAATAACAATTTCATCCTATTTGGTTGAAGGATTAAGGCCTCTGATAATGTATCAATTATCAAAATGGTCACTGCCCCACCGAGGAGGTGTAGTGTTGCCTCTGTGCTGTAAGGGCAGTAAGATACCAAGGAAACTGATCCAAAATATTAAGTAAAATAAGCATTAATCTGTGTTTCCTGTTCAGAACATTGTGCAGCAAGCACAGTTTTAGTCATTGTTTTGTAACAGATTGTGCAGAAAGTCCATCAAACTAACAGCAATGCTTCTTTAGAGGCTCATAAACATGTTATCTCCATTTAAAGATGCAAAAGATTACCCCCCCCCAGGATAAGCCACAACACAATGTATTTTGAAGGAATTTAAAACATGTGGGGGGAGGGATTAAAGTTTATTTCTGAAGTATCAGGTTTTTATTCCAGATAATTTTTATGTAAAGAGAATTAATTTGTGTTCATTGGGGGTTATTTGGTAGAGTGAATTACATATCTGTATAAATTACATAATAAAATCATATTATATCATAATAATACATTCGGTATACTATATTTTAAATTAGATTTTGTGTACCAAACAATCACCTTGTTGAAGTTTCTTAGATGTAAAATGTTTTACATTTCAGGAAAGTTTAAACGGTCTTACTCAGGGAAATTTAGTTTAGACTCCTTTGCAACTGTGACCTTCATCTCCCTCTACTGGCAGACTTTAGGAACTACAGCAGCATGAACAGCAGGTGGTGTCCTGCACAGAGTGCGTTCACAGTGCAGAGCAGTGACCTGACACACTGAGTAAGCTTGTGAACACAGAAACAACAACAACAAAAAAACACCTTTTGAATTAAACTTCTTCAGCAGTTTCAGCATTCTTCAGACACCCAGAGGTCAGAGGTCATGTCTCAAGTATGTTTTAGGACACACAGTTGTGATGTCATAAACCTTGCAGGAAGGAACAACAAAAGGACTTTCATACTGAAGTAGTGAGAGTTATTTATACTCCATCAGCAAGGCTATAAATGTCTGAAATGCTGCGTTGACCTTGTCTTTATCCGTCTCATAGTCCTTTCCCTCTCTGTGCTGCTGTTGAGAAACTCAGTGTGTGAAGTTAATTGAGAAATGGTCACAGTGAAGTTGCTTAATTGTAATAATCCTCAGCTCTCTATTGTTCACAGATTTACGTGATTCAGCAAAATTCTGAGAAAGTCTTAGCTGCCTCCCTGAGCTCTGGCTGCTTGTGAATAAAGTACCTTTACCTTACATTCCTACTTTCACCACACTGTCTGATGCACTTCATATGTGGTACTTGTACTAACTTACTTGGACTGCATTACATTTGAGAGTGAAAAAACATCAAACTGTTTCACTCCACCACATGTCTTTGATAACTTTAGCTACTTCTTACTTTGCAGATTTAGATTATAATGACAAAATATTATTAACATGTAAATTATGATAAACCGTGTTATAGATTAAGCCACCCAGTAATTAAATAAAATGTAAATTAGCTTCACTTTTACCAGCTGCAACACCAAAGTGATGAACGCATAAATGCGTTACTAAGTATAATCCAATAATATAATATACGTTATTCTGAAATGAGCCATTCTGCATTGGGAGTATTTTTAGTAGCCTGCTTTAAGTATATTTTAATGTTGATACTTTTTTTCATTTTTACTTGAAAGCAGGACTTTGTAACTGAAAGTTTTTCTGCACTGTGGGTTTGCTGCTTGTACCTGTGTACTGCTCACACTGAACTAACTTGAAGTAGGTTTGAAGTTTTTCACTTACTGACCCTTTAAGCTGCCATTTGAAATGTTGTTTCTAAACCTTTGGTACTTTAAGTATACAGTATTTTGACAGTAACACTTTTGTACTTTACTTAATTGAAATTTTGAACGCAGGATTTTTACTTGTATTTCAACGCGGTGATATTACTAGTGTACCTCAAGTAAATGGCGTGAATACGTTTTTGTCTGCGTTTTTTTATAGGTTTATTATTATTATTATGATTTTATTATATTTTTATGCGAAGGTTTTTGTCTTGTTATTTTTCTTCTTCTTATTTCTCATAACATTTGATTGTTTGTGCACATCTGTCAAATCTTGTGGATGGTCTTGAGCAGACAGCTGAGACACCATCCGTAACTGATGAAATATATAAAACTAGATCAGAACAGAAACCTGGACAATTCAAACAGAGGTAACCATATAAACAGGTAAACTGTTTAATACTTGAAACATTGCTTTTCACTAAACTTAGCGCAGGAATTCACCGCCCCCTTTGGCATGACGTCATTCTCCTGAGCAGGTGTGTTTTTAACAATGTTCACTTCTAGAAAAGCTGCTTGTTCACTATATTTGTAGCTAACTCTCTGCTAAAACTGCTGCTTTTCTATGACCTTCAGCTGCTGAGGACTAAAGCCACACAGCTCTGATCCTGGACCAGCCGCGGCAGCATTAACTAATCCCTCCCAGCCGGAGAATAAAAACCACACGGTGACGGCTTCGCTTTCCTTCTCTCGCCATGTTTCCCCTGCAGCTGCTCGCCCTGCTCTTCATCTCCACGCAGAGACACGATGCGAAGGACAAGAAGAGGCCGGCAGAAGAAGAGGAGGCAGATGGAGAGACAGTGGGGAGGACAGACAGGAAGTGCGAGCTGAAGCTCCAGAGGGGAGACCTGCTGGAGGTCCCCAGGACTCTGTTCACACACTTTGGGATTTACCTGGGGGGAGGCAGGTGAGTCTGAAGCTTCAGTGATGCTGATGTTATTACTGCCAACAAGTCCTCCTCAGAAAGGACGTTTAAATCTATTTTGTGCTCAAATTTGAGTCATGCTGAGCGAAATCCCTGCCTCTGTCTTTCTTTCTGTTTCTTCTCCTCCCTCTTCTTTCTCCTCCACTTGATTTCTTTCCTTTCCTTCTCCCCAGAGTAGCTCATTTCATCCCCGACATCATGCCCGTCATCTCCAGTGACCAGAGTCAAATCAAACAGATGGTCACCAACACCAGGCTCCTCCTGGGAGTACTGGCCAAGGTACCAAAACATCCAGTCTGCTCATCCCACTATCTGCTCTGTGAGGCATGATCTTATCTTAGCAGGTCCAGTTTGACATTTTCTTTGGGACGAGATCTTCAGAAGGTCTTTACAGCTATTTAGCTGAAACTGCACCAGTTTGTGGGGATGTGATGAGTGTTCAGTGCAGCTGCTCTGCTGTGCTTTGTTAGACAAATGCATTTATACAGACATTTCATTTGTGCAGTGGCAGTGGTGGAAGGAGAAATCAGATCCTTTAATGTGACAACTGAACAAACTCCATCTGCTGAAGGAGACAGTGACATGTGGTTTACAGCTAAGAGCTGACCTTGAGTTACCCTAAGATAGTTGGGGGGGGGGGGGGTTCATGGCTTCAGATCATCTGCAGAACAAGAGGAAAGAAATTGGGAAAGAAATAAGTAAGAGCTCCGAGGACAGAGGGAAGGTAGGAAGAATGAAAGAAGCAAAAAAGCAGGGAGGAAAGAAAGATGAATAAAAATCTGAATCTACCAGCATGAACTCCAGGTGTAACAGAAATCCCAGGGAACAAACAGAACAATATCAAATAGAAGAAAAGTAGAAAGTTTTCAAAATGGAGGCGCTCCAGTTAAGTAGCAGAACCTCTGATCTATGACAGCAGGTCAAGTATAAATGTGTTTTCTCCTCAGTGTGGCAGTGTGAGGGTGGACTCAGTGGAGGACTTCGCCTACGGATCACAGATACTCGTCAACACCATGGACAAGGTGATGGAGGCTTTCACTTAGAGATGCTCAAACCAGGTGCAGGTGGCGCTTTGCTGTTGCTGCTGTTACTCCAGTAAATATGTGTACTCAAGTAAAAGTAAAAGCAAAGTAAAAGTAGCAATACAATAATGTTGAAATGCTTCTCTAGAGGTAAAAGACCAGCATGTGAACTCTTACTGTACTTAAGTAAAAATACTGAAGTACTAACAAAAAAATACTTGTAAGACTTTTAAGAAGTAATTATGCAGAATTACCCTTTTCAGATTTAATTAATACTAGTGTATTATTATGTAAGTCATTTTTTATAGCTGCTCAAGTTGGAGATAATTTACAGCCTTTGGTAGTTTGATGTATAGATGAAGAGCAGCAGTAGTGATGGAGTAGGAGTAGCAGTAGTACGGCAGTAACAGCAGCTAACTACTTGTCCTCGCCTGCGTACAGGTGTGCAGCCGAGCGGCGCTACAAGGGGAGGAGGTGGCCAGGCGGGCAGAGAAGCTGCAGGGCCACGTTCCCTACAGCCTGCTGTGGTACAACTGTGAACACTTCGTCATGTACTGTCGCTACGGCACCGCCATGAGCTTCCAGACGTTTCAGGTGACACTGCACAACGAACAGTCAGACTGAAGGAGAAGAGTACTACTGTACATACACAGAGTAATATACTGTATATACACAGAGTAATATACCGTATATATATATATAGAGTAATATAATGTATATACACAGAGTAATATACCGTATATACACAGACTAATATACCGTATATACACTGAGTGATATACCGTATATACACAGTCTAATTTACCGTATATACACGGAGTAATATACCGTATATACACATACTAATATACCGTATATACACAGACTAATATACCGTATACACAGACTAATATACCGTATATACACGAAGTAATATACCGTATATACACAGACTAATTTACCATATATACACAGACTAATATACCGTATATACACAGACTAATATACCGTATAACAGACTAATATACCGTATATACACGGAATAATTTACCGTATATACACGGAGTAATTTACCGTATATACACAGACTAATATACCGTATATACACACAGACTAATATACCGTATATACACAGACTAATATACCGTATATACACACAGACTAATATACCGTATATACAGACTAATATACCGTATATACACGAAGTAATATACGGTATATACACAGACTAATTTACCATATATACACAGACTAATATACCGTATATACACAGACTAATATACCGTATACAGACTAATATACCGTATATACACGAATAATTTACCGTAATATACACGTGATATACACACAGACTAATATACCGTATATATACACAGACTAATATACCGTATATACACAGACTAATATACCGTATATACACGGAATAATTAACCGTATATACGGAGTAATTTACCGTATATACACACAGACTAATATACCGTATATACACACAGACTAATATACCGTATATACACAGACTAATATACCGTATATACACACAGACTAATATACCGTATATACACGGAATAATTTACCGTATATACACGGAGTAATTTACCGTATATACACACAGACTAATTTACCGTATATACACACAGACTAATATACCGTATATACACAGACTAATATACCGTATACACAGACTAATATACCGTATATACACGGAATAATTTACCGTATATACACGGAGTAATTTACCGTATATACACAGACTAATATACCATATATACACAGACTAATATACCGTATATACACGGAGTAATATACTGTGTATACATTGAATGATATACTGATATACACAGTAAAGCTGTACTGCTGTTCTGTAGCTGCTGCAGATTAATGCTGATCCCAGATCAGACCTGCCTCCATTGTAACCCAGTTAAGCCTCCCTGTTGCAGCAACAGTCACCTGAATGAACGCTCTGTTGTTTCTGTGGTGTACTTACTTCCCACCACTGACCGTCTCTAGGTGTGTGAGTTGGGAAATTCCTTTCAGACCATCTATATACTGCTGCTTACATCATATAACAGCACACAGACACTATTTGCCACTATTTTAGGCAGCGTCAACACACATTGAACACAGACTACACTGATAAGTGCAGAGGAAAAAGGCATCTCATCTCATGAATGATTCTCTAAGAGTAACAGAAGATTTACGATTATGATTGAAGTCATTCAGATAGCAGCAGAACAAGATATTAACAGTGTAAGCTGTTCCTATGTTGATCCCTCATAGAGGAAATTGATTACTGATAGAAATGATGTAGGGATTGACGCTCACTCTGATCTGCAACATTAAAGTAAGACAGTGTACTGACTCCATCTAGTGGCTAACTATGGTTCTAACTTTACACTCTGTTATTGAGTTACATTTCTTTCTGATTGCTTAGGCACATTTTTTGAAACTATGGGTTACTTTTGCAAAACTCTGCACACAAACCACAAAACCTTATAAACAAAAACACCAGACAAAACTCTTTATACTAAATTGGGTTTTTGCACCAACACAATACACACCAACAATCTTTGAACATATACAAAGCAGCTACAAACTGATTAATGAAAACACTTGAGTTAACCAATATGTGTGAACTATATATGTAAACACTTGGTGTGTGTAGGGTAAAGCAGTTTGCAGAAAAGCGTTGTCACGCAAACACACCGGTGTCTAAATGTCTGAAGTATAGATGTGCATACTGAACACAACACACGGTCAATGAATACAAGTCAAAATGTTCTGTAACACTCAAGCAAAAGGTCAGTAGAAGAAAACAAAAACATCTGAGCTAGAAACAGAGAGACTTTGTGGGTCTGACCTCAGGATTTCATCCACATCACATGCAGCGTTTGAATTATCTAAACATTTTTTCATAGATTTAGCAAAACTAGTATTTTGGAAAGTTTGTTATAAAATTACAAACAAAGTACATTTACTTAAGTATTTTCATTTCATGTCACTTTCTACTTCTACTCCTCCACATCTCAGAGGGAAATATTGCACTTTTTACTTCACCACATTTAATTGACGGCTTCAGTTACATGAAGAGTTTGTGAAATATGATGTTTGTTATGAATCTAAGTACCAAACAGTTTCTACAAGTACAGCTGAAACTATTAGTTGATTGACAGAAATCTATTTGGTCACTCTTTTGCTGACGTATTTCAATTTCTGTTTCTCGTGCCAGCAACCCCAGACCAGCATTACCATACTTATATTACTTTTTACTGTTGACACTGAAGGTGTTTTAAAAGCAGGTACTTTTGTACTTTAACTCAGGGAGGCCTTCAGGATGTGCATACTTTGTCCACCACTGCAAATATCACAAGGATATTGTGATATAGTCGGTGTGGATACAAATATTTCTTCCTTTTAATATCACAATAAACATTTTTTCCATCGCTCACACCCCCTCTTTTCATCTTCTCATCTTCATCAGTTCTGTAAGACGGTGAGGAAGCTGTTGCTGAGTCGGCGTGTTGCCAAGGTGTCAGCGGTGCTGGCGCCGTGCCTGCTCCTCTACCTGGGAGCTGTGACCACCTGCTCCGTCCTGTTGGCCGTCCAGCTGCCCTTCCTCATCTGGATGGCCTCGTAAACATGCACACACACACAACACACACACACACACACACACACACACACACACACACACGCTTACAAGCCACTTTATTAGGAACACCTTGCTAGTACCGGGTTGGACCCTCTTTTGCCTTCAGAAGTGCCTTAACTCTTCGTGGCATACTTTCAAGAAGGTGTTGGAAACATTCCTCAGAGACTTTGGTCCATATTGACATGATAGCGTCACACAGTTGCTGCAGATTTGTCGGCTGCACATCAGTGATGTGAACCTCTCGTTCCACCACATCCCAAAGGTGCTCTGTAGGATTGAGATCTGGGGACTGTGGAGTCCACTGGAGTTCAGTGAACTCATTGTCATGTTCAAGAAACCAGTTTGAGATGATTTGAGCTTTGTGACATGGTGCATTTATCCTGCTGGAAGTAGCCATCAGAAGATGGTACACTGTGGTCATAAAGGGATGGACGAGGTCAGCAACAAGACTCATGTAGGCTGTCGTGTTCAAACGATGGTCAGTTGGTACTAAGGGGCCCAAAGTGTGCCAAGAAAATATCCCCCATACCATCAAACCACCAGCAACCTGAATCGTTTATACAAGGCAGGATGGATCCAGGCTTTCATGTAGTTTAGGCCAAATTCTGACCATCTGAATGTTGTAGCTGAAATCGAGACTCATCAGACCAGGAAACGTTTTTTCCAATCTTCTGTTCTTAGCATTCTGACATAGACCATCTGCTTCAAGGTTTGATGTGTTGTGCTTTCAGAGTTGGTATCCTGCATACCTTGGTTGTAACGAGTGGTTATTTGAGTCACCGGATATTTTCTCTCTTTCTGACCACTCTCTGTAAACCCTAGAGATGGTTGTGGTGAAAATCCCCGTAGATTAGCAGTTTCTGAAATACTCAGACCAGCCTGTCTGGCACCAACAACCATGCCACGTTCAAAGTCACTTAAATCCCCTTTCTTCCCCATTCTGATGCTCGGTTTGAACTGTAGCCAGTTGTCTGGACCACATGCCTAAATGCATTGAGTTGCTGTTGGATTGACTGATTAGCTATCTGCGTTAACAAGCTATTAAACAGGCGTACCTAATAAAGTGGCCGGTGAGTGTATAAAACATACTGCATGAAAGCAGGAGAGTGAATAAACTTGAGATGTGTCTGGAAATGTCAAGTACACGAGAATGATAAAAATGTAAATGATGAGTCAAATAAATGTAATATTTTTGGTTGATAATCCTGAGTTTGTTGTATTTATCCTGTGCTATTGTTATAGGATACAGTTTATTTATAAAGCAGTTTTAATCATGAAAAAGAAACATGCACACATTAACAGCTTATATTTTACACATCTTAAATCATGACTCACTTTTTATTCTGTACTGCTGTGTGGACGTAACACTTACAAAACTACAAGTTCCATCTTTATATTGCAAAAAAATACCTAAGGAATTGAATTTACCTAAAGAAATACATTTAATGTTCTTATTATAGTGAATTAGTATTAAATACTTTTATAGCTGTATGGCCAATTTATTGCTACTTTGTTTAAGTGACTGGAATAACTAAAAAACTAAACTAAAACTAAACTCTGTAGGTAGATAGAGGGTGTTGTATGCTGTTCAGATTGCAAAGCCCCTTTAGGCACATTTATGATTTGTTAAATTGGGTTATATAAACACAATTAACTTGATTTTAGTTATAAATTTGTGTCAGGGGAGCTTATAATTAAGAACTCAATTTCCCATGTGCATTTTCATGACAAATTCGTATGCATTTTTAAGCTCTGGGAAAACATTTGCCCTAATAAAAGTTCAGAACATTTCTTTCGGTGTTTATTTATTTTTTATTTTTTGCCTTCATTGAAGAAATAAAAGCAAACATATTGCCAGGGGATGAAATCATTTTATACAAACACAGTAAATTGAATGCTGGTGCTGCAGCTATTGGCATTCAATAGAAATCTAATCTAAAAAAAAAATCAAGTTTAATTTATTTAATTTTTAATTATTCTTTATATATTTTATTTGCTTTCAATTATTTTTTTTTCTATTAAATAATTAATTTTAGTTGAAACGTATCTACGTGTTGTCCCGCCCTCCGTGCTCCAGACGAACGTGCTGATTGGCTCAGAGGGCCTCGCCTTCATGTCAATCATAATGTCGGCCAGTTGATTTGACGCTCCAGGTAAGTTACTTTAATAGTAGAAACACGTTAACGTTATATATCTACTGTTCCTGAGATCTACTGTTACTGTTTGAGATTTTAATTCATCTCCGAAGAAAAACGTTTCGCTGTGAGGAGGAATGCCGACAGTCGGAGCCGGTAGGAGTTTATTCTTCGGTTGCTAGCTCAGTTAAAAACGGTTGGAAGAAGTTTTGCGGGGAAACCAAAGTTACCGTTACGTTACAGAGCCGCTAGCATAAAGGCTGCTGAGCTAGCTTTTAGCTTCTTCATGCTGTTGCTTAAAGTTAAACTATCTTCATTGATTATTTCTGACATTCTTATTAAAGTAGATCAAGCGTCAGCATTTATGTTTTGATAACGGATGTCTCCTTTGCACCGTCAGTGTTGGCCAAATACATAAAAAGAGGATTTAGGTTATATATTAGGTTAAAGCTAACTTAGCCAGCTAACGTTAGCTAACAACATTATCTTTTCAGATTGTGTTCTTTGGGAAACTTTTCACAAGTAAAAATAAAAGTAGTAATAATTACCACAGTGAGTGTGAATGTATGACTTATATACTGCAAGTGGATTTAAATCCTGATAGTTTTATCAGGAGTTTGTCTGTGTTGGGTAAAGAAAGCCTTAATGTTAATAAATCAAACTATGATGTGATGTCAAAGCAGGGTTTCAGGTTATAGTAAACTTAACTCTGGCAGGTTTTGGTCTTGTTGCAGTTGTAGTAATTGTGTGACATATAATGCAGAATGTAGATGTCTTCATTTATCCTAAATCAAAGTTAACCTACAGCCGTCAACAACACACAGTTGTGTTTGGTGTTTTTTTAGTTTGATGTATCTTCATTTACAATTTCTGAAATCTTATTAATGCAAGCGTTTGGATTCATATTTTGACTATGTATGTCTCCCTTTGCACTGTTAGCATCGGCTAAATAACACGAAAAAGAGACATTTCAGAAGATCAGTTGAGTTCGAGAAACTTTGGGATTTAAATTGATATAATAGTTATAATAGTCTGCCCTGCTGCTTATAATTAATATATAAAACTGAAATGTGACTTTAAAGCAAGTTTTCACGTTATAATGATCTTAATTTTGGAAGGTTTTGTTGGCTTCCTGCAGTGATAAATCACTGATTAATCAGTTGGTTGTTTGGTCCATAAAATGTTAGAAAATGTTAGAAAATGTCGATCAGTGTTTCTCTGTTGTTTACAACCCAAATCGTTTCAGTTTAGTGTCAGAGGGGAGCAAAGAAACCAGAAACTAATCACATTTAAGAAGCTGGAATCGGAGAATTTAACCTTTTTTATCCTTGAAATGATCAGAATAGTTGGCGATTAATTTAACAGTTGACAACTAAACGATTAATAGACTAATCGTTGCAGCTCTGGCCAAACTCTGTTGTGTTTTCAGTCTCTTGTCTGCGATGGAGTTACTTTGAAAATGAATTGACGACATCTCCACTTAAACAACAGTTCAAAAAAGAAAGACAATTAAAAGTTTAACCAAAATCACTTATAGCACCCAGAGCCGTTCTTCAATTCTTTGTAATATTGAATAATCCTTTTAGTCTAGAAAATAGTAAAATGGTAAAACTTCTACAAGCCCGAAACAGCAAATTTTTTTTTTTTCTTGGTAAGTAGCCGTCATCAAAATGTTTATTTTAATATTCTGATTAACATTTTCTTGATCAGGGTATTGAATTAGTTCAGTTAAAGTAACTTTTGTTTGCTTTACACCTGATGAGTATCAGAAAGTCGTCGTGTCGAAACGCAGCGTCGAAAAGATTTAAAGGACGCTGGTGTCTTCCCTCATATGACCTGAATGTTGAAGCAGGCAGCTGACTGTAGTGTCTGTTGGACAGACGGTGACAGAAACTCAGACGCAGACATGGATGGAGACTCTGGGAAAATCAGCCCGCTGGTGGGCGAGGACGAGTTCAAGGCGTCCTGCGCCAAAGAGATGGCCCTGCTGGATCTGATGGAGAAGACGGGATACAACATGGTGCAGGAGAACGGACAGAGGAAGTATGGTGGACCCCCGCCAGGTGTGTGTGTGCATTTAAGTGTTTCTTTTGTCTGTTTGTCCTCAGTCAGGGTCTCTTATGAAGAACCGTCCTCTATGGTCTAGATGCAGATGTACAGGAGCTCCTGGTGGTTTGGAGATTTAATCAGCGATATGAGACGTTTAATCAGGACACAGAGGGCCGGGACGTCTTTTGAGGATTTTATTGTGACCTAAAATGTAGAAACAGATGTGCAGGTGCTTTTAGTAATATATTAGTGTGAGTGGCATGAAAAGAAAATCCTTACGCACAAAAATACATCAATATAGGGCTACACTTTCTCTATAACTAACCTAAACCTCACAAGTGGGACAAACAAATCTGCACCATCAAAGGAAATAAACTGGTGAAGAAAGACCGGAAACCCCAACAGGAACGCTGCTCGACGAGCTTCACGTAAAGACAGATAAAAGTTACCTCTCTATACAAACTGGTAAACTGACCGTATAAATAGCCAACAGCAACTAAATATCTTCACGAGACACGAATAAAACGTACTTGTGGTCGGGGCTCACACAAACTGAGGATAATCAACTGACTTGACTTGTTAGAAAATAACCGCTTGACTGTCTAGACAGTAAAACTACAGCTGTTTTCTCCAAACCACTCATTGTCCACACTTCCCAACATGCCTTGAGCCTTTTGCACGCAGTCATGGATGAGCTGAGCGTGTGCCTCCCCGTCTCAAGCTGACGAAAGATGTTTCCAGGTGTCAGGATTCAGGTCCGGGAAACAGATGAAAATAATACAGTTCAGCTTTACATTTTGTTTATTACTGTTGGGCTGCACATCATTTTCATTATCATATGATCTGCCTATTATTTTCTTGATTAAGTCGTTAAAATATATTTGAAATAGTGAAAAGGCTTGTTAGAAGTTCCCACAGGATGTCTTCAGATGTCTTGTTCATGTTCAGGTAACTATTGTGTGAGACAAGAAAAAACATCAAGTCCTAACATGTGAGAAGCTCAAACTTTGACATATTTGCTTATAAAAATTGCTTAAATAATTGTGCTAAAGTTAGCACTGTTGCCTCACTGCAAGAAGGTCGTGGGTTCAAACCCCGGTTGCCCCGGCTTCTTCCCACCATCCAAAGACATGCAGGCAAGGTTAATTGGTGTCTCTAAAATTGTCCTCAGGTGTGAATGTGTGTGGTTGTTTGTCTATGTGTGGCCCTGCGATGGACCCCACCTTTCGCAAGATGTCAGCTGGGATTGGCTCCAGCCCCCCACGACCCTGTGTACACAATAAGCGGTAATGGACGATGGATGGATGGAATTGTGCTTAAATATAAAATAGTGTCTGATTTTTTTTTTTGTCAGCCGACTAATTATTTAAGTTATCGTTGCAGCTCTAACTGACTAAACGTTTTTGTGCACCTCGCACACCGGGAGAGACGCACTTCCAACCACAAACCCCTACAGACTGTGTCACACATGTTGCTGATACTTTTTTCTGTTGATGGATTAGTCAGTCCGATGCTTCAGCTTTAACATCAGAGCTGTAAGAAATCGAGAACAGCTGTTCTCAAACTTCAAGGACCCCTAAACTGACACAAAGTAGACCACGGACCCCCGTTTGATAAGATTTTGTCCCAGGGTCGCCCATCTGATAGGTCAGATAGGTTAGATCTGATAGGTGATTTCAGATGTTTTATTCCAGAAAGTGCACGAAATCCATGACTAAAATAGTCGTGCGTTCAGTCACTGTGTTACTTATGGAAGGAATTATAGTGAAAATAAAGAGATTCCCCTTTTTGCTGGGGACCGCTGAGAACCACTGATCTAGAAAACAACGCTCGCCTTGTAAAATCTGTGAGAAGCAGCCAGCTGCTGGGTGCCACACTGTCTGATGGGAATTAACACGAATAACAAACCTCCTGTTTAAATAAAGCTCCAACCAGAGAACCAAAAAAAACACTAAATAACTAACGAACACGCGCACAGATCAGGATCAGTTTGAAGAGGTCCAGGTTTAGGAGACGAGGATGGTGCACGTACAGTAATCTTCCACCAGTAAAGAGATGAACGTCTGATTAAAGTCGCCTGCTTGGAAATCCAGCTGCATGGGAGGGATGAATAACCTAAATGAGCTCTGATTCCACAAAGCGGATCTGTTACAAGAAGACCTGAGACGTGACGGACATCCTCACTAAAACCTGTTCGTCCACGACGAGGCCACAAACAACAAGAACCCAGCCGGCTTCACGTTTCAGAAACATTTCTCCTCAAAGGATCCGAAAGCAGTGAAGCTGTCAGAGGGCTGTGTTTTATTGGTCTGCGTCGCACAAACAGCTCGCTGGGATACTTAGACTGACCTCGGTATCAGTTAACCTAACTAAGTATTTTAGGTAAGTAAGAGTCATGTGGCCGGACTCGTGACAAACGTCCCTGTGTTACTTCACCGGCAGTTAGTTCTGGTTACGTGTCCTGGTGTATTGTCAGTTTGAAGTAAATGTACTTTGGTACCTTTAACCTGGCCTGGGATCAGCTGCAGTGAAAGCCCTCCGGCTCTCTTGTGTTTGGGCGCTGCAGGCTGGGAGGGCCCGCCCCCGCCGCGGGGCTGCGAGGTGTTTGTGGGGAAGATCCCCCGAGACATGTACGAGGACGAGCTGGTCCCCCTGTTCGAGAGAGCCGGCAGGATCTACGAGTTCAGGCTGATGATGGAGTTCAGCGGAGAGAACCGCGGCTACGCCTTCGTCATGTACACCAACAGGTAACTCCCAGAGTGCATTTCATGAACAGTTTAATGTTTTCACAGTGGATATTTTATGAGCTCAAATAATCAAACTCATCTGAATACGTTCTGTCCGCTTCTGGTGCTGGAGCCCAGTTTATTTATTCAGAATAACATTAGAAATCAATTTACTTCAAACTCTCCTGTAAAACCTCACCTGGGCATCTTTTTAACCAAAACTCACTGCAGTAATCAGCAGTTTAAACAACATGAGTCAGCTGCCGTGGAGAAGGAGCTGCAGATTATCCTTCTGATTATTAACGAACGGCTGATTTCGTTGATCGTGGTCCAGAGAAGCGGCTCAGAGAGCCATCCAGATGCTGGACAACTACGAGATCCGTCCGGGGAAGTTCATCGGAGTGTGTGTGAGTCTGGACAACTGCCGCCTCTTCATCGGCTCCATCCCCAAAGACAAGAGGAAGGAGGAGATCATGGAGGAGATGAAGAAGGTACGTCCGTCCACACGCACACACGCTGCGCTCCCCCGACACTCACAGCATAACAACAAGCGTCTTTTTTTATAATAATGACTGACAGGTCAACCAGGTGTAAAAGACTGGATTGAAGTTCTAACAGCAGGAACACAGGAGAGGAAACCAACGGGACTTTGCACGTCCCCAAGATACCAAACTATAATTTTTAAACCGGACTGCATCAGCTTCAACTGACTTTTGGAAAACAAGTTCAGTGATGTTTAAATAAATCTAAAATAAAACCTGAAAACAAAACTTAGGCTAAAATAATTTGACTGAACATTTTGTAGTGGTATAGCACCTGTTTCAACTGCGTGATGTGGACAGGTTTTACTTTTGCTGGCCAAAAGTATGTGGACACTTGTGGAAGCTGGTGCACACAGCAGCCGGCCGCTTCGTCACAGCGTCAGTGTCCGCTGGATGCTGTTTTAGTTGTCGTTAGTTTCCGGCACACATTTTCCTTGCGTCCATCGTGCTGCCCTGAAACCTCTGATGTTCATGTCCCATACTTTGGGCTGGACAATAAAACCATTACAGTAAATATCGTGATGTCATTTTTTCCAATAACAATACAACAAATGTTTATAACGTTTTGATACTTACCGTGATAACTATCGATATCAAAGATGTGAAACTTTTTTGGGCAGATCTTCCAGCCCTGCCCAAACTTCATCACCTTTACTTTGGCACAAGTCTTAATTTGGCTTATTTTGAGTTAAATAAATATATTTTGTAAAACGTTTACCGCAGTGTGTCCCCCTGTTGTTGTGGCCTTCTGAGCCAGGTCATAACAACGGACGTTGTCACGTGGATCCTCGCGCTAAAAATTATCAAGTGCGACCCAGTTTGATAAAGTTATGTCTGGTTTTCGTACGGCGCAACATGAAGACTTCACAGCCTCTCTTCAGGTTGGGCTCTCTGGATACTGCAACACTTTGTAAAGAGAGAAACTGACAGGATTAAGTCGCTAACCTGCCTGTCAGCTCGCTCTGGTCCGTTTCGGTGGATTTACCAAAGTTTCCAAATGTAGGTGCTGCTATCTTAATCGCCTTCTCACAAACGAGTGACAGAAACAGGCCGTTAACGTTACCGTAGTTTCCTCAAAAGAACAGCGGTTGTCTGGCGTTGGAAGCCGAAATGTGCTTCAGCGGCTCCCACAAAACACAACGTAGAGGTCTGTACTGTTGTTATGAGATGTGCAAACGTATTTTCGGTTCATTTTGACACTATGGTGGATCGAATTAAAGCGAGGCGGGCCGCCATGGTCTCGTTAACTAGTGGGAAACGCTGCACTAAACCCTCATGCAACACTTTGTACACACAGTGTGTCAGTATCAACGTAATCTGGACCGAACAGTGAATCATCATCAGCTCAGCTGAGTCAGTCAGTCGACAGGCAGCAGAGCAGAGAGAGAGAGAGAGAGAGAGAGTCTGACAGAGACGCAGAGACTCCCTGTAACCTTTAGCTTAATTTAGCTCAGCATTTGACCCTGTAAATTATTCCTTCACAGAAACATTTCAGGAGCAGAGCGTCTGTTCAGCAGGTAGAAAATAACTCTTACATTTAAACACATGCAGCTCATTAATAAAGTGGTGACAGACGCTTTGCAGGCCGAAGCTAAACACGATAACCTTTAGTCGTCGCTCACAGCAGAGCTGCTTTCATCGTCAGCCTGGATGTTTGTTTATTTTCTTTGTCCATCAGTCGGGATCATAAAACCATGGCTCTTATCAGCAGCTTGGTGACGTTTACTGACGAGAGACTGAACAATATCTGCACGGGGACAATGTCAGGACTCTCTTTGCACCAGACTGGGAAAAGTATTTAAAGTAGGACAAACTTTAGGACAAACAAGTGTCTGAACACTTGAGTGCAAAGGGACGTCCAGAGCTGCAGCTATTTGCCCTCATTAACATCAGGTGGCGTGTCGGGTCACAGGACAGGACGCAGCAGATGTTACTGGCTGTGCTCTTCATCGACCTCCACACGCAGTTTCTACATGTTTCCCTCTAATTACACGGTCCTCTCCTCCTCCTGTGTCTCCTAGGTGACGGAGGGGGTGGTGGATGTGATCGTGTACCCCAGCTCCGCAGATAAGAGCAGGAACCGAGGTTTTGCCTTCGTGGAGTATGAATCCCACAAAGCGGCGGCCATGGCCCGGAGGAGGCTGATACCTGGTACGCACACTCCACTCTACGTCCGTCTCCTCGCTCTCTTTGATGTCTCCTTCATGACACGTTTCATTTCATCCCTCTTATCTTCCTCGACTCCCTGCTGCTCCTCTTCGACATGCCGAACTGACTCCGGGTCAGTTCCTGTCCTTGTCCAGCAGGGGGAGGCAGAGGACAGAGCGCTGCAGCACAGCGTCTGAAGGGGAACTTCACAGACTCTCAGTGTCCAGTTTATTAGGTACACCTGGCTGGAAACTAACGCAGTCTAATACAACAAATCGTCCTTAAAGAAGGTTGTAATGTTTGTGTCAGTGTGGAGGACGTAGTTTCTGTTTGATCTTTTATAAAAATGGCGAGGAAAAATCAGCTGAAACACTCAGTTGATCTACAGAAAATTAGCAAAATAAAACTCTTGTGATAAGAAATTCTTCAATTAAGCAAGGCAATTCCTCGTTTGATGATTTGCAGTTTGTCTAATTGAGCACAGCAAGACATCTGCAGACGTCGACTTGGGATTTAAGAAGTTCTACAGACATTTCACACTTGTTTTGTTACATTTTATTGATCAATTAATTGATTAATCAGGAAAATAGTTGCCGGATTGAATTGATGAATTGGAACTTGAGAGCTGCAGCCCTACACAAAATAATAAGTGCAGTTCAATCTATGTTCTCCAAAGTGATCGTACATTTGAATCAGCACAAACTGAAGATTACAGCCTGCGTGAGGCAGGATATTTTTGCAGGACTGTTTGTTTAGACTACGTCAGTTTTAGCCAGCTGTACCTAATAAGCTGAGTGGATGTACAGATGTAGACTTTTCCAGCATACAGAAACCTTCTCAATGCTCGATCAGTCTCGGGATCAAACACTCAAAGGGAGATTCATGCCTCACACTGTGACTTTGATCAAGTCAAACAGCTGAAGCCTCGTGTTGGCTCCAGATACTTTGACGTGTACTTTTAAAAACTCACTTCTGCTGGAGGCCAGTTAGGAGCTGATCTCTTAATGTCCAGTATGAACAGGACAAAACCTGTTTCAGATCCACACGGGCACCTGACTGCTGTTTTAAGACTGATTAGAAAAACTGTGAAACTTTACTTTGGACTGAGCCGACTGATCAGACCAGCATCTAGAAATGAAACAGATTAGATATGTCAGGATCTGTCCGACTGATCGATCGCAGCGTGTTTGTGTCGAGGCAAGCTGCTCAGTGGGTCTCTGTTCGCTTGTTAAAATGACAGCTGTCACGGGTAGATTATATCAGCAGCCTCTGAAATTAAACTTTTAGCTGTTTTCTGGTTGTGCTCTCTGCGAGCCGCTGTGTTCAGACCACAGATATAAAGATGGACGCCGCGTCTCCACCTCCTCTCTCGGGTACGGGCTCGGCCTCAGGGGAAGAGGTCGAGATGTTTTTTTTGGCTTCACTTATGGAGCTGTCATGTCTTTCTATACAGCGAGTCTGTGTTTGTAGGTCAACAAAACCAGCAGGGCTCTCTGCTCTTTTTCACTCAAAATATTAATATTTTATTTCATGCGATTGTTCATTATTTCAGGTGAGGTGTCCTGCCTCTCCTGTACAGGTTCTCCTGACGCTGCAGGAGAACCTGTACAGTTTCTCTGACTGAATTTTCTGTAACATCCGGCCTGCAGTACAAACTGTGATCCAGTTGTGTGTGAAATCACAGTTGTGTGTTGACACTTTGGCTCAGTGTGTAACTGTTGCGGCCCAACAACAGGAACCTTCCAGCTGTGGGGTCACTCCATCCAGGTGGACTGGGCCGAGCCTGAGAAAGACGTGGACGAGGAGGTCATGCAGCGTGTCAGAGTCCTTTATGTGAGTACGTGTGTGTTTGTGTGAGAGTTTGGTTTAGATTTGTGCTTGTTCCTATTAAACCTCCCGCGATCAGGATGAAGGGAATGCAGATAACGAGACGAGTCAGAGGAGGATTATACGGCTGAGAGAGTTTATTTATAAACACAGTCACAGCGCTAAAGTTGTGTGCTTTCTATCCAAAAACAACCCCCACTTCAGCCCACAGTGTAGACGTCTTTTTAAAATGCAACGCTCAGCTCCTGCGCTGCTCTCCCGAGCCGCTCCGCCGCTAAAGGTCAGTGTTTTAGGAAACACTCAGCAGGCTTGTTCAGATCAAAGGTGGGAGAGCGCGGAGCAGCAGGGAGGAGGCTCGCAGGAGCTGCTCTCCCTCCAGGGGATCAATTACTGCGGAGGCTTTTACACTGAAAGACTGAGATGTGATCTGAGGGCCACAGACTCAAACCCAAAAAGCTTGTAGTGGCGTTAGGGGAGAGTATTTTTAGCAAAGGAGGACCAGAGGGAAGCCAAGCCCTCGGTGGTGTGTGTGTGTGTGTGTGTGTGTGTGTGTGTGTGTGTGTGTGTGTGTGTGTGTGTGTGTGTGTGTGTGTGTGTGAAGCTGCTAACTGAAGAAACACAACTCTCTCTGGGTTAAAGGACATTTTTCATCCGTGAGCCCATTCACTGCCCGTCATGACTGCTGGTGATGATCGGGATGTAATTATCCCGTAAGTCGTCGCGCAGGATAATTACAGGCAATTATAGCTCGTGTCCATCAGCGTTGTCCGTCACTCGCACCACTAATAATATCATCGTACTCACAGAGTGCGGTTGCTGACACGTGGGACCATGTGACTTTAATAAGACGGGCAGTCACATGATCAGACAAACCAGGTTATCTTAGAGGGGCGGGACTAATGGTCGACTGATGAAGGTCATTCAATGGCCGATATCAGAACAAAGTTTGTATTAACTCCATTGTTCCAGTACAATCTTATACATGTTTATATCAGACAGTAACTTTCTGTTTCAGATTCACTTTTTATTAATTAATGAACTAGAAACATTGGGTTATGCTGTAGATTTCCAAACCCGACTGGTGTTTAAGGGAGAAAGGGGTACAGTTTGTCAGTAGAGCTGCAACGACTAGTCGATTAATCGATTAGTCGATCGAAAGAAAATTAATCTAGAACTATTTTGATAAATCTGATTTTTTTAAGCAAAATTACTGGTTTCATCTTCTTAAATGTAAGTTAATGCTGCTATTCTTTAACATTTATCATAGTAAATGAAGAGTCTTTGAATTGTCGACTGCAGGTTTTACAAAAGACCATTTGAAGATGAAACTTTGGGCTCGATATAAGTGGGATGAGCATTTCTCATAATTTCTTGCCATTTTATAGACTAAGTCGATTAGTTGTGAAGATGTTCAGCAGATTAGTCGATAATTAAAAGAATTGTTTGTTGCAGTCCGATTTGTCAGAAGTCATCTAATATAAATTTGACACTAGCCAGAAATGGTGTTAGATTCGCTCTGCTGTCAATTAGGATGAAATATCGGCCTCATGAGTGCAGGTTTCAGACCATTAATCGGTCTGGTCACTAGTCAGCACGTCCACAAGGGCTCACAAAGCTTTGTTTCTGGGGTAGGAAACGAGAAAAGTTTAAGTTTTACCTCTTCTGGGATTTTAAAAATGACTCAAATGAAACAGTCTTATGAGGGAAAATCATCATCGTCATGCAGCCTGTGTGGTCAGAGGATCACCAAAGTCATTATTACAGTTCATCCTGAAGGGAACACAAATATCTGAACCAGTTACCATGGCGATCCATCCAGTCGTCAGAGCCATGCTGCTAGCTTTACTTTAAAACTATTAAGGCTTAAAACATGTACAGTGCCACTGACATGTGAATACAGGAAGTGAAAAACAAGGAGAAAGCCACTTGAAAGGCATTTGGACTCACTAGAAGACTTTCTGAAGGCGAAGGCTGACGTTGCGCTACAGGATGTTGTTAATGACAGAACTGTATTTTTCCAGGTGCGAAACCTGATGCTGGGCACCACTGAAGAAACCCTCCGTCAGGAGTTCTCCCGCTTCAAACCGGGCTCTGTGGAGCGAGTCAAGAAGCTCACCGACTACGCCTTCGTTCACTACCGCTGCCGCGACGACGCCGTCACCGCGCTGAGCCTCATGAACGGAGCCCTGATCGATGGAGCCAGCGTGGAGGTGTCGCTGGCCAAGCCGGCTGGGATCAGAGACGCGAGTGTGGTCGGGAGGAGGTACAACAGCAGAGGGTACATGGGGAACAACGCAGCAGGAGGAGGGAACGAGATGTTTGTCCTGCACAGGGGCGATGGAGGCATGATGGGAGGAGCTATGGACTGGATGCTCTCCGCTGAGAACAGTGTCCCTGCCGCCTCGCCTGGGGAGCCCCTTCTACACAGGAGGTGAGGAGGAGGAGGAGGAGGTTTAATGTGTGTTAAAGGAGACCTACACACTCCTGTATGGCAGATTCAAAGTTCATAAAAATTTATTTCTGTAGAAATTCTCTGTCTTATACTGGTGTCGTCATGCAGGCCCTCATTTCAGCCTCTGTCTGAAACAAGCTTCATCACACTACTTTCCTTTTCAGGACCCGCCCTACTCTGCCTCTGATTGGCTAGTGCTATGTCATATGCATGTTAACTCCAAACAAAGATCATATAGACGTGAGATGTTTCCCTCTGTAGCTAAAAGCTCAAAGGTGCTGCTGCACCCCTAAAAATATAATGAACATGAAAAGTCTTTAAATTAAAGACATCAGGAAATTAGTACGTATCAATACAAGATATATAATATTACCAGAAAATTGTCACATGTTGACCTCTGGTCCTGATTGACAAAGAACAAAATTACATTTAAATACTAAAAATATAAATAATGAGATACTTTGGAAAAGATACTTTTTGAAAAAAGCTGTAATAAAATAAAAATAAAAACTACTTTATTATAAACAAGAATGAGGATGAAATGTTTTGAAAAATGCATTGAGTTGTTCATTAAGTTATTTATGGTTATATTACAAACTTTGTTAAAGTTATTATAAGTTATTAAATGGGTATTTAATAGTGGACACTTTGAGTCTAAAACTTATTTCATGTCATATTAATGTGACCAAAAAAGGTTTAAAAAGTTTTAGTATCTTGTTTAAGATGCAGCTGTCAATGGAGATGATTTGTGTATTATATTTAAATATATTTTGATTTTTCTTGCACTGTGGAGTTTTAACCAAGACATTAGTCTGCCTCTGGAAAAGTTTCCCAAAACTTTGTTTTTTTTTGTTATAACTTTACCAGTAAGGTTTCTTTAGAGCCCGACCACCCAAACAATCAATATGACTTGCCGGTAGCAGTGAAGACCGTGTTTGTACATAAACTCTGAACTCTGCAAGCTGGCTCTCTGTGTGTCGGCCGGCCTGTAAAACCCTTCGGTTTGATTCACTGAGATGATTTTTTTAGCTTTTATCTCGTGAGCTTGAGCAGGTTTTGACTTCGCCTTATCCGTTGCAAACCACATTCATCAAGTCATTGCTCGTAAATTGACACGGCCGTGATAATAATCTGGCGATGAAGCAAAACTCCAAAGTTTCGTGACGCCCGCAGACATTTCTGAAAATGAGAAAAGTTTTAGAGTTAACTCTCCTACAAATGGACTGTGAAATATTTATGAGAGGAGAGATGTCATAGCAGAAAGCCGCTACTTGTACTACTACTGCAGGAGAGTGAGAGGGAGAGAGGAGGACATGGGTAGATTTCGGGAGGGATGGATGAGAGAGAGAGACTCCTGGGAGGAGGAATTAAAGATTCACTTTGAGAGTTAGATACATACTGCAGAGAGGAGACACATTTAAGGCTGAGAAAGAGATTCAGACGGACAGAGACGGTACAGGATGGAAGAAGGAGGAAAGAGATTAAAGCAGAGAGAAACAGATGTGAGCAGAGACAGACTGACGGGGATGAAGGAAATGAGACAGAAGGAGGTTTAGAGGGAAGACGGAGATGATTCAGAGGGAGAGACGGATATTTGGAAGGGGAGATTTAAAGAGTGACATATGTAGTTTTTAAACCTGGACATTAATTTCCCGTGTTTTTGTGTCTACTTTTTAAAAACTGGTCCAGTGTTGAGCGAGCACGCTGCAGTCGGCGGCAGCAGCGAATCCCTACGAGCGAAAGTACGTCCACTAAAGTGCTTGTTTTTTTGTTACTGACAGGATTGTTATTACAGGTGTCACAGAGACCTTTTTTAACAGACGCTATATCCCTTCAAAGCCACCAGACTCCATTGATTAAAAAAAAAGCTTGTTATTGACTGCTGCTCAGTATTTCTGAGCCACAATTGAATTTCCTACTCTGTTATCTAACAAAATAATTTGAACAATTATATATTGTGAATTTGGCTGCGTTGAAACAGGATATACACACATCGATAATTTTGCTGCAGCCTGAGTAAACTGTTTAACCAACACTAGGGCTGGACGATATGGCCAAAAAGTCATGTCCCAGTACTGTTAAGCAGAATATAAAATATATATAGGTACTTTCTGCTAAGCGGGCTAGGGAGAGGGTTAGCGGCAGGTTTTTTTCTACTGTTAGTAACTTAGCTTGTTTCTTATTTCACCGTTTTAATTATACGTCATTCTCCATCTTAATCACTCGCTTCTTTCCGTCTCTCCCTCTCTTCGGTGACTTTCTCCATCAGTAGTAGGCTAGGCTGTATAAAGTCACCAAAAAAACCCAGAACTTGTCTTCTGGACTTTTCCAGAAGACCATGACAGTCATGGTCACTGTCTCCTGGTTTTAATACTGGTTCTGGCCCTCTAACCACCTCCTTATTTGTTTACCTTTACCGTGAAGCGTTGAACTATGAGACTATGGCGATCCCCGGTGCGTTAAACACTGATGCTGACAGGTCCATATGTGTCGAGTTGGGAGGGAGAACGTGTTTGTTTAACAGTTCAGTAAACCAGCTTCATTAAATACGGAGGGAGAAGAAACACGTGGAGGAGATATAACAAAGAATATAAGTTAACTGAATGTGGCGCAGTGCTGAGGATCATTAACAGCTCTGTTGCAGTGGGAGAGGCCACCAGTCATCTCAGCTTTTTATTCACAGTAATTATAACAACTTAGTTTGACAGTGATGGATTGATTGGAAAAAGTGCTAAAAAGGCGTTTTCCCACGCTAACTGTCAAAAGTTAATTAATTTTCATTCTGTTAAATCCATAAATTAAAGCAAAGCACGTGGAGCAGCACGCATTTACATTTAATCATGAAAACCAGGCTGCTGCAGCTACACTCGGCTTTAAGATAAAATGCATATTATGTGTTTTCAGATGAGGGCGCTGACTTTGAAGAATGTGCTAATTAATGTTCTCGTTGTCTTAATGAATGAAATAATTAGCATAACGGCTAACAGCAGCTAATGCTGGTGATATTTCATGCTGTCTGAAGGACGGCTGTGCAGCATTTCTGATAGGTTGTCGTTATTTATTGCTGTTTTTACTCAACGGCTTGAATTTAAAACAGTTGTGATCTTTTTTTGGAGGGAGTCTAATGTCACAGTTTAATTTTGTTGAAATGTTGTAAATGAAGAAGAGACTTGGACTGATAGGAGGCAATTAAAGGTATTTCCGGATGGAGATGTGGAGACTGATAAACTGAGTGGGAGATTTAAAGAGGGAGACGTGAAGTTAGGCGGATAGAAAATGTGACTGACTCAGCTCCTGTTCTGCTGCTGAAGCTCTCGTTTCTATCTGAAGTTTGAATTTGATAACAGAGTTTTTAATGAGTTGAGTTACAGTAAAAACGTTTTGGCTGTTAACACTTGATCACACTGTTGACCTCACAAGACAGTCTGAGACGAAGAGTGTTTAGTGTTTAGGGGAAGAAAAGTTACCTACCTCTTGTGGTATGTAGCAGCCATGATTGTTAAGAGGCCAGTAGGCGGGACAAGGAGCCTCACCAGCCAATCAGATGCAAGTTGAGCAGAGGCTTATGGTGCTTGCCAAACTTGGCTCTTCGCGACTCGCTTTTGGTGACCCATCCTCCGTTTCAGTTACATAAATACGTTTACTCTCATTACGCGCGTTGAAGCGCAGCTACATCCGGCGTTAGCAGGGATTCCCCCGGACAAGCTCCAGCTGCAAGACCGCGCCTTCGATCGTCTAAAGTTTGGGAGTATTTTAGACAGACGCTCAACAACGTGCTGCTCTGTGAGCTCTGTGAACTGGAAACAGCTTCACTGAAGCACAACTGCTGTCCATGAACACGTGAAGTGAAATTATCCCGGAGCGCCGACGGCAGCGGTGCAAATCCTGTTAAATCCTGTTAAAGTGTATCTATTCATCACCTTGACCGCGTGTCATCTAACATTCGGCCGTTTCATGTTTTCTGTTTATCGGCCATGGTTGAGCGAGAGAACAGCTGAATAAATTTTAAATATGATTCGCACCTTCCTCAAAATTATCTTCTCCCCACACTCAGGCACGCAGAAGCCCCGTCTGATAGGGAGAGGGAGATTTAAAGCAGTGTGCACGGCAGCAGCTGAGCCGCATGTGGGCTTGTTAATCACGCATCCTATCAAACAACCGAAACCCACATCTTCACGCTGCGTGTTCACTGCTGCTTTACCTGCTCCGCGACTTGTAACGTCCATCCCGATGTTTCAGTGTACACATCGTCCGATGGAAATTTTGTAGACATCGCCAAGCCCTAATGTACAGCCCTAATGCTAATAGTAAAGTACAGAGAGTATCGTATCTCGCCATCTCTGGCTAAACTATTTAAAGAGGTCATATTATGCTTTTTGGCTTTTTCCCATGAAAGAGTCCAAAATCCACCCCAGAGGGAGTCCATCTCCCACAGCAATCACCGCTCTGAACTGCCTGAAACCTTGTTTGTAGTCCAGACTTTTCGCCCGCTTTCTTGTGACGTCACAAGAAATCACACGTCACAACACTTGCCAAGCAGCTAGTCCGACACGCCCTCAAAAACACCGGTGGAAAAACACAGAGCTGCAGCACACAGCTCTCCTCTCCCTTCCAAACACTGGCTACCCTCCAGGCAGTCAGTGGACATAAAGTTGTTGCTGTGATGTAGAGACAGAGCTCAGATAAAACAGATTAATAAGTCACCGCTCTGAAACTCTTGCTCCAGTCTGTTTTGCTAAGCTGGTAAGAGGAACAAATACAGCTGCACCAAAGCCGTGTTCACTGGCTTCTCATGACCCGCCCTTCTCTGCTTCTGATTGGCTAGTAGTCTGAACACAGAGGGTGAAAAGAGGAGCTGCAGCAATGTGCAGTATGACAAAAAATATGGTGTTTTTTGAAAATGAAACCATGTAAACCTGCTCTGGTACAACCCCTAAATAAGAGTTTGAACCTGAAAATGAGCAGAATATGACGTCTTTAAAGTGAGCGCAGTGATCACGTACTGAATAGTGACGATTCTCTCTGACCAATCAGTAGTCTGTAGTGTTTTGACGTCACCTTTTGGTATCGCTCAGCTCGCTTGGAACCTCATTGGAGGTGTTACCAAAACACCAACCAGGCACCAGATTTGCCCAAAAAAGGCGAGTAGAGTCGAGGCGAGTTGAGCTGGTGCCATGCGGTGCTAAAGGGACCGTAGGGACCCTCCACCTCAGCATCAACGGAAATGAAAATCACTAACATGTTTCTTTTTTAATACACAAAACCTTGAGGCAAAACATGAATCGTGTGAAAGGCACCTCTGAACTAGAGCTGCAGCCCTGCGGTTATTCTCATCGTGGATTAAGATCATCACAGTTGTATCTTGTTCAACTGACCAACAGACGGGCGTTAAGTCAACATGTCTAATGAGCGCTAATGCTAATCCTGCGAGTGTGTGTTTCTCTGTATCACCAGAGGACCCGGACAGGTGTGTGTTCCCCCTGTTTCCTGGCACCCCCCTCTCCCCCACCAGCCTGCTGGCCCTGAAGCAGGGTCAGATCGGCTCCGCGGTCAGTCTGCTCGACTTTTACTGCCGCAAAAACTACTGGTCACAGCCGGAGTACCACCTGTACTCCACACCTGGGCAGGACGGAAAACTGCTGCTCCTGTATAAGGTACCTGCACCGATCCCTACGCACAATTACACGTTTAACAACAACAGGCCGTCTACTGAGATCGATCGGCCTGTCAAGTGAAATATACTGTACATCATCCATATAAAGTTATTTCAATGGAAATGTGGCTTGCAACAGCCAATAGAGAGAAATAACAGAGTAACAACAGAAGACATGGGCTGAATACATATTTATTTGTTTACAGAGTGTCAGCAATAAATCCAAAACAAACAAACCGAGGACCAAAAGTGCTCATCATAATGTGTGTGTGCAGGTGGTGATGCCGTCAACACGAAGCACCTACATCCCAGACAAGCTGTGTGTGCTGCTGGATGATGCCAAAGAGCTCGCCGCTCAGACCGCGCTGTGGAACCTGGGTATTATTCAGCACGCACGCACGCACGCACGCACGCACGCACGCACGCACGCCGCTTTACACCTGACACAGAGGCATAAATCCAGCTTAACGTTCACCAGCTGACATTTCTCCTTCACATACTATAGGATCCGTCAAGGCTGCTGCGTGGGCTGTATGTGCGTGTATGAACACACACACACACACACATCCACTTGCTACATGAATAAACACATAGGTTTGTTAGCTCAGGCAGAGGTGAGGCGGTGTGCGCTGTTTGGCTTCATATGGGCGGAGGAGCTTAACGTTCTGGCACAGGATGTTCCTGTTGGAACCTTCGTGTCATTTTACAAGGTACGGCGTGGATGTATTTATCGTTTTACCACACGGGGCTGGATAACGAGATTAAGCTGGAGTCCCCTTTATGCTTCTCACAGAATAAAGGTTATATAGAAAAATGATATACAGTCGATGGGTGAATATAATGAGTCATAGAAATAAAGCTGTTTTACATGGTGCAGGGCTGAGGGTGGAATTTAGGAGCCTGACAGCCTGAGGGGAAGAAGCTGCTCTGAAGTCTGGTGGGGCGACAGCGGATACTTCTGGATCTCTTGGCAGACAGCGTTTGGGCTCAGCAGGTGCCTCACGTCAGCGAGGTCACAGATGCCGTGCGCCTCCCCATGCGAGTGATGTTTCCAGTTAGGACGATTTTCCGTTGCTCCTCTGTGAGAGTTAATTAGAACTTGGCACAGGAATCTCTCCCGCTTAAGTCCACCCATCCATCGTCAACCACTTATACTGTGTACAGGGTCACACGGGGGACTGGAGCCAGTCCCAGCTGGCTTCAGGTGAAAGGAGGGGTAGACCATGGAAAGGTCGCCAGTCGATTGCAGGGCCACGCATAGACAAACAAGCGGTCACGCTCACTGCTGAGGGCAATTTAGAGTCACTATTTCTTTTGGGACAGCTGCGCCCGTCAAAATTATGTCCACAAAAAGCTCCAGCAGGCTCAGTCTGTCAGACCAGGTGTCTGCCGACATCGTGGAAAGGATCCAAACGAGTCATTACCCAAATTTCTCACACACAGTTTGCTTCTGTCAGCGAGGAAGAATTAGTTTTAAGCTGCAGAGCACATGGCAGCCAAACCGACACATTTGCTCACTTGAATCGCGATGATCAGCTGCAGGCTTCAAGGGCCAGAAAGGTGGACTGTTCCAGCCTGCACTGAAGTGACGGTCCACCTGGCCGTGTCGGCGGGTAAACACAAGTCATCTCCAAATCCAGCAGGTGTCTCTCAGTGAAAGGGCTTTTTTGTTTGTTCTTCACTCCGATGCAGCGAATCACAGGATCCTGCTTGATGTCCTGTTTAGAGACTCTGCACACTGAGGTAAACCCTTTGTTTTAGAAATGTTGCTTTTTAGCTGAGCTACGGTAAGATGTCTTTACACAAAGTGAGCTAACTTCAGCTGTCAAGATGTCAGCGTTGGCTCAGGGTGAAGACCCGAATCACCTGAAATCAATACGATGATTCATTGTCACACTTGTCTCGGTAATGCTTATTGAAACATCTTAATCTGTACACCAGTTCGCAACATTCTCTGTGCTCACTGTGGAGCTCTTATTAAAAAATAATAATATAATTAACCTATTCAGTTGTTATTCAGTTGTTAGGAACGCCATTTAGTTATTGGTTGTGTTTGCTAAAACACACGGTAGCTCCGCTTTAATCTTGAGAAGCTGCAGTCTTGTGCAGTGAGTTTAGCGTGCGTGCCGTGCTGCCGACAACCGCTAGCACGCCGCCGTTCCTCCCGGGTCTATTTCAAGTAGCCAGCTGTTTGAGAACGATAAAAAAATTCTTTGTGTGGTTCATCAACGGTGACACATTATCCGCGAGGTGCGGACAACTCGGCATAACACCAGTGAAGCTGGTTTTCCTCCTGCCACTGCACACATGAGCACCGATAACCCAGGGTTAGGGTTTTTTTTCTCTTTTTACCTGTTTAATGCAATGTACCTGTTTCAATTACAGCATTAAATGTTGAAATGTATATAGTAAAAGGCTTTATATTAACTTACTGGGAGAAAACTGGTAGTTTTATGTAAAATCAGACATTGAGCGCCAAAATGGCACGATCCTCGTTTCTAGTGTGAGATTGACAGTCGAATCAGGCCCATCGAATCTTCGACTATTTGGGGTCAGCCCTAATATATATATATGTATTTACAGTATATTGTATAAATATATTTACACCAGTGTGACTGAAACGAGGTCGGCAGCACTCATATGGTTTCGGTAAATTTATAATTTCGAATCCTGAGTTGTCTTCAGTTTGTACGGCGAGTCCACTGTGCTGCTGTTTAAAATGATGCTACTCGATGTTATCAGCGTGTGTTGCAAGGACGGAAAGTTCAGCACAGAGAAGGACAGAAGAAGAAGAAAGAGGCACTTGCTCAGTTTGGCTCAGGCTGTATTGGAGGGTCGGGTTGGTTGTTGGCTCAGTCCCTCTCTCCTCTCCGAGTGAACCAGAATCTTTCATTTAAATGTTAAATAGTAGGTTTTCTCCCCCACGGCGGCTTGCTTTCACAGCTGTCACCTCTTTCATTGCTATTGACTTAACTGGCCTGTTAGCCACTCTCCATATAACCAAGTCTCAATTTATAATCCAATTTACTTTAATCTCTGGATACAGCAGAAGCTCTGGACTTCATATCGTTTACACTGGTGCAGAGGAATTGTAGAGGGAACTATTGTTGGTACTATGAAAACGAGAGGCGATGTTAATAACCTACTGTCCAAAGAACGAGTGCAGCAGGTAGGACAGGATGACATCTCATTACTTTACTCATGCATTTTAAACTCTATCTGTATTCATACAGCAGGGCAGACGGAACCGGATTGGCTTCGGCAGCCTGGAGCTGAAGCGGCACAATAATCTGTGTTTGCATTATTACATTCTTACAGTCTCAATCTAACCGCCATCATTTATTCAGATTCACATTATTGTTTCCTCTTCTTCTTGGGTTTCATACTCAGATTTCAGATGAAGGAAACTGTTGGACACAGCAGAAGAGAAATTATACGCGATAAGAGGAAGCTCCGTTCCTCCTTTTCTTTTAGCCGTGTAGGTCATCACTCGACTGATTTGAGTGGCAGTAAGAGTTTAAGTAAGTTTTCAGAAGTTCAGGAGGCGTCACACTTTCTTAAATTACCAGGTCACTCGAATCCCGTGGGAATATTTAAATCTCACAAAAGAAAACTTGTTTGACGTCAGGAGCAGATACGACAGAAAGTGACGGCAGCTGTTAAGAGTGGTGCCATCTGGAGCTCCCCCAGAGCCAATCACAGCGCCGCCTGCGCCAGCGTCTCTCAAAGCCTTCCTGGCTACAAAGTCTCACACCTTTGAGCAGTTCTGTTCAAATAGAGATATTAGAAAATAAACATCACCTGCAGAGCGACAGCACGCCGGCTGGAAAGAAGTTATCTGCATGTAAACACCTGCGTTAGTAAATCTCTCACATTTAGAGCGTCTGGCTGAGTTTTACCCAAAGTGGTTTGACAGTGATCAAGGTTTTAACACTTTGTGTTGGGAATTAGGGTTTAAATGACTTCAATAGTTACATTAAATAATAATATAATAATTATAGTCATTATTTAATCAGTTCACCTTGGGGGGGCCCGCTCTTAAAGAAGATCTGTTCTGTTAAACCGGTCGGTGCTAAGCTACTTCGTCGCTTCTGTTAGCGTGAAGTTGGCTGGCAGACAGCAGCTGCAGCGGTCGAGTCCGGAGAAAAGACAGAGAGCAGAAGTTGCTCTGGGGTTTTGCTGATCCGGCGACGGGTCGCGGGTCACTGAGCAATCGTCCATGGGTCCGTGGGCTGAATTCACACCGTCACTGCAGATCAGGAAAATGAAGCTTTTGGGATATTATGATGGAGGGCTGTGCGATATGACAAAAAAGTCATATCCCGATATAGGTCACGTTATATCCCAGTATTTATGCCGATATCGAACATTTTTTGTAAATTCAGTGAAATATGGCGCTTCCAACTGTAACTCAGGATATTACTCTGCATTATTAAAGGTGGGGTTACTTGACAACGCTATGACAAATACGACGATAGCGTGAACGACACAGCGAGGCTAGGTTGTAGGTTAGCAAACAGAAGCTACTTGCTGCTGCAAAGCTAACAAGAGAACCAACACGTTGTTGTGAACTAACATCACAACAACAGCATGTCTTGTTGAACTATACAGTAAGCTGTACGTCCGAGGGCAAGTCATTTAACGTTACCTGACTGATCTTACCTGACTTTGTATCTTAGTGTGGATTTCTTATCAAAGTTCTGGACACGTATTGTTTTTAACACATAAACTGCAATGTTTAGATTCAGGTAGCTGAGTGTGGACATACTCTCAGGTCTGTCAGATTTGTTACAGATGTGTTTTTTGTATTGTTTTTTTATTTAAACTTTATTAAACCAAGTATCAGGACACCTGGAGCAGGTGGGCACCGGGGCCTTGGCACAGCAGGAGGGTACGTCAGTGGTGGGAATGAGGGAGGAGCTGCTCTTTCATTTTCCCCACCCAGACTTGTCCTTCGCAGTCTGGGGATCAAACCGGCCCTCTCTAACCTTTAGGCCCCATCCACAATACCTCGTTTTAGTTTCCAAACAGAGAATTAAAACGAATATGATCTCCGTCCACACCAGCGTTTTGGAGTTGATCTCCGTCTACAATAAAACGACTGAAAACGCACATCTGTTGGCTGTTCAGGTACACTGGGCATGCGCATGCCAGTGTAAACATGAAGCAGATGGTCTGTTTCCAGTTACAGAAGATTTGACGTCAGCGGCTGTGTCATCGTTTCTAAAGTCCTCCGTTTTGGCCCGTCTTCACTGAAACGCCCTCCCGGAGTTTCAAAACGTAAAACGGGGTCGGCAGCGTTTCCACATTTCTCCATTTAGGTCTCCGTTTTCGCCGCCGTTGTCTGGACGGGAGGTGCAAACGTAGCAACAGGTCTCCGTTTTAATCCGTAAACGGCCACAGATTCTCCACACTGCTCAGACAAAACATTGCACTCGCTGGCCCGACGGTGGCTTTCTAACTTCTGCACTGTTTAATGCTGTATTTTGTCCTTCCTGTCCTGCAGTGTTGATCCAGTCTTTTGTGCAGCTGTGACTGTGAGTTAGAGTTTGAAATGTCTTTTGGGGACAGACAGAGAGGCTCCATAGCTCCATTCTCAGGTCACGCACTGACTCGCTTTACTGGACACAGAGATATCCGAGCAATCCCCCCATCATGCCTTTCTTGGAACGCACAGCTCTGTGTCCTGAAGACCATCCCTCTGAAAATAGAGCAGAAGACTAAATGTGTCTCTTTGGGATGGGGCTTGAGTGCAGCATCAGTTCAACCATGCAGTAAAATGTGGGACTCTAAGAAGGCGTCACGTCAGTATGACAAGGACACACGAGCCACGCAGAGAAGGAGCGAGGAAGATGAGCCTTTTAGACCACGAAGAGGCTGAAATGTGATTCACAGTTAAAATGTTTTTCCTAATTGACTCGCAGAAAGCAGGTTTGCGCTCTCAGCTGTCCCTGCGGTCTGACGCTCCGACCACCAGCCGACCCTAACGCAATTAAAAATGGGGGTTTTTTTGGGCACGAGATGTTGCTTTGGAAACGGGAAGAGGGAGGCTGTGAGTGCCTCGGATACTGGAAGTCGGCCCTGCTGTGGACGCTTTTAATGAAACTCTCTCACACTGCATCTATTTTGTATTGTGCTCACGGCTCCGGGGGGAACTGAATATCTGATAGAGCTCGACCCACAAGATGCAAAGTGTCTTCCCTTTCTCCTCCGAATCTTCTTTCCCTCCCCTCTGCTTTCCGCCAAGGCCTTCTTTATCTCTCCTCGCCATGTCGCTGCAGACTCCTTGTCCCTGCAGGAAGCCATGTTTGGATTGTTTTTGAGATAATCGCCACCCAAAGTGAGTGAATTTGCAGAAAGAGTTGATGATCTGAGGAAAATAATTGGGCTTTTAGTGGTGGTGCAACCGGCAGAAAACTCACCGGCTTCAAATGTATTCTTCTGCAAAAGACGGCAGAATTGAACCTCAGTCAAAGACAAAGACGGTAAATGACTGTGCCGTCTGCATTCAAATGTTTTTTTGTAAAATGATGATTCCCACCCGAGGGATGAATCTCCTCAGATCTCAGGAATCACCTTTTTATTACCTGCCAGCCAGGAAGAGATTTTATCCCATAATCGGATCTTTAACGTGACCTTTGCTGCCTTCCCGTGTAGAGCTGCCGACGTGCTCCATGAACCAAATGATTGTTTCGAGGTAGCCTGTATTTTTGGAAGTGGTTCAGTTTTGTAAGCTGTAAATCAGTCAGAGGTCAAGTTCTGCCTGAGAAGGTTGAGGGGAACCACAGTCTCACCCACCGTAGGTACAAGGAGAGTGCGTTTGTGGAGATTAAAGCTGAATATTTATTCAACCTTGACGATCTAAAATTCCTGGAGCGTCTCTTAGATTCTTTTGTATCTGCTTCTTTTTTTTTCCTCTCATCATATCTGCTCCTGTTTCCCTGGACTCTCCTTATCTCCCTCTCTTTCTCCCTCCCTCCAGCTCTCACCCCCTCTCCTCTCTGTTTCCTCTCCTCCAGACTCGTCCATCCTGAGCGGAGCTTCCTGCGATTCTCCCGGCAGCCCCTCTCCTCCGCTCGCCGTCCCCCCCTCCGCCTCCAGCCCCGGGGTGCTGACCTGCGGCAGCAGAACCTTCCCCACCTGCCTCCCTCCTCCTCCTCCCCCCCCGCCCTCTCCCTTCCCCCTCTCATCTCTGTCGACACTCAGCTCGCCAGCCTCCCAGACACAGAGGCTCTACATCAGCTCCCAGTCGCCTTTCTACTGACGGTGAGACACAGTCAGTGCTGTTTACCTCGGATAGTAGTGTTGGGAGAAATAATCGATACTTAGATGCATCGCGATGCGGACGTAGAAGATAACGAATCGATTAACATTTAAATAATAATCGATTTTTAGACATTTGTTAATTGATAAGTGCGTCTATGGAGCGCACACAGCAGAGACCAGTGCTCCCCGTGTATTCGCCACCGCTGTCGAATGAAAAACAGCCCTACTTAAATGTCACACAATCATTAATATCAATGCACAAGTAATGATTTTAATTTGCGCACTGCAGGCAGGGTGACACTCAGCGCTCGGCAGCTCCCTGTGTATCCTGTGTGTGAGGCCGAGCGAGCGGCAGAAGTGACGGTAAAAGAGCAGGTCGCAGTGTGTTCGTTAATAAAAGTCTGCAGTTTCCAACTGCTGACAAGTGAAGGCTGTCTGCCGCCAGCTAGACATCTTCCTGGGACAAGAGCCTCAGTCTTCAGCGTCCAGCCCCCCACCTCTAGAACTCATTCGGGACAGAGCGCTGCCCTGTCAGTGACACTTGAATGATCTACTAAAGTTGCTCCTTGCCACAGGCAGTAACTGTAAAGCGTCCTTGGTTCCCGTGAAAGGGGCTATAGATATTTATTATTTATTTATTTATCTAACATTAGCTAAATTAGTAGTGAAGTAATATTAATTATCAGCTGTATGTCATTACTAACTAACCTACCTGTTGTCCTGTACACAGACTGAACATCCTGATGATTATTTTTCAGTTTGCGGAGGAGTCTTACAGCTGGCTGTTAAAGAAAAGAGGGACCACGGAGCTGAGGTTAATAAAGCAAACTAGGGACACAAACAAGTCTTTTTAAACTAATTAGGAGATGTTTCTTTTGAATTTTAAATGCTCAGTAATTATCCAGGGAACCTCCTGTAGGGAATATCGGCTAGTGATAGTTTATATATACATATATATATAGTCTGTCTGTTCTGTAGCTGTGTAACCTGCTCTGTATGTGTGTGTATGTTTTTACAGAGCTGTAGGATGTTCTCTTGTTGACACCTGTTGCTGTGCAGAAAGATGATTTACTCTAATGACAGTTTCTAGAACCCGTTAGTTGGAAACAGGAACTTGTCTGACATCTAGTAGGTCAGATATCATCAGCGTATATATAATAGAGAAAATAGAAACATACTGAGAACACAGAAGTGGAAAACTACTGAACTCACGGTGACCGCGGTAACAGCGGTTAAACAGTAAAAGAATCAAACATAATTGCCGTAACAGTGACCTGCTGCGTTGCTACATACCTTACGCCGTAGCTGCGTATCCAGCTCAGCATCTGCATGATGTAGTCTTGCCTGCGTGCGCTCTAAACCAGTTAATGGAAACTGGTCTTTGCTTTAAATTCGCTTGACAATTAGATGAAAACACGGCTACTTAGTGGCCGCCGTTGTCTCTGCTGTTTCCAGTGCAAACACAACAACAGTGCAGCAAGGAGAGCGAGGGCACGGACATTTACAGCTTCTGTCTGAGATGATGATGCAGTTTATTTTCCAACATGTGAACACGGACAGCGAGCAGTTACCCCTGCGTTGGCCATAACTGCTCGCTGTCTAACACAAACCTGTACTTTGCAGCATAGGTAGTATTTTCATTTTCACATTAGGAGTAAAGATGTGACATGTTGTTGCAGGAGACCTTTTCTCATCTGAGAGTCAGCAGTGAGCGGGACGATCTGAGGACGAGGAGGAGAAAAGGCAGGACAGTCTTTATTATGATTACACCACCAGATATTTCCCAACAGTGTTTTTGTAATGTGCTGCCGCTGGCTGACTTTCAGAGCCTTCAGAGGTTTCGGCACAGACGGACCAACAGAACTGTTCACGTCTTCCATCTGTTTGTTTCATTCCTCCCTCTATTTTGAATTGTATCTCAGTCAGAGATGACGGACAATGTTTCCGCTCAGCCGCTTCTCTCTATCGCCTCTGATTTAGAAAGCTAAACTAAAAGAGAACAAACAAGAGACACTGTTTAGATTTTTGCAAAGAGGACAAATCAAAATGGATAAAAAGTCATTTCTCGGCCTCTGTTAAATGTCCTGTTTTATCGCTTCTGTTTCCTACAACCACAATTCACATTACAGTGTAGATAATGTCACAGCAGAGACACGGTATCACATCCACACGTATATATTGACGTTAACACAATCCTGCCATCAATCAGGTGAGAGCCGGTGTAATTGTTTTCCATTTGGTTGGATAATATGTTTTTCTAACAAATCCGCATCCATAGAAGGACAAAATTTAAGGTTTCAGACATGAAGTGAAACAAGCAATCCTTCCCTCCCTAATAACTCAGCCCTCTGAAGCGATCGTCTCCTCAGTGACAGAAGTAGTTTCAGCAGACACGTTAATGCCCTCGTTTTTAGGGTAAAGTGTTAAGTGGTTCGGCCTGCGTCAGCCTCAGTCTGGTAAGTGTCCAGAGTTCCATTAGAATGAATTACAGACAGAGAATAAAAAACGTAAAAGGACACAGAGATTAAAAAAAACCAGCCTCTACTTTAGAGTCTTGGTTTTTATTTCCTTTCATCCTCCCATTACACCGCTCATCTCTGCCGAGTGCCAAAAACAGAGCGAGATGAGGGAGGAGGACGGGCGCCTTAGCTTTCTTCTTCTTCCAGAGGAATCTTTGTAGCTGCCGAGCCCTTTCATGTTTTTGTTGTCCGAGGGGAGGAAGAGGAACCTTAAAGGCAGTTTTAAAAGCGTTTTACGAACAAGTTCTTTTCCGTGTGTTGAGAGTTAACGGTCATCTGAGGAGGAGAAAGGGGAACAATTTTTTTTTTGATGTCTCCTAATTGGCTCGACATCATGAGAAAGCTGAGAGTTTTGAGCTTCTGGTCATCGGAAGTTGTTTTTTTAATTTTTTTTTTCCTACGTTTACCAATTTGCCTGACCCACTTCGCAACTGTGTTTTTGTAGATTTCTAAAGCCACAGTTGTCTGAACAAGGAAGGAGGAGGAATCAGATTAGGCCTCTGAGGGCAGATTTAATATATTTTTGCTTAAAATTAAACTTAGACTTCTTCTTTCTTGTTTGCGTTTTAATCCTACTCATTGGGAAAAGAGTTCAAAGGAAAATAATTAAAAGGGCAGAGGGCACCATTAGACATGGATTCTCGTGTTTCCAATTTCATGGTCTCCTCATCACGCTTTCACATTATGGTCCTGTGAAGAAAAAGAGTCTGAAATTATTAGGTAATTAACGGTTAAACCAAGCGTTAAAGAAAAAATATATATAGGGAGATTAATCTCATGGATGCAACTTTAAATTCAACATATAAGAATGATCTCATGGTGGGTAAATATGTTAAGTTTCACCTTTGATTGGGTAAAATGTGAAAAATCCAAGTAATACAAAAAGCTGGAGAGTGATCGTTTGGTGTCTGAGTGCGAGGGAGGAGGATGGAAGCGAGAGGTGTGTTCATTTCTTTATCAGAGCAAAAGAAAATGAAAATAGTTAGGAGCAGGCTGGAGTCACTGTTGCAAATGACGTTATTTTAGAAGTTAAACAACAAACATTGTATTCGCACTTAGTGATTAATTCAAAGCACACAAAGGGACGAGGTGTTTGGAGGTCACGACTGTTGTCTTCGCTCCAACTCTGAAGGGTTAAATTAGTTGTATTGATCTTTTTTATCTAGTCTCTGATCTAACAAGGTACACAGAGGCAAATAACTTGTCTTGTTTGTGCTTATGGATTTTTTCAGACTGAGCAGCTGATGAATGTTCTTGTTCAGGTATTTGTGTCAGTTTGGACCTTTCAGCGCCTTTAAAATGTGTTTTTATATTAATGTGTTTGTACATTTGTTTCATGATCCTTTCCAGTCCAGTTTGTGTTTCGGTCTGCTGTTGTAGTTTTTAAGTTTTTGACGTTTTGTTTGTTTCCTTCCAGGCTGATTAACAGAAAATCTGTATATAAAGTTACTTAAGTAGCTACTCAGTACGTGTTTCTCGACTTCATTTTGTTGATATGAGGAGAAGTTATGGTGTTATTTCTGGAAAAAGGTAGATTTGTCGAATTACCTAAAAGGTTACAGGTTGTAATATTTCTCCTTGTTTTCTTATCATTCAGTGAACAATCTCAAGTCTAAACCACACTGCAGTGTAATTTTCTTTTAATCTGTTTTTAATTTCAGATTGTAATTGGTTTACTGATGAAAATTCATGCCAAACAAATTATAATACAATCTTAAAGAAGAACTATTTATTTAACAGCTCAGAGGATTAAACCTAATCAAAGCCACAAATCAGGAAATCAGTAGTAAATGAAAGCTAAATGACTTAGTGTTAATAAGTGTGACCCTATTTATTTCAAAGTTAGCGTGAAATTTCGTTTATAAAATTTTAATATGTCCCACCACTTTAAATAAAGAATTGAGTTTGATCTCAAAACAACACCTCCTCCTTGTGATTTAATTGTTTTCTTTTTGCCATTTAGAAACTGATTTTCAGTTTTGTATTAAAGGATATTCAGAATAGAACCAGTGTAGACAGATTTACAGCTAATGTGTTGTTTGTCAAAATAAATGACACAAAATGAGTATGGGGTACTTTTTACTATGAGTCCTTGTACGACTTGAGTTTGTTGGAATTGGTTATACTACGCTACTACGATACTAAGTTAAGCAGGTTCTCAGTGGGCGTTGGCTTCTGCATACTTTTGCCTTGTCACCGATTCTACTGGTAATTTTTGTGGAGAAAATATCACAGCTGAGCTCAAGGAGAACTTCTGCTAACTTCAGCACTGTATAAAGTCCTTGGGATGGAAGATTGTCAGGTGGATTGGTGCAACAATCGTCCTACGACAACCCTGCAGTAATGGGAGCTAAGCCCAAGCTCCTGGAAAAGCACTGGACTGAGGGGACTTGAAGCTCTTGAGCTACCATTCGAGCCTGAAGCCGAAGATATTGGTTTATTGGTTGTTCCTGAAGCTAAAGCTCTTGATTTATCAGCCATGCCTGAAGCTGAAGCTCTTGGTTTATTTATTTTATGTCATAAAACTGCAAATTTTCTGGTGTTTAGATGCCCATCGACGCTGGGAAATGGGACAGTGGTGTGTCCTGACGATTTGTTCATGTAATCCCACAATGACATCCATCAAGACCGGCGTTTTGACGCAAGTTATACAGTGTTGATGTGTGTTGCCCTTCAAAGAAAGGGACCTTAGACATTGGAATTAGCTGGGAGTCTTTTACTTGTGTTCCTTCTGCATCTCTGGCCTCTTTTCTTTGTACCAACAGTTTTCTGATCCTCTTCACTTTGACCATTCAGCTCTTCAGAGGACTAAACAAAGAGGATCTTTGTACTTGAGTCCGTCTATGTAGCATGAACACAAACAAAAAAAACAAGTAGGTGTAGAAGCCATCAGGTTTTCACTTGACCACGGGCGGGTTTTTTTGTTTAGTATTTCAAGCTCCAGGAAAATACTTTATGACAGCTTGTGAATGGCCAGCACTTGAGGTTTTTGTGGCTGTTGTTAGCTTTAGCTGAGGTTAAAAAAAAGTATTCTCAAAAGCACTCATCAAAAGGTCTGTTTAGCAGCTATTCTACAGCTTTCAGCTTTATCAACTGCAGTTTCTAAGGTCATGAATGAAGCTTGAACCTCTAAACGTTTAGCCAACATAGATGAGAAGGTAGTTGTCTTGGAACAGAATTCCAACCCCATCTGCTGATGAAAATCACATATGTTCAAAAGCCCAAGATCAGCTACTAAATGGACCTTGCGGCGAGATTGCTTTTTGTAGTCCCTTTTTGAAGGTTTTTGTTCACATACATATCTCCACCATGTTCTGGTAACTTGTAAATATGTTTGTCATAAACTAACAGATCATCTGCTTTTAAAAGAAAACATGTCTTGAAATATTTTGGAGAGGTTTGGCACACTAAAGGACACCTAGATAGACTGCTTTGTAATTACTAATTGCTCTATTAAACCTTAGTATTTTACTGTAATTTGCTGTAATATGGTCCATTTATGGTGTGACAGCCAGGAAAGTTTTTCATGGAGGCACATTAAGTGGTTTATACTTATCATTGAAGTGTTCTGTTTAAGCCATTAACCATGATTCTGTGATGTTTACATTAGAAATAATTGAACATTAAATATAGTTACGTCAAATCAGGCGAAAGGAGTTTTAGTTGTTTTTTTAATAGTTAAGTTTGTTGTAATGTTAAAAAGGTCATATTAAGCTTTTTGGCTTTTCCTTCTCCTTGATTTTGTTCTTTTTTGTGTATGTAATAGGTTGGCAAAGCCCAAAGTCCACCCCGAAGGGAGTTCCCATCTCTCACAGAAAAGTCTGCTCTGAACTGCCTGAAAACAGCTCGTTTGTAGTCCAGACTTTACTTCCATAAACTGTTTGCGTCACTTTGTGACAGGCGTCATAATGCGCGGCTTGTGTGGCACGCCCTCAAAAACACCTGTGTTGAAACACACTGAGCTGCAGCACACAGTAAACATGTACAGCTGAGCTGAAGCTGTGGTTTCTGTCTTGTCAGGACCCTCCCTACTCTGCTTCTGATTGGCTAGTAGTCCTTAACTAGTTACTCAAAAACACCGGTGGAGAAACACACTGAGCTGCAGCACACAGTAAACATGTACAGCTGAACTGAAGCTGTGGTTTCTGTCTTGTCAGGACCCGCCCTACTCTGCTTCTGATTGGCTAGTAGTTCTTAACTAGTTACTGCAAATCTACATCTCTCAACAAAGATCAAAGTGACATGCTTCACTTGGGAGCTAAGATGTTTTTTTGAAAATGAAACCATGTAAACCTGTTCTGGTTTAACCCGTAAATAAAATGATGAACCTGAAAATGAGCATAATATGACCGCTTTAAGTGTTTAAAGAGTTTGTATTGTTACATTCAGGCTGTGTGTGTTTGTGTGTGTGAGTGAGAGAAAGAGAGTGGCAAGTCCAATAACGAGCTTCCACCCATCGTGAGATTACACGTATTGTGGTGTGTTTAGAGAGATAGACCACAATTGAGTGTGTGATCGTGAGAAGAAATGTGGGTGTGTGTGGTTAATAACTCGGTAAGTGGCTCTGTTGCGTGTGTGTGTGTGCGGACTAATCTCTTCCTGTCTGATAGAAGTGGCTGCTATATCAGTTCGAGCAGGATGAGCAGCTTCTCACTCGTTTTATCTCTCCAAGGGAAAGAAGACACCTCAACAAAAGTATGCGGACACTTGATGATTGCACCCTCATTCAACAACGTGCATTAATCTGCTGCTCTAACAGTCGCCTCTCTTCTGGTTTCAGGCTTTCCACCAGATGTTGAACCTGCAGGGATTTGCTCTCATTCAGCATCAAGGTCATTAGGGAGCACTGGATGTTGAGTGATCAGGGCTTTGTGTGAACTCTGTTTATAATCCCACCATTCACAGTTGTGACTGCGTCTTTTTATTTTATTTCTTAAGCTCTAAAATTTGTACACACACTAAACGCAACCCTTTAAGTGTTTTTCTGCATATTCCAAATGTGGTGAGGTGGATAGAAACTTACTTTTTTGTGTTATTCCTGGTTCATTTTCTTTCTTGTTCCCTTTCATCCCTCTTTTCCTCCGTTAGCTTTTTTTAGCTCCAGTCTTTCTTCTCATTTCTCTGACTCAGTTTTATAATCCCTGTTCACCACCTCTCCTCTCTCCTCTTCTTCTTCTCTGCTCAGCTATTCTCCTGTCAGCATTCAGAGCTCAACACCTTTGTTGTAATCAGGTCTGTTGTTGCAGCAGTGTGTGTGTGTGTGAGATGGGAAAAGAGAGTTCAGGTGTTTTGAGCTCCTTGTTACGGTTTTTGCTGCGTGATGGTTAATGGACATCAAAGTGCTCTTTCTTTTCTTTTAACTCGCTGATGGAAGAAAACTCCCTTTAACTGTGTGAAAACTGCTGAGACCCTGCGTGTGTGTGCGCGTACATCTGTATTTGTGAGGACCAGTTTGAGGTTTAGACCTTGGGAGTGACGATATTTCGGCCTTCAAAGGGCAGTTTGAGAGTTAAGACTAATGGTCGACCGATATGGGTTTTTCACTGGCTGATGCCGATATTTAGAGAGCAAGCCGGCTAATGGCCGATATACCGATATCAAAACATAGAAAAGTCATGTGTAATCCCATTTTTACATTTCTTACATGTTATCTTAGCGAATAACATGTTGTTTTAGATAGAAGTTTTATTAATCATTGGCTTATGCTGTTGATGACAGTACATGACTGCTGTTTAAATTCGAGTCCGGTACAGTTTGTCTCTACAGTATAACAACATATATTTAACTCTCAGTAAGAGTGTAGTTGTTACGAATCAGCCACAAGATGGAGACATAGGCCGACATAGATGGTAAATGGTATTAAACAGGCTCGGGGCTTAACAAAGAAAGACCTAAGTAATAATAAGCTCCGACGTCATTGGTTCTGCGATCAGTACTGGAGAAATTAAGAAAATATTGTTACTTAAACATTATCTTATCTCACCAACCGGGTTAAGTTTGTAATAAGATTCAATCGTCCATGATGCGTTGTTGCTTTACCCAATCCCGAAGAGAGATCCCTCTCTTTCTTAATTTGTTTCTGTTTTGTTTTCTCTTTGAAAAACAACAGAAAGAACTGATAAGAATACAGTTAAATTACCGGATCGATACCATTAAAATCTTAACGATACCCATCCCGAGTCATGTGACTTGTACTTATTTTAACCCAAACCACAATCTTTTCCTAAACCTAACCAAACTACAACAGTTTCACATGTGTTAAAACAGTTGACCTGTTTTGTCATTTATGTATGAGGACGTGTCGATTAATGTGAGCAGATAGAAGGACATTTGTGTTTGTTGCTGCAGTTCATCCATAAGTGGATTCAGCTAATATAGTAAAACACAGTACTGCACATTAATAATGTCCTAAAGCTTATATGATAGTGAATAAACAATGACTTGTGATACCACCTGACTGTGACAGTTGACGATATTTGGACTCCGTGTCGGTCATGAATCTGCTCCTCAGACGTTCTTTAATTTTATTTTTCACTTGAAGCAGCAGTTTTCTGAAATAAACGCCGTGGTTCTTTCTGCTCCGCAAAACACAATTAGACCCCTTTTTTCTTTGTCTTTCTTTTTTTATTTGCTCATTCGTGCTTTCAGAGTCTCATTAGCTATGTTCATTAAAAAAGATGCTGACTCAGCTTCAGTTTTTGGGTTTTTAATGCATCTGAAATTTTACTTCCTGCAGCAGGAACAAAGTTTTGGGTCGCTCGGTTCTGGAGGTCAGAAAGCTGCTTTAATGTGGAGATCAGCCATGTAGAACAGCCTTCCTCTCCTTTCTCCTCTTCCTCCTCCATGTTTTTTCTCCTCTTTTTCCTTCCACTGATCCTCCTCCAGCTTTTATTATTATATTATTTCTCATGCTCCAAATCCTTTCCTCCTCATGTCCCTCCATTCTCCTCCTTTCACATGTTCTTCCTTTTCTCATTTTCATCTCCTCCCCGTTCAACTTTTCTTCCTTTCCTACATATTTTCATTCAATTTCTTCTTCCCTGCTTTTACTCTCTTCATGTTGGGTTTCCTCTTTTCATTCCTCTCCTCCTTTTTCTCCTCTTACTTCGTTTTACTTCTTTTCTTACTCCTTTTCCTTCTTCTCCCTCTTCTTGTTTTCCTTCTTCTCTTACTCTTTTTCTTTTTGTCCTTGTTCTTATCCTCCTTTTCGCTTTCCTTTCTCTCCTCCTCTTTGTTTTCCTTCTTCTCTTCTTTCTTGCTGAGGGGCAAAGAAACTACAGAAGAAGAAAAAAGGAGAAGAGGAGGAAGTGGAGCGAAAAAGGTTGGCAGGAGAAGAAGACAAAGCATGAGGAGTATAAAGGGGAGAGAAAAACAGAAGAACAGGACAGGAGGGCAATTAGAGAGAAAGGGAGGAGAACGAAAACGTACAAAGATGAAAGTTTAAGGAGAGGAGGAGAGAATTTGAGCCAAAGGGAGGAGATGGAAGAAGGAAGAAGATGAGGGGGAGGTGCAAAGTTAAACAGATGGGATTATTAACGCAGCGGGAGGGAAAACGATGAAGATGAGGAGAAGCCTAATATTTATGTTGTGTGGCGTGTGTGGCTCTAATTAAGGAGGCGTCTGTGATTATCAGCATGAGGGAACAAATACATGGACGCCGTTGGTTTATGCTCTCTGTCAGCAACACATTCTTCTTCTTCTCTTTATTATCTCCACACTTTGTTGCTCCATCAGCACATAAACAAAAACATGATGTAAACACTCCTTCCCAAAGCTTAATCTCCCGCTCTGGTTTACTCTTTGTTCGTGTTGCGTTTCTTGCTTCTCGCAGCTCTGAAAGTTCATCCTCCAGTCAGGCGTCTCCCTGGACGCCTCGCCGCCGAATGCCCCTCAGCCCCGCTCTGCCCGCCCGCTCTTGAAGGAACAGACAGAATCAAAGATGGAGGCTCAGCGGTGCCTCATGTTCGGTTTGATCTTTTATTGTTCACTTGCCAGAAGAGATCGGCTCAGAAACGGGTCAAAAGGACCAAAAGGAAAAAGAAAAATGTTCAAAAGACTCAGCTCGAGCGTGTTTTAGCCCCTTTATTCTGTGACATTATTAATTCTCAGGATAAAAATGGAGGGAAAAAAAAAATCAGATTCTGACCTTTTTTTAAATGGTATTTTTAAGTTTTAAAGATTTCAAAATGTCAGACTTCAAAGACGCCGAGTGGTTTCATCATAAAAAGAATGCAATATCTAATTTAAAACAACAAAAAAAATCGCCACATTAAAATGCTACTCAACTGAGTTAGCATCACACACCTCAACAGCTTCAACTGAGTCTTTTCCCCTATCAAAACCTGGTGCCTACGTTACCCACAATGCATCTGGCTCTGGTGGGGTTAGGGGTGTGTTAGAAGCAACATTTAGGGCTTCACTTTGATCTGTTCAGCATCAAATTCAGCTGTTTTACCGCTGGAAAACACACTTTATTCCACCTTAAGGGCTTAATAAGGTTATAATTCGAATTCATAATGGGCTTTAAACTTATTCTAAAGCTGTTTTGTATTTTTTAATACATTTAAAGAGAAATGTTTAAACCAGACCAAAAATAATCTGTGTTGAAATATGTTTTCTTCCTCCCCCTAAAGGCATTTGTCATTCTTTTCATTACAGTCAGATTTGAATCTAAATATATTTTTTAGTCCTGAGGCTAAAAAATAATCCATCCTCTCCTCTGTGGCTCTTATCTCTGATGTCTTCCTGCCTTATTCTTATAAATGTACCTGAGCTGCAGATGAAAAAGTTGGTTTCACAGCCGGTCCGACACCCTTTCTCTCACAGCTCTTATTTTACACAGGAACCACTTTAATTGCACCATAACATTCACATGAGAAATTTAATGAGCCCCACCGCGACACTGGTCTAATTGCACTTTCACAAGAGCTTTGAGTTAGCGCCAAAAAATTCATCCAAAACCGTCCTCTGTCGATGCAAGCTTTCACAAAAAGTAGGTGAAGAAGAAAAGATGACGTGCCGTTACATCACATGGGATTAGTAAACTAGTCACCGGAGCTCCATCTTTTCACCAATTTGTGAAAAAAAGTCGTTACATTACAAATCAGAGGCGGCAGGTTTGAAATCACAGTCGTTCTCCTCCATTTATTGCAAATCCTGGACGTTCTCTGGAGACGTCAGTCCCGAGGGAGCGAGGGCTTTGGTCTTCGCTCTGATGTAAGGATTGAACTCCGGGCTTTGAAGTGAAGCCCACCAGGCCTCTTCTCCCCCCGAGTGTTTGACTCTCTGAGCTATTTCAGAAACGGAAAACTAGCCTTCGGCGCTGCCAGAATGTCCCTCGAAGACACATGGACGAACACTCTTTGTGTTTGCTGTGTCTGAAATTGGCGTGTCTCATCTGCTTCGTGTGTGTGTGTGTGTGTATGAGCCCGCCAGGAGACTCGTGAGAGCGTTTCAGTGCTCAATATATCTTAGTTTTCACTGTTGAGTCACAATAAGCAGCGCCGCTTCACTCTGAAATGAGATGAATTAGTTTTTGTTGTCAATGTGTTTCAGGAAATCGTATGAAACAAATGTGCTCATTATAAGATCCTTTTCTTCCATTTCACAGCTCATATTAGACTGTCTGCAGAGGAGAACACAAAGTAATGTCCTCCTACAGAGGAGAACACAAAGTAATGTCCTCCTAATGCTCATAATTCATCTCTAGGAAAAGTTTTGCAGCATTAAAAACAAAACTGGAGGCGAAGCAGCAGTGACTGATGTGACAACAAAACCTCACTGACCTCATAAAGTCCGGAGGTGTTTTTGAAGACATTTATTCCCCTGAGAAGATGAACCCTAATAACTGCAGTGATCCATCAGCTTTTCACATCACGTCACCACCAACAGATCAAATTTTCCACTTTAGTTTATGATACCTATAAAACTGAATCAGCCTTACCCGCAAAGTCCATTCTAGTCAAAGCTTGTGAGTCCAGAAGCTTCCCAGACGTGACTCTTCGCTCCCCAGAGAATAGGTAGCAGGTCTATTTTAGACCGAAGCCGCGTCAAGCAGCACAGAGCAGATCAAACTGGACAGGAAGTCAGACAGAAAGGCAGAGAGAACCCGGTCAATTTTCAAAATAAAAACACCCTGTGCAGACGTTTAACTACATACTTGATCGTAGAAGTGCAAAAAGCAAACACTGATTACCAAATGAACAAAATCCAAACACGTCAGCAACATCAGGCAGGCAAAACGCTCTGATTCTGTAATGCTCCCTGTGGGAAATGCAGCCCGCAGACGTCAGAACAAAACGGGGTCACAGAGAGCTGTGAAGAAGCACAAAAAGTTCGCTGCTGAAACGAGGCACAGCCGGAGTTTTAGACCTTGGGGGAGTGGCCTTGGGACTTTCAGAGTTAGAGCATATTTGAACGCCATTATTGTCAGCGTTACGTACGATACGATGGCGTGAGCATGTTGAGGTTATTAATCTTTTACATGATAGAGCCGCAGAATAGCTGGAATGCTTAGCATGCTAACCTATATGTTAGCATGCTAATGTAAGAATTAAGCTGAAATCTTCATGTGCTATCATTTATTAGCCAACATGCTGACGTAGGCTGTGTTTCAATCCGGATACTTTATTAGTACACTAACATGCAGTACATTAGGTGCGTACATTTTGAGAGGGTAGCGTTGTCTCGAACTAAACATGGATGTGGGGCTGGAAATGACAGTCGCAACATTTAACAGCTTCTTCTTCTTTTTTAACCCGGGCAGATCAATATTATCAACTTTTGACCGCAGTTCTTTCCCAGCAAAATGTCTAGCGACTTGCTGGCTCACTTGACTTCAATTTAATTTTATGAAAAATTTTTAAAAAATTAACATTTTCACAAAGTTGAACGTAGCCAAGATGGCGACTGTTGAGGGTGAGCGGTGTGTTCTCATTCACACAGTAATTCACAAACTCTGACCAATCAAAGCGCTTCCTGTGTTCTCGAGGCTGATTGGTCATTTATTAACTCCCCGCACCGGTTGCAGCAGGACGTTCAGAGCTCTTTGTCCTTTTCGTAGAAAGTCTGAAACATTCCTGCAGCAGATTATCTGTGAAAAAAATATGTCAGAAATACAAATGACTCCACAAACAGCCGAACTGGGGAGGAAATATTTCATGTTTTGGAGGCAGATTGTTCAGGTAGATGGATGAGAAGATTGTGACCTCTGCCGAGAGGGATGGAGGTCGACCGAGGCCTTCTGTCTGAGCCGCTGATGCTTATCAGTGTGTGTGTTTGCAGATAGAGGCAGAAAAGATTTATGTAAACTGAACAAACCCGACTGTTTTTCCTCTCGGGAGCTGAAATGAAACGACTAAACAAAGCAGACGAAGATGAGGACTGCCTTAAGGGTGTGAAAATGACGACTAATGGAAGAGAAGGGAGAGACGGAGGACCGAGCAGACAGAAAATGAAAGAATTATAAAGCGGGATAATGATCGCCACCTCTGTGACTTTTGGGAAAGATTGTGGAGAGACGATCGAAGAATCCTAAACTGGGATAATTTGATGCTCGGCCCGTTGAGGCCGATGCAGAGGAGGCAGATGTTCAAAGAGAAAATGAAATCTTAATTGTTTGCTTAAGTGTAGAAAGAAGAGAGAGTGAGAGTCGATTTATCAGCCGCCGGAGTGTGAATGTCGTGCTCCTCCATAGTGATGAATCCATATTAGATTAGACTGATATGCTGCTGATATTATTGGGCTTTTATTAAAACTCAAACATCAGCCATCAGGGTCGTTTTCCCCTCTGATTAGATCGATACCGGGCTGTTTGATATTTCAGTTTTATGCCCTGTGAGAAAAGTTTTACTTTTCTTTTAAAAACAGCTTCAAATGTTTAGTCAAGCATTTAATATTCGGTGCAAAAAGAGTTTAATTTAAAGGCCTGAAGCTGTAGAGAGAGGACAGACGAGTCTTTAATCAGACTGCAGGGAGAAGCTCTTTAATTAACCAAACACTCAGAGAAAGAGCAGAGTAAAACAGGGGGTGTCAATAATCCATACCTGAACTTTAAAGTTGTTTCATACGAAAACTCTGCAGGAAGAAAGTGTTCGGAGCAGCTGGAGTCGCAAATTAAGAAACTTTGGTTTTGTTTTATGGTGGGCTTTGAAGGGACTTTTAGAAAGTGTCCAGACATAATGTTGAAAAGGGAAATGGTCGTTTTACATGGGCCGAAATAAAAACATTTTTAAAAAGTTCTGTTCAAATGGTCTTATTATGCTTTTTGGCTTTTCCCTCTCCTATATTTTTTGTGCATGTAATAGGTTTGCAAATGAAAAAGGCCAAAGTCCAGCCCAAAGGGAGCTCCTATCTTCCACAGAAAACACTGCTTTGAACTGACTGAAAACAGTCTGATTGTAGTCCTGCCTATTTTTTATTAACCTGTCTGCATCACTAATGCGTCATAATGCTCGCCAATCAGCTAGTGTGGCACGCCCTCAAAAACACTGGTGGAGAAACACACTGAGCTGCAGCACACAGTGACATGACGTCCGTGTGAACTTTATCTGGTACAGCCCCTAAATAAGATTATGAACCTGAAAATGAGAATAATATGACCACTTTAAATTCTCTCTGAAAATCTTCAGCAGTATTCAGACGTTTTCATCAAACTTCAGTGAAACTGGATGAAAAGTTTAATGGAATTTCCTGGAAATCTGCAAAAGATTTGCAAAAGAAAATGCAAGTCACTGCTTGTTTCCATGCACAGCTGTTCATAACAGGTGGAGCTAATTCTCCAGTTGCTGTCATAAAACCATCGCAGAAGAAGAGGACGCAACAAGATGACGTCATGTGAAGACCTCAAAAGGATGGAAAACCATGTGGAAAAGTGTCTGCAAAGTCTGTTTGTATTGTGTTTTTTTATCCACACCTACTTTACCACATTTTTTCTCCAAAATTTCCAGATATTGGATGTGCAAATTGAAGATTTGAATAAGAACAGATGGATGGAAATGACTTCCCCTGCGTCTGATGTATTCATCTAAATGACATTAAAAAAAATAAAATATCATTGAAAACCAGGATTCAGTTTAAAAGCTACTAGGTTTTACCGTGTCCCTCTCCTCCACTCATACTTCACTATTCTTCAAGAGCAGGGGGATTAGCTCTCAGGAATGATTATGCACAAGGGTGGATTACTCAAAGGGTAAGAGGGGCAAGTGCCCAGGGGGCCTCAAACCATTAAGAGCCCTGATAATCCATAGTGTTACACTGCCCGGCCTCACTGCGAGTTATATTGTACACAGGGTATAGTGCCAATACATGAAGAGGTAGAAAATGCAAGGGTGTGAAGGTAATGTGTTTTATGCTTAGCATTTCAATGAGGTTGCACTATGTTTGTGTATAAAAGGTAGACCGTTTTGTTTTACAACATTCAGTCAAAGTAGATTTCATGTGGCTGTTTGACACCAATAAACAGAGAAAAACATTTCATACCAAAGTGAAAGCAACAAATCCGCAGAGAGTGTATGTTTGCTGTTTGTTCACTCCATTTAAACAGGACACACCTAAACCATTGGACGGCCATTTGGTTTGAGACGTCACATCATTTAAATAGAGATAAGATGTGTCATAGTCGACCCTGGCTGATATAACAGGGGTGGACAATATGGCAGAAACACCTCTCTGCGTAACGGTGATCCAGGTCAACAGCAGCACAGACTGAATCCTCCAAAACACAACCTGAACATCATCACAGTCATGAAGGGTGGATTTATTGCAGGGTTAAGTAATTTGGACCAGATGTTTGTGTCTTTTTAATGCCTTGTGAAGCACTTTGTAACACATGTTTTGAGTGCTGGATATGGTTTATTGTTATTATTATGAGACCTGGATTTACATCACATTACAAACATTTAATGTGAGCTTAGTACTGTGAGACACATGTACTTTACTTGAGTATTTTCTTTCCATGCGTACATTCAGTTATTTTACAATTTAAGCTTTTTACACAGCAAAACATTAAAGAGTTTCTAAAATACGATGTTTTGTTATAAATTAAACTACCCAACAGTTTATACAAGTACAGCTGAAACGGTGAACAATGTAAAATGCAGTGTTAAACACCTTAAGGTTCGGAGTGATCGAAGAGCTTTGTGAAGGTGTCACACCTTTGGGCTCTGAGTAACAGTGACAGCATATCTCATTACTTTTAGAATTTTTACAATCAATCAATGAATGGGGAAAATAATCATCAGATTAATCCATTATCCTTAGTTGTAGTCAACATACAACATAGCAGTAAAATCCTGCTTTTGTATTAATGGATGAGGAACATTTTTCTGCACTGAGTTCTTTAAATTTTAATACATTGAGTCTATTTCCTGACTATACTTACATACTTTTACTTAAGTAACATTAACATTAAGTAACACATCAATGCAGTACTTTACTTGTACTTTACAGGATGGAATTAGTACTTTTGCTTAAGTAAATGATGTGAATACTTCATCCACCACTTGCTTTTCCCCCTATTTAACTATAATGACAATCTTTCCCTTTTCATACAGCTTCATTATTAATCTTCTTTATTAACAGTGAAATAAATTCTGACATGTAATAAGGCTCGCTTCAAACAGTATCTGGTTTATTTAACCAACATTTAGACCAAGTAAGTTATTTCCAATCAAATTAACAAATGACTTAAGCTATACGATGGTATTAAACTTATTGGCGTATGCTTTGTGTCCGACACATTAAACCAGACTACCAGCTCAGTAAGGCCGTATCCACTGACTTGTAGTGCTTTGAGCTAAATACAAACAGTAGTGTACTAACATGCTGGTATTTAGCAGGTTTAATGTTCACCATGTGCACCATGTTGGTTTAGTATTTGGTCATAAGCCAAAGTGTTAAAGTGTATTCAATTGTTTGACCCGACGATGGCGCTGGATAAAAAGTCAGGATCACCAGAGTTTTTACAGTTAGTCCTGAGGGGAACGTTTTCATGATCGATCCGGCCGCTAGTTGCCTGATATTTGCGTCTGGGCTACAGTGGTGGACCAGTGTGCCGTCACCGTGACTGAAAATGAGGATGTTTGGATAACTACCATGAACAAACACAGAGAAGAGACTCATCCACCAATCAGCAGCATCGACACATTTGATTGACAGGTCTGAGGCCGCTGTTTATTTGAAGGTAATCATCAGCAGAGCGGGGCGTCCTCAGCGGACCCACAGGGTGCATGTGGCCGCCGGGCAGGGGTCTGACACAAATCTTGAATGAAATGGGACCCTTGGGCGTGTTGCCAGGGAAACCTGAAACTGCTGTGGCGTCCTGCTGTGATGTTGTTCAGGCAGTTATCTGACGCTGAGCCAGACTCGAGCTCTGCAGAGGACAGTCAATATCTACAGGCGTTTCCTGTTGCTGTAATTATGGGTTTTCACTTTTTGAAAGTTTGCAGCAAAATACTTTTTTTTTCTTCACTACACGATACAAGGATCATAGTTCCTTATTTTTCTTAAAAGAAAAACACCACCAGCTGGTTTCATTTTGTGGTGTCAATTGCTTTGATTTGAAATGTAAAAAAAAAAAAAAAAGTCTGACCTGCAGATGACTTGTAGAAGGGAGACTTAGCTCTGGCTTTTCTGAAGTTCTTGAATAAAAGAACTTCAGAAAAGTCCAGTAGACATAAAACAGTCATATGCAAAGTGTTTCTCAAACCGTGAGTCCAATCGAAAACATTCATTAGGCCTTTAACAGTACAAAAGAACAAATGATAAAAAGAGGCTGCTGCTTTGTCCACACTCTCACTTAAACTCTGCTTTTATTTCTGAATAAAAAAGAAACACATTTAAAGCTTGTTTTAAAACATTTTCACACAGTATTTTTTTCCACAGTATTTACAGGACGTGTTGTCAGATGTTTTTTCACAAACCAGCCTAAAATATAGGGAAAAGTTTAAAGGTAAGCGCGGCTTGCAAGAACAGCTCAAATGGATTCACTTAAGACTTCAGTGCATGACTTTAACATACATGGTTACACTTCATGTGTTTCATTAGGACTTTCAAAGAAATACACCCGAGGATTACTCATTACTTTTTACAGTGTCCGTCTTTGCAGGGTACAAAGATGCACTCAGAAGGTACTGCACACATACGCTCAGGCCGACACAATGAGACTCTTCGCTGATACAGAAGGCTTTTACACTAATACTCTGAGCAAAAGTCAGTCTTGGGTGCAGACTGTACACAAAGACACAGAGTTACACGCACCGCACACTGATGCACTTCATGTTGTTGCAGCTCTGAGAGTAGAACAGCAACACGCTTCTGTTGTCCAGAGCTGGACTGAAGTAATCTCTCTCCCTTCACGGGTGCAGGAGTTTTTTTAATGCTTCACAGAGGAGACCCAAACTTATCTTTCAGGATTACTGAAGGAAGGAGATGTCTGTTCGGCCTCACAGGCGCGATGAGAATCACCAACAACGGCATTCTGACCAAACTATCACCAGGCTGTGTCTGAATGACACCCTGATGTCTTAAAGTGGACCTTTAAGTGGAGGATCTCTTTACAGAAATGCAATATAACATCAAAACTATGTTTTCAGTGGTGTATAAACACCTTAAATAATGAACCGTTATGTTTTTATTACCTTAGAATGACTCATTTATATCTACATACACCGCAGGGGCCCCTTACATGTTGTGCTGCCGTGTTTCTACAGTAGCCCAAAGGAACAAACTGCACTACAGAGCATGTTTCATCACTATGCTGAATATGTATGTTCGGTCTCACATCCATGGAACAAAAATGGGCCTTCTGGTCACTGAGGAGCGTTTCTGTAAGTCTGTAGACAACGGACAAGCTAAAGAAAAAAAAACAAGCCATAAGCCTGGCCATGCTGCTTGTCTACACAAAGGGGGTCAGAGAACAATGGAAAGCCCAGACGACCCCATGTCAGTTAATTCAATTCAAGTCTTCGGCTACTTGGTATTAGGCTATTTTGCCTCACCTCACTTGTTGAGTGTCTATGATATCAAATAACAATCATCATCATCCCGCAGGCATCCAGAATGAAACTAAACAAGTAAACCGGGGCGGGCACCTTTTCCCCTGTACTATACTTATCCAAATATGCTAATTAATGTTGGTTAATGAAGAAAAGTTGAAAAGTTGGGTTTATTCAACCCAAATCTAATATGGTACAGCACACATACACGGACAAAGTCATACCATGAGGAATCCTTACTTTGTGTTGACACGATACCAGGAACATTTTTAACCTGAATCTCTCCACACAAAGTCGGCCCAGTGTGAAGGCCTTCGAGGCCCCTCGGGTTACCTAAACCTGACAGAATATATTTAAATGTAGGTTACATTTTCATCAATCTTTCTATAGCAGTTTGTTCATTTTTTTACACCACAAGGACCCTCATGTTTCTGTGCGGGCGGGGCAGGAGCCACAGTCCTGAGGCTCATAAGGCTCTTTCAGAAATCCATTTATCATAAACTTTAAACTGCGGCGTCATCAGAACTGAACACCACACTGGTTCTCTGTGCGACTATTTGTCTAACAGCAGCAGCAGCGAACACACTGCACATAAACATTTCACAAATAAAAAAAACACAGAAGAAGTTTAAGTGTGTTGATGCAGGGGACGGTCTGACTTGTGACAACATGTGATCAGTTCTGCAGAGACGTGACCTCAATAACGTCCTCTCCCTCTGTTCTCGGTGCAGAGATGCCGTGAAATTAATCTTTTAAAAACGCCGGCCCTAATCGAGTGCACTGACCCGTGCTCTCTGTTTATTCCCCCCCTCTGCTCCTGTGTGGCTGTTTACCATCAGCAGTCTGGACTCCTGCATCAGGATGACTCAGACGCTTCAGCTTAAAGGAACATGTATTCAACCCCTGTCCTGTCCATTTATCCTGTATTTATTCATTTATGTGCACAGAACTTTAAGTCTCTCTCCCTCTCCCTCCCCCAGGTGTGCACCTGGAGCCCGATGACGTCACCCTCAACACAGCCCAAATGTAAATCAGCGAGAACTGGGAAATTTCTAAGGTGAAATTTCTGTACTGCAAAGCGTTTCAGGTGCATGGTGGTGCATGAAACAATAAACATGGCTGACCGTGACAAACTTTATGCACTGTTAAACCCCCAGCAGTGCACTTGGTGTTAATTAAAAGGATGGCCCATTAAAAACAAGTGATAAATATACGTTACTTGTTAACTGTGTATCCTTGAGGCTACATCAGTTGATAATCCTCAAAAGTCAGCAAAAGTTGACGGCTATATTTCCAAATGTTTTCACCTTTCTGGGCATTTTTAACATTTTCCTGAAAACGTTTTAGGCAGTGAAGATGACTTTCAGAGATGGTTTACTGTAACCAGCTACCTGATAACACTGACAAAATATTTCTAGATCAATTTACATGCATAACAGGTTTTACTGTTTGATACTAGTGTATTATTTTAATACATTACCTTTTAGTTCATAGTTTACCGTTTACAACGTGTGCTTCCAATGGGAGCTGCCATTGTTGCGCGACGTCATTCGGCTGCCACTGCCTTCGGGGTACGTGTTTTTTGTCCGAGTTCACAAGAAAATCCGACATCAAGTGGTGTTCCACATTACTCTTTCCTAGTTGGAGGTCGGAAACGTCCAAGTTCCCTGGAACGCAGCATAAGACGACATGCTGGGCTTCCATGTGGAGCTGTAGTCCCTGCAGAGTCAGTGGTTACGCTCCAATCAACAGTGCACATAAACAGCACTCCCTCCTCCCTGCTCAGGGAAAATGTCAGTTAAGGGAACTTCCCTCGACAAAATCATTCCATTCGGAACACTCAGCAACAACATCAAAGCACGTGTCAGTTCCGCAGTGTGTTACCCTGGTAACGTAATCACCTCAGATACCAGCTGCTACTGTGGACATTTACTGAGATTAAATATTGATTATATGTTAAAACAAACTAATACTATTACAAAACTTATATTTCTATAACTTCTATTTATTCTATTAAAATGTAACTTGTGAATGAATGTGATTGATTAATTTTCAAGATATGCAGCATCATTCTGAAAATAATCATATAAATAATGTTAACATTAGTTACAACCACAATTATTACAGATATTCAAACTTTGTGGTCTGCTCCACTGTTAGTTTTTGCCGCTCCTATGAGATGCAAAGGCTTATGGGTAATCTTTCTTGTCAACTTCCTGCGAACTGATGCTTCTTCCCCACACAGTTCACGGTGCCCTTTGAACTGAACATGTTTTGCTCCCTGGGCCTTGGAATCTCACTTCAAATGGCCGAATACCCCGTGCAGTCCACTTAGCGGGAAACTACTGCTAAGTGGCTGCCCCTTCAATGAACGCTTGTTTGTGGCCTGGTTGTTAATTCTTACCCGTCTCAGTTTTCAGTGTATTGATCTTTGGTTTTATAATATATTTGATTTGTTCTTGAACCTTTCCTACCTGTCCAACATTACACTAGAGTCCAACATCGACATGTGACTTAACACAGAAAGACGTTTCCACATACACAATCATAACAAAGGGAGCAGCTGTAAAACAAAGAACAGTTTGTACAACACAGGACTGTATAATGAAATGCAGATTCAGCCCCCTTCAAGCCACAGAAAATATTTAAATTATCTAAATCACTATATACTTGGACCCATCTATGTGCGTGAGAGCGACACACAGGGGTCAGAGGTGCAGAAGGAGGTGGAAGGTCAGTCATTGTTTCCTCCCTTGTCATGTCAGGAGAGATGGGTGGCTTAAGGCATGGAGAGAGAGAGTGAGATGGATGGTGGGCGAACGAGGTGTGACTGATTGTTGAACGCCCCGAAGAAGGAGAGAGAGAGCCAGATCTGCGCTTTAAAACATGATCCGTCCCCAGCAGACACTGAACATGATGAATCTGATCCGGGGACTGTAAATTCCTCTCAGTCTCCACTTGAGATTCATTGCTCTTCAGACGGGCTGATTAATGGAGCCGATGTTGGCTTTTTAAGAACGGATCAATTTTGATTGGATTCCACGAAAGCTTTAATTGTTTAATTAGCCTACAAGAAGTCTTTTTCTGGTATTCAAGGGTTCTGGATGCTGTTTGAGGGCAGAAGGTTCAGCAGGAAACTCTCACGCTGAAAACCTGATGAATATCACAACAAAATGTTGCTTCAGTAAATTTTAAATTTATTAAAAACAGGGTTAGTGTATAATTTATTTTCCATTAAAAAATAATGTTGACCATCAGGAGTATTTAAAATATATATAATTATTATATATGATCAGGAAATGTGGGAGATGAAGAGTTTGTGTTTCCATTAAAAATAGATCAAAATAATATTTATTTATGATGGTCAAGAAAATAACACAAAGGGTTTGTCTATTAATTATTATTAAGAGTGTTACATAGACTACAAAGTTATGACTCATCTACAATAATTGGAGGTCATTTTTTCAGTTTTTAATTTTCTTAAAAATTAAAATAAAATCCAAGAATTTACACGTTTAAAAAAGGGATTTTTTTTAAAAACGGGGAATAAAACTCAACAGAAAATTGACGTGTTTGTATCAGGTCAGTTGTTTTACTACATCAGCAGACAAAACACGCAGACAGTGAGGAAAAAGTCAGCTTTTGAACATCATCTACGGAAAAAAAAGTCATTGAGAGCAGGCGTCAAACACCCAATCCATTATGGGATTATGAGTCCGTGCCCTACCAACTGAGCTAACCAGTGACAGTGATGGTCACTTTGAAATTATCTCCATGAAACGGACCTCTATTCAGCTATAGTTTGTTATCTCGAGATCACGATAATTATCCCATTATAACGGGAAAGCAGTAAAAAAAATATTTCAATGGATGGTTGCTTAGGGCTTCCGTAGCAAACATCCCAGGCTGCAACATTTCTCACTGAGTTATGACAGTGGTCCTCTGGGCACATATATGCATATAAGCCCCCTCGCACCTACCTACTGTGTCACCCTTCCTCATGTTGCACGTGTTTGATTTGTGTTTCTTTCACTCTTTGAAGGTAAACCATAACTCTAAAGTTCTGCTGTTGGTTGAAAAATGAACCTGAACTTCTTCAACTTGGCCACGCTGGAGATGAGTTTCCACCAGCCTCAGTGTGCAGCTGCTTTAAGATGGGAAACATTAATGAACAGGCAAGAAAATGAAGCAGACATTAAATATTAACAACACTTGGATTTCAGCTTCATGAAAGAAATGTTCTGCTTTAAAAGGATAAATGTGAAGAGAAGACTTCATCAAGAAGGCCGATTGTAAAGACTCACCGGTGGAAACGATGCAGAGGAGTTTGTTGTGTACGTAGAGGAGCTGCTACCAAGATTTTATTTCCTAAATTTACTCCAACACAACAAAGACCCCTCTCAAACTCTAACTCGTGTTTCCACCCACGTATTCTTGCAACAACTCGGGCTTTCACAACATTTCAGAGTGAGAGTTGTCCTTGCCCAGGTTTAAAAAATACCAAAATGACCCTTTCAAACTGACTCACAAATGATATATGTTCGTGTGTTTCTGTTTCTTTCAGATACACTGAACATCTATACATTCTTTACAAGTGCTAGGCAGCACTATCTGCACTGAAAGGGAAAAAAAAAAGAACTTCCACGGTTCAGATGCCTCACACGCAGCACCATGGCCACTCATTCACAGATTTCTATATAATCCTGGATTTCAGTGACAAAAGAGAAGCAGTATCAACCCAATAAATGAACAGAAGGTTAACACATTTTACACAAGAATACATCTCTCTGTTCTTTGACTCTCGCTCTGACAGTATAAAAACCAGAGCAACCTGCCACTGCATCTGCTGGACTGGATGTCTGCCTGGATTTTTACTCTTTCACAAAAACGGCCTGCTCACACACAATCTTAAAACTCAGAAATTTTGCAGCAAATTCAATTCGTCACTTACTTCATGGCCGCACCTCTTTTTGTGGGTAAAAAAAACTCAATTCTCTTATTAGTGTTGTAGTCAAGACCACCCAAACAGAGACCAAGTCAAGACCAAGACCAGTTCTCCATATTACATGACACACAAAGTGTGGAACAAGATTTTAGGTACTTCTCAAATTGATCTGAAAGATCCACATTCCTATTAAAACACCCACATTCAAACACTAAGAGCTGAAATCAATGTAACCATTGCAATAGTCGGGAGGGGTGACAGGTGATAATGGCAACAACCCATTTTTGAATAGGTCTTGAAATAAAATCCTGAGTCCTCAATGTTCGAGACTGAGACAAGACCGAGTGCAAATGTGGTCGAGTCCGAGATGAGACCATCAAAAAGTGGTCTTAAGACCGGTCTCGAGCACTACAACACCAGCTCTTATAGATGTCAACTTGTATTTGAATTACAGTTTTGACAAGTTTGTATGCATTAATTTTGTATGAAACAAACCTTTGTTTTATAGACAGGTTTACTTATTTTATATCTACTTACTTTGTGACACCTTGATAAATTAAGGGTTGATCAGTCTTCAGTCTTCCCTCTTCCAAATGGATCAATGACCCAACACAATGGCCATATATTGCCTAACCGGACATCTAAACATGTTTGATCAAATCACCAGGTAGATTTAAGTTGTCTGTAAAAAAACAAAAACCAACAACTTAATCAACACATTCTCACTCCCAACTCGTCACATATGGACACGTTTTTGGACGTGTAGGGCTCCGCAATTAGCGCAAATAAATATGCAACATTTTAACACTTTCAACATAAAAGTGGTTAGATTAAGGCAACAAAACTACTTGGTTAGGTTTGGGAAAAGATCATGGTTTGGGTTAAAAATAATTATGTTACTTATGCAACCTTCCTGAAAATTTTGACTTGTTGAGCCTGCACAGCCTTAATGCTCCATTCTGATTTTTTCCCACCAGATCTAATTTTTTAGTTTTTGACTGACTCCAGTGGGAGCTGTCCACGGCCTGAAAGTGACCCGCATGCGCAGAATAATAAAACATCACACACAGCAGGCTGTTGTACAAAAGTAAACAAGGAGCCATTGCCCTAATTATGACAAACGTTCACAACTTTCTGTCCTGTGGGTCCAGACTCAGGTCGCATTTAAAAAGATCCGATTTATATCGGAGTTGGACCACATATGAAAGTGGCCCAAATCCCATCTGGAAAAGATCAGATTCTATGTGACTTGGTCTGTTCACACTGTTCTAAAAAGATCTGAATATGAGCAAATTTGGCCTGCAGTCTGAACGTAGCCTTTGTTTCACACGGGAACCCAACCCCACTCTTATGGGTTTAAGTCCGTTTTTTGGCCCACTCATCCACCACAGCCACCTCCGTTACTGTCATTCGTATCCTACACCTGCTTTTAGCATTAAGAAATGATGCTACACGGCTTCTCAGTGTGTTACAAACTGACGCCAAGGGGTCTTGACCGTATGTCCATATGTGATGACTTCGGAGTGAGAACGGGTTTGATCTAGGCTAGAAAGTCAGGCCATACTGTATGACTACTCCACTCAAGCTATCCATCAGTAGTAGGCCAACTATCACCAGCATAATTTAGCTATTTACCACACTAACAACGAATATTCTCCTACGTTCCACCAATGTCAGTGTGAAAGCTCTTATAAAACGATCACAAAACAGAAGCCACTCCCGGTAGAACAAAATCAGACAGATTGCAAAATAGAGACAATGATTAATAAATTAATAAAAAAGGTCAGATAACATGGTTTCTTTGACTAAGCCAAAAACATAATTAAAAACTGTCAGTGTGACATTACAATATGAATTCATTCAATGAGCAAAACATTTAATTACAGATAACACAGAACGAGTTTGTATGAGTTTCTGAAGGTTCTTTTTTTGATGAAGTTTGGTTTCATGATAAGGAAACAAGAAACTGAGGGATTGTTGGACAGAGAGAGAGAGAGAGAGAGAGAGAGAGAGAGAGAGCGTGCCAAGGGCAAAGTTAGAAGGTAAGAATAATGGGTGAGAAGGGGTGAGGGAGTGACAGAAGAAAGACGACACTGAAACAGGTTAAAATAGGACAAAGAAACCACAGAACAGGAGGCACAATGCAGCTGAAATGGCCTTCAGAGGCTGTTCTAAATGTAATGTTTCCTTCATGGCTCAGTAATAGCATCTTAAGCACACACAACATTGTATCTGTCTCTTTTCTTCTCCTCTTCTGTTGACAAAAAGTAGATCTAGCCAACCCTTTCTAAAGGAGTTTCAGCCCCAAAGTCTATTAAATTCAACAGAAATGTCTGCAAGTGGGTTCTGGTGTCCACTGAGCATCTAACTGTCGTTAGATCTCAGTTTCTGAACATTAAATGTTCATCAGGGGCCTCACTTATCAACCGTGCATACGTACAAGTTTTGTGCCTTAAACCAAGCATACACTAACTTCTACACACAAAATCCAATTCATTAGTTCTTCTCATTCAGAACTGCTCCTGACCTCGAGGACCAACGAACCCTCAGCGGTACAAAGGAGTAATACTAATCACGTCTTGTTGCCTTGTTTTCATCAGGTTTCTCTGGTACTGCGTCACCGAGGACAGAAGAGGATCTGTCCATGCAGATTGATTACAGCTGGACGTCATTAAGAGTGAACTGTGTGGTACCATTCATTTTAACTGACAGGCAAATTTCCTGTCATGCTGAAACTGTGCAATTAAATTTGTAAATTGAAACAAATTTATAATCTATGAATTACGCTGGCATGTGGCCGACGTGTGTTCAGGTCTTTGACCATCATGTTAAGTGAATCCTCTGTCGAGACAAACCCATTTTGGTTGTGTTAAATTCAATTTTGCTTTATTTTTATTGTGGTTCACGTTTTCACAATACATTTATGGACAGAACATTTGATATTATACAGCATGATTACTGGATAACGGCTGCAGCATCAGTTTATGGCAGCTCTCAGTCTTCAGGTCTGCAGCACATCACTCGTGGTCTAAACATGTGCACTCGTGACAACTGAAGTGTGGAGACCAGAGAAATGTTGTAGAATACAAAGAACACCTGACACTTATGTTCTTAAGTCTGTCGCCCTGGTGCATGCTGGGAAGCTTCCCCCACACACCTGCTCCTTCTTAACCCTATACTGTGATGTTAAAAAAAAGAGCATTTCACTCCTATAACATTGTCAGACTCACGGTGGACACTTTAAAATAAAAATGATCAAAATGAATCTTTTATTTCACGCTTCTTCTTTTTTGTCAAAACCTGGCGACTGCGTTACCCAAAATGCAACGTTTTTTCATATTTTCACCTGGAAATAGACTTGATATCTTGGGAGTTCTCCTTCAATGTAAAACTGGTCCAGAATGCAGTGCGGTTTACAGACTTTACTTAATGAATTTCACAAATCATTAATAAGTACTTCCAGAATAACTCGTAATTGAGGACTAAAGTAGATGCTAAAGATTAGACTAGAGATTACTACAGAACAGACCGGGAGATACTAAATTGTTATTAATAAATTATTAGTAATGAAGACTTAATAAGCGATCAAACTAGTAACAACTCATTAATTGCTTAAAACATTAGCTATCCTTTTTGTGGACCTAAAGTAATATTGCATCACACTGAGTGGTTACTAGTCCCTCATCGCTTCATGATTTTAAAAGTTATTCTGTGTGTGCTCCTTGAAGAAGGGGGGAAAGGGGGAATTCACAATTAGTTAATTAATCCCAATCCAGACCAAAGAAAAGAAATCACCATATTTAAAGCACATTTATATTCACTTCCATGTCATTCTGTAGCAGTAGTGATACGGAGGCCTGAAAATTTGAGCTTGTGTCAGTGTTATTGAGCTTAAAGATTTGACCAGACTGCAGAAGAACGTCAGTAGCTGCAAGCGCAAACTGATTTCCCTTCCAAATGATCTACATGCTGTTTCAGAGTGCCATATATCCAAGGGGAAATATTGAATTTGTTTTACTTTTCAGCACAAATAACAGACTCAAAACACAGACATTGTTTTGGGTCTAAAACATAGTGGAGTCCTTGTGCTGCTTTCAATTCAGTGTGCAAACTGCACCTGTGATCTTTAAATAAACCCAATTTAAAAAGGGTAGGACCACCGTGTCCTCCGGCCACAAAATTTCCCCCTTCAATTCCTGCCATGTCACAACCACCCCAAACACACATACACACACGCTTGTTTTCTGTGTCTTATCTGTCCGTGTCCAATAAAACCAAAAATAAATAATGAAAAGCTCCTTCTCTAACATACAAATCCTTCCTCCTCTGTCTCAGCAGAAACAGAGACACTAGAGCATGATACCAGCCTTAGCAAGCGTGCTAGATTGTAGGGTTGCAAAGCTTAGAGTTAGGAGTTAAAGAGTAAAGAGGAAGAAGAGCTATTCTGCAACGAGTTAGTGTCAGATCAACAGTTACAGTATTATCAGCTGTTATACTAATATTCTATAGTTCTGGTCTGCTCTGTAACCCTTCTGACCCCGGCCCCACCCAGACTCCATAAAAGTCAACATGTTAACGTCTGCTGCCATCAGCTCTGGCCAGCATAAAACACTTTGGCAGCAGTACTGCTTAGGCTTTTGTCAGTCACACAGCGCTGCTTCGTGCCTGGTTGTGCTTCTAAACTCTTTCAACTTGAGCCAAAGTGACCAACAGCGTGCACGTCTCGAACAATGGGGGAAAACTTTGTCTGCGAGGACATGACTCACCCTGCCACTTGAGTAGATGGAGTTTCCACTCCATTTGCCAAAAGTCAAACTATCAAGGTGTTTACAGCTGCGGATTCGACCAGAATACACCTCCAACTTTTCCGGAGAATCACCTGAGCGGCCCCCTAACTGTCTCGAATATCAGCCGGGGTGTCCTCGAGTCACCTCATCGCAGAGTGCCCGCACTCTTCTCTCTCAGGATTACAGCTGAATTAGAGATTTGAAGTGTTATTCCCTCTGAGCCTGACAGCTGTGGGGATGTTATTGTGCAGCAGCCATTCAGGCCTGCTGCTGCTGACACATGGCCACAGCTCAGAAATAACAGCGTGATGCTTGAGATGTCTTTTGTTTCTGGTTGGAACAATTATGACCGAGGATTGTGATAAGAGGATTTTCTGTTTTAGTACTTTCTTTATCTGTTCTGTTGTGGCGGCAGTCACTGCCAGTTGTGGAAGACGTATTAAGTAAAGTTAAAGTCCTTCATTTAAAGTCCTACTTCATTAAAAATGTCAATTAAATGTATTGTCAACATTAGAGGTACCTGTTATGTCAAAAGGACGATTTCACAATGTTCTTAGATAGATGCATTAATGTCTGAGCAGCATTTGTATTATAGCTGTTTGAAGTGGAGCTACTTTTAACAATTTCAAAGCGTTAGGCTGTTTTACTTATCCATGCAGGGTCACAGGGAACTGGAGCCAATCCCAGCTAGTGCAACCAAGCCATAAATAAAAATACTAAGTAAAGTAATGTAAATGTAGCTTTAGCCCGGTTCTCTTCTTAACCTGCCCCCTTTTAGGATTCAAATTTCTTTAAAAATAAGCAATAAAAATCCAACGCTGCATCTCCACCATATGGGCAGACTGGGAAGAAAAGGAGAACTTCTTGCCATTCATTCTTGGGAATGATCAATGCCCACTTCAAACCAGAGAGGAAGGCTAAGAAAGGGAAAAATCTCTCAAGTGAAATAAGAAATATTGTTCCACCTTTGGCAGAAAATTTTGTTCATGTATAAAAGCATTATTCGTAATAGGAAACTAGTTTTAAAAAAATACATTTAAGGCCCTTTAACAAAACAAACCAAATGAAAACAATACAAAGTTGCTGTTGAACGAGTCAGTGTTTATACCGATTTTTATCCAGTTGTCACAGCAAACCTTGGCGGCTCTGCTGCCATTTTTCACCTCTAGTTTGTGGACGATAGTTCATACTTCTGAAACTAGTTCATACTTCTGTATGTCAAAAATTGTATATCGGATTATACGGAAGTAACCTTAACAAAACTGCAGGATGAAGCTGCTGAAATTACCCATCTATATATTTGAATTAAATCCCCCCAGGAACAGTGCTGGACTTTACAGTGATTTTGGTGCAGTGGCCACAGCAAACAAATTCAAACATTAGAATGTATTCAAATGTGAAAAACACAAAACATTAAATAATAGAAAACATTAGATAATCTCAAAATATGATGCATTGTTACATATTAAATTACGCAATTATATATATATACACACTAGTCAATATTGCAGGTCATTTTTGCAAACTCATAAATTAGGTCCAAAAATAATTTAAAATTTAAAATAAAGTTATTAGAGTGTTTGAGGGGACATTTATGTGCACAGGGAGTCACAAGGATGTGGTGAGAAGCACTGAACCGTAAGTAACTTCATACAAGAAGCTTCCACAGGGCGTCACTGTTCAGGAAACATTAATCTGCAGGTAAGTAATAAACGAACAAAGACACATTAAACATGTTCATGATCTTGATGATGATGATCTTTTTTTTCCTGAAAAAGGAGGTTTGTTTAATAATAAAGACAATAAAGACATCATGGCTATGCAAATTAGCAAACAGTGTGGACTAGCTACTTTAGCTAAAATGTGAGATACTGCTTCAGTCATCACCACTACACATTGGCAAATCAAGAAAATTACGAGCTGAGACAGACGGGATCAGCACCAACAGCTAAATTTTAATACAGCTAAATTTTAGTTTAGTAGTCAAGCAGTCACTTTTAAATACTTCAGTCACATTTTTTAATATCTGTCACTTTTTTAAAATGTTGACATCTTTTTGTAGCTCTTTGGTTAAAGCCTCAAAGTGTTCTGCAACATATTTTCCAACTCTGCGAGCCAGCCCCTGGAGCAGAGATTCATCTGAGAAATAAACTCTGAAAACCACGGAGAATCACTCCACTTAATGAAAATGAAAATGCCACACCAGCTGCTAAACCGTCTCGTTAATCTCTGCTGCGCTGCGAGCACCCCGAACAACAACAATCTCCTGAGTTTGTGCCCCCGCAGGGATCTGCCAAACTCCTGCTGAGTCTGAGCTCAGGAATATGTTGTTTCTTCGCTCCAGGACAGCTGCTTCTGTGTGTGACAGGATTTACTGTCAGCCCACATAGTCAGAGAGACTGCAGTATAAACAGGACTGCCAACTTTTCAATTGAGTCAGGAGTGATATGCTATATCGGTGACGTCAGAGCATTCAATAATCATGATCATTGTTACAAGTATGGTTGATCAGCGAACTCGCCGACCAACCGCGAGACCAACCCCAACCAGGTTATTTGGGGGATCTTGTCCCAGAAAAGATCATTTCAGATAATGTTTTGTTGCATTATAGTGAATTTATGGAGTCCTTTTGTTGCAGAAATGTTGAGTCGGGACAACAGGGGCCATTGGAAATTGGTACTCTCAGGAGAATCTGGTGGGTTTAATATATGCGCATATTTGACAACGCCTATCATGGTTGGTTTAATCATTCTGTCAGAAAAGTGGTAAATACACATCAGTAAAAAACGCCTTACTCTCTGCATTTAGTTTAACCCAGAAACTACATGCTGTGGTGTTCAGTCAGAGAACGGTAGATCCATGGCCCATTGTTTATGGTGCAATATTCAACTGATTATTTTTTGTTTTATTGGACATGGACAGAAAATACAAACAAAACAAGCTTTGATGTGGACGTGATGACATGGCAGAAACTGAAGTGGGCTGATATCTATTTGCAACTTCAATTACAGCACATAAGAAATGAATCAAACGTGAAATATAAAGCCTATATAATATTTATTATCAGGCACTCTTTATGATGAGGAGCATATTATGATTCTACCTTCTCACTCTAACTCGAAATACATGCCTTTCCCACCCCTTTAAAATGTCCTTATAAAATAAACATAGCCACCATCTCAATGTCTTAAATGTAATGGCTTATATAGGAACATAATCCTTCTGACTTTAATGTATCCATACTTAACATTTTGAGATGGTAAAAGACATCAGTGAATAAATCAGTAACATTATCTGTGTGAGAGTGTGTTTAATTGACAACTATCCCTGCTGCGCTGGTGTCGCGTCAGCCTTGGTGGAGTTCATTCGTTATGGTTATGGTTTGAGAGCATGTGCACGCGAGAGTTGGCAGCCCTGAGAAACACTTATTAATTTTAACCGTACTATCCAGTTTTCCTGCTCCTGTTACCACTTAAGGTGGTTAAAATCATTATTTCTCCTCGGACGCTTTGTTCTCATGGCTGCACTTTCCATTAAATTTTAAACATTCTAGACGCTTTTCTAGAGCGAGCCTTTGCTTATGAAGGGTTTTTAAGCTTCTGATTTCAAAACTGAAGATCTCCATTTAAGAAATATAAACTTGAACTGGAGGCTTCACACCCTGAATTGTGACAAAGATAAAGACTCAAACCTAAAACCCGCGTTACTGATTTAATCTTGGTCTCTTGGAGGAAGCAGAAGCAAGTTGTGAACACAACAGTGAAATACCATCACCTTCTATGTTAATATGGTGAACTTGTAAGCAAACAGTTGCTTATTTCCCCATCCAGCCGTTATGGAGCAACATGATTATTCATTTGGAGTCGTGTCACTTGATGAATTAAATCTAATATTCTCTTTCTATTAGGTCTCCACCAGCTCCTGAGGGAAATATCTGGCTCTTTAGCTGCTGAATGCTCCACTTTGTTCACCAGCTGGTCTCTTACTCTGTTTGCTGCTGAACAGATCATGTACGATGATTTCTGTAGCTTATCTCTCTCTAAAAACTATGCTATGAAAGCGCTGAGAGTGAACCAGAAGAGGAAAGTTGTGGGCCCTACATAAGCCGAGGGGAGCTGCAGATTCAGCTGATAATTCTCTGTTGGTTCATCACCACCGAAGACACTTCTCTCATTGACACACTTCATATATCATAGGATTACAGTCGCTTAAAAAACTTCATTTGTATATTTGATCATCAGTCCTCATTGACTTGAGGTAAAGCTGCATGTAAGGAACACAAACTAGATTTCTCAGTTATCTCAATAGTATCTTCTGAACATTTTTTTTTCTTTATTAACTTTGAGGCTAAATGAGACTTTGCAGAAAATATATCAGCTGAAGCCAAGAGTGTAACTTTGAATTCACACCAAAGGTAAATCCTGTTGAACAAAAGGAGGCCCATCATCAAATTGTCACTTTATTGCTTAATTGCAGAATACATTTAAATTTGTCAGCAGAGAAGATCAGTTTGTTCACATTGAAAAAGAAAGAAAACAAACTATTCTTCTTGCTTCACTGGCAGCTGTCTCCTCTGTCTGCACTGGTTTCTCACTTTCCCATTTTTATTTTGCTCAGTAAACAACCTGTCAGAGTGGTGGCAGAAGCCAGAAACTTAAACTATCCAGCAGCAAAAACAGCCACAGTAACATGTGAAACTTTGGGGATCTGACCAGAACACCAGAGAAAAGTGTCTCTTACCTGCACAGATCCTGATGAGGTGACGAGCGGCAGCTGCTGAGGCAGCAGGAGGCTGATGAGGAGATAAACTCCAGGTGAGCGACACATACTAAAGAAAATAAATGAGTTTGTTGTCAACCTTAAAACCCCTGTAAACCTGCCATTTAATAAAGCATGTGACAGGTGCATTAGAACAGTAACTTTAGGGGTAAAATCTCCTCATTTGATCCTTTTCAGAGCAAATCTGGGTTTCACTGGGCAGAAATGCATCACTAGTGCATCACATTTTCAGTCTTCGTGAAAATAAAGTGATTTCTTTGTGTTTATCTAAAACAATGGTTATAAAAATGAAAGATTTTTCACAATCAGGAAATAAAATCAGTACAAAATGTAGATGGCAGTTTAATTGTAACTACGAATTCCCTTTTCAGCACAAACACTCAGCACAAACACTCAGCCCAACAGTAAAGTTCAATGGAAACCATTAAAGAATGCAGTCTGGTGATTCAATACTGTCTGTATAGTCTGACCTTTAAGCTATTGAAAAGGATTAAGCCCTTAAATGCACCTTGAAACCTTCCTGCCCATATTCCCTGAGGCCTAGAGAAACTTGTATGTTTTATCGAACAGTAAATCTTGTCGGGCTCTAGTTGCTCAGACCTCCTATGCTCCTTCCTGCAGACCCAAAACTAAAAAAATCCTGTTAAACATCACCAAGTCTCTGCCATGAGCTCCCAAACTTATCTAAAGGCCATTCTTAGTCTGTCCTACTGCACTTTTAAATCTGCTGAAGTGTTCGACGTGAACACAAAAGACCCGGTGAATAAACTGTGACCTTCTGTCCAGAAGTGACAACGAGTTCAAGCCTCCTGTCTTTCTTCAGCTTTTTTTAAATCCATCTGGGCAGCACTTATTTTACCTGATTAAACATTTCTCAGCTCTTTCAGTCGCACGCTGTAGTCTAACCACTATAGACGTCCCTCATTTCACGGCATGTTTGCTGTTCTGGTAATGTTTTTGCATTTCCAGCCACCTGAAGGCTCAGAGGACCGTCGGGTTTATTTTAACTGCCCGGCGGCCTCTCAGCCAACACAACAGGTCTTCAGCGTGACTTAAAATGTGCAACTATAAAGTCTGATTTTCCAAATAAACACGAGTCCACAGAGGAGAAAGAAAAGTAGGTAGAATTACAAAACTGGTTTGACAGTTTTGTCCCAGGGGCCGATGCTTTTGCATGAAAAAAATCGAAGGAGGTTCTGCTTGAAAGTGAATTTAACGTAGCTGTTACGCTCAAAGGCACGGTGAACACTTGGACAACCCGTTGTGATCTTGATTCTCCCTCTAGCTTGTCTTCTCTCCCCTCTCCTCTGCCAGTTACTGGTTTTGGGGGTTTCCCCCCTGACAGATTTGGAGTGAGTTTGGAGTAACATGCGCTGGCCTCTGCATTGCTTTTGGCTCTCTATGCTAGACTGCTTCGCAGGTGGACGCCTGGTTGGGGGATCGCCATGTAGATTCTCTACCCTAACATAACCACAAAGACGTCATGTGTTTCAAGCAAAGTGTATTGTCGGCTTGACTAAAAGCATCTGCATATCCCGCTCCTCGCACACTACAGAGATCGGCGTTAAGAGCGGCTGCATTTGAAATCCTGACCGCTTCCTGCACAGATAAGTGGACAGGGCTTTACCTGCTTCACTCGCTTTTTTTGTGCATAAAACAGTGCAGAACCATGTGTTACGGCTGCCGCTGGCTGCCGGTAATTGTGTGTGTGTTTTAGTGCTTCGGGCTGGTATGCAAATCGCAGCTGTGTGGGTCCCTGTGGAGGATTGGTTCCTGGGAGCTGCGACCGCCTACTTCCTGGTTGCTGTCTTCCTGTGATTGGTGCGGCTGTGACCCGACCGACTCTGCCAACCAGGACTTCCCCAATCAACACCACCTGGACTATAAATAGATTACGTGTCCTTAGTTCAGTGCGACTGATCTGGTGATCAGTTTGCCTCGCTGGTGGTTGTTTATGTTAATTAGTGAATGTTTTGAGTAGTTTGTTTTCTGTTTGTTGTCTGCGTATAGGTGCTGACCTCTTTTTTGTTAGTTTTGTTAAGCAGAGTAATTGTACCTGGACTAGACCCTCTTTTGTTTATCCTTTTTTTTGTTGTCAGCACCTATATCGCCTCTTTTTGTTGTTTACCTAAGTATCTCCTTTAATTAAACCTTTGACTTCCACCTAGATTTCAGTTGACTTTTTTCCATCTCCTTTCCAATTTAAGATCTCTTGTGTTACTGCCTTACCTCAACGAGCTGGGTCGTAACATAAATGGGGGCTCGTCCGGGATCTTAAATGAAAAGTGTATAATTGGTAAATTTAAATTGATATTGTAAATCTGGGCCGTCAAAGTTAATTGATTGAGAGGTTGCTGAGCTCCTTTTTTTTCTAGTAGGTAACTCGTTAGTGGGTACAGCTGTCTGTTTCAGTGAGTGCTGCTGGTTACTGAGCACCATGGCGGAAAAATTTAGTCTGGAGAAGTTTGTTGCTCAGCCTACCATTGAACTAATACATAGGTGTAGAAAGGATGATCTTGTGGAGATAGCGACTCACTTCAACATTCCCGTTATCAGGGCCATGCTTAAAAAAGAAATTAGAGAACGGGTGATTGGTGGTTTGGGGGAACAAGGTGTAATTAGTATGACAGAGCAGTTGGAGTCTGTGTCTCTTCCCAGTTCCTCAGCTGAAGCAGAGGGTGGTCCGAGTACTGCGACACCCTCAGACTCTGGGAGAGTCGACCAGGCAGGGGAGCGGGGGAAGACCCCGTTTACACTGCCTAAGTATGACCCTTCCCCTCAGAGCAGTACTGGCCATACCGAGGCACGGTTAAAGGTCCGTCTGGCTCGGCTGCAACTGGAGGCTCATGAGCGGGAGACGCAAGCCCAGCTCCAGCTCCAGTTGGAAACAAGAAAACTTGAACTGCAGGCTGAGACTGAGAGGGCAGTGAGACTGAGACAACTCGAGCTTGAGGCTTCTGACAAGGAGCGGAGCGCTCCTAGAGGCTCAGGTATGTCATCACCTTCCTCCACTTCCACCAGTTCCCACAATTTAGTGTTTGATATTAGTAAGCATTTGGCTTTGGTACCTGTATTTCGAGATAATGAAGTTGACTCCTATTTCAATGTATTTGAAAGGATTGCGGTCGCGTTACAGTGGCCACGTGAAGTATGGACACTCTTACTTCAGTGTAAAATGCATGGTAAAGCTCAGGATGCCATAGCCGCACTCCCTGTTAAAGACAGTTTAGATTATGAAACTGTTAAGACAGCTATTTTACATGCCTATGAACTGGTGCCTGAAGCATACCGACAGAAGTTTCGTGGTCACAAAAAAACTTCTGCCCAGACCTATGTTGAGTTTGCTCGTGAGAAGGGAACTCTGTTTGATAAATGGTGCGCAACATGCAAAGTAAATGATGTCCATGCCTTGAGAGAACTGATCCTGTTAGAGGACTTCAAGAACTGTTTGTCTGAGCGTATTGTTGTGTACCTGAACGAACAGAAAGTGAGCACACTTTCTGCTGCTGCTGTACTGGCTGACGAATACGTGTTAACCCATAAGTCTGCTTTTTCTCCAGTCTCTGCTGTTTCATCACGTCCCTCTTCTCCTAGACCCTCAAATCCTCGTGGACTTAAGGAGGAACGCGAATGTTATTATTGTCACCAAGTTGGCCATGTCATTGCAAATTGCTTGACACTAAAACGCAGAGAGCAGTCCTCACGCCCTGTTCAACCAAAAGGGGGTAGGACTGATTAAAGCCGATCGTGGTGTGACCACTAACTTGTCTGACCAGAAAGTTGATGACTGTTTTAAGCCGTTTGTGTTCGATGCCTTTGTGTCACTGACTGGAGAGTCTGCTGACAAACGCCCAATATGTGCTTTGAGAGATACTGCATGTTCGCAATCTGTTATTCTTGCATCTGCACTTCCTTTCTCTGATAGCTCTGCTTGTCACTACAGTTCTGTTCTTAGGGGAGTTGAGATGGGTTACGTGCCACGGCCAGTGCACCGCGTCCATATTCAGTCTTCTCTGGTTACTGGTTTCTTCCCCGTAGCGGTTTGTACTGAACTACCAATCGCCGGTATCGTGCTCCTGATGGGGAACGATATTGCAGGAGGTAAGGTAACTCCCACATTGGAAGTCCTGGATCACCCCCCAGTGTGATGGGATTGAGACATCAGATCAGACCCCCCCGAATGTATTTCCTGCCTGCGCTGTAACTCGCGCACGCTCCCGTGAAATTGACCCAGACGACTATGAAGCATCATTAAGTGACAGTTTGTTCCCGTCAGTTTTCTCAGGTGACCCAGAGAGTGAGAAAGTGGTTGAGACCTCCACACTGCCAACTCAGGATGAATCGGCTAATCAAAGGCCCCCGGCTGGCCCGGAACTGCCGTTAGCTGGAGATGCGGCATTTCCAGTCAACCGAGCGCACTTGAGCCAGATGCAGAAAGCAGACCCAACCCTGAAGGAGTGCTTTTCCAAGGTGGTGAGTAATGACAAAGCAAGGGGTGAGAAAGTAGCATATGTTATGGATGGTGAGATGCTGTTACGTAAATGGTCTTCCTTCGTAACTGGTGATTCTGACTGTGATTCTGTTTATCAGATAGTTGTTCCTGCCGGATGCCGCCAGCAGGTGATGTCAGTGGCTCATGAGAGTAAGTGGGCAGGACATTTGGGCATAACCAAAACTTACCAAGCCATCCTCCGTCATTTCTATTGGCCAGGTCTAAAGTCCGATGTTGCTAAACATTGCCGTGCGTGTCATGTGTGTCAGGTTGTCGGGAAACCTAATCAGACGGTCCCTCCTGCACCTTTGCATCCCATTCCTGTGATAGCAGAGCCCTTTGAGCGTGTGATTGTTGACTGCGTTGGCCCTCTACCTCGAACTAAATGCGGTAATCAGTATTTATTAACTATTATGTGCGCCGCCACTCGTTACCCAGAGGCTATTCCGCTCCGGTCAATAACCGCTAGTGCTGTAGTGAAAGCTTTATTGAAGTTTTTCTCTACTTTTGGATTGCCCCGAGTGATTCAGACCGATCAGGGCTCTAATTTTAAGTCTGGTCTTTTCAAGCAGGTACTCAAGAGTTTGAGTGTGCATCACATTGTGTCCTCGGCGTACCACCCTCAGTCGCAAGGAGCTTTGGAGCGCTGGCATCAGACGCTAAAGTCGATGCTTAGAAAATACTGTGTGGAGACGGAGAAACAGTGGGACGAGGGAGTCCCCTTTGTCCTATTTGCGGCTCGTGACGCTGTACAGGAATCTATTGGTTTTAGTCCTGCTCAGCTTGTTTTTGGCCACACACCCCGTGGGCCGCTTAAGACGCTGCATGACCAGTTCCTGTCATGTGAATCTTTGCCCAACAAACACGCGTTAGACTATGTTACTCAGTTCCAGGAGCGCCTGCAACGAGTTAACGCCCTCGCTAGAGCCACCCTTCGTGATTCTCAATCAGTCATGAAGCGCCGTTATGATCGTTCCGCCTTATCTCGCAAGTTTGAGGTAGGCGATAAGGTTTTGGTGTTATTGCCCACCACCAGCTCAATTTTCACAGCCAAATTTTCCGGTCCGTATGTCATTAAAGAGCGTCTTAGTGACACTGATTACGTACTCTGTACCCCAGACAGAAGGCGCAAGACTAGAGTCTGTCACATAAACCTGTTAAAAGGCTATCAGTCCTGCGAGGACCAGGTTAGCGCTGCTGTTACCTTGCCCTTTGCAGCAGAATCGTCCGATGTCAAAGCTGCTGCCATCATTGTGACAGAGTCTGTGGACACTCCCCAACGAGATGGTCCACAGACACACGTCCTCACACACCCGCCTGTCCGCCTCCCAAACTCAGAAATACTTGCAGACCTGTCATGCCATTTGCAGCATTTAACTGCTGAACAGCAACATGATCTTGAGGAGCTAATTGGCCGGTACCATTGTCTATTTGGTGATATTCCAACCCGCACTTCTGTCTTAAAACATGACATAGAGGTAAAAGATGCGCGCCCCATCAAACAACATGCTTACCGTGCCAATCAAACTAAACGTCATTTGATGAAACAGGAGGTAGAGTACCTCCTGCAAAATGGGTTAGCTTCTGCTAGTTCCAGTCCGTGGAGTTCGCCGTGCTTACTGGAAGCTAAATCCGACGGCTCCCCTAGGTTTATCACAGATTTCCACAAAGTAAATGCAGTTACGGTTCGAGACTCGTACCCTCTCCCGCGCATGGAGGATTGTATTGATAACCTGGGCACTGCAAACTTCGTTAGCAAGTTAGACTTGCTAAAAGGTTATTGGCAGGTACCTTTAACGGACCGTGCCAGAGAGATCTCCGCATTTGTCACTCCGATCACTTCTGTCAGTACAATGTGATGGCTTTTGGGATGTGTAACGCTCCTGCAACATTCCAGAGATTAGTCAACACTGTGTTATCTGGTTTGCAGCACTGCAATGCCTATCTTGACGATTTAATTATCTATACAGACTCCTGGGAGAAACACTTGTGTGTGTTGGAGCAGGTGTTTGACCGTCTGGCCCGCGCTACCCTAACTCTAAATTTGGCCAAATGCGAGTTTGGGAAAGCCACTGTCATCTATCTTGGACAGCAGGTTGGGCAGGGACAAGTGCGCCCTGTTGAGGCCAAAATTTCTGCCATCCGTGATTGCCCTGTTCCCACGACCCGTAAAGCACTCGCGTCAGTTCCTGGGAATGGCCGGTTACTATAGGAGTTACTGCCGTAACTTCTCCAGTATCGCCTTCCCACTCACTAGGTTACTCAGTACAAAAGTAGACTACGTGTGGACCCCAGAATGCCAGGTGGCATTTGATAATGTAAAGACTTTGTTGAGTCACGCTCCTGTGCTTGCTGCACCTGACTTTTCCAGGCCCTTCAAGCTTGAGGTAGACGCCAGCGCAGTGGGCGCTGGTGCTGTCCTATTACAGGAAGGGGAAGGTGGGATTGATCATCCTGTTGCTTACTTTTCCCGCAAGTTCAACCGACACCAGGTAAATTATTCCACCATTGAAAAGGAAGCCCTTGCTCTGTTGTTAGCACTACAGCACTTTGAGGTCTATGTTGGGTCTACTTCTCTGCCTGTTGTTGTGTTTACTGATCATAATCCCCTTGTTTTCCTGTCTCGCATGTTTAACCATAACCAGCGACTCATGCGATGGGCTCTGTTGGTTCAAGACTTCAACCTCGACATCCGCCATAAGAAGGGGTCTGAAAATGTACTAGCTGATGCCTTGTCTAGACTGTAGAGGTTAGCTATGTGTGTACTCCAAGCCGCTAGGGCTTGTAATTTAAGGGGGGGGGTGTTACGGCTGCCGCTGGCTGCCGGTAATTGTGTGTGTGTTTTAGTGCTTCGGGCTGGTATAAAGTCTGATTTTCCAAATAAACACGAGTCCACAGAGGAGAAAGAAAAGTAGGTAGAATTACAAAACTGGTTTGACAGTTTTGTCCCAGGGGCCGACGCTTTTGCATGAAAAAAATCGAAGGAGGTTCTGCTTGAAAGTGAATTAAGCGTAGCTGTTACGCTCAAAGGCACGGTGAACACTTGGACAACCCGTTGTGATCTTGATTCTCCCTCTAGCTTGTCTTCTCTCCCCTCTCCTCTGCCAGTTACTGGTTTTGGGGGTTTCCCCCCTGACAGATTTGGAGTGAGTTTGGAGTAACATGCGCTGGCCTCTGCATTGCTTTTGGCTCTCTATGCTAGACTGCTTCGCAGGTGGACGCCTGGTTGGGGGATCGCCATGTAGATTCTCTACCCTAACATAACCACAAAGACGTCATGTGTTTCAAGCAAAGTGTATTGTCGGCTTGACTAAAAGCATCTGCATATCCCGCTCCTCGCACACTACAGAGATCGGCGTTAAGAGCGGCTGCATTTGAAATCCTGACCGCTTCCTGCACAGATAAGTGGACAGGGCTTTACCTGCTTCACTCGCTTTTTTTGTGCATAAAACAGTGCAGAACCATGTATGCCTTCAAGCAGAGACTGCCTGTAAGTGTGTGCTGTTATTCCCATTTGGACATTTATTGGATTCCCCCTCTCTATGGCAGTGGGCTTTTAATCTCACCTTCGACATTGGGAGCAGGCATAAAGTTTGTCATACATGTCATACAAATTTGTTCGTAGCTGGGCCTTAGCCCTAATGCCTTCTTTTGGTGATATGAGCATAAAACGATGACCTTTGCCTTTTTAAACCTGCCCCTTTAACTCACTCACTGACTCTAAAAACCAGGCACTGATCAAACAAAGAGACACATTGCCCTGACAGTATCCCTGTGATCCCTCATGTCACACAGCAGTGCTGCGAGGAGAAATAAGAGCCGGGGGAGAGACGAGGAATTCATTTTTTAAGATACAGCAGAGGTGCCTGTGATTGAAGCAGCGATAAACGGGCGTGAAGCATTTCCTGAAGAGATGAGTTCAAACAGAAAGAGGAGACAGAGAGTGAGAGATGGTGACTCGGGTGGCTGAGCTTCTATAGCAGCTGCTGCCAGGAAAACAGATTCCTCCCAACTGCTCTTCATGTCCCGAATACATCACAGCCGCTGCTAAAATATACCAAGCCACCGCTCCTCAGGGTGACTTTGACCTGCTCTGCCAAGATAAGAGACAGCGTCATCAATAAACACCAGCTCCCAGAGACAAAAACACAACTTCAGATGTTTTCTGAGCCCCAGTTGACTGAAACTCGCCAGTAGGACTTTATCAGGCTCGAATGACAGGAAGGGAAACTGTTTAGCTTCTACCATCCATTCATTGACCATTTACCCCACACACTGTCTCCTAAACACATCCCCTCCTGCGTGTAATTTCCCTTAATCGCTGTCAAATGTTTCCAAATTAAACGCTAATCTCATGGGAATGTTTAGCTTTCATATCAATACATCAAGCAATTTTCTAGCCACATACCTGCTGTATCTGCGTCGCTAAAATAGATCTAGAGTAGACGGCTCTCTGTGCTCTGTAATCCCTGTCACTGTCTTATCTCTTGTGTCATGTAAATATTTGTCAAACAGGGATAGAAATAGGAGTTTGGTTCATTTGCAGGACTGGGTTTACATTCAGAAGTGTTCCTGAGGGGGAAAACATTCACATCAGCCTCCTAGTTCATCTATGATACCTCCTACTAGAGTTCTACAAGGGCCTAAAACTCAGACCTACGTCTGGGAAGTTGCGCTTAAATTAAATGATTGAAAGATCTCTACCACCCGATGGATTGCTATACATTTTTGTTGTGACATTCATGGTCCCTACAGGGGAATTCTACTGATTTTGGAGGTCCTCTGGCTTTTCCTCTGGTGCCACTAACAGAACATTTGTGTCTCAGCTAACATGAAATTTTCTGTCTTCCTCACATCCCACAGCTATCAGTCAAGGTGCCCTTGGGAGACTCTGATAAACAGGATTGGGCAGCTGTGGGCAGCCTACCAGAAGCGAGTCTGTCCACTGGAGTTTAGTCGCCTTTTCCTCGACAAACAAAGGTAAACAGCGAGGGAGTGTATTCCTCTGCAGGTGATAAACTTTCAGCGTGAGAGTTTCAGAGTGTTCAAAGGTTTCAGCGTCACCGCATCTTCTACTCAGACAAAAATAGACCCACCGAAGTGCAGAAAAGGCTAATCAGACGTCAGCAGAACACTGCGACAAGACAACACATCACTGACGACTATCTCAATTACCGCCGCTATCTGTTTCTTCCTCACACAAACACACAAACTCGCGCCATTATAAAGTACACACATACAAAGAAACGCAGACTCACAACACACAGACGTCTCTCGCTGTGACAAATCAGCTTCTCATTCAATCCTGGGATAGACATAAGCTCTTTATCTGCCTCATTTTCTTAGACACAAACACACACAAACCGAGGCACACATAAACCCATGCACATCCACACAGATATACACCCACGCACACAAACACATGCACAAACCCCAGCAGAGCTCAAGGTTTGACACAAAACAGCCGGAGGAGCTGTGTGGATTCTCCTGGTTGAATACAAAAACAGCGGGGGAGTCTGACACTGAACTTTACTTCACAACTCACAAACTACAAATAATGACCAGGCCTCCTGCTGGAGCTGCTCACATTGGTAGAAAGACTGCCAGGTGCTGTCAAAATAAAGGCAGCAAATCACCCTACAAGAGGGGAACGAAGTAATCCTGCACTTAATGAAAAGATGATGCTGCTGAAGCATAGTGGTTTCTGGGACCAGGCTCTGTTGATAACTGTACAAAAGCAGCACCGGTTCCAACTCAGGCAGCACCTGAATTGGAACCGGGGCCGGGCGAGTGGCCAGCAAAACCTTGCTCAGCAGCTTCAGACTACATGATAACAGCCCGGCCAGCCAGATGGAGGGAGTTGGACGGGATAATCATTTATTTGAGCGTTACACGATGAGCGTGTCCAAATCTTCGCTGCAAAGGACGAATTTCCATGACGAGACTCTGCCCAACAGGAGCACAGAAGGATGTTTAACTGGAAACATGGCGAAACAAAGAGGAATGACGAGCTTAGTGCTGCGAGGTGGAAAAACCTCAGTCATTTTATTTTCCTTTCTTTGTTTAGGCTTTTCTGAACACAACTCAGCCAGGATCAAACACACTGCTTCAAACACTGGTTGGTTTTCACTGGGTCCCTAGCGCCTTATTCCCAATTACATCATACAAGTCAAGAAAGGTGGCAGTGTATATTGTCTCTCAATGTTGTCACAGCAATAATTCATAATTTCTGTAATGTCACTCAGTGGCCATCTTAAATAAATACTGCCGACTCTAAACCTGGCAAAAGGCTGTCAGACTGAGTTTAGACTGACTGACGGCGTTGGATGGAAAATGTTTCACGTTAGCTTAAAATTAGTAATTTAAAAAAAGTTTACATAGTCACATAATGTTATGTAGGTCTAATTTATTAATTTCACCCTCATCCTCCACCTTTTGATGGAGACCAACAGTCATCTACAGCTCCACATCTCTCTAATGTGCCAAACAATATGGGTTGATCAGAAGTTATATATATTAGAAAACATTTTTCGGCCCCAGAACTGGGCTTCAGAGCAATGTTTTTGATCCCAATAGTAAGAGAACTATTTACAGAGGTTTTGTTTTATTTTTTTAATAAAATTTTCTATATTCATGGTTTATCAGAAAATGGATTTGACAGATTTTTTGCTCTGATGATTCTCACAAAAGGCACATTATATGTACTGGATACTCGTTTCAGCCTGTTAATGTTAATTACATTAACAAACGTGTGGATGCACATCTGTGGCCGTCAGCAGGAACCTTTCAGAATGTACTGCAGTGTCGCGGCATCTGTACATGTTGGTGACGAAGTTGTAGAGCAGAGTGTGAGCTCTGCTGTTTAATCTCAGCCTTTCATTATGTTGTTTCATCTTTTTCACTTCTGACGTGCCTCGGTTTCATATACTTCAAGCTGTTACAAACTTATAATCAATTATTAAAAATCCTCTTGTGGACTAAAAGAAAAAGGGGTTTTTCTGATTGATCACAACCAGTCACTCATGCAAGTTGACACTTTTCCTTTTGAACTCAGATGTTTTTCCAATCTAGACATTTTAAGAATTTATGGCAAGGTGCACTGAAGCCATTTGAGCCCCAAACCAATGATCGCTTTACGTTGACATTTATTCTTTCTGTTTAAACCCACAGATAACCTTCTCTCATCGTGTCATTAGCAGAACTGATATAGTTTTAACGTGAAACAAAATGTTTTGCTTTGAATGTGAAGAGCAACATTGATTTATGGGTATGAGCTCTGCAGACATGTTCATTTTTAATAGGTTTTATAGTAGCCTACTGAGCCAGGTGATGTGCAGTGAGGGAATTAGACAGTACCTGCAGGTTTGGTGTTTGTTTGAGGTGACACGATGTAATGTGTATTGTTCAGTCAGATGGTTAGCAAAGGTCCCTGTGAAAATATTATCTGCCACAGGGACACAGCTGCCTGCTGTTGTTGTACTCAACTCCAATTTAGCCTCTGCTGCTGTTTCTACAAACCACAAACGCTTATGTCTTCATCTGCTTCAAATACTGAATCCCTTTTACACTGCTGAGTCAAACTAACCCCTCACCTGCAGTTACAGTTGCTCTTTATCACCATTTCTTTCTTTTTATACTCAAAGTTAAAATGGAAACTGAATAAACATTATATTGTGCCCAATTGAGTTTTAAAACTGTAAGACAGAGTTGCCAGCTCTCACGCACTGAGCGTGAGAGTCACGCACTTGACACTTTTCACATGCCCTCACGCCATACATCAATTTTCTCACGCACTGGAAAAACTAATGTAGCCTTTAAGTGAGAGCATTGACTCAGCACGATTATACTCCACTCAGCTGATGCAACACCAGCGGATGCTGTGACAAGAATCAAGCAAACCCGCTCTCGCGCAGTGAGTGGCAGACAGTTTGTGATTGGGTAACGTAGCTGGTAGAGTATTCCAGTGTAATTTGAAGCACAACCTTGCTCTGGTGCTTCTTTGCTTCTTTGCTTCTTTGCCGTGAGGTGTTTTCAGTCACAGGTCTCATCTATACAGTCCCAAATGGTTTCTGTGTCTGTCAGGGATTCTATGATATGATTGATCATATCAGCAGAGGAAGTAATGAACAGCAGATTAGGAAGTGAAGTGTGAAGGAAATGAAGTGTTTAATGCTAAAAATTGACCCCCGTGTAAATAAGTGGCTCCTCCGTTACATTTACATTTATTCATTTAGCTGACGCTTTTATCCAAAGCGACTTACAGTTGCTATACATGTCAGAGGTCGCACGCCTCTGGAGCAACGAGGGGTTAAGTGTCTTGCTCAGGGACACAATGGCGGATGGGTCACAGTGGGGGATTGAACCCAGGTCTCTCACACCAAGGCACAGTCTTAACCATTGCGCCATCGTCACCTCTGATAAAGGAAACCTGCGCTCTTGGTTATATGAACTAACCTATAATATTCCATACATTCTCTAGAATTAAAAGAAATTCAGTGTCTGATTTTGACACACAGATTCTGGTGGGAAGACTCACCCAATACACTTTTTGGTTGGTCGAAATTAAGGCTATGGGGTCTGGAGGTTGGCATGTATCTCGATCACACTGATCTGAGCATCATTATTGACTTGGCTTTTACATCTACACTACATTGAACTGTTAAAACAAAATTTGTGCAGATTAAAGAGTGATAATCCTGACCCCTGTGATGGGATATTACACAGAACGCCTAAAATTAACCAACCTACAATACCTAATCTTGCTCCAAATTAAAGTGAAAAGTTGGCAGCCCTGGTAATAAAATCAGACAAGGTTTCTTTTAATGTGCTCATTTATTTTTACCAGGAGAGTTTCAGTGTTCAGTAAATAATAAACCAAACTGAAATTTCCAAAAGTCAAAAGTAGATTTGTGGGTGACAAGAGTCTACCGTCATGCCTATGTTGTTTGAGCTAAATGCTAACGTCAGCATGCTAACATGCTCACAAAGACAATGATCACTTGTTTATGTTTAGCAAGTACAGTTTTCACCATGTTAACCATCTAAGTGTTAGCATGCTAACATTTGCTATTTAGCACCAAACACAAAGTACAACTGAGACTGATGGGAATAACACTGGTTTTGCAGGCATTTGATCATAAACCAAAGACATATTTTGAGCTTGTGGTGGTGCAAGATGAAAATCCAGGGGGTCACCAAAGTCAGCAGGAATCATCCCCCGGGGACCATGAATGTCTGAACAAAATGAAATGTTTAATTTGATAGATGTGGAGATATTTCAGTCTGGGCCAAAGTGTTGGACCACTAACAGCAGACACTGCTCCCTTAGAGCCATTGATAGTAAATAGTACAGCGATTGCAATGCTGAGAGAACAATTTTATTTAACCAAGATGTAATTTGTTACTTGGCAGGGCCAGGTTTAACTTTCTCAGGAAACAAAAATCCATTTTGCCCTGAGTGCCAGAAACCAACCAGTTTCCTACACTGGAACACTATCCTACCCCATGTTTACAGTATGTCAGTTAGTTTGTGCTAATGTTGTTAGAAACAAACACACGTACACAACATGAATTTAACATTATGTAATTAAAACAAGGTTTTGACACGGGAAGCCTAAGATTGCAGGAGCATTATTGTAGAGGCTGTATGGTGCATAATGTAACACCTCTATGGGTGTGGAACTATTGTGCAAAAGGTTATGGGGGGATTACACAGCACAGAGCTGCTGTATGTTGCTGTTGCAGCTAATAGTTACAGATAATGGGAGTCTCAGCCTGGCAAACACAGCTGCAGATAATAAGTCAATAATGGGTAACTCTGATTCAGGTAGCCTAATAAACAAGCTCTGTGAGTACTCAGCATTATTGTCAGTGCTCACTAACTGGCACCTAATTAAAAACACACGAGTAATCTCATTAGCTACATCTGTGTTTGTTCACACTACCGAGGCGCTGTGAAATTCTGACAGTGTTGCTGCTCTGAAAATGTTAGTAAGTAAAGAAATGTAAGTGTAATCGGGAAACTGGGAGGTCTGGGAAATAACAAATGGTTTTACACAAGATTTGAGAAAACCTGAACAGGAACACTGAAAAATTTCTGAAGAAGACAGAATAATGACACAAACGTCCATAAGTCATGAAAAAATGTAAAAATGCCACAGATTCAGTCTCTCATATGTTCAAGACACCCAACTGGGTTTTAGTGCATTAATGAAAGTATTTGAATATTAATATGGAGATATCCCCCAGGAAAGAACCTTGAACGTGTCCCTGACACGTTTTTGACACAAGGGAATTAATACAATATTAAAAATAGCAGCAGGAGTAATTTGTAAAACTCTCTCCACATGGTGGATATAAGGATGTAATTAAAGGTTTTCTCTGGAACGCTGATCCCGTGGAGGTGTAATTCCAAGCTTAATAGAGAATACGAATCAGGAAAAAGAAAGACACTCTCCTCATCACCCGGATAGCTCTCCTGGGTTTCTATCTGTGTGAAATATTTCCAACATTCATTACATTCAGTCACATATGTATCCAGTCAAGCTGAGAAAGAAATACTAATCAACGTTTGCTGTTCATAATTTCAGAAGTTTGATTGTTTGAACAACAGCTGAAAACTTACTTTCCACAGATGCAAAGCTCGAGCCTGATAAAACCGTCAAGCTGAGTCATCACTGCTGTGACTCAGCAGACTGATCGCGTAACCACGACAGTATGTTCAAATTCTAATTGTGGCATTTATCAGGTGTCAGCCATTCCCTGAAAGCAGGAAAACATGATGACTCTGGATCAGCAACTACAGAAAGTTTGTACTTAAATGTTTGCAAATGCTTTGAAATAAAATTATGATTCCTGTTGAGAATCAGAGGCAGTGCTGAGATTTCAATATTTTACCGACTTTTCAGGGTTGAATCCGACTGTTTGTTATTCACAAGCCTTACTCCAACGTCTTCAAGGTTATTGCTGATCTTTAGGATGCTCTCGACATTTTGGGGGTCCACCAGATGCCCATTTTCATCACCAAGAAATCAATCAAGCACATCAACTTCATTCAACAGTCCACTTTTCAAGAGTTACAGGTTATTTCACATCTTCATACCAGGTTGTTTTGGAATTTTTCCTCAGCTATTAAAGACAAATCTAAATGGTAAATTCAGCTGTTGCTCTTCTATTACTGCTGCAGGATTCTTAATGCAGCTATTTCGTGGTGTCTGGCATTGTTTTTGACATGGTTACAAAAGTATTTTCAATCCTCCAGTAGAAAAAGACAAAATGTTCCGACAGCTTCTTTTACATGTGCCTCCCTTTTAATTTGTGTTTACAGAAGGTCCCTATTATGTTTCATTTTTCTTTCTGAGTTTCCACGCTAACTAACTATCTGCTGCAGTCTGATATGACAGTGAAATAACCACACATTAGCCAGTCTTTCCGTGGCTGCCTCCTCACATCTCTGCCACATCACATCAGTCCCATCATCAGCCTGCACAGCAAAACAGCCAGAGCCATAAAACAGAGGGAAATGGGAGCCGAGGCAGCACTGTCAATAAATGTTCTGCATGACTTCAACTCAGACGGCGAGTCAGTGAAATGATCAGCTTCTACGGTAATTCTGAGACGTTTGTTCCAGATGGACCGGAGAAAGTGACATTTTCTGTCACAAAGGGCTGCCAGCAGTTACAGGTTCCTGACTGCACTTCACATGGAGCTCAGCCATTTCCTGTGGAGCAAACCATCGCAGCTGCACAGGGACCCAAACACTTGCCTCATCAGCTGGGCAGTTATTCATCCCAGGTCAAACCGTTCCAAACCTGTCCTCCATTTGAACTAGCAACTTGCTAACTTGCTAACTTGCTAACTTGCTACCTGTGCTAGTGATGACTCTCCCTCTGACTTCATGTTGCTACCAACAGTGATGGTTTTTCTGTCTGTTACAACAACCTTCCCTCCCTCCTGCAGTAACATGTCATGAGAGCCACAACATTTTCTAGTCATAAAAAATACTATTCTGAATTTGCTTAATAATGTATACTGTGCTACCGCAGTTGGTTGTCATTTCACAAAACAGACTTGCAATTATGTCACAGTTAGGGAGGGGTGAGAGAAATTGGACGAACTGAATGTTGAAATCAACCAGACATATACAAAGAACAATTGTCTTTTAGACTAGTAAAGATGAAATATTTATTTTACTATACTTGCTTTGTGTCTATAGAGATCTCCTAAATTAACCAAAAGTTAACAGTAGATAAAGCCTCATTTGCAAGTTGAAACATGCAATTTCAGTACACTTCTATTACAAAAATCAGTAGTCTTAATACAAGTAATCAACTGCGGATATACACTCACTGGCCACTTTATTAGGTACACCATCTTAGTACTGGGTTGAAACCCGTTTCGCCTTCAGAACTGCCTTAACTGACCGTTCACTAAGTCACACCCCCCCAGTTACTGTTACTAAGTCCAACAAACTATGAAATTTACAGGCTCCAACACGTCATCTCAGTGTATCTAATGTATTTCTTTGCCTTTTGTAAATCACTCTCAATTCCTTCTGTATTTGACAAATGTTAAACAAAACAACACGCCAATTTAGAATTTGGGCATTAAATAAAAAAGGATAAAAATGTCTAATGCAATCTTGATAATCAAAAGCACTAAATCCCACAAACACCCACAGATCATCTGTTGCTCTAAACAGACTTGGAAGCTTTCATCAATATCTACACCCAAACATAATTAGTCATTTAGCTGACGCTTTTATTCAAAGCAACTTATACCTATTTACGTCAGCGGTCGCACGCCTCTGGAGCTACTAGGGATTATGGACTGTATATTGCTCTTGCTGGTGGACCACCCACAAGCTATCCAAGAGAGAGAAGCAGGACTCCTCCACAAACACCAGATGAGCCTAACACAACAGAAATTAATGTTAGCCTCCCTGCGACTATTAATTAAACACTGGACTGCACAAAGAAATAAAAGACAAATGTCTTAGCCTCGGGTTTGCACAGAGCCACACTGCAGTAGTCGAGAAAGCCAACAATGGACAAGTTGAATCCATCACTGAAGAAAACGTACTGATGAAGGAAGCCATATTGCAGAAATCACACCAGACAATCTTGAGACATCAGTATCACTTTCGATCATGTACTTCACCTTGGCACACAATCAAAAGTATTCTGATTCATCATGGCCAAATTTTACTCCTAAAAGTACAAAAAGACCAAATTCCGACTTTACAATGAGCTTCGCTCAAAGATATAGCAGAAGAAAACCTTGTAGACAAAATGCACAAAGATACATTTAACGCTTTCAGGACACTAAAAGAACTCCAAAACATTTAGTTTTTGAAAGTAAACTATGATGTTGTCAGATTTACTTCCAATTCTTTTTCTGTGGAAGAAGCACAACCATTCAATCAGAAAGACACAATATATCTTAACCAGTTTTGGGTAACATTACTTTAAAAAGTAACTTGTCAAATTGCAGCATTACTTAGTAACTTTTAGAGTACTTTTTATATTACATTCAACTTTATTGTCAATATGCCAAATACAGGTACAGATTCCAATGCAGTTAGCATCTAACCAGAAGTGTAGCAATACAGTATTTTCTACAAATGAGTGTAGTTACGCTTACAATATGCAATAGTGGAGTTAAAATATACAGATATTATACAGAATATGTGACTATATTAAACATGTATAGGGGAGAAGTGGACAGAGTTAGAGAACAGCAAACGTAAAGTTGTATCAGCATCTATGCATTGTTGAGTATGCAGAGAATACACAGTAGGTTATATTTACAGTAACATTATTAAACAGTGTAGGGGTCAAGTCTATGCAAAAATATGAATAGTGCACATAACAGAACTCTGAGCTGGGCAGTATGAGTCCAAAATTGCAACCAGATTGAAGGTGTGGAGTTTTGCAGGGTCACTGCCTCAGGGAAGAAGCTCCTTCAGAGGCTGCTGGTGGGAAAGCGTACGCTCCTGTAACGCACATCGGATGAGAGGAGGGTGGAAGTCCATGGTTAGTGTGGGAGGCAAATTTCATGTCCATCCCCAGCAGTGTTCATGATAAATGTTCTCGTATGTAACTGGATGGTGGTGATGAAGATCACCTCGGTCGTCTGGGTGTGTAGCTCCAGGTTGTTGCTGGCACACCATGTGGCTAGGTGCTGTATTTCACACCTTGATCGAATCAGACCTACCACCGTGGTGTCATCAACAAACTGGACTATGGTATTGGAGCCATAAAGAGGAACACAGTCGTGGGTGAATAGGGCACGCAGCCTTGTGGCACGCCGGTGTTCAGGATAATGATGGAGGATGATATACTTGGGTCTGACTGAGCTTGGAGGGGATCACAGTGTTAAATGCTGAACTGAAGTCAATAAACTCACCCTGACATACGAACTGTGACGACTGTGGCTCAAGTTGCCTGTTAATCGAAAGGTCGGTCGGTTCAATTGAAGGCAAGATACTGAACCCCGAACTGCCCCTGGTGGCTGTTCCACCAGTGTGTGACTGTGTGTGAATGTTAGTTTCTGTTTGAGCACTTAGGCTCAGTTTGTGAATGGTCACTGGAGGAGAACAAGGTCGGGCGGTGGATAACCAGCAGACTTTGTAGTACTGATATTGTTTCGTTAGGGACAACAAAAGGACCTGAGAAATACAGTAATCTTCCACAATAACCTTTTGTTTATTTGAAAATGTAACTAAATAACACTTCAATTGCAATTCTGATGTGTTACTTTGTACCGCATTGCTGATCACTGAACACTGATCTTATCACATCCTCTAGATCAGCTAAACATACATTTGTTCACATTTTGTTTGAGTAGAAACAAGTCTAATTTTACTCTGATCTTTTAGTGTGAGTTTTCCAGCTGTTGTGATGAGTAGGAAGGAGAGATTAAGAGTTAAAGTATCAGTTACCAAATCTCCATCTAATTAACAATCTTTTTGTCTGTTTTTATGGTCATTGCCTTGCTGTGTTTTTTTTCTCGGTCAACTGATTTCAAAGTAGAACCTGTGGGAATACACTTTCTTACTTACACAAATTATTCCCAATTTTTCTTCTTATTCCTGTCATATAATTTATAATTCATTTAATAATTTCAGGTGGGGAGTGGAGCATGTTCTTGCATGCTGAAATGGTCCGGAGATTTCTCAGCCTACTGATTGCAAATAACCCAAAAGATCAACACATGCAGGGATTTTTTTTCCATTTGACCTCTGGAGCATGAATGACGTTTTTCCCTCCAGCCATTATCAAGCCATGGCAAGATGCTTTAACCTCTGGTGTCGATATGTTCTTGCTACAGCAAACTCACTCTGCTGTCCTGGCTACATTTCCACCTTTCTGACTTTGGCACATCCCGACAAAACTCCTCTGGCAGCTCCTGCTGATAGCATTTGAGTTTTACTTCCTATTATCCAGATAAGATATGCAGATACAGATCACATTTTATTACCAGCGACAAATGACGTCTGCATCAATATAGTCATTATCCAAATGGAATCTAGTACATTGTCTGGCTCCATTAGACGGAGCTGAACTGAATTAAACAAGTTAAACTGGAAGAAGATGGGTGCAACTTTGTCCAAGGTCGGTACACTTACTGATTCGTCTCAATTAATTTGAAAACACCTCACTGATGTTTGACATGCAAAGTGCCTGCAAAGTCTCTGGTGAAAAACAATATTAAATCGAGACCAAGAGTTATTAAGTTGTGCGCACACATTATTGATTTTCCATGGCCCCTCCCGGGTTCAATAAAAACACATTTCAAAAACAAAACCGGTAATAATTGACTGCAGAATCCCTCTGCTGTCGTGCTGACGACCCAGGAACCTTTATCTGACATTATCTTCATGGCATTTCTGTTTTTATTAAGTGGATCAACAGGAAGCCCAGCTGTTGACAGATGAGGGATGACACATGACAAATGTCGTAGCAAAGTTCACGTGTTGGAGTCAAACCCGTGACGTCAAGGCTGCGGCGGTACATGCCACCAAATGACCAGACCTCCTGTACAACAGGTGAAGAAGATGAGTTGAACATATGGGGCATATGTTATCTTTTGGTCTTGTTCTCTCTGCTCTCATCTCAGTGGCATCCCTCCTCTGGATAACCTTTGTTGAGTAAACTTTCCTCTGATTGGCTGCAGAGACAGCAGTGAAGGAAAATGTCACTGATAAAAAGATAAGATGACTCTGATGTTTGTTTGGTGGCTGTGTTTGGTATAATTGTGTGTGTAGCTGAGTGTATTCATCACGTTTGTCCTGGAGCTCCTGAGCCCTCTGTCCCTTTGTTTAAACCTGTGTTTACTCAGGAGGAAGGTTTTCTGTACTCATCCACTTACTATACATGTGCTCCATGCGTGCTCCAGCCAGAAATTCTACTTTCCCAGAGCTTTCTGAGAATGTCTCAAGAACAACGCCATGCAATGTTCCTAGAACGTTTCCAGACGGTCACGATGTGGAGATCTTTAAAGGGATGGCAATGTTATTAAGCAGACCTTCAGGACATTTAGGGGAAGTATTCCAGAACATCCTGCTATTATCAAGGATGCGGTAGCGTTCCCAAAACATTCCCAGATGGTGACAATGTGGAGTTCTGTAAATGGGTACTCCTAATCCTACATAGGGAGTGTCTTAAAATCCATTTTTAATCCACAAGTCTTTTAAAAAAACCTCCATAATGGCCATTAAGACAACGGGCCTCATGCAAGAATTTGGATTTGTTCTGAAGTTGCATGTATGAATCATTTAAGAGAATATGTGCCATTCACCATTTTTCTCTTCTTTGTGATGTGCAAGTGGAATTTTACTCCTGTCCCAAACCATTCCCTCAAAAGTATGCACCATCACATGACTCCTGTCTCATTTCATTCCAGATAGAAAAATCAGAAAATAGTTAGCATTGAAACTGACATATAATTCCTCTCCTGCCCACTCCGGTTGATTTTTTTTTCCTGTCCTCTCCCAGTTCTGAGGAATAGTAAAATCACTCCCATCCAACAGGATTCCAGGAAAAATGTCCGCCTTTAATCAGGGGAACAAGGCAGGTGCAAATCATCAAGGAAAAGACAGGAAGTAAAAGTAGGACACATAGGGAAGAACACTACAAAGTGAAACAGGAATCAGAAGGAACGCATGATACAGAGACAAGGCAACACAGAGGCAGGGAAAAGTGACAACATGTGTAGGTGGAGCAAATTTTTACTGTTTTATATGTAGTGGAGATGTTTCCAACTAAAATATGAACTTATATTTTAGGATGTGGTGCATCCTTGGGAATGATCAATTTGGACAGGCACATGCACACATAGACATCAAAAGGGGCTCAAGCACCTGCCTGTTTTCCTTCTCAAGAGAAAGTGCCCTTTTTGTCTGTTTTTTATTTTTTTATTTTAATAAATTAATATATCTAATCCTGTTTACCCACAGTGCCTCCAGTTTACTGCTAATTAGCCAAAGACAAAAGGCAAATATGTCTAATATACAGGACTCATGAGAAGAGCTAATGTAATAAGTTAGCTGAAGTTTTACTAAAGCAATAAATCTGGGCCATACAGGCTGTACTGTATCTAATGGAGACACGACAGGGCAATAACAGGGAAATTTGTGTCAAATAATGTCTGCATTGATATGCAAATTAGCTATTAACAAATTAAAATGTGCTAATTTGCATACACTTGTCAATGCAATGCAGGTCAATAGGATAAACAAAACAATTAAAGCATATCACCACAGAACTTCCCTAGTTAATGACTTAACTTCAAGAGTCTTTTCCTCTGAAATGTTCTGTTTAAATGTGCAGATTAGCTTGTTTTGGGTAATTTCGAAGAAACCTACAGATGCAAATCAATGAAGGGTAGTAGGCTTAAAACAAACTCCATTTAAATGTGTATTTTGGAAGTTTTCTTGATTAGAGTAAAAGAAGACATGGAAGCAAAACAGACCAAAATCTCCAAATTGACCACTACATGGAAAAAGTGTCCTGCCTCTAACAGTTTATAATTTTGATCGTAGGCTCCTGATCTGATCTAGTGTGCGTGTGAAAGTGTAAGTACGATACCAATAATAATAATAATAATATATTTGACAGGTACCTTAATGTATTCAGGCAATTCTGTATTCTGTTGCTTTGCTGTGAGAAGCTAAAGGTTATCTTGCTTGTGAAACAAAGTATTTAAATAAAAATGTTTTAATCATGCCTGCAGCACATTGCCACAGTTTAGTGTTTAGATTTCTGGTGATTGCGTGTCATGTATTCTAATAACACCAAAAGAATTCAAACGATTTATTTCAAATGATTTAATTAATTCAAAATATATACTAATAGCATATAAAACATTGTGCACCATGCAACGATTGCATGAGTGTGAGGGAATTAAAATACATTTGTAAGAAGTGTCTGTGCACGTCCCTGAATTTGGATCTAAAATAAACTGTTGTCAAAATTGGTCTTTCCAAAAAAAAGTGGACTCTTGGCTCAACTTGCCCCATATGAGGGGTGGGTTTAGCCAAGGGAGAGGAGGAGTTGAGCCACATGGGTGTCGAGGGCATCGATGTCATTTCATCGTGCGATCAATGTATTGCTTTAATCTCATCCTGTTGATTGTCATGTCACGTGCCACCTGATGAATGGACTTGCCATCTTTGTACCTCTCCAGTGCTCTGTCCAAACTCACAATAGGAGCTGAATCCTGTCAGTCTTTATGGAAGCAGTTTAAGGGTAAAGTCATGCTAACAGTATAGCCTCATATTATAACATCCTAAAGCACTAACACATGCGTAATGTTTTTTCAAACCTGAAATACACACAGAAATCAGTACTCCTAGAATATAAAAAAAAAATCACTTTGAATGGCTGAACTGTTTTTTGATCTTAAATGTGCTTATCACTTATTCCATGTGCCTCTGTTCTTCACAGGGTGAGTAAAATGGCTGTCTCTAAAAATGTGTGCTCCCATGACCAATTTTGTCTATGGTTGCCGAGAAACAAGAGGTGGCTCAACTTCCCCCCAGGCTCAAATCACCCGCTCTCCCCTAAATGTTAATTTCCACATCTGCTTTCAATATTTAACAAAAGGATTATGGTCATTTTAATATATTCTCTAAACTTTGGAGTGATTAAAGGGGTTTTATGGTCAACGTGACCATGTATGATAAAGAACTCTTCAGTTCTTAGTAAGTGCTGCTGCCATCTTCCCTCTTATGTAATATTAAAACATAAGCATGTAAAAGGTCATGTTAATGATGCAGATGTCCTTGTTTTGTCCAGTCGTGATGCCTCCTGCATTGCTGCTCTGTGATGGACAAGACCGACCAATTAGCATCTTTGGTTTCAGGTCGGTGTTTGTGTGTGTGTGTGAGTGATCGAACGCCTCGTCCTTCACTTCCCCTCTTCACACTCCATAATAAGTTTTCTGTGCGTGTTTTCGGGCGTTAATCTGATGTGGTGTTTGAATGATCAATGTTCGTTGTGTTTGTGTGTCAGTGTGTAAACACCATATCAACAAAAGGTCATCTGAAACCGAACGGCAATTAGTGACAGATTGTCGCTAGGGACAACGTGGGTGGATTGTACAACGCACACACACACACACACACACACACACACACACACACACACACACACACACACACACGGAGAGATTGTGATGAGGTCAGTGTCTCTTGTTGTCTTGCAGTTTTTGATGCATATGCATCAGTCCGAAGTGTTCATTAATATTAAAGAGGATGTTTATGTTCATAAATATTCATGAGAGTAAATTTAGCTGTAAATAATAGGTTTAACAATCTTGCTGCGTTAATGAGCGTCATGTGTGTATTTAAATGTGTGTACATGCAGAGCATTAAGTAATCTCCTGTGAGATGGACAAAATAACAGAAACACCTGACAAGGTCATGAAATCCAGAGAAGCAGCCCTGCAGTAAAGCCTTCCTGAGGTAAGTTTACAGTTTTAAGATCCAACTCTGTTCCTTTAACAGGGTCATTTTAGCTGGCTAATGTGAGTAGCACTGAATGTAAACATATTGTTTACGAGTAAACTCCAGAGGGCCTCTTTAATGGCAGCAATGAAATTACATATAACATTTTGCTTCTTTGTGAAATCATATCAATTTAGAAAATCAGATAATATACATGTAGTATGTGAAGTAGCTGGCTATCGCAAATCATGGAAAGAGAAGCTACATGCTCTGAATTCAAATGCAATATTAACATACGCTAATACAAGGACAAGGTGTCTTTATTAGGGCTGTACATCCCAGTTTGATTGAGAAATGCGATGAATAGGACATTAAGAACACATTATGTGAGCATGCAAACCTTTCCATCGGTCTCTTTTACCAGGAACTGTTACCAGTTCTGCTTTAATCACTACTGTGGGACTGACAGCTGATACAGGGACGTGTTTGATGTGTCTTTGTGTCAGTACGGAGCTCCTCGCTCGCTTCTAAGCTGACAACAAATCTCATTCATGACAGAGATAGTGTTTAAACGTTTGCTGATATAAAGTTTAAACTGTGTGGGCTTCAAACTGACAACTTTATTGTTGTCTCCTTTTTATCCGCACATCAACGCTTGCAGTGTGGCATGGCCGTGTTGGTCCACTTCTTTGGTCCTCATGGAAATATCTCAACAACTACTCCATGGATTTCCATAAAATTTCGGTTGGTCGTTCGTGGTTTCCAGATGAAGCATCCTACTGACGTTGGTGATCCTTTGACTTTTTCTTTAACGCCAACATGAGGCTTGCATCGGTTCGGCATTCAACACCATTTTCCCCCAGCATCTGGTCAACAAGCTGGGCTTAGATGCACTGGGCATAAGCTCTCCTCTGTGTAACTGGATACTGGAATTTCTCACAGACAGGCCTCAGTTTGAGCGGGAAGGCAACAATACATCCACCATCATCTCACTGAGCACAGGCTTCCCACAGGGACGTGTTCTCAGCCCTCTTCTCTTCCCACTGATGACTCAGGACTGTTGTGCAAAGTCCAGCACCAATCACATCATAAAGTACGCGGACAACACGACAGTGGTGGGTCTTATCCAGGACGGTGACGACAGGGCATAAAGCAGGGGTGTCAAACTCATTTTCACCACGGGCCACATAAGCATTTTGGTTCCCCTCAAAGGGCCGGTTGGAACTGTAAGACTGTATAAAGATACTTTACTGCATAAACTCTTCACATATTGTAAAATAACTGTCTCTTTATTTGATTATTTAGCCTGTTCAAGTTAAGAACATTTAACCTATCAATTGCAACAGAGGGCAAACATTCAACTAATGACAGGTAGTTTTATTACCTGGAAACATACCGACGTGTATTGTAGCTACTCCTTCATCACACACTGGCTCAAAACCAGCGCTTGAAGTGGACAAAGTTAGGTGCCAGAATAAAGTGATGGACACATTCTGATTCTGACCCCAGCATCCCCAGTGTAAACGACACCGGTCTGTCAATACTTTTAAATGTCCCGTCCCATCCAGGCTGAGATTGGTTGGTTCACGACAAGCGACATTGACGAGCTTCATTCTGCACACGGCTGCTTGAGAGGCACCGAGCTTCTCTTCTCCTTCGTCTCTCTGCAGAGACAGAGTTTAGCAGGCAGAGAGAACTCCCAGAGAACCTGATATGAGGGCAGAGGAGAGGACCGGCAGCTCGGGAGAAGTCCCGGTACGCCAAAGAGTAAAATGTCAAGGTGCCGGTACTGTGTACCGGGGCGAACCGGCCCACTTCAAGCACTGCTCAAAACACCAAAGAAACCGATTTATGTCCTTGAAACACAAACATGTTCACTTTCCCTTCGTTCATGAAACTGCCTTCCTTCTGCGTAATTTGTTATTGGACATTTTGGGATCGTTTGTAGACATTTCTCATCTCCACTTGTTAAAAACTTGTGGAAAGACCGCAATCTAGTGGCGGGATGCCGTCAATTTGCAGGTCACAAAATCGCCATGCATTGTGGGAGATGTAGTTTATTGTTCATGAACGCTTTAAAGAAGCGTAAACTTTTATTTTAGGACAATCATGAATCTTTTAAGCTTTCGCGGGCCACATAAAATGACGTGGCGGGCCGGATGCGGCCCGTGGGCCTTGAGTTTGACAAATGTGGCATAAAGGGAGGTGAGACTTTTTGCAGACTGATGCAGAACAACTTGGCTCCAAATGTCAACAAAACCAAGGAGATGGTGATTGACTGCAAGAAAAATCCGCCCATGCTCGCCTCGATCCACATCAATAGGACTGCTGTGGAGATCGTTAAACACACAAACTTCCTACTTCCTGGGGGTCCACGTGGCTGGCAACCTGTCCTGGGACCTGCACGCCTCTTCCCTCTTCAAGAAGGCACAGGGGCACCTGCACTTGCTGCGGCGGTTGAAGAGGGCCCACCTCAGTCCATACATCCTGACCACTTTCTACAGGGGCACTACTGAAAGTGTTCCTACCAGCAACATTTCTCTCTGGTTTGGGAAGTTTAACGCTACAGAGAGAACCAGGACTGCACACTGCAAAAATCTTAGCAAGATTAATTTTCTGCCAAGTGAAGGCAAAATATACTTGTTTTTTGTCTGGCAAGATATTTCTTCTTACCAGACGGCTTTTATGTCAGAGAATTTCAATTGTTTCAAGTTTTTTTGGGCCTTAACTAGCAAGTGAAATATTCTTGTTCTGTTGGCAGATCATTTGTTTATTTTAAGTAATTTTCCCCCATTTTAATGTTTTTGTCTCGTTTTTGTGAGCTCAGTTTTTGCAGTGCAAGGTTGAAAAACAGCTTCTTCCCCACTGCTGTCAGACTATTGAACACTAGACCCCACTAAAACAGACTAATCAATGTGAAATACTACATGTACATAATCAATGTGGAATTGTGTAGCACCTCTCTCAATCAGCTACTACTTATCTGTTTGACTGCATTTTATTCTTCAGCACTATGTCACTATTTATACTCTTTACTGCATATAGCTAGACATTTATTCTCCTGTGTCAATTGTATATATTGTACAAAGTTGTACATGTAGTTGTCCATGCTTTGCACACCCATATAAGCATTTTTATTATCTAATATCTCGTATTCCTACAGTGTTTTTAATTGTTCCTGTGCCGTTTTTTAAATCTGTGATATTTGCATGTAATTTCGTTCTACAGTGTACTGTGGATTGACAAAGAAATCTTGAATCTTGAAAACATTTGTGTTTTTTTGTGAACAATCTCAACAACTACTGGAAAGATTGTTATATTTGGTTCAGACATTCATGTTTCCCTCAGGAAGAATTTATTTTGTGATCCTCGACTTTTCTTCCAGCGCAAACAGCAATCATCAGTCATCATCATAATTGTCTTTAGTCGCTCGATTTCTTAAGATTGCTCATTTTTCCTGCTTCTAACACATCAACTTTGAGGACACAATGTTTACTTGCTGCCTACTACATCCCACCCACTGACAGGTGTCATGGTAGCGAGATAATCAGTGTTTTTCACTTTACCTGTGGTCATAATATTATGGATGATCAGTGTATATGACAAGACAAAAGCATAGTCCAAAACAAAGAATGAGAAACCACAAAGATAGGAAGTGAAGAACACAAAGATTCAAGAGGAACGAATTAACAAACAAAAACAGGAAATGCAACAGAAAACAGTGGCGTAGTAAATTCCTTACTACGTACTATTTTGCACGTGGTGGTCAGTGATGGATTGGTTCATCTTCTAGCTATCAATTATACACATTATGTAATCAATACAATGGCAGATGATAAAGGACATAAATGTTAATGGGACTGTTTGTTGGTCACCTCCACATTTTGCCGTATTGATCCTGTGATTGATTGATTGATTGATTGATTGATTGATTGAAAAGTGTGTAATCCACGCTGTGGAGACGAGAGGTTGTCCTCAGCGGTGCCACATATGATTTATTTTCCCAAACTTTATACATTCAGGAAAGACTGACTGATCATGTATGTTGATCACAGGCTTGTTAATAACACTCTCCTTCACTCTGCCGCCCTGACTGATATATATCAGGACTCTAAAGGCTCCAGATGCTCCAGTGAAGCGAAAGATTACAGCGTATGAAAAAGGGAAGAAACGAGATAACACTTTATTGATCCTAAGGTGGAGAAATGTCAAGTGTTATTAGGACACAGGACACAGCACAGAGGTGGATTCATGCGGATACGTACCAGAATACGAGTGGTTCTTAGAGATGGAAATCATTAATCACTTTGCTGATTCATTCAGTTCATAAAAAAAACTAGGCCTGTTAATAGGGTCAGTAGCTCAGCAGCCTTCTATCTGCAGCAGAGTTGTGGCATCATGATTGTTGCTGTGGATATTGTGCTCTTTTATTCAGCTTTAGAATAAAGTAAGTAGATTTATTATTTATTTGTCAAGGATGTGAAGAGGGGGACAAGTAACTCTGTCTACATTTCAATAAAAAACTGGACCAGACTCGAACTACGCTCAAGACTCTGAACCTTTGGACTCATGCAGTTCACCCATCACCCTGGAGTGGGAAGTGATTGGTTCCTCGCCGTTCTGGTGTGCTGTGGTGTTCAAGGCATCAAGGCCTGGTAGTCAGCAGTCAACAAGCTTGGTGAAAGTTATTTTCCTCTGTCCTGGTGACACTTCTGCCCTTGGCCCTTTTGGTACATTACAAAAAGGTTGTTCAGTTTTTTCCACAGCTTGTCACTGGAGAAACTGTATTCATGAATATTGTAGTATTTTATAGTAGCCAGATTTATATTGACAATATATTATGTTGATGTGTCTTTGTGAAGTCCAAGAGCAGCTACATGGTGATGTGTGTGAAATCGGTTCAGACAAGTGTTAGCACAAACAAATCCACATTGGCTTCCGGGTTTTTGCTTGAGGGGGAGGAAAAGTTGCTCCTCCTTAGGATTTATCAGGAGAGGTCAGCTGTGGTCAGTTTGTGGTTGTTGGAGGGGGGCATTGGGTGACGGTTGGCTGAGGCCTTGTCACAGGAACAGGACATTGGGTGATGGCTGACTGAGTTGCTGGTGCTGTGCTTGGCTGAGCACCTGAAAAGGTTCCTAAAGATGAGGACGGTAAAGACGCTGCTGCACTGTGGCGGATATTGACTGGCAAATAAGCCCACATGAATGGATAGAAAAAACAAAAAAATATTTTAACAATAAACATGAATGTGTCATTTGTTTGATTCCCATTGAAAGACATTCAAATTAAAGATTACCTTGCTTACTGCTTTAAACCCTCACTTGCTTCCTCTGAAAATGCATATGCCGTAAAACTTTGATTAATAGACTGGGCTTTTATTTGCTAAAATCACTGAATTGACCCTGCCTGTATTTATGACAGGTGTCCATATGGGACAGGCCTTCAAATTCCTCTTCCACAAAACTGAAATAGGCTACTATTAAACAGTGTATTGTACTTGTATAAAAAATTTCCAATTATCTCAAATACACGTCATTTATTTGACCTAGCTCTCACAGATGGCTTTTGCACTTTTATTTTGAAGGCAGAAACTTAAAGAAAACAACAACATGATACAGGATGAGAGAAGTGGGGCAGAAGTTAAAAATATAAACATGAGTTTTTTGGTATGTCAATTATCACAATCATATTCTCTGCCTTATATATGAAACCAGGTTAAAATAACATGTGTAATAGTTTCTTGAGTCTATACCTTATATTTATGTACCAACCTTGAAGGAATGATGAATCGTTGAACTCATGGTTTAGTTTAGGAAATTATCTGTAGTGATCTAATATACACACATTATGTAGTTACTGATCTAAAACATGGAGATCTGGTGGTATGCTCCTTTAAACCAGGTTTTCATAAATTTGGTCTTGATTAGTCCTCTCTCCGATGTGGGTTGAATCTGCTCTCTTTAAAGCTCTGTATGAGAGAGGATGATGGGTCTAAATACCTCTGCTCCTCCCAGAAGGTTTGTGTACTGCTGACGGGAAGCCGTCACCACGAGCGGATTTATTGGCTTTTAACCTACAAATGGCCTCATTTGTTTTCTCTGCTGTAATGGCTGATGGGAGGATTTCACTCAGACTGTTGCCCACTGATGGCAGCTCTTCTGAACTCAACTACTTAATTTCCCCCACAAGCAGTGGATGAATATGTAACTCTCTGTGAAATATTATTTTCTCAGTGTCTTGCCCTGCTAGTCACAGTGAGGATTTTGAGGATTTCTAACGTAAGGCTACATTATTGTGTTGGATGTTAGTTTTTACATAATTGTGCAGTCAGACGTCATGCTGCCCGAAGCCTGAATCATTATAGGTCTGTCTGAAGAAAACATTGTTCCCTTCGTCAGTTCATTAAGCTCAAGGCTGCATGTATTTTTCATTTGTTCTTACAGTATCAGTTTCGCTTCAGTGTTCCTCTATCCAATTACTGAGTTGTACTTTATATAACTTTTTTGAAAGGAAAATTTTAGCCTATTAGTTAGAGGTGTTGGAAAAACCTGTTGGTAATGGACTGAAGTTGGAGATAATTAAAAATGATGAGCTGTGTGGCTTGTCTGCATAATAACCACATGCCATCTTCTGACATCATGAACCAGCAGGGAACAAGACTCATGGTGTGTTCAGACTGAAGACCAAAAGCAAAGGAAGTTTCAGTTTGACACAATTACATGAAAAGTCAATGCAAAGACGCACAAGTGGAAAATGTTTTATGTTGTGTGTTTTCACCAATTCTGTTTACTTCCAGACAACAAAAACACTTTGGCATGTTATTGTTAAATTTTTGTGCTGTGAAAGTGGGAAGATATTTGATTATACAGACATGCCACAATTGATCTGCACAAGCATTTAATTTGCTGTCATTCCACTGGTGGAAAAACAAACTGATTGATTTGTTGATGACATCATTTAAATTTTGACTTAAGGGGTTGAGGAAGCTGTGTGAATTTTCCAAGGAAAATAGAGAACAGAAGTAAGCCAGTGGACGACCTTAAAATACAGTAAAACAGATAAGAACTTGAGTTGGACACCTATTTCAATGTGTAAATGGCGAAATAAGAAACAAACCAGGACTGACAAAAAGTGTTCACGCTTGGTCAACTCTCCCTCCATAAATAATGGTTTAGTATGAAAATCCAGCCCGCAGTGGTCAGATAGATCACTGTGCGGCTCTGATATCAGGCTGGCGCAGCGGGCCTAGGATTAAGTTCCAGACTTTGTCCTTTAAGAAATAAGGACATGTTGTGACTGCAAATCATCTGGACGGTGATACAGTTGGTAGAGAAAGAGAGAAAGTTTATATGAGTGTAGCGAGAAAGTGTGTAAACAGATATGGGGTACTATTTGAATTTCGACACTAACAATCTCTCCAGGAAAGCACCACCGTTTTTTTTCTTTTAAGAGCTTGCTGACGTTTGTTGACGTTGATCTGAAATGCAATGAAGTGTCAGCAGAAAGTATCAGAGGAAAATGTATTTCTGCAATGTCATGAATTAGTAGGTGGTGCAAGCCAGCTGGTGAAATACTTTAGTTGACAAGCAAATATTTACATGCTAGCCACCATCCAAGCTAACAGCCCTGCTAACTGTAAGTTACCAATAGGGTTGTCAATAGTTCCCTTTTTCTGAGTAAAAACCTGCTTAGAAATCTGTATGTCTTCTGGAATTGGGACTCATTCAGCGTCAGCAGTGCAGCAGAACAGCTGAGGGATAAACGAGACGTTCTATGAGTTTGCTCAGATCTAAAAGAGAATTTGAATAATCCATTCCCTTCAGCCTCAGACATTCAGCCCTGTGGGACTCCCAGACCTCAAATCCTTGAAAGTGCGCGAATCTGAAAAAATAAAGGCCTTAAAGGGCTTTTCTTTCAATGGATGCAAGGAGGAGGGTCTTAAATATAGCCAGCGTCCTTATAGCACTTTTTTAGCCTGTGGTTTGTTTGATAAATGCATTTCCAAGCTCTTACGCTGAAGATCATGAAGAGGAATCAGAGCTGTTGTCAATTGACTGAGAGCCAAACTGGACTTCAAACCACAGGCTTCAAGGATCAGGGATCTGAAGAGATCTTGCACATATGACTTTCACCTCATTGCCACATTTTGTCACCATAGTTATTGTTATTTCATACTTGTATTTGATGTTAGACTGTTTTTCAATACTACAAAACACTTCTTATCATCACTACAAACAGAAGCTGTCGAAGTAGTGGGTCCAGTGTATAAGGAAACATACTTAATTTTGTTGCAGTTTTAGTAATGGTAAAAAGAGGCCTGAATAATAAAACTAGATATAGATGTACATATCTTCCAGATTTGGGAATAGAACCATTGTGTTTGAGTTGAAAGTAAACAATGTCAACTGACTAGAGATGCCAAGAGGAAGCAGTATTATATTTATTTAGATTTTGAAACTTGTTGAGTTGACCATATGGCCATTTTATTTTCATTAGATAATGGTTTTTTTTTTAATATTTGGTAACACTTGCTCCCAAATCTTGACATGAATGTTTGCCTCATTCCATCATAAAATGTATAAATGTGATTTTAAAGTTAGAAACAATCTCGATATTGGCTGCTCAAGGTTTGTAAATGGTTTATCTAATTTGTGCCTATAAAAGAATAGGTAATTTTTTTGTACATAAGATAGTATATTTACATTTGTATTTGTATATCTGTATATTATGTTTAATATTATATCTTAGCAAAAATAAAAAGGAAGTATTGTGCAAATTTCGGAGTGGAATGGATGAATCTTGGTTGATGTAAGCACAGTGTGGAGTGAGATTCACTTATTATTTAACCACATTACATGTAACTAAAGGACACTTTATGCACACACAAAAAAAAGACACATTATTGACATATTTAATCCTTGTTGAAGGTGAAATGTCTGTAGCTGGAAAATGAAAACCTGAAGTTGTCACACATAAGCCCCTCTGAGTGTTACACAGGTTTTAACACCTGTTATCTTCACCTGCAGCTGTGAGCTGAACAGAAATTACAAATTCATCCTTCTGCAGCTGGAATAATGTAGACAGATATAGCAGAATATATCATATAATATATATATATATATATATATATATATACTCAATATACAATATATATTTATAGTTTTGAAATCTGTTAATGTTGATGCTGCCAGGTTGTTTTGTAAAACCACAGCTGTCTCTGCAATGGTAATTGAAGTGAAACAGCAGAGATTAAAGTGCAGGCATGACATCTTTTCGCTGATGATACTCCAGTGTTTGTGACAGAAGGTCTCGGTGGTTTCATTTTAGAATAGATATTTAAAAATACACTGACAAAAGTTACTTTTTAAAACCAAAATTTAGACTTTTTTCTGAAAGAATCCCTAGGACAATGCTCATCACCTCCCTTCCATTATACTAATGTTCATCTGCAAAATACTCATTTAAAGAACTTTTAGTGATGAAAGAAATGAAGCCTTGTGGTTGAATTGTTTGCTTTTTCATACTGCTTTTGTGATTTTAATAAAATATTTAAACAAAAATTCAATGAAGAGTTTAATGTTTAAATGTGATGAGGTTTGAAAATGCTCCAATGTAGAGCAGGGTAGCCCCCAGGAAACTGGTTGGTGAAGATGGTTAATGCTGCCCCCCTCATTTTCCCCGAAGCTTAATTCGTTAAAAATTACATAAAAGTGTAATAATCTCTTCTGCAGAGGCCCGTTTTTCCCTGGCGAGGCAGGAATCCTCTAATAAAAAAGGCAGCGGGAAAGCCTGCACAGGAAGATGGAGCTTCACATACAGTCTCTGCCTTTTATTAAACTAATTATCAGAATAAAAGATCAATAGAATAAAACCACCTTTGATCAGAGGAAACAGGCTCAATCTGAGAAAAATGTTAGGTTTTTGTAATTTGATCAAACAGCAAAGATCTGACATGTTAATGCTATTTCTTATGTATATGTTTTTCAAAACATCTATAAGCAACATCAAATGTTTTCCCACAGAGGATCATTTTATAGAATTAAATGTTGATGAAAAAGGACAATGAATATTGACATGACTGAGATTTTCTTTTCTTATATGTTTCAAATTGCCATTTTATAATTGCATTTTGTCAAATATTCATGTCCCATTTTCAGTTTCCTTTTAATTTTTAACATTTTATTGTGACCTGATTCTAAGTGCAAAATAATAGTAGTGTATAGCAATGCATTTTTCTCATTTAAATTGAATTCTAGGTCGAATTATTAACCATACTCACCATACATGCACTTAGTACTTTCTGCAAATCTGGGAACTTTGAGCTTCACTTTGCTTCTTTCACAGCTAATCATCACCATCACTTTATTATTCATCCTCATTATCCCACATGCCTTTGTCCTAATTGGCTGATCTACTTCCTGCATCAATAGCTACAAGATCAATACTCTTTCTACCTCGTCATGGTTAAAGGGATGTCAGAACATCAGTGCGATCTATGGGATAATCGATAGTTGAACTCATTATGGGGGAGAGGACATGAAGATTTACAGTCAGAGAGAGGGAGAGGACCTCTGTCTGTCAATCATGTGGCCTTTAATACAGTATCAGAGTCAGGAATTCAAATTAGAATCGTTATGACATGTAACCTGTTTCAGAGAGGAGGAAGTGAAATAGAGCCGGAGGGGAGGAAGAGGTGGAAGGGTTACACTTAGGGATGACGGTGGAGGAAAATAAGAAGCTTGGTTTATCCCTTCAATCAATGATTGAGGTGAATTTCTTTTCACATCTAGTTTGTGTTTTCAGCAGTTTGATGTCGGGACGTGTTTCCAGGAACTTAAACATCAAGAGTAAACGCCACATTTTGGCATCCGTCTCTCTGTGATCAAACAGCAAAGGCTTCATCTTCCTTGCATCAATCAGGATTTTTCATAGCTGATCAAACCACAATCTTATTAATGAAGGAGATTAGTTGACATTTTTTGGCTGATAAACTATTTTTGTTTAGTTTACAGTGTCTTAAATCTCTTGAGAAACACAAAAAAAGGAAAAGAAAAGCAAACCACACAATATATTAAACAAAGACAACAGATGTCTCAGAGAAGCATCACATTTTCGAAATTTGTTCATTTGTCTAGAGGTAAACAAGTTCTCTGAAATATGGAAAAATGAAGAATTATAATCATCTTATATATTATCCAGGGAAGGTTAAAATCAAGGACAAACAACTTCAGCTTGAAGGTGAAACAACTTCAAGTAGTCCACTTGCCCTTGTTATTAACCTTCCTTGGATAACTATGACCTGAATGACACAGAATCATCTGACCAAGACAACTGGAACGTTGAATATTTGATTCTTCCAAACCCCGGATTATGTTGATTCTTTTTTTGTAACATCTAATGCAACTGTTTTGAATTTATTTATTTTTTTTTATCAAATTCACACTTTCTGCAATATCTTCACATAGCAACTATAGTATGGTCCCGGTTAGGAAAAGATTTTGAAAGCATCTTGATCTGCCACACCTGTGAGGTGGATGAATTATCTCAGCAAAGGAGAAGTGCTCACTTTTCACATTTTCAGCTCATGATGAATGGGGGCAAAAGCAAAAGTGTTGTGTTTATAATTTTGTTCAGTGTATTTCTTTATAAATGGAGGATTGCACTCATGTATAAATAGGAGTGCAGTGTAAATAAAAAAGGATTGAAATCAGTGCAGCAGAATTACTGTCTTTTTTATTCCACACATTCATTTTACTTGTCAAAACCTGATGCCTACATTACCCACAATGCAACCGGACCGCTGGCAGCCGAGGGATTCAGTTCTCGATGGAAGACGCATTATCATCCACGCTTCCATAATGATTATCAGTTCAATTTTACATATAAAATAATAGAATATTTTAAAATTGTAAATTAAAATTAAGACTAAAATTACTATAACCTTACCCACTACAGATGCCTCAGAAAAGCATCACAGGAGCTGTCATGTGCAGATTATATTATATTATTTTATTTTAGAAATCTGAGTACTGTCATATTTTAGGATCTGAGTACTTTCTCCATCACTGAGTTTAGGATTCTAATACTACTGACCCTAATTTTAAAGATACTTTGTCCATAAGCAGGTTTTTATTTTACTTTTCAAACTTCATGTGAGTCAAACATTGATGGCACCACTGTTGTTTGAAGTGATGTTGTCCTCCACAGTTAGTTGTTGTATTTTTAAAACTAACTGGAGTTGAATTGTTTCAGTTTACTTTATCTGGCTTCCCACAGGAACAGGAAGTGGACCAGCTGCTGTTTATCCATCTCTCCACCTTCACATAAAAACCTGCAGATTACAAACAGGTCGGTGTTCGGTGCGTTGGTGGTATCCATCCAAACAAAGGAAATAAGAATTTCACAGAGGCAGGTGCAGGTGAAGGGAAAGTAAATCATGTAAAATAAAACCCTCAATCAAATCAAGACCAGAGATAAAGTTTTACAGACAAATAATACTCTACCAGAAAATGCATCTAGTTTAATCAATTTCATAAAATTTAAATGAATTTTTGCTGCTGAATGAAAATTAATTTCAAGTAATACGTTTAATCTATAAGTAATTCAAAATTCAGTGATGTTTATTTTTATTTAATTTGTTTTCACTCATTTCTACTTTTGTATAAACAATGAATTTAATTAGAATTCATTACACAAGAAATAACTAGAGATGTATTCAATACTTTTTTGACATTAATGAAAAACTACCACATTTCATTCAAATAAAAAAAAAAACATCTTAAGGAGTCATACTGTAGATTCGCACAAGTGTATATCATTTTATTTAAAACAGAAATAATGAGTTCAGCTTGTATCAAACTTTAATAAAATGTTTATGTATTCTTAAAATCATTAAAAACACACAGTTTGACATTTGACAAAAAATTACCCAGTAGGGTGGACATTAATATCTATAATCTAGTGTGTGTGTGTGTGTGTGTGTGTGTGTGTGTGTGTGTGTGTGTGTGTGTGTGTGAGTGAGTGAGTGAGTGAGTGAGTGAGTGAGTGAGTGAGTGAGTGAGTGAGTGAGTGAGTGAGAGAGAGAGAGAGAGAGAGAGTGAGAGTGAGTGAGACTGAAAGATGAAAAGATGACCTCCTGCAGTGGGGAAGGTTAGAGTGGGATTATAATCAGACTTGACTTAATTGCTTTTTATCTCTCTATACATGAGGACATTTTTATAAAGTAGTAGACATTTGTAGAAAGTGAGGACTTTTGTGGAAAGTGAGGATATTTGTGGAAAGTGAGGACTTTTGTGGAAAGTGAGGATATTTGTGGAAAGTGAGGATATTTGGAGAAAGTGAGGGTATTTGTAGAAAGTGAGGGTATTTGTAGAAAGTGAGGATATTTGTAGAAAGTGAGGGTATTTGTAGAAAGTGAGGGTATTTGTAGAAAGTGAGGATATTTGTGGAAAGTGTTGACATTTTTAGAAAGTGTTAGGTTAGGTTAATCTTTACTGTCCCTGAAGGGAAATTTTCTTGTGCACAGTGCATTACTGTTCATAACAAACAAACAACACATGACACATCACAAAACACATCACATCACATCAACAAGAACCTGGGAAGCCTTGACACGGTTTAGTACTTCACAAGAGAAAACGGAAAAACAGAAGAAAAGGGACATGGTGCCATGGAATAAAGTGCAAAGTGCCAAAGTGCTAGTGTGGTTATTGCACATTGCTCTATTGGACTGTGAAAAGTGTGTTTGCTTGGGTGCTAGTATGTTTATTGCATGTTGCCCTATTGCACCAAGATTACAAGTGCTAAGTGCTAAAGTGCTCACATATTTGTTGGACATTGCTTTATTGCATATTATTCAGCAGGTTAATGGAGGCTGGCACAAATAATAATTTCAGATGATTGGATTTGCATTTTGGTACATGGAGTCTTCTTCCATTAGTGGGAAGTGAGGATATTTTTAGAAAGCGAGGGCATTTTTGGTAAGTGACGACCATTTTGGAAAGTGGGGAATTTGTGAAAAATGCAGAAAGTGAGGATATTATCGTGTCAGCTACAATGTGTTGAATATTTACTGTAGGTTGGCTAAAGCTGTTTTGCGTTTTGGCCCTTCGGCTGCTGTCCGTGGTGCTGATCAAAGGTTGCAGGTTTGCAACTGTGTGGAGTTGTGTGTCTGTATGCCTGTGTCTACATAAATATGCTGTTTTGGAGTGAGGGGCAGGCACAAGAGAAATATTTACACTCGGGCCAATCACAATAATGTCACACTGCTGGAAAGTGAGACATTTTTAGAACGTGAGGACATATTTGGAATGGGTCATTTTTAGTAAGTCAGGACATTTCCACTTCCTCAAAGGCATGAGGTTTAGGGTTATTGTTAAATTTGATTTGGTCGATGATAGAGGCTGGGGAATTTTTTTTTTTTTACCAGTAAGGGTCCTCACAAGTATACAGTTACAAATACAAGCATTTATGAGTTTGTCTGCGCTATTTTTCATGACCTACAGGGCAAGAAATGCTGCTGAATGTTTTCTCCAAATGGTTCGGAATACATGAATGGCAATGCAGCAGACACACACCACGTCGGTGTGTGTGTGTGAGACAGGATAAAATGGAAAAGTCAAAAAATTGTAACTGATGTTTATTTGTCCTGCTTGTTTCCTCTGCATCCTTACAGTTTACTGAACATGATTTTTCCCTGACTGCCTTTTTGTGAATTTTCTACTCCATTTCTCTTTCTTATTCATTTATTTTCTGCTTCTGTCTCTATTGGCCCTGGCCTATTTGTCCCTCCTCAGGCATGCTGTGATGTATGTCCACACTGCAGGAGACAAACACACTGACCTTGTGTGTTACTGCTGGAGTCAAACAGTGAAGCTGTATGAGGTTCCATTTGTGGAAATAAATAGTGTTGTGTTTTCTAACTTGAAAGCATCCTGTTTCTCCCCCCTTCACATGTCCTTGGTTTTTGTATAGTGTTTTTTTGTTTGACATTTGTCACTGCATTTTAATGACTGCACTACATCTGTACCTGCTGCTCAGTGTTTACTGACATCTGTTGTTTGTGTTTGTTGATATCCTTTGTGATTTCCAGCTGTTCTCACTGTTACGGGTAAGAAATGCTTATACAGTTATTATGAGTTTAAAATTTTCAAGAAATGTACACTTATCTATAACCCAGTTGAACTTGTTTGTATATTGGCTTATAACATGTTTAAAGTGTGTTAAAAAGCACTTTATTATTTTTATTGCATGCCAAAAGACACAGAAAAGTGATAATGTAGCCGTTGAGTCAACACTGTGAAACACTTAGAGCTTAAAAACTTGAATATAAGTGTAAATTCACCTTGAAATGACTATTTGCTATAAAAAAATGTATAACTGAAACGATTGTGCTTACATAATAAATCATGCTGTGTTTTTATGACACTCCAGACCTAATGTCCCTAACGTAATGAATTTAGATAATTAACTTGACTCCCAGCTCAAGTGAGATCTACGTCTTCAGAATCAGAAATACTTTATTGATCCCCGAAGGAAATTTTATGTCACATTTGTACACATTGCACAAAAGGCAAAAGGAATATAAATAAAGATAGCGGTATATAAGGAAATATAAATATGTGGGTAAAATATAAAATAAAATAAAATAGAAAGGCATGTGGATATGTACAACATTTACATAATTAAGGAATTGTTATGGTGAACAGTAATAATGAAGATATAGTAGCAGCAAATTTGCAGCCGATAGTATTGTACATTAAGTAATTAAGCAGAATAATGTGTAGTTTAAAACTAATTGTCCATGTGTCAGATACTTAGAGGGAGGAGTTTAATGGCCACAGGCAGGAATAACTTCTTGTGGCGCTCTGTGGTGCATTCTGGGGGAATAAGTCTTGCACTTAAAGTGCTCCTGTGTTTGAGCAGCATGTCATGGAGTGGGTGGGAGACATTGTCCAAGATGATGTGGAGCTTAGACAGCATACTCTTCTCTGACACCACCGACAGAGAGTCCAGACTTGAAGAAAAACAATGCTTCTCTGTGTGTGCTACAGTTACAATCAACACATTCTCACTCCCATTTCATCATCGTGCAGGAGATTACTTGCAGTTGTATGATATTATGTTCGAACAATGAGGATGTTCGTGGTGAATTTAACTTAGCCTTGAGTATAGCTGAAGCTGTAGGGAGACTTTCGGGTGTGAAAGAGCCCTAAGGGGCTCCTCCATGTGTTACGAGTGAGAATGTGTTGTTCCAATAAATTGTAGCCAGTGTATCATGACCACCAAGTCATCACCCCTGTCTAACTGTGTTTTGTTTTTGCCTTTTGGATGATTGATGTGTGCTTTGGTTTTGTCTGTCTCAATGTCAGCAGAAGTTATACACAAATTAATTGTTGACAAATGGCATTAAGTGACTGTATGACAATAATCCGAGTTGGGTTGAACTCAAGGGCAACTTGACTAGACTGAAAATACTTGAAGAGGTTTCCCCTCTCATCCCAGAGCCTTCTTCAGCTCTGAGCGGCAGGGAGTCCCAGGTATTTTACCTGTGGGGTCCTTACCAAGTTGACGGAGACCTCTTGGTTCATTGGTCGTTGTGGCAAGCTGTCATATCAGGGCTGTTTCAGTTTTAAGAAAGACCAGAGGAAATTAAAAATCCCAGCTGTGGGTTTTCCATTTTCATAAACTGCACAATTCGGCACACCTCCTCAGTACATTCATTTTCATACAGTCCCTAACGAATGCTCATATTCCACTTGTTTACCAAGCTGTCACGGCTATCATTTTTATTAATTTCATGCTAAATCCATAAATGCCTCTTTGCTCCCAAATTCCCTTCCCTTCTGTCTACATCTACTGGAGAATCTTTAATAGTTTTTCACTGATGAAACTATTTAGTGTTCCATCTCCACTGCAGCTATTGGGAATATGCGGTTGAAGGTGTGTCATCTTTTTGTGAAGGATTTTTCTTTAAAACAGATTCTGTCATAGGCTTGTGTGTATGATGGAGAACAGTTGGGGCACAACAAAGTGTTTGATGTAAGTTTGAAAGGAGCCAAGCATATTTTATTCCAGGTGTCTTCTTCATCTCTCATCCTGTTTTAATGCTCATTCTGTTTCATTTCTGCCTGTTCTCTTTTTATTGTTTGCTGCGTCATGTCACTAAATTCTTCAGGAGGAATCACGCTGTGAATTCTGGGGTACTGCGTGTACACAAATAAATAAACTTTAGAAATGATGTGAGTGCTATGCATCAGTATACAGGTTCAACCTTAAAAACTTGTACACTGTGGAAAAGTTTATTGTGAGCACCAGAACCAGACTGAGAGATTAAAAGCACAGCAAACCTTTGCAGGTGTTTGGAGTTAATTAGCTGATTAGAGCTCCTCTCAGGTCTGCATTTCTGTATCATCAATGCTTTATCATAAAATTCTTATACATCTTGAGATTTGATTTTATTGAGCTGTAAGCTGTACTCATGAACATTAAAACAAAAGTCTTGAAACATTCAATAATATATATAGAAATTTCACTTTTTGAATTAAATTGCAGAAAAAAATGAACCTTTCCACGATGTTCTAATTTTTTTTTAGATGCACCTGAATTATGAATCTAAGAAATACTGTGTGATGAAAATTTGTTTTGACTCCATATTTTTAACAAATGGCCTAAATTTCTTTTAGATGAATTATTTGTTTAATGAAAAGGGAACTCAATGTCTTTTGTTCCCTTCGCCTAAATATTGTCCCCTAAAAAGAAATGAAAATTGGATGATTGATGTTCAAACAGAGGAAGGAGATTCTTTTGCATCCTGGGTGTCAGCAGAGCTTCGTCTCAGGCTGCCTTCAACTCCAACATGCGCCAACAATCGCAGGGTTCGTGCAGCCTCCATATGGCCTGAGAGGTGAATCCCACGGCTAGAAAATAAAAAAAGCTATAAATGTGCTCAACGCTGCTCGGAGCCCATTTCTTCAGTTCACATTTCTATCAATTTACAGCTTCTTTAATCTGGGTTTTGGCATCTAGACAGCAAGAGGAAACTGTTTACAGAGATTAAGTGAAACAGAAACTTTAAACATGGTTCCTGCTTTACTGCTTTCTTTCCATGTCCTCTCTCCTTCTCTCGTGTCTCTTTAAAACCCTTCCTTCCCTTTCTGTTTCACAGCATTTCTCTATTTATTCCCTAGAGTCTTTTTTATTTTCGCTTTATTTCTGTCTCCCTACATCTCTGCTCATTATTCCTAAAAGAGAAGAAGGATGAACAGTTTCACGTTGAAATGGCTGTTTTCTCTCTGCTGAGCTGTTAAGATGCTGAAAGATGTTTATTATTACAGAATCCAATCTTCCCTCCCCGGGCTCTCCTCCTCTTCATCATTTTAATTAGCAAGAAGTGAGCAGTGACTTTTTTTTTGCGTCAAAGCCAAAGAGATGTTTTGACCACCAGTCGCACCAAAGTAAAAGCTTTGAGTTTCCCGAGAGAGGTTTACTGTTGTTGTTTTGGCCAGCAGGGCGAGTACCTGAACGTGTGACGAGCTTTACTCTGATCAAGAGCGCCTGAGCAAAACGCTAAGTCACTATGAGCCTCATCACAGTCCTTCTGTGCACAGTCTGAGAAGTTAAACTTTGCTTTAATGGCAAAGTTCTTTGCCATTTTAATCAGGTTTTATGGACATTTTGGTCCTTTGTTTCTCATTTTTATTGAGTCGCAAAATAACTTTTGCTTTGCCTTTTGGCAAATAAATGGCCACTTTGTGTCACTGAGGTTAGTTTTTATTTTGTGCCATAATATCCACTCATGTACACAGAGACATTTTATTCAGCTTCAGGCTGTAAAACCGAAGCAGCAGAAAATTAGAGCCTTTCAGAACGTTCTCTTCCGGGGTCAGTAAATGATTAGAATATTGTTATGCATTAATGCATTATGCATGCAGAACTTCCTGTTTTTCCGTCAGGCAGTGAGAGTAATTACATAGACACTGTTGACACGTTCACATGATTTTGCACGACTAATTTCCACAGTTCCAAGACTTTAATCCATTATGTAGGCAGCGTACGTTAATAGCTACATATCGTTAAAATAATTTACAAATTTTTGGGAGCATGTGAGGATGACAAATGTTAAAAAGACTAATGTTACTCTACACTTCCATGGTTCATTAGTCAAGTGTCTAATAGCTTTTATTTTTATAGTACGTTTCAATACAAGTAACAAAAAAAGTGTCTGCAGAAGTGAAATAAAACCAGGAATAGACCCTGAGTCTGATCTCCTTCGGTAGACACAGTGTAGGGGCCCTGACAGCAAAGACCCTGTCTCCTAGCGATAGCTAGCAGCGCTCTACCAGAGGATCTCAGCCTGAGTCCCGGCTCACAGGGGGACAATACCTGGCCTTAAAAATAATTAGAAGAATTTAAAAATCCTAAAAGAAGCAGACAGTCAGTGCAAAGGTGCTAAAACTGGGGTGATGTGGTTGCATTTTTTTCAAGGTACCTAAGCATACTGTCACACTAGCGTGTGTTTGTGGTGCCGGGCAGAGCAGGTTGGAGGACCCAAACGCAGGACACAAAGGCCGACTGGTACAGTTCAGTGATTTATTTAAACAAACAAAAAGCGAGCTCACTTACGACGTAGTGGCTGAGTACAGGGAAAAATTCAAACAAAGATAATCCAACGGAAAAGTCCAGAACAATCCAAAAATCCAAAACTACAGACAGAGCAAGCAACACTGAAGGAACAGAAGGGACACAGGACACAGAGCACAATGACCCGACAAAGACAAGCCAGAAACACCAGGTACAGGGACTAACGAGCAGGGCGGGAGCAACACAGGTGAGGGGAATCAGGGTAACGAGGCACAGGCAGGGAGAGAGAGAGAGCAGAGGAAAACAGAGAGACTGGCATGCAGAGGGATCACTGAGGGCTGTTTCACAAAAGTAGAATTTAGAAATCCAGGATAAGAGATAAAGCTAGGCTTGACCTAGTGTGATCAGTGCATCCTGGCTTTATCAGTTTCACAAAGGCCAAACCAGGCTCAGAAGGTGCAACTAGGTCAAGCCAGGTGTAAGTAATTCAGATAAATGGGCGTCAACAACTTTTTTCAAGAGACCACGCTGTCGATCACAGATTCATTGATGCTGAAATGGAAAAGGCGTGTGCAGCATACTTTATTTGCTGTTCCTCAGCGAGTGTAAAAAAGGTTTTGATGAAAAAATGCACATAATATAAAAAAGAAAGAAAGAAAAGTATTAAAACAGCGAGAAAAGTGTGGCAGACAATACTTATATACAATACTTAATTAGTAAGTTGCTAAAAGAATCACTGCTCCCAGCTGAAACTGTTAATTATAGCGTTACCATGAATAGTAGCGTTATGTCACACCTACAAGTAAGCACCGGACCTTAATATGTCACTCAGCAAATGTATTAATTACAACCACTAATCAACATACTGTCTATTCAATTCAATTTTATTTATATAGTGACAGTTCACAACAAAAGTATTTCTTTTCTGGCAGCATTACTACTAGTACTTGTACTAGTATTGCCCATTTAACCCTATTTTGAAATAATATGTAATGCTGAGATATCTGAGTGGGGAGTCTGGGGGTCCTCCCCAGATGTTTTGAGCATTAAACACTTAATTTTCTGATGTCTGAAGAAATATTCTACACCAATTTATGGTGGAAATTATTTTATATAAATTTTATTTATATAAAAGGAAACAAAATTCAGCTGGCAGGTGACAATTCAAAATATAAAAATATAATGCAGTATCAGCAGCTTGTTCAATTAGCTTAAGTTTCATTTTTTGGACAATGCACATACCTTTCTTCTATGTTTGCACTGCATGTTTTCTTATTAACCTTTCTTAAAGCCTTTTCAGTTATTTACCATTTTTTAGTGCAAGCAACATATTTGACAAATACTTTTAAAAAGTGTGTGTATATATATATATATATAGTAGGCTTGGCAGAGAGGCTGGAGGTCTGTCAATTTTGTGTGAAAATGGTGTACTTGTTTAGTCAATATGGATAATAGATAAAAAGTCAGTGTTGTGGTGCTCATAGAAAATACTGTATGATATCTGTAAGTTGACCCTGAGGCTGTAGTCCTACAGCACATCCATAGGTGAAGACTTCCTGCTGTGCTGACTGAGTTTTACTGTCATATGTCTGAACACTTGAAAAAATTAACAAAATAAAAAAACAGACTTAGATATGGAGATAAAAAGAAGCACTTAAGATATTAGAAAACCAGCAACTGCAAAGAGAAGTGATTTAGTGATTTAGTGAACTAGAAGTAGACTGTAAGCCAAGCTGTAACACAGTGTATTGCGGTAATCATTGTTTTCTCTCCCAAACACGCAGTTGTTTCATGAATAAACTGCACAATATATCCTCCTTATTGAAGTAGGACTATAATTTGAGAGTATTATAAAATGACATAGGAATCCTACATAGTGTGTGTGGAGTTTCTTGAGTGACATATAATGTCCGGTGCTCACTTTTAAGGCACAATATAACATAATTATGACAGTTTCAGTTAAGAGCTGTGATATTTTTAGCTTCTCACACATTCAGTCGGTCAACAATTGGCTGCCACTTTCTTCCGCTGGTTTATTGCTGTACCGATGTTACTTTTTCTTTTATTGATCCTTTTATTTTTTTATTTTTTACAAGTGCTTTCATTCCACATAAACCCTAACTTACTCGCTAATGCCATTGTGTGCAAAGTATGGTGGACGCATCTTCTCTAGTTATGAAACCTAATAACCACGACCTACTATTTTAATACAGGCTACTGAAAAATATGCAGAACACACAGGCCTACATAAGAACATGGAATGACTGAAAAAAACACTTTGGTTTCTGATCGGCGTGACTGCTGACTGAACAGATAAGGCACCAGGATTAACTAAGCCTGGCTGTTAGCCTGGTCTGGGGCAGGCTAGCTGCACAGAATAAATCGCCATGGTAACTTATGTGCTTCTACTTTCGTGAAACCGAGTCCAGGCTTAATTCAGCCAGGATATCTGGAAAATCCCGGCTTAATCCCTTATCTTGGTTTTGTGAAACAGCCCTCTGGGGAAACAGACAAGACACAGGTTACTAAACACTAGACGATAGACAAGACAGAACCCCAAAACCCAACAGACCAAAATAATGAACACAAGAACCACAACTAAAGACAAGGAACCAAAACCCAAACTCCCCAACAGGACACACAGACAGGATCATGACACATACCTTTAGCTTCAAATCATTACGCTTTGTCACAGTGTCTTAAAACATCAGTAATGACGCACTTAGATGAAAACACGTTGGTATTTTATGTTGTCATAGTAACAGTAGTGCCCATTATGTAGTCTGCACATGTAATTAGGTGCGTTTGACTTCATGCAGCACTGTGCATTGCTGACTTAACGTGATGCATGCTGTGTGACGGCCCTCCCTGCTGCGACCTAGCCATGGCTCCTGATGAGTGTGTGTGTGTGTGTGTGTGTGTGTGAGAGTGAGTGAGTGAGTGAGTGAGTGAGTGAGTGAGTGAGTGAGTGAGTGAGTGAGTGAGTGAGTGAGTGAGTGAGTGAGTGAGTGAGTGAGTGAGTGAGTGAGTGAGTGAGTGAGTGAGTGAGTGAGTGTGTGAGTGAGAGAGAGTGTGAGAGAGAGTGTGAGAGAGAGAGTGTGAAAATGTTTTTGTTTATGTTGTTCCCATTGGTGTGGCTGTTGTGTTTTGTTTTTGCAGTTTTTACCTTTCTTCCTCTCTCCCTCATCACCTGGTCTGCAGGGTAGTTGGGAGGAGTGACCGTCGCCTTGGGAGCTGATTGTACACACCTGCACCTGAACCTGACTTAAGTACCTGTTTTTGTCTGCCCGTTTGCCAACTGTCGCTGACCTCTGTTTTCTGTGCTCATGAACTCTGGAGCCAATACTCACCCCCATAGGAGGACTTCTGGATTTAACTACCCTGCCAGTTGCCTGTCAGCTCCCCTAGCCGGTTCTCACGCTCACCAGCCAGTCTGCTTGCTTGCTCCCCTGCCCAGCTTCTCCAGTCAGCTCCCCTTGTCAGCTCTGCTCTGCCTACCCCGGCCCCTGTCAGCCACTACCTGCTCTGTCTGTCTGAGTAAATTCTTGAAAATCTGTCCACGGCATCCGGTCCATTTTTGAGTCTTTATCTGAATCTTGACATACTGGACTTAAAATAAAGCTGGTTAGAAATTGAGTCCGCCTTTTGCTGGTGCTGCAAAACATCGCTATGTCACATGACATTAAAACCTCCATGTATTTTTCTTTGCAGGTGACGCGAGATCAGTCATTGTTCTAAGCTCACAGTAAACTCATGCAGGTGGGGTGTGTCCGACTTGACGAGTCGTTTTTATTGCAGCTCATGTTAGACTATCAATTCAGCGAATGTCAGCCGCAGTCATCTCGAATGCACTTATTGGCACACTGTGTTCCCCCCTGTGCTGCAGCATTCTCCGCACCCCCCTTCCCATGCACTTGAGTACAATGATGTCAGATTTTGTAAGGTAATTGGAGAAAATTGTGTGACATCCAGTATTTTATTTAAGCAAGGTATTTGTGAAGGGTTGTAATGTTAGACTGGTCACAAGGTCTGATTGGCATATAGAGCTGTGTGTTGTCAGCATAACAGTTGAACTGGACGTTATATTTGCAGATGATGTTACACAGGGGGAGCATATAGATGGAGAATAAGATTGGACCCAGAATTGAACCCTGAGGGACACCAAAGAGCACGTTCATGGGGGATGAGACTGAGGCGGCCATAGTTCTGGAGAAACATCTGTTAGATAGCTAGGACCTGAACCAGTTTAAGGCCACATTCCTGCCTACCTTTCAAGTTTGCTGAGGAGCATTTTATGACAGTGTTGAATGCAGCGCGGAGGTCCAAAACAGTAGTGTACAAGTACCTCTAATTAGTACTTAAGTACAGTACTTGAGTAAATGTGCTTAATAACTGTCCTCCACTGGTCCAGAAGAACTAGAATGGAGCACTCACCAGCATCTCAACTTCAACAGAAGTTAATTACAGACTCTGTGAAAAGCTGTCTCAGTGCTATGGAGCAATCGAAAGCCAGACTGGAATATTCCAGATACATTGTTTGATAGATGAGCCACTGTGAATGAACTTCAATGCAGACTGGACTCTCCATTAACAGAGACAGACAGACAAACAGATCTGTATACGCTCCTCTCCTTTGTTTTCTTATATTATTACCATATTATGAATTATGATTAACTGGTCATGGGTCACATCTCACTCTGGTCCAGGCGCTGTCTCTCCATCATTATCTCCTGCAGTTCTCATGCATTAGTTCCTGCTGTTGACTGTGTGGCTGCATTCACATACAGGATGTGGGTGTTCGAGTTTGCGGCCTGCTGAGGTGTAAAACGCTCTCAAATTGTTGTTTGTAACTATCAGATAAAAGTTATACTGACCATTTTAATTAATACAACAAACATGAATTTCCTCGCACCATTTAATATGACATCTTTATATAGACTGAACTTCTCTCTGCATCCCAGAGAAGACAGGGGTTGGTTGGCACACATTTTACTCTGCCATATTTCTCTGGCGTCATTAATGTTACACTCTTTTAGCAAACTGCACATCAAAAGTTAAGGTCTCAGCTATGAATAAAGATATTGTAACGCACTGTTTTCTAAAATTGATGATTTGTGATTAAAGTTATGTGGTGCATTTGTGCCAACCAGGCCCATCACGGGGTTGGGTGGAGTCCCACATCTGGTCTTGGTTGCTTCCATTTTTGACTGTAATCCTTCCTTTGCAATACTTTTCTTTATTTATCTGGAGCATCTGAAGCTCTTTTTGGATGTTTCTTGGGTTTTCCTGCCACATGTTCCACCATGTTTTCATATTTAAGTATTTGTTTTCTTTCCTCAAAAGTAACGTTTTTCATAAATCATGACTTCAAGTCATAAAGTGGAAGTTTTTGATTCATATTTGCTTCATTCATCTCCCTGGTTTAGTTTAAATCTCAATAACATGTAAGGACAGACACAAGGAGGGGCAGTTGTTGAATTATAAAAAAAGTTTAAATAAATGACATGAGACTGTCCTTCATCAAGAAACAGCCCCCAAATTTACGGTTATTTCCTTTTTATTTGATAATGCCCTCTGGGGGCTGCCCTCTTGTCCATCAGAAGCAAAGACGTAGGAAGTGTGACGTTGTTATGGTGGAGGTTCGTGTGGATGAGTGGGTAAAAGAACATCACACAAACTGTGACGCAGGAGACCGCTGTTCATTTCCCCTTCCCTGCCCACAGTTAGAGTTGATTTCTTCTTCTGTAACTTTGACCAAGTAGTTTGTCATGCATCAGTGATTTGTAGCAGTTTTGGAAGGCACTGAGAAATTATGTTAGACATGCCAATATGGGCGTCAGATCTGAAATATCAGGGCAGTTACAAACAACACATTTTGGCATTTAATTTGGAGGACTTGTTGGAAGCTACCACAAGTGACAAAATGTTTCTTTCCAAATTAACAGACCCTTCAGTCAAGATCTCAGTCAATGAACCTTCTCTATCTGAAGTCTGACAGTTTGTTTCATTCATTATCCGATGAGAAGTCTGAGGACCCAAAAGTTGCAAATTCAGTCCAAAGAACTTTATTTATCCGTTAGGAACTTCATTTCAGTTGTTAAAATAGAGAAATAACAAAAGAAAATTATCAGTCGACACACACAAGCACATAAACATGGATGAATGAGTTAATCAGCCATTGATGATAATGTTGATTTCATTTCATACAGTCATTGTTTTTTAACAAATGCGTTTGTTGTGCAGGATGTTTGTGTAAATTGTTGCTACCGGCTGGGTTTAGACCTGTGACATCATTAATAACACACACACACACACACACACACACACACACACACACAGCAGTACAGTTTGTTTACAGTCCATCAGCTGAGAGTATAATCAATTGTGTTGTGACTGTTCGCCCTCCGTCCAGCTCAGCTCATTACTGATACTGAGAGGCTTCTATTTATCCCATTTTAGCTTCAAATAGCCTACCTCCTGTCTGAGTGCACACACACATACAGTATCAGTCAGAGTGCCATCATTAGCGAGATAGTGTCTCATACACACACACACACAGTAGTGAACTGTGACCTCTTTTTTAATCTCCACGTACTGCCTCACTTGACTGAATTTTTTTCCCTTTATGAAAGCATGCAGACTGCAAATATAACTTTCCTCTGAGCTGAAATAGAAGAGCGATGCCCTATATAACATAATGATGAGTAAAAAAAAAAAAAAATGAAAAGAAAACGACAGAATAGGATAGATGGGAAATTCTGTCCTAACTTATCAGACTTCATGCCATGTGTTATAGAGATAACTGATGATTAATTTAAGGAAATCAGAATAAACAGAACTAACCTTTTTAAATGTTAATTTTGTGGAAAAAGCTGAAGATAAGGAGCATTAAGTTTGTATTATGAAGCTTGGTGGAGGCATTTGGAAGAAAGTAAAACATCACAGTTTTTACCAGTTGGCAAGTCCTCACATTTGGACGCATTGTCAAGATCTGTTGTCGTTAGTTTGTAATGAACTGTGAAGCCACTTAACATCATGGTTCAACGCACTGGGGGAAGCCCTGTCACTAAAACACAGAGTAGGATATAATAATACATTTCAATTGAGATAGGTATTGGAAATTTCTGAGTTATGTGATAGAAATTGTAATTTGTTTAATAATTTACCATGTTTTCCTAGGTTGTAAAAAGGAATTGTCCATTTCTAGAGATGAAAGCTGTGTTGTTTAATTTCAGAAGACTCACTTATAGGATAAACTCCAGAACAATTTCCAGTGGTAAATTTCAACTGGATTTCCCCGTAAGTAGGATTTTCGACTCAGAAAGTTAGGAGGACCTCATAATCCAAGATGGCTGCTGCGAGCGTCAACAGTTGTGAGCGCTGTAATATACTGTTTATTGCACTTCTGTCTTATTTGGGTCTCATTAAAATCAGTCATACACAGTACTTGGATCCGACTTGGATCTGTATACATGTTGCTACTGTCAAGGGTGGGCTGAGTGCAGACTGAGGACTCAAATGTAGACCAAAAGCAAGGCGAGAGGAGGATGCAGGTCAAACAAAAGATTTATTCAGCAACTTAAACAGGCTTACTCTTGAGTACAGCAGGCAAAAGGCCCAAACAAAGGCATCTCCAAACAGGCAGAGTAAAATCCAGAACAGGGCAAATCCAAATGCAAGGAAGAGCTCTATGAAACAAAGGAGACACTCAACATCAGACACAAGGATGTGACAAGGACTGAAGACAACTGAGGACAATATACACGGGTAAATGAGCAGGGAGGGAGCACCACAGGTGACCGGGATCAGGGCTAACGAGGCAGGCCGAGAGGCAGCAGGGGGGAACAGAGAGACGCTCACAGATGCAAAACACAAGACCATACATTGACTGGAACTCAAAGTATTTAGTGGACAAGCAAGCAGAGGAATTACAGGGGGAACAGACACCAGCAAACCGATCACAAATAAACACCAACAAGGAACGCAGACTGAAGCTGAGACAAAACAGGACTCAGATTCAACATGGGCAAAACACAGAACAAAAGCAAGTTCAATCACAAAACGTTTTACACCGGTTTGCAACGTTTTCTGATTGAACGACATGCTTACTTGCAACGTTGCGCAACATTCTGCAACTGGCTTCGAGGTATGTTTTCTCCTGTTTGGTGGGCGTATCTCAGGTGTTACCCAATCAGCAGGGACAAGTTTGTAAACACATAGGTCTTAAAAGGCAGGAAAATGCAGTGCGCTTGTGTACACAACAGGGTGTTCAGGGAACCACCGTTTCTTGTTGAAAAAAACGTTTTGCTACGTTTTGTCGGCTCTGAACTCACCCCAGGAGTGAACGCCTAAGACATGAACTAAGGTACAGGACTAAGAACTAAGGCCGAACTAGGAACTAAGATATGAGACAAGACAGATACTAAGTAAATTTAAGATGCGGATGAATAATAATAATCACAGGGCAAAGAACTAACTAAACAGGACTACACAGAAACACAGAACCAAAATTGGGCTTAAACAGGAAACATGAACACAAAACCCACATTCCTAACAGCTACAGTGCTCGTATGTGCAAAATACAACGTAATCAATCAATAAACTTTGATTTCAAATACATAGGTCCATATCAGTAAAATAGAATAAAATAAAATAAGAGACACAATACAAGACACACGTATAGAATTATATACATAATCATATCATTTTGAATTCATTGCACAAATTTACATTACTTGTCCGCCTTGGGAACTTAAGCAGGGTTTTGAATGCGTCATTAAATGCCACCTGCAGTTTTTTTCATTTTCACTTTACTGTAACTGCACCCCAGGTGGGCTGTATAGAGTGGAATACTTTAAGCTTTAAAAATAGCTATTTTAACGTCATCAGAAAACTTATGAAAATTCCTTGCTTGTTAAGATATTCATCCTCATTTCGGCAGCATACTTCATAAGGAGTATAGACATTTATAAAAACAATCTTATCATTTACGAATTGAATTGCTTTGCACCAGTCCTCCTCTAGTCTAATCACACTAATCAGTGGAACATATTTCTTATGACCCAGAATGTACGTTTCCTGTGTAAAACAGAAAGTCCACATTGATTGTTTTTAGTGAAGTTATGTAGGTCATGTAAGTTACTTATTTAAGTTATGTTTTTAACCCTAACCATGATTGTTTCCTAAACCTAACCAAGTAGTCTTGGTGACTAAACGTAACCAAATTGTGATGCTTCACAACGTGAACCACCAGTTTTAAGTCTAACCGGTCGTTGCATATTGACGCTGACTGTGGAGCCCTACACGTCCAAAAAATGATTGCTAATGTGCAACCACGGCATTAAAAAGCGACGCCAAGGGGTCAGGACCAAGCGTCCGTATGTGACTATTTTGCAGTGAGCATGTGTTGGAATAAGTTAATCTCACATGCAAACAGACAAATTGACAACTGATTTGTCTGCCAACAGACACTTTCTCACTCATTACACAGCGACCTAAAACAGCACTAACAGCATTACAATATGTATCACTTTGTCTTTGATTTATTTATTTAGCATGAACCAAGATCACATTGCAACAGACAGTTAACTTGTTTAATGGTCAAAGAATACCAGGGGTCCTTTAACTCAACTGATTAACTCATATTTCTAAAATTATTCTTTCAAAAATCATCTCTGTGTGTAAATACTGTCAACATTTTTAACACAATTTACCATCTTTGTTGCTCCACTTTTTCAGCTTTTAAAATCCACAGTCAGCATGTTTTGACTCATTTCTAATTTTGCTGGGAGCTTAGAGGCTTAAGTGTGTGTGCATATGTTTGAGTGGGAGGGAGGTGGAAATTGCTTTCGCCATGAGGAAAAGGGCCTATTTGTGTGTGTGTGTGTGTGTGTATGTGTGAGACTTTATTCCATCCAAAACTCTCAACCTCTAAAGGAAAAGTCAATTCTTCTACTATTTAAACAGTCACAGACCTTTTAAAATAAAGTCACACACTCACAGTGGGAGGCATGACATTGAAACAGCAGTGAAGAATGCATTTACCCTTGTGAATACTAAATACACTTAATCCTGCCCCTCGAGAAACCATCCACCAAGTTGACTGTCTGCGAGTGTGTGGACATTTGTCTTCCTTCATGCCAAAGCTTTAAAATACTGTATATATTTCTGATACCATTTTACAGTTTATTTATATTTGAGAGAACAATAATGGCAGACATTCAAACTAAACAGAAAATAGTGTTTATGTTGCAGGTAAAATAACATTTTAAATGTATGCATTGATTGTAGTCGGCTTCTGTTTGATTACTTGTGGGTTTTCTGTTGTTAGATATTATTCTTCACCATATTACTACTATTTAAAACCAAAACAGATAAGATCAGTTTATTAATTGTTCCCATATGAGCACGCTCCATCCTCGATCACGTGTGCCACAACACATGACATAATCTATCCGATAGATGCAGCCGACTACACATAGCGATGGCCTTGACTACGACTGGCGGACATGACCACAAAACTAAAACAATCTTGACTCGAATTGGTGAAGCTGACTACAAACTGACAATAAGAACTCTGATTAGTGGAGACAACTTAACAAAATAGCAATCTTGATTCTGATTGGGAGAGATGACTATAGACTAACATAATCTTGATTCTGATTGGTGGTGATGACTAAAGCCTAACATAATCTGGTTTCTAATTAAATACAAATGACTGCAGGCTAACAACTTCATTCTGATTAGTGGAGATGAGTACAGACAAATGTAATTGTTGCGTCTCCAGGATGTCCGGGGGTCACGGGGAACACATTAAAAATTAGAAAATAAGGGAAGCTATCCCTTAAACTTAAATCAAGCCTAATGATTTTTATTCCAAATGAACATAAAATGAATACTTATGACTGTCCAAAGGGATGAAAACTCAAAACTAGTTTCCTAAACACATATAACACATATAAAAGTTACTCTAACAAACTAAAATATGCACACACACCCTCTGGCAGGCAGCAGTAGACCGCTTTCAGTTTAACGTTGTTCACAGCTGTTAATCTAACAGATGAACACAGTGGGGAAGCAGCCGAATGACCCACTGGCACTTACTAATAACAGGCAGACTAAACTCCCTGAATCGTCCACCAACAATTTGCTCCTTTCCATACCTTTTAAGATCCAGCATCTGATTAGGTGACTGAGGGCAGATGCACACAACTACCTGCTGCAGAGGGGGGAAGTAGCTGGAGGAGCACCAGAGAGAGGCAGCAGCACAATTGAAAGACACGGCTCCATGGCAGTAACAAAAATCTTGATTCCTATCGGTGGAGATGAATAAATATTTAAGATTAAATCAGGCTGTCTCCAGTGATCAAAATCAAGATTCCATTGTAAATGAATGGAAATGGCTGTAGGCTGATATCTTGAAAACAGATTTTTTTTCCCTATTGATGGATCAGACAAAAAGGCTCTTTATTTGAATATGTAAACACCACCCGCGCATCAGGATGGATCCAGACCAGAACCTCTTTGTGTTATGAGAAAACAGCTCGAGGCTCCTGATCTGAACACACAAAAGGTCTGATGCTTCTGCTCAGGTGCTGCAGCTCTTTAATGTACTGATGGAATGAGATTTGGAGGGAGGCATCTGTGTGATTGAGCGTGTGTTGGTAGTGGGTGGATGTGGAAAGGCTCCTTCAGCGGATGAAGTGGCGTATACATACTTCATAAAGCTCAGCATCAAAGAGGATCTGATCTTTGCTCATCATGACCGCTCCCCACTCTCATATGGTGAGCTCTCTCCTTCCCAATGGCCTCTTTTCCTTCTCCTCGCCTTTCATTTCCTCTCATTGACTCTTTTCATGTCTTTCTCTTCTTTCCTCTCTTCTTCCTTCCTACACAGTGCAAAAGGGCCAAAGGTCAACAACAATTAAATAGCAATGGACACAGCTTTCCACGACCCCCATGTTGACTACATTTACTCCCATATCTGTAACATGAAAAATGTTTCCTAATATTTTGTAACTTTGTGGTGTTACTTTGTGTGTCTCCCATAACGTCTAAAGAAGAGGACTGAAATTTTTATTTCTAGTCAGAATCTTAATTTTGTCATGTAAAGAACTTGAATGTGTGATCTGTTAGTAGAGGAGAACATCTACACACTAGACTAATCTGCTATTATTACTACTGATAATGTTGTTTTCAATCCCTCTCACAACAGCAGTGTTTTAAAGCACTTAATGGAAAAAAATAAACCCTGAACAAATGTTTAAACAGCCCGTTTTAATTTAGGCGTTACCCTCTGGAAATTGGTTGTTATTTTGTTATAATATATTTGTTTGAAAGAGCGTGGGCATTCTCCAGACACTGTTTGAGTAGCAATTTGTGCCTTATTGATTTCTGAAAACAACATCCTTGTACACAACACACACACTTTATTCTTTTTATTTAGTATTCATCGTTTTCCCTTCATCACTGGCAACAAGACCTTTAGACTTGATCTAGATTTAGTTTGTAAAAAATGGCACCATATTATATCTACAATATGGCGTTTTATCCACCTACGTGTCCCTGAGCAAGACACTCCAGAGGCGTGCAACCTCTGACACGCATAGCTGTTGTAAGTTGCTTTGGATAAAAGCGTCAGCTAAATGAGCTTCATGGACGTCAGTAGTGATACCTGCCCTCCAGCAGAGATGACAAGGCAACATTTAACTTCAAATTTATATTTATTTTATATTTAATTGAAAAAAGAAAAATAAACTTGTATTTGAAAAAATGTCTATTTTCCTTTAAACCTGAAGAGTTTTAATGGGGTTTTATATCCAACTGGCTCTCACGAGTGTAGAAACCTGCCGCTGCCTCGAGATCCTTGGATTTTTTTCATCACTTTCATTTTGTTTCTCTCTGCTGCATCACTTCGTTACATCACTTATGTTTCCTCTTTTTCCTCTGGCAGCAAGTGTCAGCAGTGCCATTGTCATGGTGATGTGAAGGATGGAGCAACAGAGACCATGGGGCTGTGACACCCGTAAATGAATACAGTTGTAATGTATTGAGAGAGAGAGAGTATTTTCATAGGATGACCTAAATTAACTTTTTAGCTGTCCCTGTAGGGGATCTGGAGATCAGTGTCACCCCAACATTTGGGTATGTTACTTCATCACCACGAACAGACACACTGTTTATTCTGACTAGAGAATCAAATGTGAAATAATCCACCGCTAAAAATGGTGTCTGACGAATGTGCTCTTTCCTTCTGTTTGTTTCACTGAACACTAGAATGACCTAATCTTATAAAAACGATATATATGTGTGATATTTTGTTTTTTTGTTTAACATTTACGTTTTCAGTAGGAACCAATGGGCTTGGAGTTGAGAGCTCCAGACAGGAAGTCAGAAAGTATTAAAAGATGGCTTAACATGTTGTCTGTTTTGATCTTTTCATGGTATTTGCCAGACTGTTCTCATCTCAAGGCATCCAATACCAGCGCTGTCACAAGAAGTGACAAAGCGTAGTTATATGATGCTAAAGCGTCAGCGTCTGTGTGAGATGATCTGGGGCATCTCAAACTGACCGGAAGTGCTAGCTAGTGCGACATTCATGTTAAAGGTGTTGACAGCCCCCTACCCTTACCACGACCATTATAATTGTTAGTACCTATACCTATTTCACTGACTTCATGCATGTCAACCGGCTAATCCTACAGCTGTGCACATCGACCTCACGGCTGATGTGCTAGTACAGTGGTTTTAAACTGGGGTTTGGCACCCAGCATTCTCGCGACCTGGTCCCAGGGGTTGCGAGAATGCTGCTACAGACACAAAAATAACTTAAAAATGACTAGACGGACTCTAGGTTTGAATGGACACTGTAAATACTTTGCACTGTTTAATCCAGTAGGTGGTGGTAATGCCAACCGCTATAAAACAGAGAAGAATGAGAATGTTCAAAAACGCAAGGCGCACAGCAATGCCTTTTTTGGTTGAATTTAGAAAAAAACAAAGCACTGCATTTTTTAAAAATGTTGCTTGGCAACGACCGAATCAGCTGTCCTGTCAGTCTAATTAAAGATGATAGCGCCAGTGATCTGTAGCATAATCTTTGGTTAGCCGCTAATTAATCTAATCTAACAACTCACAGGTCTGTGCTAAAAACATCTGCTTTAAATAAAATAGACATGCGGGAATCGCCTGCTCTGGCACTGTTTTGAGGTGTACAAACACGCAGGATACAGGAAAAGGGAGACGCTCAGAAGGAGGAGACACCGCTGATAGTACCACCAGCTGGTCCTGGGGCTTCGTCTTAATGATGATCGGTTAAAGGCGTATTTTAGGGGGAGTCGGGGACAGACTGTTGCAGTCTCTGGACAATCCATGCAACTGTAAACGTCCGTGAGAACAACTGAGGGCCCGTCTCTTCATTAGATTGGACAATGGGAAAAAACGCAAACGTTGGTGTTTCATAGCACGGAAGCTAAAGGGTATCTTCATCCACCCATCATCAACCATTTATCCTGCATACAGGGTCGCAGTGGGCTGGAGTCCATCCCAGCTGACATCGGGCGAAAGGCGGGGTACACCCTGGAGAGGTCGCCAGTGCTGAAGGGTATCTTTAGCATCAAATAATTACTCTTTTTCACACTGTCTGAAAGCGTTGGTAAAGACGCACTGAGAGGAGAACGTGTGACAAAAGTCTTGTAACTCACAGAGCGGAGACTGTTTTCATGTATGACAGATTTTTGTTTGCCTGCTGTGCAACCTAAAAGCACACTACTTATTCTTCTTCCAACTACCAAGAGCCTTGACTACAACCTAGTAACACCTTAGCCAACACATTGTCACTCCCAAGTCATCACATATGGACACTTGGTCAAGACGTGTTTGTGACGTACTGAGGAGCCTCTTAGTGTTATTTCAGAACGCTAAAAGCAGTTGTGCGATACCAGGGAAGGAGTGCACGTTTCCCCTGTAAGACAAAAAGTCAAAATTATTTTTTTTATTGAAGTTACATAAGTTGCTTAAGATATCCAAGTGATGTAATGTAAGTTAAGTCATGCAAGTATAGCAAACGATGACATGTTCTATGATGTTTTTTTAAACCTAACAAAACTGCAGTGCTTTACAACGTTAACCACTAGTTTTATTTTTAAGTCTAAATGAATGCTCTCGATGTGCTTACTTATACAATAATAAAATCTGAGACAGGCTACAGTATAGAGAACACATGTATACACTCAATAAACAGAGTGCAAAGGATGCAGGAGTGAATTATTATTACCATTATTATTATTATTGTGTACATGTCGGAGGTGGATGTGATATACAGCTGTACATACATATACATGTACACATTGCAATTGAGTATAGTGCAAAGGATGCTGGAATAAATAAGTATCGTGAGCAGCTGTTCAGTACTTGAGGCAGGTGGATTAACCAGACGATGCATATTTATTGTAGCAACCACTCTGAACAACTTAACAACCACTGTGTACTGCACCTGCTGAGCTCTCCATCTTCTTCATAATTGAACTGAATAAAATTAAAACGGAATAAGAAGTAGTGTAAGCAGGTATAATCGATATCGATACAGACTGGTACCTATACAGACAATAGGTTCATGGACTTTTTCACCAACAAGGTAGCTTCAATCCGGTCCAACCTCTCTGCCACAGTTTCACCCTCCTCCGAATTTAGCTCCATAAACCCATTAAACACATTTTCTGTCTTCTCAGGCATTTCTCAGACAGAGGTGGAGAGGATCATAAGGTGCATGAAAACCTCCACATGCTCACTGGACCCTCTCCCCACATCATTATTAAAATCCAACCTTACAGCCATCAGTCCACTGATCACAGCAATCCTCAACCAGTCACTCAAATCCGGTCAGGTTCCTCCAGCTCTCAAAACTGCAGTTATCCGCCCCCATCTGAAAAAGCCGTCACTTGACCCCGACATCCTGGCTCATTACAGACCCATTTCAAACCTGACGTTTTTGTCCAAAGTCCTGGAAAAAGTTGTTGCAGCCCAACTCCACAATCACCTTCACATCCATAACATTTATGAAAAATTTCAGTCTGGTTTTCGAGCAGCACACAGCACGGAGACAGCCCTGGTCCGCGTCATGAATGACCTACTTATGACTGCAGACCAAGGCTTACCATCGCTCCTCCTCCTACTGGACCTGTCGGCCGCCTTTGACACTGTGGATCACAACATCTTGCTTCACCGTCTCCAGTCTATGGTAGGACTTTCTGGGACCACACTAAGCTGGTTCCAGTCTTATCTCACAGCCAGGACGGAGTATGTGGCTCTAGGACAGTCCCAATCATCACCCCACACAGTCAGCTGTGGAGTGCCACAAGGGTCCGTCCTAGGTCCAACCCTGTTTACCATCTACTTACTACCCCTTGGTCACATCATCCATAAACACAGTGTTTCATTCCATTGTTACACAGATGATACACAACTATACATAAAAATGGACTCCACACTCCCCTCAGCTCTGCCATCTGCACTTCAGGTTTGCCTGGAGGAGTTAAGGGCATGGATGGCTGACAACTTTCTTCAACTAAATAGCAGCAAAACCGAAGCCATCCTGATCGGTACCCCACACCAAACCCAGTCCTCCTCCCTCAGCAGTATATCAATTTTTGGTCATCACATTCCCCTTTCTACCTCTGTTACAAACCTTGGAGTCAGACTTGACTCAAATCTCACATTTGACACTCACATCCGTCACCTCTGTAAGGTCTCCTTCCTCCACCTCAAAAACATCGCCAAACTCCGCCCCTCCCTCTCCAAACTAGATGCTGAGAAGTTGATCCATGCCTTTATCTCCTCCAGGTTGGACTACTGCAATGTCCTCCTCGTCGGGATCCCTGGCAGGAGACTGCAAAAGCTCCAGCATATTCAGAACTGCGCTGCCTGGGTCCTGACGAGGAGGCTCAAATATGACCATATCACTCCGGTCCTGAAATCCCTCCACTGGCTGCCCATTCAATACAGAATTCAGTATAAAATCTGTCTCCTTACCCACCAGTGCATACATGGAACTGCCCCTGCCTACCTCAGTGAACTCCTCACCCCACTCACCGCCTCTAGAAACCTCCGCTCCTCCACCTCTACCCACTGCCTGCACCAACCAAGGACTAAACTCTCCACCATGGGAGACAGGGCCTTCCAGGCAGTCGCCCCACGGCTCTGGAATGCCCTCCCAGAGACCCTAAGGGCCCCACAAACTCTGGAGGTTTTTAAGAAGGGGCTAAAGACTTTTCTATTTCAAAAGGCCTTTTAACAGTCATGGTTTTAAATCTTTTGTTACGGTGTTTTATTGCGATTTGTTGATTTTGTTATATTCTGGAACTGTTTTTAACCCCTTGTTGCTGTAGCACTTTGAGATTTCCGTGAAATGTAAAGTGCATTATAAATAAAATTTATTATTATTATTATTATTATTAGACTGGTGGTGGAAGTCCACTTCTTTTTAAAGTTCAGAAGTACTGTCATTTAAATGTAGTAATGTAATATCAGCAGTAAAGGCAAGGTGGTTGTGCAGTAAAAGTCCCCTGTAACTGCTTTAAAATACAAATAGAAAGAAAAGTGAAGAGGACAAAAACACTGTCACTTACAGCAACAGATACTAGATTGCTCTGCACTCAGTGATTTTCTCTTCATAGCAGAGGGGAAGCTGGTCGACAGGAGCAGACCCTGTTTGAAACTTTCAGTGAATGTGAGTGGATGTTATACTGCAGACTGAAGTCAAACACCATGACTCAGACTGAGTCATGGTGTTTCCATTCTGTCGCAAATGTCAACACACTGCTGCGACAGGATGATTCATCCAGGTGGAAGTGCAGTCTGAACAAACTTGTAAGTAATTATCATTTTCTGTGTCCTGATATTTCCAAGAAAGCACTGATTTAATGACTTCCAGCTCAAAAGATGTCCGGGTTAGAAGTGGGCTAAATGAATTCATCTAGGCTAAAATAATTGATGTTTCAATGACTGCGTTTCATCATGAAGCAATATTGAGACAGTAATTTAAATGTTTTCAATCAAACTAAGGCTAAGTTAAAGCAATCTCCGACGTCTCTACTGGGTTTTTGTCTGTTAGTTAGCAGGAAGAAACAGCTGCAGATAATTCAGATGTGGTGTAATGTTTGGCTGTGGGCAATAAGTGATTGTTTGGGATGGAGCTGACTGCATCTATATTATAAAAATATTTCTTACACTGACAAGGTTGTATACCCCAACACATAACTTGAATCATTACCAAAATGATTTAAGAAAAATGCTGTAAACATTTTATGGACAACCTCCCTGATCTTTAGTTATTGTGGAACTGTACACAAAACTAAGTGAAATCTCTTTTTCAGAAATTCTTCTGACTTGTTGAAAAGGTTAAAAGGTGTTGTTGAACATTGGCTGTAAGGCAAACAGGAGATTCTCCACATTACTTTTAGTGTCTGCAGACTCTTTTATTATTTGAAAGTTTGTACATAAATGTCAAATGAGTAGAGGGAATGGTGTAGGAACATAAATATAAGCTTTTATTTTATATAGTGCAGCTTTATTAAAAATATTGTTATAATATATGATAATGTATTATTATATAGTTTTATGGCTTCTCTATTTTCCAAATAGAGAATCACAAAACGGTGAGTAACTCGGCTGACAAAGAGCAAACACCTCCACACACAAACGTGTCGTTCTTGTTTTTAGTAGTGCAGCTGAGGTAATGATATTTCTCTCTAAAATTGATATTTAGCATTCTGAAAATGAAGTCATCATTTCTACGTTGGGTTCATTTGGGGCATGTTGTCACATCTCCTCATTTCCTAAAAGAAACAGACGTTCATGGTTCTTAACGACAGCAGGTGTGAATGTCTGCTGTTAGAGTGAGAGCGTCTCATGCATACTGATCAGTGATGCAAGACAGCAGATTCAGTTAATGCTTTACTGGACACAGGAAGCTTTCTTTCAGATGTAAGAGGTTCAGTATGAATATTTATAAGCTCTTGGGTTTTGTTACAAAACAAGAAGTCATCTACCTCCTCCTCATGCATGATTGGACCCCTCAGTATAACTGCTGCTTTTTTAAATGTAAAATTTGTCAAGACTGATTTTCTTGAAGTAGGTGATGAATAAAGCCAAATTTGTTGATACTCTTGTCAAGTCAAAAATAAAGCTGGGGTTGATGGCAAAATCCTAAGCTCTTTATTTCTTCAGTATTACAAAAAGACAATATTGGAGCCGGAGTCAGTCAGAGCTATGTAATACCGATTACATAGCATGCAAATATATTGTATAACAATACACTAGGCATTCAAAAACATACATACAATACTGAACAACATATATATTTAAAGCAACATTCTTCTAATTCTAACAAGGTGTGTATGATAATTACAACACATTGTGATCTGATTTGTGGCACAATTTACACCAAAATTTACTTCTACACTCTACCAGACCCGGTCCAGTATGGACCATATTTGGCCGAATGTTTCTATAGATGCTGTCAACCCGTTCTCACTGCCAAATCATCACATATTGACACATAGTCAAGAAAGAGCCATAGTTGTCAGTTTGTGTGCACTGGGAATCCCTTTACCGTCATAGTTCAACGTTTCGGGGGGAAGCCCTGTATCATCTGCTTTTGACGGTGAAGGTAGGTATATGACCCAAAAGGTAGGGATATGACCCAAAGCCATGTGAAGTCAAGTGATGGTTATTTGTTTGGTTATAGGCCTACAAAAAAGATGGAAGAACCTTTCAGAGGAGCAGCCAGGTTTGACGCACCTGAAGGCTAAGATGATCTTGGCTCAGATGTAAGGCCCTGAACGACTGTGCAGTACATGTTAATTCCATGATGAGAATGTCTTAAGAAAGCATTTGTGTAGCGCAGACTGTACGACCGGTAATTTAGAGATTGAATGAGCAATTTTGTTTTGTTGTCTCTGGCACACTTGGTCACTTATTGTGCATTTTCAGATATTCACATCCAAAGCAAGTATGGAAATTGATTTCCTGTTGCACCTATGTATCAAAACTTGCAAATAGAAAGAATAGTGGCGTGTTTTTCATAAAGGCAGTTTTTATATTTTTCTCATCACAGACTATATATAAGCCATTGATCAGTACAAGCAAATGAATATGTGAAGACTGGATAGACAGATTGTAAATATATGAATGCATTCCTCAAACTGTCTGTCTGCTCTGCCCACTGAGCCTTCTCTCTGCCCTCATGTCATTTTTTGAACTGAATAAATCCAATTTTCTCTCCATAATTGAAATCCGCTCGGTTTAACTTTCTTTCTCATTCTGCCCTGCTGGCATCTTCTCCACCTTTTCTCAGCAGCCCTACTTGGTAATGACTTCTCGGTGCATTTTTTCTTCATCATTTAAACTCTTGTCAATCTCTCTTTCCTTCTGACCACCCTTACCTCTCACCACACACGTGTCATCCTATTTGCTATTATCTTTCTTCTCTTTCCAATTCCTTTCCACACTTCATCCCTCTCTTCCCTCTAATCTTCATACTTTTTCACTGGTTTCTCAAAAGCTTTCTGGATTTTTATATTATGCTCTTCCTTCACTTTTCATTTTAACTTCTGCATCCAACTTTTTCACCCCCCTCCTTGTTTTGCTCCCTTTCTCACAAGGAAAGATCATGTTAATTTCAGAGCTTATTCTATTTCCTGGATCGCTTATCAATGTGCTAATGGAGCCTGGATTTTGTGAAAACACTGCAGCTCTCTGTGTGTGTAAGGATTTCATCCACACTGAACAGAAGCAAAGCAAACGCAACGTTATCACCCCAATCTTGTCTTTGCTAGATTTCAAAACAAACAAGAAGCAGTATTTAGCAAAAAAGTTTTTAAAAAAGTTTTGGTTAAATATGACTGAGCTACATTGTTGTGTATTTTTTTAAATTATTTTACTGTTTGAGATGCCACAAACAGTAGAATAAAAGGAGACCATAGAGATCCTAATATGGGAAGTGAGAAAATTAATGTAGTGTGGAGAATATTGTTTAGAAATGCCTTGTAGTTTTGGGAGGCTGCACATGCTCCCAGAGGACAATGGACAATCTCCCAAAATTTGCTTAGCCGTATCTCAGACAGTAGTCTTGTCATTTCACTGCCTCGTTTCACAGACATTGCCAATTAACTCATTTTTGCCAAATCAAATTGAATTGTTGAAAGTCACAATGCTGTCAGTGGAGCTTTGTTAATTAAAACTCTGAAATGTCTTTACTTACCACAGCACTACTCAGCCCCCCTGGGGAGAAGGCAAATGTCGCATGGCCTTTTTAATTTGTGAACCGTATTAGGTCTTTGTCAGGGAGAGAAAGACAGTCTCATTAAAGTCTTCCCTATTTTGTCTTTGTACCATTTCTAATTTGTCGGTATCTCTGCGTGACTGCAAGATACATTTGTGAGAGATTAAAGGTTGCTGGCCTCTCATAAACAAGGCCTCCATTTGTAATTAATAAGTCATTTCAAAATCAGAATCAGGATGTTGAATACAGGATAATTAATCCTTGGAGAGCAAGAGAACCCCATGAGTGACCGCCGGTATGGAACCCACTCAGGCAGAAAAACAGCGTGCCTTGGCCCTTATTGCACTGGGGGAAAAAAGCTATCATGATCATCCAACTCTACATAAACTCATCTAAAGAGGTAAGTGATCAAAATTTTCAACATGGTTAAATGTCAAAACAAATTAAACAGATAGAAAGAGCTTGAAATATCCTTCAAAATGATACCAAGACCATGTTTATAGGTTTAATAATCGCACAACACTGGTCATTTGAAAGCAAAAAGTAGTCACTTTATGTTGTGCTCTGTTTTCCACAAAGCAAAAGGAGTGTCCCTATGGCGTGGCTAAAGCGCTGCTGGCTGCTTCTTACGTTCCTAGTCAATGGAAGTAGATTTTGCGGGCAATAAAACTCCCAAGGTCGTCGTTCCAATTCATTGAAATTTCTTAGGATAGCAATTGAACTAAATGTCTATTATGGTTTTAAAAAATGTTTGTACTCACTTTGAGCAAAAAACGAGATGATTTTGTGACCGATAAACTTTGGCTCGCTCACAATAACAGTATTTAAACAGGAAAAACGGAGACTTGAAACGAGGAGGTATCTATGGTTCTTCTAGTGGTGAAGTCATTCAGAACCCGGAAGTTCCGCAAAAAAGACGCCAAGAGGAGCAATTACTTTCACATCACCGCAAGTCGTTGGTCTTGGTTCTGACGTCCGTTGCGATAGAGGAGATCGTGGACCTAATCTAAATTTCCAAAATAACTCATTTCTTTTGGAGCTAATCTGGATCTAGTTTTGTTTCGTGGAACTCATCTGGGTATTGACAGAAACTGGTTCCAACGATTGATCTCAATGGGAACTAGTTTCCCTTTCTGAATCATATCTGAATCTCTGAGAGAACTACTCATAGGTTCACAATGGGAGGAATAGTCCTGAACTAGCTTTGTTTAATCTAACTCATCTGGGAACTAACATTAGGTATATAAACAAAATTTTCAACATGGTTAAATGCTAAAAGAAATTGTACAGATACAAATAGCTTGAAATATCCTTTAAAATAATACCAAGACCATGTTTATAGGTTCAATAATTGCACAACACTGGTCATTTGAAAGCCAAAAGTAGTCACTTTATTTTATCCTCTGTTTTCCATTGAAGTCGAAGCAAAAGGTGTGACCCTACGTCACGGCTAAAGCACACTCTGCCTGCTGCTTCTTACATTTTTAGTCAATGGAAGCAGATTTTGCGGGCAATAAAACTCCCAAGGTCATCATTCAAATTAATTGAAACTTCGTTCACCTGTAGTTTAGCAACTAAACTAAATGTCTGTTACAGTTTAAAGCATACTTTTACTCACTTTAAGCAAAAAACAAGACAATTTTGTGACCAACAAACTTTGGCTTGCTCAAAATGCCAGTATTTCTTGCTCAAAATGCCAGTATTTCAATGGGAAAGACGGAGACTTGAAACGAGGAGGTATCTATGGTTTTTCTGGTGGTGTAATCAATCAGAACCCGGATGTTCCGCAAAAAACAAGCCAACGGGAGCAATAATTTTCATAACACTGCCAGTCACCAGAGAAAATCCCGAGTTACGTCTGTTGGAACCAAGACGGCAGCCACGAGAGTGGAGATAGTCGCGTACCTACTAACATATCATAAAAAACTCACCCGGATCAAGACAGGAAATAGTCCTCTCTCTGGAACTGATCTGGATCTCTTCACAAACTACTCTGGTTTTCTGCACCTTGAACAAGTCTTGGGTTGCACACCAATCCACAGTGTGCATAAACAGCACCTCCTTCCTCTCTGCTCCCCGCTCAGGGAAAATGTCAGTTAAGGGAACTTCCCTCGACAAAATCCTTCCATTCGGAACACTCTGCAACAACATCAAAGCACACATCTGTTCCGCCATGTGTTACCCTGGTAACGTAAACACCTTGGATACCTACTGCTGCTGTGGACATTTACTGAAATGTATTTAACTTGTGAATGAATGTAATTGGATAAATTTAAGAGATATGCAGCGTCATTCTTAAAAAGATTCATATGAGGATTGTTGTTTTTATGTTGCCTAACCTCTGACAATAATTACAGATATACAAACTCTGTGGACTACTCTATTGTTGATATACCGCCAGCAAGATCCGTTCTGCACATGCACAAACATTGTACTGTTAGTCAAAGAAGGTTACTGCAAATCTGCCATTTCAAAATGATCCACCTAAATATTTCATATCAAGATAACAATGTTTTTTAATCACTGGAGATGAAACTGTTCACTATGATGTAATAGGACTATTAGATAGATTAGATTAGAGACTTTAGATATGAAAAATCTTATTCAACAGTACATTTTTAAATTTTAATAATGACAGCAATCTCACAATGTGAGCAACCCTACAGCTGTAGGTTTGCCGGTATCAGTAGGGTTGTTGGTACCTGTAGGATTGCCGGTTGCAGCTAGTGTTTAGCTGGTCGACATGCAATCGCTGACTTAGGTTTAGGCACACACCCTGATGGTTAGGGTTAGAATAAAATGCTTTGGGAAGCTGTCAATGCATTTTATACTAACATAGCTACCTAGCTGTCACTTTTAGTAGCTACCTAGCTAGCTACTAGCGCTTCCGATGTAGACAGGGCGTCTCATTCAGACGCACCCGGAGGCGTCTCATACAGACCCCGAAGGGTACCTTTTGCATCAAATAACGCTAATATGCGTTATGCGCACATTTGCGGTAACCTTCTTTGATAGGAAATACAGGGCAATCAGAACAAACCCTAGTCCTATCTTCTGGAACCCATCTGGGCCACTCTGGAAACTGGTTCTGACCTCTGGAACCCATCTGGATCGCTCTGGAAACAGTCCTGTCATCTGGAACGCATTTGGATCTCAATGGACACTTGACTTATTGACTTCTGGGACCCATGTGGGTGGAAAATAATCCTGCCCTGAATCTGGATCCAGTTGCACAAAAAAACTTAAGCTTGACACCTAAGTCTTAGTTTTACCTTAGCTAAGGAATTTTCTTAACAATGTTGCACAGAATCCCTTAAATGGTTTCTTTAGGTAAGGGAGCGCATTAAGGTGTTTATTACATTAATAGAGAATTTACAGGAGTAAAATTCTACCGTTATCATAGAGACTGTTTGCCCCAGCACTTGACCTGTTATCATTGTAGCCTACAAAGTTGGAAAGAAAAGAAGAAAGACATGGAAGAAAAGAAGACAAGAACACCAAAGTGGTCAGAGGAGGAAAAGATTGTACTGCTGCAGGAATTTAATAAAAGAAAGTAATAAAAAGTAAATTTGATTTGCAAATAACAGCAAACAAAAAAACAGGAGGAAATCACTTTAAAAAGCCATGTTGCGGTTAAGAGAAAACCAGGGTTATGTTACATTTTTTTCCTGAGGTTGTTTGCTGAGGTTTAACACACTTGAGGGAGCCCCCCTCCAGCCAGTTTTAACTGCCATTTTTGGTGAACGTTCTTTCTCAAACACAGAATGGGGGTGTGGTTAATAGTCATACTGGGGGCTTTAAGGAGAAGCCTCATGGGTGTTTTGTGCAACCGAATGTATTTTAAGGAAACCTTAACTCAGACTCAACTTAATCTTAACTTAAGGTTTTTTATTTGCGACCGGCCCCGGGATCTTAATATATCCTGTCTTGTTTGAGCTCTTCACCTTAGGGGTTTTGTTTTTAGGGCTAGTACCGAAGAAAAGACAATTTCCCTTGTTACAGTAACTTCAAGGCTCCCAATCTCTCTAACAGACTTGCTGTGAAATTCAGTTTTCTATCTCAATCCTACATCTATAATTAAAAATCTGAATAATTCAGTGGAGCAGCATGACAAATAAAGATGCTTCCATTCCCGGTATGAGGGCTCTGAATTTTTTAATGAATGTAAAAAAAAACAAAAAAACGATGAGGATCATATGCTATGACTCCTTGCAGTCAACATATTTTAACCATGGGAGATTTTGGAGCTTAGTTCTCTCTACCAACGTCATCAAAAACATTTTATGAGGGAAAATCTTCTAGAATAATGGTGTTTATCCCCCTAGCTCAATCTAAGGAGCATTAAAGCTCATATAACTTAGTGCTACATATAAAATGTATTAAATGTACCTTGTCAGACCATTTACCTCCACTGTCAGTTATACAGTATATCTGCTGCATTAGTCTCCAGCTGTATATGTAGGTTGTGATCTTTCATCATAATAAGCTTAATGAGGCTTCACAGATATCTCAAATGTACATAAAAGCATGCATTAGCGTGAAACTCCATGTGACATTGTGTTAATGGCTCTTATTTAAACAGGTTGTAATATCAGGCTACGGGAAGTGTTAATGGTGTTGTAAGTGCATTAACAAAGACGTTTTCGTAGAGTTATGAATACAGTGAAATGGGACTCAGAAGCACGACTATAGGCAGAGACCGTTCAAAGTGCAGAAAGAGCACTAGTGGGGTGTGGAGATCACAGGGGGAAGGCAGTGGCTGGTGGTGGTGCTGGGTGCAGACTGAGACAGGAAGGCAGAGACCAGAGGAAAACTGAGGGATCTGATCACACAGAAAAAAATATATATACAAGTTAGTCGCGGTGGAATAATCACAAGAGATAGCACCAAGAGCTAAGAGCTGGCTGTAGGTAAAAAGATGGTCTGGCGAAGACTGGAGTGCTGAAGTGGGGTTCATATTCTGCTGCACACTGATTACTGGTTGTCTTACAGCAGGAGCCGGTGGAAGATAGCCACGCCCCACTGAACACCTTGCACAGACAGGGGAAACCGACAAAAACTGACAGCAACATAAGGACAGGGAAAAAACAATAGAGAACACAGAGACGGTGCTGCTGGACTGTGACAGCTGAATTCTCTGTAGCAAATGTTATGTTAAATTCCACTTTAACACAAATGTTCCTCATTAAGATGCTACACTATTGTGCATTACGGAACTTCAGCGTAATTCTGTCAGCGTGTGTTTGTGTTCATGTTATTTAGCTGTAAATGGAGGATGGGATTATGTGCCTGTGGATAATTGGCCCATCATTAATGGAGCTTAAAGAGGTGACAGACAACAGCTATGCTGACCTCTCTCTACTATTTTTTTCATCCACTCATGATTCATCTTTACCTTCTCCTGTCTTCTTTTTTCATCGTCTTAACTCAGCTGATTTGGAAAGTTTAAATCATATATCCCCCCTCCCCATCTATAGCTCCTCTATTCCCTTCCTTTTCCTCTCTATCTTGCACTCAAGTCTATTAATTATATTCCACGCAGCTCTCTCCTCATTTGTCTCTGAAATTTATCCTTTTTTTATCACTTCATCTCCCTTTGCCTTCTCCCACTCATGTCTTCCCACACCTATGACATTTCCATCTTGTCATTCTGTCCTCCTATGACATTTCTATCTTGTCATTCTGTCCTCACACTCCTCCTCTTCTGTCTTTTTTTGTTCTGTGTTTTTACTTTTGAGTTGTGACTTTATCTCCATTCTTTCCACCATATTTATCCATTAGTCAGGTAAGAAGCTGTCTAGCGAGGCTCATGCAATTTAATTTTTTCACATGCTGTCAAGCCACACATTAATGTTCTCATGCAGGGAAATACAATTGTAATTATAACTGTCAAGATTACTCACAGACCGAATCAACCCCACCCAGCTGATGCAACATCAGCGAACGCCCTGAGAGTAATCAACTGAACAGCATTCGGACAGTTGTGACAAGAGGTAACATAGCTGGTAGAGTTTTGCAACATGAACATCTAAAAACTGAGGCGCAACCTGCTCTGTGTGGAACTGTGAGCTGCATTTCATCAGAGCTGCTGAAGTTAACGTATGGATTTTGGTGAAATTTCTGCCTGTTTCAATTACTTTCGGCTTCACATGCAGTCCCAAACTGCGTCGGTCAAACAGTCGAAATGCACAACAGACTAAAGGGCAGGACGAATTCTCATGAAATGATGAAGTTAGGTAATATTATGACTTTTCTGCTGAAACACAGGTTAAATAAAGTCCAGGAGTTTCTAACTGAATTAAAATGAGTTAAATTATCATTGAGGTGAAAAGGTGCCACAGTCACATTTAAAGAGGTTACTTCCCCAAACAAATACACAAAGAGGAGGGAGGACTAAATCATGACTCAACAGGGATGACATAAGGTGATCTACAGGAGAAACAGATCTGATAGACGCACAGGATAGCTGACAGCTGCACTGACATACATTATGGTAGAGTTTAAATTGTCATCTGAGACTTGAATTTTGTGTTTCTCTTTACATACATAAAAACATTTTCACTTTAAACAAAAAAAACCCACGAGAATGAAGGAATTAAAGTGTTTAATCCTCAAATTTTATTTATAATTCAGCACTAAAATAGTGTTGTCTCGTTTTGTGGGTTAAGTGTCTCGTCCCACCCCTAATATCCATTTATCTACCTCTCTCTACAGAAAGCCATCTGTCACACTGAATTTCAATCAATTAAAAGTCCATTCCATCAGAATTCACTTTGTCTTATGTTTGGTTATGTTGCTTTGCATCACAGGCCACCTGCACGCTACTGTACAAAGGGAAATCTGAAGTACCTTGTTATGTCTGTAGATCCCAAATTTAGTAATACTCTATTGATTAAGATCATTTCATTTGATCTGTGTCATTTAATTTGTATTCTTGTGCCGATCTGTTTGGGTAAACTGTGTTCAACACATTCTCACTCCGGACTCATTTTTGCCGTTTCCGTCAAACTTTTCTAATGCGATACTTCAAAATTCACATTAAAAAACGTTGATGTAAACACACCTATTGTCTGCTGGTTTCTGTGTTATGTTTAGATCTTGACTGTGTCTGGTGTCTGTTCAAGCCCCGTGTCCTGTCTGCTTGATTAGCTGATCTGTGTCACATGTGTAATTCTCTGCCTGTGTGTGTGCGTGCGTGTCTGTTTTCCCTGTCCTTGTTATCTGATGTGTGTCACCTAGTTTTGCCGCGCCCCGCTTGTTTGCTCGTGTTTAAATAGTTGTCAGCCCCTGTCCTGTCATTATTCTTATGTCTGTTATATGAGTGTCACCATGTGTTCTGTGCCAGTTAATGCTAGATCTTCCTGCCTGTTTTGGAACTTGGATATATTCAGTTTGATATTACCTCTTTGGCTTATGATTTCTGTTTATGCACATCTGCTGCTTGTGTTTGGACTCTTGCCTGCAACACATGACATGCATGCTTGTTTGTTTTCTGAACCCCACAAACTGAATGCCTCTGTGTCTTGCGTTTAGGTCCAAAACCTGTCACCAGGCAAATCCTGACATTTAATCTCCATTCTTCAACCTTAAAGAGGAATTGGTCACATGGTCAGCAGTCCCTCTTGGATGCAATGCATTCTGTATGCCTGAAAGAATCTGCAGAAAATTGCCAGGAATGGATCAGACATGCAAAAGACCCTTTCCCAGGTGGATTGCAAGAGAGGACATGAGGTGTGATGTGGAAGAAGAATGCAGAGGACAGGGCTGACTGTTTCATTTTTATATCAGTAGCTATCCTATTGAAGTGTATAGTGAATATGTATATTTCTGTATTGCATTACTGGAATTACTTTAGTTTACTTGTGTACACTTTTTATTTACTAGGTGACAATGACTTGCACACCTTTAACTCATCCCACAATCATCAGCCCCAGCTTTTTATCTAATTCTTCACCAAATCTACGTGGTACTTAAAGCTACGACCATCATTGTAGTATCTACTACTTTTGTTGCTCTTTGTGTTACTTGCCTTGGATTTGACTCTGATTTTGCTTGTGTCTTATAAGTGTACTGCCAATCAGAGTCACGTCAGCTCTATTTTGCCTGCCCAGCTCACATCGCTTGCCTGGATCTCAATAATAATCTCACTTCCCGTCATTACCTGCCCAGACCTCTTCACTTCCCTGGGTTCTGGGGTTTCCTCCTCACATTTAGATTTTTTGTAATAAATCTGACTTGTCTATTATTTCCCTCATCTGTGTCCTGCTTTTGGGTCTCTAACTTAGTTTATTAGTGCTGTCCGAGGGCTCTACCTCTGGTTGTCCTCCCATCTCTCAGTACTATAAGGTAGAATGATGATTAAAATTATCCTGTTTATGGTAAGATTTTAGGGAACTATAAAATGCAAGAGCAGAAACTAAGAGAAGGCCAATACATACTGCAAACTCTGGCAGAAGCCAGTTCAGTGACTGGAATATTCATTCATTCATTCATGAAGGTATCACAGGGCTAGGAATGATGTGGATCACTGAAGCACTGAATTGAAGGGAATTGAACCTTCTAGGACCCTTAGGACCTCTGGGGACATCTCCCAAGAGTTAAAGCGAACACAGTGAAGCAGCATTTTGTTATCACGCAACCCTACCTAGAATAACCTCCCACATGATAGTAGCCATGCCATAATTCAAGAAAAACATGGGATGACTCACAGTGTGCATCTAAAAGTGGGAGCCTTTCACTTTTTAATTGTAAAGCTTTTACCTTTTAATGTATTTTTATTGCTTTGTAAGTCATTTTTAATTTCCCAAATGTATGAAGGTGTTATACAAATGAAGCTGACATGCCATCAACTATTGTCATTATTTACATTTAAATAAATAACTCCTAAAGGTTTACTTAAGACCATGTAATGTCAACATCCCTGGTTCGTGTCCGGCTGCATGCCATTCCCGATGTCTCTCTCCTCATATTTCATGCCTCCAAAATGGATCTATCCAGGTAACCCTGCTGCGAGCTTATAGTACAGATCTGGGGAAAAACATGAAACTGCTGGTTGTAGTGGTTCAATACATCTAAGACTGTATATGTTAACACATCAATCAGATGGATCAGTGATGAAAGGATTACTTGAAAAAAAATGAACATGAAATAGATACAAGCAGAAGGGCTGCCTGAAGGACGATAGAACAGCTGGACTCCCGCCGTCCTTTGCTCTCACCTCTCCTTTATCTGTGCATTAGTTCTCTTTTTTCATTCCTCCATATTATCTCCCATTCTGCCTTTCTTTGCCTCCCTCTTTCTGTGTCTGTCTATCTGGCCCTGCAACTTGCGGCTTCTTGTGTAATAGAAGCTGACAGATAGGGCACAGAGGGAGGTGGGAGGAAGAGAAACAGCAGTTAATGGCACACGTATAGAAACAGAGAGCGAGAGAGAGAGAGAGAAACTGGGTAACCGAAACATGACATTTTTAATGGTAGAATGTGGAGCCTTTAGGGGCCATTAATCCACAGCAGAGGGCCAGAACAGATTTGTGGAGGCTACGGGGAGGTTGGCACAACACTCACAAAGACTGTGTGTGTGTGAAGCATGACAGTTGTATTTTGTATCTCTACCAAAGGAAGACAGCTACTGAAGCAAACAGCAAGACCAAATGCCAACAACCGCACATATACATTTTCTGTGCCGCTGTGGTGTAGTCAGGCTTCATTCTACGAGGAGAAGGTGAAGAAAAGGAAGATATGGAGCACAAACGAGTGAAAAAAGCCTCTGGTATCAGGGGACAAATATTTGTCTATTTTTATTTTTATTTTCTGTCGGCAAGAAAACAGCAGATAGCTGGAAGAAGGGATCACAGTGTGGTCTAAACACGAACCACAGCTGCTCAAATATTATACCATTAAACCAATGCTACAGTTTAATGATGTTGTCCTTTGTAACCCCACACACAAGCGCATTGTGATGCAATTTGTGGTAATATAAATGTCAAATAACCAGGGGAAAACTACTGTGAAGCAATATGTCAATCTGCAATTATCATGTGAGATTAAAGGAGCTGTGTGCAACATTCACTGCCACTAAATGTAGCACTAGAGCACCAAAACAAATGAGCGCTATGGCACACCAGACTCCATTAAGAAAAGCAATAATTTCACCTCGCAGATCCTTGTTAAACGCACTAAATTCAAATTGGACAGAGCCTAAATAAGGGAGGTTCATTCGAACGAGGCAGCACAAATTGAGATGTTGGTATTTTGGAGGAAATCAACAACAAACAACATACTCAGTGCAAACACAATTATGTTTTTAAATAACACAGTCCTGCCAGTAGATGTGTTCAAATCAGCATCAAAAATAAAATTTTTTAATGTGGTTAAAGCAGACCATCCAAAACATTCTCACTCTCAATTCGTCACATATGGACTCTTGGTCAAGATCGCTTTTTAACGCCCTGGGTATCGCTTTGTGGACGTGTAGGACCCCCCCCACACACACGCACTAAAAGCCTAATTCATTTATTTAATGAATAAGAAAATAAGATGGGGTGTGGAGAAATGGAAGGAGTCATTGGTGCAAGGCATGTATGTATGAATGAAGGTAAGTGTGTTGTAAACTGTGTAAACTGAATTTAAACGACAAAGATGTGAAGGCATTGATGCAATGATGCGATGTTGAGGCTGGCCAGCAACAGAGCACAGCTTGGGAGAGCAGCATGTCGCTCTGACAACCCACCGAGGCACCTGCCACAAGAAACAGCAATACAGGTGGAGATTGATACAAGGATTAAGGATCCTATAGGATAAAGAAAATGGTTTATGCGACTAACACAAAACATATGTAGCCAGGTGAACCAGGGGTAAAGTCAATTGTGCTATTTAATAGCACTGTCACTTTAAGAGTACGTTAAGAGTACAACACGGGGGCAAAACGGAAGTGTTGGGCCCCGCAGTGGGTACAGGATGTCCTTTGGTTTATCGATACGGACGATATCTCCATAAACCATGGTAAAGTACATTAATAAACCTTGAGATTTGCCCCATTGGCAGGTAAGTTGTCACACTGGATTATCAAACAGTTAGAACACTTCATTGTAATTATTGATTTCAATTTCAAATTGTTACCAGAACTAAAAATAAAATCAATGAACAATCAAGCCTAGAGAATTTGCAAAATAAATAATGTAATTAATTAATTAAACAAAACTGTTGGCAAAGCACACATTAACCTCTTTGCTTTGAACTTTAAAATCAAAAGCTCTCTGGAGTGCAAACATCTTAACTAAACAGATGTCGTGTTTAAACACACTAATGCAACTATGTGTATTTCTGTATATGTATCTGACTAATCAGACACGTGTTCACAGTCGCAGTTCTGGCACACAGAAATTGCCTGGCCTGAGGTGCAAACTTCGTGGGCCCGTTTGTTGCATTTCACACACTTGAGGCCTAAAGAGATGTCAGTCGCTTATGTCAAAATCCTTAGCTGTACTTGTTATTGATTTGTTTTTCATCTTCACCTGCCTGACGGCCTTTAACATTATGTCAGGTGGTGTGCTGCCATTCTTTGTCTTCTGTTGATAATTTTTCTTCTTTCCTTCAAAAACACATTCCTCCTTGCAATTACAAGCTTATTTGTCTACTACCCTCGTTGCCTAACTAAATTAATAACTGGATGATGTAGTGTGTGTGTGTTTGTATATACTAACACACTACATATCTACCTATAAGACCGTATAAACTCTGTCCTGAATTCAGTCTTGTCCAGGCACACGGCTGCTGCTGTAAACTACAGTGCATAATATTCTATTCACAGAATCATTTAGCACTAGTGTCAGAGGCAATTACACAATTTCACATAGTTTTTTGAGCATGTTATGAGCAGTGTGACAACTTAATCCACTCTCATCTAACTGAAGTCTACAAGAGTGAGTGTAAACTAGTTTATGGCAGCTTTTTACATATTGTGGTAAGGGATACTATAGCGTTCTGTTAAATCACATATAGTTGAGATCAGATGCAACAAGCAAAGGACAAGTAAGAAAGTTATTCCTGTGTTTTGAATGACTTTACATTATTAATGCTGTTCTCATTTGAGTCCAGTCGGGGAATAAAAACCCATAAAATTTATTGTGTGTTTGGCCTCATCATTCCTGGCCTGGCCACACATATAAGATTAAGAACATGATTTGCTTCTAATATTTCTCATGGGGAATCTTAATGTCATAAAGATTAATTAGTTACGAATGAACTGTTATGTTAGTGTCAAAAAATGGTTCTGAAATAAATTGCCTACCCCAGCTTTAAATCAAGAAAACATAGATGTAGTTAGTACTGATGCTCTCTGTGTTAACACTGTTTCCCTCTTGGCAAGGAACCAGAGGAAAAGCAGGTTCACGGTCCATGAGGTATTGAGGCTGGAGTTCTGATGTATCACCTCGATCATCTTAAGTTACAGAGATGGAGGGTTTATTTTCTCGTAACATTCAGGTACAATTCAGCAGGGAGAGAAAGAAGGAGAATAAAAGCTTTGTGCTCCAGTTACACACCAGCACTGGGTTGCATCAGTCAGACACGTGCAGAGTGGGGTGCGCTGGGTGCTTGAGCACCTGCCCCTTTGCCCTTTGATGCCCAAAGTCGTTTTATGAATGCAAAATATCCTTAATTTTTTTTTAATTTATAAAGGCCCTTTTGTGAAGATCTGCCCAATCAAACTATTAGTAATATGATTGAATAATAATTTCATTATCCGTGACGAGCCCTCCCGTTCAGATGCCATTACTGATTCAGCAGCTCTGCCTACAGGACACCTTCGATTCATCCGATAAGTGGGGTTTACAGCAATGTGCTTGTTGTGGGTCGTTGGAAGCATTCTGCAGGAAAGACACAAAGAGAGCAGCACAGTATTTGTGTATATTGCTGTGTTTCGCCTGCAGAAGTAACATTAGCTGCTTGCTACTACTGTTCTGTTCACTTTGTTCTTGCTTTTTGAGGGAGAAAAGTTTCACTGGTGTCGAGTGGTTTGGTCTTTTTTAGGTAATTTGGCTAACTTTGACTAACTTGACTTTCTCTTGAACTACGATAGTAACAGTAACTTAATAAAAGCCTTGTGCCTTAAAATAATAACATCATTAGTAAAACAGGCATACTATGGCTGCTCCACAGTTTTGACCCGTCCTCAGCCCTGTGTCAACTCACACTTGTGTGCTTCTGCTACCGATCACAGCTGTGTTCACAGATCTGTGAACCGTTTCCCCCTTTCCCTGCAGGGCTGAATTTCCCACATGGAGCATTTCAGAATAAGAGTATTTTGCCTGCCTGATTTTGCTGAATTGTTTAGATTTAATTGATTTGGTAAATTGTCCTTTTTTTGGGCTTCTACCATGGTTTAGAAGGCTACGTAGTTAAATTGTTTATTTTTTTGTCTTTACTGTATTTCTTGTTGATGTACGATCGGGAGTCTGCACAATGTATTTTATTTTGAAAATCAACCGGATTCACTATGCCGTTCTGTGTCTGACTTCCTGCTCATTTTCTACGTGCTGCTTGATGCGTCTTTCGTCAAAGAAAGACTGACTGCCTATCCTTTGCGCAGCGAAGCGTAGAGCCGTATCTGGGGTGCTTCTGGGAAACACTGGGCTTCACTGTTGAACGCATGCACGCGCCCACAACAGGGAAACACTTTCAGGAATAAGCTGAGACACATTTGTTCCGCCATTCGCATCAACGCCATACCGTCGCAAGGTCTTTTCCTTCAGAGGGGTCCATAGGGCGGTCTAAAGTCTGTGTTACAGGGGCACTGGCCCCTGTTGGCTCCCCCCAAAACTGCCACAGCTGCACGCCCCTGCTGTGTGTAAGCAAAGTCCTTATAGGCTAGTCCTGCCGCTTGGCAGCCATCTTGGTAAAGCCTCAGGTCAGACATTTCGGACTAATAAGACCAGTCCCTATCTAACTGGATGAAAAAGTTTGATGCCTTGGCCCCAAAATAAGGTTTAAAAAGCGTTTTCCCCCACCGGTTATGCTTCTACTATGCAGGCGCGGCAGTAGTGCATGAGTAATAGACGCTTATGTCAGTGGAACCACAAGATTGGCTGAAATACCATTTGCATGTTCTCCGTTTGCATGTCCGTGTGGGTTCTCTCCAGGTGCTCCGGCTTCCTCCCACCATCCAAAGACATGCAGGCTACGTTAATTGGTGTCTCTAAATTTTCCTTAGGTGTGAATGTGAGTGTGAGTGGTTGTTTGTCTATGTGTGGCCCTGCGATGGACTGGCGACCTGTCCAGGATGTACCCCGCCTTTATCAGCTGGGATAGGTTCTAGCCCCCTGCGATCCCGCAAAATGGCGTGTCTCCGATCATTCAATCAATCAAAATTTATTTATAGACAACTTTATTAACAGCAGTCACGAAGTTGCACAAAGGGCTGTACAAAGATTAAAATGCAAACATCAATTTACAGGTTATGACATACCTATAATGTATACAGTATACAGTTCCTCGTTATAAAACGCCTCTGGTGTAAATTCTCTCCAAAGTTAGTGAGTGATGTCGACACTATAGACTTAGTAACAACTAGTTAGTAACTAAATCAGCTACTAAAATCAGTTGCACCGCGATAACTTGGGTCAGAACTTCACTAGTTTGGATGTAAAGTTATAACTAAGGCAAGTGGCCAATCAACGATCAAAGATAAGAGTACTATTACCATGGTTACCGTGCACTTTAGCTTTCTGGCTGACATAAGTCATAACTTGGAATCGTAGCACATCGTAGTAAAGCCAGATCGATATTGAAATGTCATATAAATAAATTAGGTCTGTACTGGATTAGTATTAGATTTTACTATGCTGCAAAATGAGAGTCTTACAAAAGATTATGCAGTTAGTCCAAAAAATGGCTGTTTCACTATCAGTGAGTTTAATTCTGTGACATTTTATGATTTACACCAACTCTGGAGCATGTGTAACTATTTAGATTTTTCTTAACGTTATAACTCGAGAGCTTGTATGCGGTGCGAGAGCTGTAAATCCTTCAGATTCAAGATTGAATCTGAATCAAATCCCATTCAGGGCATGTTGACCAACTGGAGCAAATCTGAACATATACATTTGGTGACAAGTCTGTGGCAGGATAGATTATTTCACCTGTAGGTGTCTACAGGATTTAAAGAATTGCTGATGGAGCAGCAGTTTACAGCGGCAGCTCTCACACACATTTTCTTCATGATATGCCCATTCTAGCTTAGTGATGGTATAAATTAATACTTAGAAATAATTTACATTATATAACTAGGCTACATTTGAACTTTTACACGGGGTGCAACAGCCTGTTGGACTATCAAGAGCATGTATATATTTTATATTTTTATTTGTGTATATTTTTACATTGTGTGACCTAAAGTGTATGGTTTGGTTCTCTTTTCTCACCTTTCCCTCTTCTTTTGTGCTTGGTGTTTGGGTCTTACATTTTTAATTATACAGTTACAAACATCTCCTTCATCCTGTCTCGGCCCGTGTAAAAGTCATCATGAATAGCAGAAAATTGGTAAGTATGTGAGATATGTAAGTTTAAGAAAAAACGATGTGCGTATAGTTGCACTGTTTTTAACTGATTGTGAAAGATTATGTTTGGTCCTGTAATGAAGTATTTACATGAGCACACCCACATCAATAAAACATGTTACATGGACCCTCTCCTCAGTTCCTCTTGACATGTTTTTAGACCCTTTCTTTTCTTCTCCCCTCTTCCTTTTAGAGTTTATTTTTCATCTATTCTACTGCACTGTACTCAAAATCCTCTTCCATTAACTCATCTTTCTCCCCTTTTCCACTCCCCCCCTCTCCCTTTCTGCACTTCAGTTTTCATCTCCTTCCCCTCTCTCATGTTTATATTCTTTCTCTTCATAGCCTTTTTTCATTTCTGTTCCTCTCATTCTTCCATTCCCCACTCGGTCCTCCTGATTCACATTCATTTATCATCTTGTAATCACCCTTTTGTCACTTTCAGACTTGAATTTCATTTTCATGGAGGAACTCAATTAATTTGATCAGATGGCCTTTTTCATTTGTGGCTTCTCTCGCACACACAAACAAACAAGAAAAAAGGTTGTTATTTTCCATTATTTGATTTGTTTCTTTTTCTAAATGTGATATCATTATCAAGCAATTTTCATTCTTCCATGTTAACCAAAGTACTGCAAGAAATTATATGAACAGGTAGTAACAAGGTTCCTCATGTTTATACATCAAACAAACAAAAGCCTTTGAGATATAAGATGAATAAAAACTAACTACTTGGAGATTTGCTGCTCATGCTGCACAGGGGTATGGAACAAATGTTGCCTCGGTTTATACTGATGCCTATGGAGTTCCACAAGAATCAATCTTAGGGCCCAAACTAACATTGCTTACCCCGTATTTTGTTTGCAGATGATACTGAGATTTCCTCATTTGGTATGAACAGCTGTGGGTTGTATAAATAAAAACACTTGGTTCAAAAGCAATTCAAAATATCTATATTTGTTTACTGAACGCTGTCCTAGAGTCTGTAAGGCTGCACTTGGGCACAGTGTTGCTAAATGCTAACATTCTAATGCTAAACTGGTGTAATGTTTGCCATGTTCAACACCTTAGTTTAGCATTTTAGCATGCTAACATTTGCTAATAAGCAGTAAACACATAGTAGCCTACACCTGAGGCTGATGGTGTTATAGTTATGAGTTTTGTTAGTTGTTTTATTTTGTTAAATCCATCCTTGTGTGTTTTTGTGTGATTTGCTTACTGTTTTATTTGTTTTATTTTGTGTAGTTCTGCCTCTTTGTGACTTGTCTAGCTTGACTTCTATTCAGTGTTGATTTCTCCCTGATTGTGTCCACCTGTTATAGTTTAGTCACGCACAGACTCGGTAAACAAGGGATTAGGACCCAATGCGCAGGACACTTTGCAGAGCAGGTACAGATAATGAGGTTTATTTGGCTTACATAGATGTAAAGCAGGCAGTCCAAGGAACAAACAATCCAGTGAACAAGAATAAACAGAAAGTCCAGGGAGCGTTAATATCCACTGGTAAGTAAAAAAACAGACTGTCTAATCCAACTACAGGCAGGGAGATGCTCGTCAACATTAACTAACATTCCCACACCAACTGAAGAACAGAGACTTAAGAACTAAGACGGAGGTGAGAAAACACTACATAACAATACATAAAGTACAGAACATTGAAAAAGTTAAAGGACTTGTTATTTAAACAAAATAAATCAGAAAACACTGAACAAATGAACAATTGACAAAACAAAAAAATAATCAAGGACAGAGGACGAGAATAGAGAGACGGAATGAAAAACAGACACGAGTGTGGCTTAATCAAAACAAAACCAGAAATATAATAACACCACCTGAGCCTCATTTTGTCACCTCCCTCTCGTGTATTTAGGTTTGCATGTTCTTTGTCTTTGTTGGATTGTTTGCTCAAACTGTCAAGTGTCTCTGCACGCCCCTGGTTTTATTCTGTCTTGTTTTCGATTTACTCTACTCGACTTTAAGCACTTTGCATTTATGTTTGTTCTTGCTTTTTTGGATTTGTTTATTTCATGGACTGCCTGCCTCTGTTTACTGCAAGTTTCCATTATTGGTTTATTTAAATGTTGGGCCCAAATCCCTGTTGGGAATGTCAAGTGTTGAACAAATGAACTTTTTGATTTTCTGATGATGGCTATGTTACGAATTGGTCATTACTAAATAAGTGAACATTTATTGCAGACAAGGTGAACTCAGTGATCTGCCCTCCACACTCCTACTTTCTAAGGTCTGCTTTCCAGCAAATCTCAAGTAGTGAAAAGTGTCCAATATGGATGTAATTTCTGGAGAACACTGGACTGAAAAAACTTGCGTTTGTACCTTTTCACAACATGCAGCCTCTGGCGGCTGTGTGAAATGAAGGTGGTAGTAGCTGAATGTTGTCTGAGTGCTGTAAGAGTCCTTTGACACCATGTCCCCTTCTGATCCCATTATCCACATTTATTCCACATCCATGCATCACATCAACTGCAATAGTAAGACTAAATTTTGACAGACACAAATGGCCTCTCTTCAAGGCATGCTCTTAAGATTTGGAAAGTATGTGCAAGTAGCCTGTGGAAAATCCCCTCACGGAGTTTCTGTGGTTAAGTTATTCCACTGTGCACAACTTCTCTCCTTATTCTCATGACTTAACAAAGGCAGTCATCTGCCAGCTCAGGAGCAAAGGATAGATCTTTTTTTTCATTTCACAATGCAAAAACCTTATCCTGCCTTTGTTTTCAGCCAATTGGACTACTGTAATTCGTTATTTATTAGACTGCCAAAGAAATCATTCACTTCAAGCTTGAACAAAACACTTGTTCCTCTTGTTCGTGCCGCACTGGATAATAAGACGCCCACATTGATTGTTATAGACAACAAAGACCGGCAATATATTTTATTAACTTTGGAGATCTTGCACCCTACCTGATGTTTACACACACACACACACACACACACACACACACACACACACACACACACACACACACACACAATATCAGTATTTCTGTATTTTCCTTTGTTTTCTGTTCACACTGTATGATACTTTTTATTTCGTGTTTTTGGTGTCTCCTCTTCACTTCTTTCTCAAGTCCTCCAGTGCTGTTTTCTATATTCCTCTGTCATACATTATTTAATTTAACTTTATATGTAGGAGTGAGGAAATCCATTATGTTTCTTGAAGCAAGGCACCTCTCGATTTTTGGCCATACAGATACAAATATAATTCAGCATGCATGCATATATCATGATACAGTACATTTAGAAAAGACAGTCTCTAGTGTACACACCACAAAGGTATAGACATACACAGTATGAAAATCAACACGCACCCACGTAGCTCAGAGATAAATTAATGAGGCTGAGTTTGATTGGGTTGAAAGGTCACTGCACAATGTGGTCAGGAAATAAAGCTGCAGGCACCAAAAGTGGACAAGAGCAGCAAGATAAGCTGCAACAGCAGTGAATCATGCAGAAACAGAAGAAACACTGACAGGACACAACAGGCAAAATAAAACAAACTGTGTTTTTGCATCCTTACAGCAAATTCAACATGATAACACAAAGACCAGATCAAATAAAATGTCAGTTCAGGAAAATATTCATCATATTTTACTATAACTGACTTGACTTTGGCTCCTTTCAAGCAACTGTACCGTACAAACAAAACAAGGAAAATGGGGAAAAAGGAAAAAAAAACACACAACTCCCAAAGCAAGAAATCACATCAAGCGCAGAACAGAAACCAGCTTCTGACAAAACTGTTGGTGACAGACCTACAAGCCATGGCATAAAAATCCTCCTCATCGCTCATTTTGACAAGATTTGATGAAAACTCATCCGACATCATGAAATGCAGGTTACATCTTGCACATCTGATGCTGTGACAGATTCTTCTCTCAGCTCACGCACCTGCATGGTAGACTTCCCTCCCTATGGGCGAATCTTAATGCAGGCTGGTGAGGTTGAGAGGGTTAAACTGTAATATTGGCAGAAGGCAAAGGTGTGGTCTGAGCAGTGGTTTGCAACAGAAGGGTCGCGATCAAATGAGTTTGTACTCCAGAGCACTCCACTTGACCGTGTTAAGTTGATTGGAGAGCAAGTGTCTGTTGTCCAGAATCTAACCGATTGAAGAAAATGAAACTAGTTTTTGTATGATTATTTTTTATGAGATGAGAAAAGAGGAGGAAATATACACAGTCCATGATCCAAAAGTCTATTTCCTGAAGAAGAGGGAACATCACTAGAAGAAAGTGGAAAGACCACGTTGTCTCAACTGAAACCAAACCACTTTCCACAGTGAATTAAAACTGTTTTGTAATTTGATCAGAATGTAACCTTAACTTGAAGCAAAATACTTTTTCCAAACATTAAAGTAATAGTTTCACATTTTGGGAAATACACTTATTTGCTTCCTCGACGGGAGTAACATGAGAACATTGATGCCACTAATGTCTGTGTTGTCAATTTTATAATACAACCAGCAGCTTAGCATGAAGGCTGGAAATGGGGGGAAAGAACTAGCCTGGCTCCAGGAGCTATGGACACTCCCAAAAGTCAGAAGTAGACCAGCACTAAACAACTTTGTCCGCTATGCTACAGACCCTCAATCAACAAGACCACCACTTTCCTCGAAGGAACACTGACAGAAAAATACAGTTGATAAATAGCCAGTGAATAGAGAGAAAAAGAGCGGAAAGAGAATAAATGTTGGACTTATATACCAGGTAGCCAGGAACATGTCTCTAAATGAATGATCATTAACTACTGGATGTGGATATGAGCAAATGTTTGCTATTAAGTTCATCAAATGTTGAAATGTGTTGATATATCAATGTTGTGTTCTCAACTTGTTTGCATGGCCGCCAAAGAAGACATTTAATGCAACTCCTGTGGAATAGATTATTATGTCAATGTAGAATATGTATTGCATGGATGTTTGCCATCTAGTTCTGACCTCATCACTCCCCAAAAGGAAGAGCATGGAGTGGGAGTGACAGTAGCTTTTGAAATGCTATATGAACAGCAGCAGCAGCAAGTAATAGCATAGCCTTTAGGTGAGCGGTGCGGCAGCAGGCAAGGCGGCAAAACAGCAAGCAGAGGACTTAACACTGAGGACTTAAGTACTATAATCAAAAGGATGCGTCAGAGAATCAACATCTAAAGCAGGTTTGTATTATAAAGCCTAACTGTCCCTCACTGATCCCGACATTAAACTCACTCAGAGTCTTTGACTTCTCCAGCAGGCGATCCACTCACAGCCGACTCAGCGCAATTCATGTTCGGCCGTCAACCCTCTGACATTTTCAGTCGCTAAGCAGATTATGGAGACATATCCATGTATTCAGAGCCTTATTTAACCTGGCGGAGTCGACTCTGGACGCTTTGCTATTTACAGCAGAGGAGGAGGAGGGGTTCAGTGAGACACACATTTCAAATGTTCAGTTGGAACCGTCAGTCAATCAATTAATTTGTTTGTCAGATGGGAGAAAATAAAACAAATAACAGTTTGACAATTTATGAAACCCAAATGCCAGTTATACTGTGCTTCCAACACTAAAAAATAATAAAATTAATATCTCAAGGCTTTGGGACTGTTGGACGTCCTAAAAAATAAACCTGGGAAAATGTGACATCTTCATTGTTTAAAGATAAGGAGACATAGCTTGAAAGGTACAGGAACTTAAGTATATAACTTTGAAGAAATAATTCTGCATACCAGCACCTCTAAAGCTCACTATTAAAAACATTATGTCTTGTTTGTTTAATCCGAGCAAAAACAGAAATGTAAAAATAAGGACTTGACCTTTAAAACCACAACATGTCAAGTTTTGAACGGATTGTAGATGTTCAAATTTCCATTCGTTTGGAACATATTAGGGAATACTTATTCATGTTGGCTTAACAGCTGAGGTACATCTTGTACAATTAATTAACGCTGGATAACTTGATGTACCATAAATTCCTGAGATATGACAACAGTTTTTCGTCTTTCTGTAGAAAACCAACCAACCTAGGTGACTCAACCTGCCACTCAGAGTTTTCCAGCAGCCGCAGTGAAGACCGATGATGGGGGAACATCTAAAAGATCAAACTGTAAATGTCAAGCTTTGTAGTCAGTCCTGCAGAAAGTCAGAAGTCGTTCTGGGTAAATGACGAAAATCAGGACATGAAGTAGAAGCAGAGCAGTTAAACTCCCGGATCACTGAACATCACCGACTCATATTGATAACTGCAACATTTATTTATCTTTTTTATTACTATTTGTATGATTTTTTTTTTTTTACCATCTGCATCACATTGACCTTTAACCAGATTTGACAGGTCCGTGTACTTAAAGGATATATTTCCAATGTCATTTCTGTCTTCAGGGTGGATTCAGTCAGCACTGCTCTACTTCACGCTCACACATTACAGCTAGTGCGTGTGTGCGTGTGTGTGTGTCTGGAGACCAAGAGAAAATAGAGTGTCTTTGTGTGACGTTCTGCATTAGTGCGTGTTTCAGAGATCATTGTGTGTTTGGGCACTTTTCTATTGCTATCTTTTTTAAGTTGTGAAGACCAATTTGGACTTTAGACCTTGAGAGTGACATTTCTGTGTGGACCATTTGTGAAACTGAGGAAAGTTTCTTGAATCTAGAGGCTTTTTAAATTGTAAAAAGATTTTACACAGTTCACTACAGTTGAGGTAAATGAGGACATTTTTACCCTTTTTTACCAAAGTAAAGGGAAAAAACGTCAATATGAACATCTATGAATGTGCTCATCAATATTTTTGATCTTTCTTTTTTTCCCCTTCAAGTGCATTTGAAAAATAAGATTGACAATGATGTGTGTTACATATGTGTGGATCAATGTCCATCTTGCTTTTTTCTCTGCCAGTTTCCCCCCACTAAACTGCCTTTGTACAAACCAATCAGACAGCAGAGAGATTGCCTGTCTCTGCCAGAAACCATTAAAAGGCTGACAGGGACTGATTGTACATATCTGTGTAAGTGGTTGGTTGGGGAATGAGCGCTTGTGGCTGTATGTTTGCTTCCCTTATCGCTCCATTTCAGCGGCTGACAACATAAAGCTCTGATAAGGAGTGATAGAGTGAAGAAGAGAAGGAAAAATAGTATTGCATCTGCATACAGGCAGAGAAAACAGGAGGTAATGGAGGATGTAGGAACACTTGCTTGGTTTCCATCCAAATGTGTTTTTTTCATTATTTGTGCATCATCATGTGAAAAGAATGAAAATAGCTAAATGCAATAAAAACGCCCTCAAACAGTCCCAAACCAATTTTCACGCTTGTTAGATTTGAAGGAGATTAGATTTCTATTGTAATGGAAACTTGTGAAAAAAACATGAACTATGCTGGTTTAGTAATTGCATGGATTTCAGAGTGGCCTGAAATTTACCATTTGATGTTGTTATATTTAGCCATTAGCTTCTGTATTAGACAATCACACAGCATTTGTGATAAAAAAAAAAAATACACTTGTTGAGTCATATTGAAACATTAGCTGAAAAAACATTTTACATTTTGAACAAAATAGTTGAAATGGGAGATAACACTGGTAGAAAAAACTGAATATTATGACCAAAGAAAAGGAGGGCTGAAAAACTGATAATTGACAGATAACAGTCTTCTTAAAAAATGTCCGTCCATATACTTCTTTTGCATTGGTGGTGATGTTTTATTGTTTAAAACACAGCATCATCATTCACTTCATCAAATACAGTGGAAAAAGAGAACGGAGACTTGACAAGGGCCAAATTGTGATGGCTAAACAGCTGGGTCGGAGAATCTCCAAAACTGCAGCTCTACAAAAGTGGTCCAAGAAAGGAAAAGCGGCGAACTGGCGATGGGGTTATAGGCGGCCGAGGCTCACTGATGCAAGTGGGGAGCGATCCAGCTGACGAGCTTGTAACGCTGGTTTAGATAGACAGGAGTCAGAGCACACAGTGCACAGTTTGTTGCATATGGGGCTGCATAGCTGCAGACCAGTAAGGATGCCCATTTTGACCCTTGTGTGTGCGCCTACAATGGGCATGTGAGCATCAGAACTGGACCAAGGAACAATGAAAGAAGGTGGGCTAGTCTGATGAATTGTGATTTATTTTTTTGGTGGCTGGGTACCTGGGTGCCCAGGGAACATGCGGCACCAGGATGCGCTATAGATAGAAGACAAGCCAAAAGAGACAAAGATAAATACTGACAATGAAATAATGTCAAATAAGACGGATTAAACAGGTTAGTTTAAGCAACTCTTAGGAGATAAACAAGCCAAGGAATGAATGGAGACACTGTGAGTCTTAATTCTATACCTCATCATTCAGGAGTTGAGCTAGAACAATTAGTTTTCAATAAGTTAGTGATCTGCCGTGCTGTTGGATCAACATACACACTAAACTAATCACTTTTTCCACAAACATATCTGCATCTTTATGTACTAGATGTTCTACTTTCTTCACCAGCTAGTCTCTAACTGTGTGTGACTGCTGTTTGGAGGAGTTGCAGGTAGTGTACAGTGGGTTTATCAGTAGTGTTGCCAACTTTGTCACTATGAAATAAGGGACAAAAAGTGGCCTGTTGCAGCAGTGCGGGTATGGTTTTGTGTGAATATACAGTGTATTGTTTTAAGCAATTTGTCATAATGATAGATAATCTCTTAGTTAAATATTTAGTAGGTTTAATAATAGTTTATTTACAGCAGGTACCTTTAACACAGTCCTTTAATTGAACCACTACATGTTACCTTTGATATTTGTCTAATACAAAACTCTTGTGGCTCTTGCACTATAGGTTACATAAGGTTATCCCCTTCAGGTACATATGACAGACTAAAAAGAGCATAGCTACTTGTGATGTGTTTTATATCCAGTTTATATTTTTTTAGGCTGTTGATCAGAACTTGATGAATACCACTTGCAGTTTCATCACTTTCTTCAAAAACTTGCACTGCCCTCCATCAGACAGAAAAATATCTCACGCACACCGGAAATATTTCTCTGTTTCCCTTTTTTGAGGCATCGGTGGTGACTAAAATACAGGCTCACCGTCAATCGGGGATAGATCATTTAGGATATCCCTCACAGTCTTTGGTCCTAAAACATTCATTGTGATCATCTCAGCTTTCGTTCTTACCAGGTGCATCTTCTTCGCAACATTTGAGTCATGAAACACCGTTTAGATTAACAAGGCAGTCAGTGCTGTTGTAGCTGAGTCCATCTTTGACCGTTTGATACACTATGAGGCTTCACGTACCACTGTTTTGTCAATTTCCACAGTAGCTGCATTTAACGTTACTTAACGTATACTGATGCCTGTGACGGGGGGCTGTGATTGGATGATGATAGGTGCTGGTGACCATTGTCAAGTGTCGTGATCAGCACTGCTGCTGTTGTATCAGCCAGTGGTTAGATCAGTGTAGTAGTCAGAAAAGGGGACAAGAGAGGTCACGTATGGGACAAATCAATTGGGCCTAATATAAGGGACATCCCGGCTAATACGGGAGAGTTGGCAACCCTATTTATCAGAGTTGCCTGTAGTGTGCAGTAAATGTGCCATAAACCAAAATTCCACAGTAATTAAAACATCCAGCAAGATTTTTTTTAATTAAGTTTAATCCTTTAATTAATTACATGTTTTATACACTATACAGGACACAAAGAACAGCAGATCTGGGAATGTCTGCTAGCGGCTAGTTAATTAGCCAGCCACTTTGTTTTGAATTCTCAGATTAGCCAACAGCTAACATGCCAAGTTTGTCTTAGTAAAAAATTAAAAAATAAAAACAACACTGGAAGGGCAGCTAGGGTTTCATATGGAGTTTCTTCTTCACTGCTTATTAAAAAAGATACCAAGAATAAAGTACTGCTTCTCGTTTGGTTATCTGAAGCCCACTTAGGTTCATTACTGTAGCCACCAGGCTAACACAAGTGTTAGAGAGGAGGTGAAAGTAGGCATGGAGCTGGAAATGAGAGAGGGATGAAGGCAGAAACATTAATTAATTACAGAGAGGGAGCATCAAAGATAGATAGTGATGTGCGGTGATAATAGAACTGACAGTCGTGAAAAACAGAATACTGAGAGATAAAAGTCTACCAGTTCATGTTTTTCCCCCCTGTTTTGTTTCCAGCTCTGTCCTGAGGGAATACACACACAGATGATTGTTCCAAATATGTAATATTTCACGCAACACCACAAAATCTAATGTCCTTTTACATAAATTGCAAAATAGGAGGTAATGGTGCCAGCTTGGTTTGGGGAACAACCGGGGCAGAAACTAAGACAATAAAGGGATAAAAGCAAAGAATATAAGGAGTTAGGAGCTGTAGATCTTGCTACAGCTCCTAACTTGCTTAAAAATGTATCTGCCATCTCCAGAAATGCTCACTGGGTTGGAGATTGCACCAAGTGATAAAAGAGTTGAGGCAGGCCTAGACAGGGCCCTTTATACTGGTTAATGGTGATTACACAATACCAGTACTTACTGATAAACTGGTGTGACACTACGAGCAAATCCAACTTAACAAAAAAAAAAACAAACAGGGTGGGTTATTTAAATTTTTAAACAATGTATCTGATGGTGGGGGCACAGATGTGATAAAAATATTGAGGAATAAAAATCTCTTAGCATTTGAGGTTGATAGCACAAAAGGTCAGGACCATCTTTCAAACTACTACTAGAAATCAGTCATTTACGGAGTCCTACAAGAGAAGATGCCTCTGAAACAAAACGATCTGTTCCAGCTCCATCATTAGAAATGTGTGTTAAACTGTGGAAAACCAGATATGCCATGGTTTTAGGTATCTTCACTGGAACATATTGGACACTTAATGTGAAGAACCCTGACATCTTTTGGCACTTTATTACTTAGCACCTTATATTATTACACAAGCACCATATCACTTTGTACAATTATGTATTGAATGTACTTATGTTTGTACATTTATGTATTTGTGAGTCGTCTGAGTATGAGGTGCGTTATTGAGTGTTATTTAATGCAAACGGGGAGTGTGAACTGTAAAGTGGAGTTAAAAATGACATGTATTGCTGCTCTTTTCTACCCCTGCTGCTCTTTAATTGGTGGAGCGTCATGCTGTTTGGACAAACATCTGGATCAAATTAAATGATGGCCCCAGCCGTATTCACATAATGGTAGAAAGATAACCAACAGGCAGGCTGTTGCTGTGAGCTAATGTACTCTGGGTCTCAATGCCTTTTGTATTTGTTTTATTTATTTAAATGGGACAGTGCACGTTAATGGACATCATTGATGTAGATATGCCAGATTTAGCCAGAAGGCGATTTTTCATCTGGAGTCCCCAGTTAGTACAAGTCAATACAAAACATAGTAAAACAATAAAATAAATGGTACAATATACCACAATATTCTAAACATTATTATGTTACAGTATACAGTAAATGAACTGGTTACCAAAGTAAATCATAAAGTTACAGTAATATTTTGTAGGGTGCAAGATGTTATTCTTATGTTATTTAGTGCTGTTTATGCAGTAAATTGCTATTCAAGTGCCTTTCCATGCAATCAAATTTAATTCAGTGTATTAAATTGCTTAATAAGTGCATTAAAGTGCTTTGCCTCATGTGGGACCACACAGCCGGATGACACTCTGACTGTATGATTCCACAACAAGGGGCCCACTGGAGTGCAGAGTCATGGAGGGTCATTGTACATAGATGCCAGACAATTTATTTATAACTATCTGTATCCACAGTTTTTCTTAGTCTACGTCTACAACAACTTGTAACTTGTAACCTTGATTTGCAATGTTATACACTCTAATTACACAGTAAAAATTGGCGATGTGGTGTTTTCCCGTAGACTGTATATATGTATTTAACACAACAAGGCATGTGGGTGAAATATAAAATGTTTTTATTCTATTGTTTGCATTAAACTGTTATTTATAGCTTAATGCTAATTATGTATTCCTGTGCATTGTTTTGGGATACTTTCCTTGTTGCTCTTGTTCTCCTTCTTCTTGTCCCCTTCATCTTCACAAAGATGCAAGTGGTTGTCTCAAGACAGGAGCTGCCACCGATTCCTTATCTGCTTTGCCGATAAAGAAAAAGAAAAGTAACATTAGCTGGTTAAGTACAAAAAAGCTAAATTGACTCTACCAAAATGCATAAAACATGGCTCAATAACATGAACATTTAGGTCAACAGTCAAGGATTGTTTTTAGTCACCTCTCGTGGAGGCCGTGGTTACAGTTCTGCCACCACCAGTTAATCTCAGTTTAATGTATTCACTTAAAGTTTTTTTTAATCAAAGATTTTTAAGGCTCTTTCAAATAAAGGGATCTTCCAAAATGTTTCTGTTTGCACTTGGTAACAATACTTTTAAGAAAACACAGAAACCTGGCAACTAGGGGTAGCAATGGCGCAGTAGGGAAGCATGCCTTTGTTGTGGGAGACCTGGGTTCAGTTCCCTCTGTAACACACGTGAGCAAGTAACTTAACTCCTAGTTGCTCCAGAGGCATGTAACCTCACAACCCGTGTGTCCTGTGTCATACACGCTTTGACAAAACCGTGTTTATTGTACACAAATTGTTGATTTTGCGTGTGTATGATACACTGCAGTTTGCTATTGCGTTGCAATACAAAAGAGGCTAACCCTACCTGCTAGCTGTAGGGTTAGCCCGTCGACATGCATACGTTTACTGACTTAGGTTTACTAACTTCTGTGATGGTTAGGGTAAGTTTCCTCAGGAGACTGTCAACACCTTAAACACAAACTTTGCTAGCTAAGTAGCTACTTAGCAACTGGAAGTGCTACTGGAGTTTCCGGCCTCCAAAGGGCATCATATACAGCCTGGACATGTCTCATACACACGCAGAATTGATGTTTTGAGTAAAATAACAATGCTTGTCAAGCGTGTGTATATTATGCCTGAGATGAGCAGGGGCTGGACATATATAGCAATTGTAAGTTGCTTTGGATAAAAGCGTCAGCTAAACAAATGTAATGCAATGTAACTCTAAATAAACCTGAGTCTTTGATGAACTAAATCATTGTCCCCTTTAAGTTGTTTGAAGTTGCCAAAAAATGTCCCTTAAGAATAGACTATATTAAGTCCCTCAGTAATGTGTTTCAGTAGTGATGGGGTGCTTAGTTATAGATATTATGCAGGACAATGCCTTTTCTTTGGACAGAGCCCTTTAATTGCTTGTTGCAAAACTGCCTACATTGACACTGTTTTAAATTAACATTTCTAAAAAAAATATTTTTCTTTGGTTACATTAACATGTACAGTAGAGCATGCTGTTATGCCTTATTTTACACACACACAGGTTTTCTAGCCTACGGGCTGTTCTGTTCATTTAAACAACGCACAAACAAAGGTCTTTAATGGTAAACTGCCTCTGACAGTGAACACTATGCTTTATTTTTTTAATGTACACTACCCACTTCATATACACACGATCACAGAGAGAGCGTGTTTCAAAAGATAATCTGTTTCCTGCAGATAAGTAAATGTGGGTCAGGAAAACTTCCAGAGGCGCGTTGGATTTACGCTTCCCGTTGAGGAGCAGCAGCCTTTTTAAACTGCATTTATCTGCTCTAAGGCGTCTAGCGGTTTAAACAGGAATACACCTCCCTCTCCGGAGGGCTTCATGTATGGTCAAACTTGCTCCATTTAAAATAAACTCTACATTGTATGAGCGCCACATTGTCTCACAGCCCTGCTGCTCCACAAAGTTATAGATTTTTTTGTTTGTTATGAATCTCAGCTTGAAAACTTTTCATCATGTGTTATATTGATTCGTCAATATAACACATGATGAAAAGTTTTATCCTCATAGCTGATAAATCTAACACTGTTATAAAACAGTATCTTGTTGCCTTGGATAAGAGCCCAAATATACTGATGATACACTGATCCTCCTCTGCTTGAGTAGAAGCCTAGAAAGCTCAGTTAAAAGTCTTGGTCTTCCTCCTATCACCACCACCATCGTGCTCCCCACCTACACATGAATACAAGGTCAGGCCCCACGGGACGTCGAAAGGCATTCTGGGTATCCTCAGAAAATAGCTAAGTGCACTGTTAAAGTAAATTACAGCTTGTAATAACTCCCGGAACACATTTAACATTATACATTGATGGTGAAAAAACAGCATATACCTCAAGCGGTGATTTAAATGTATTTCATGTATTATGGAACAGTCTCGAGCCAGTGGTAGCACTGCTGGTTTTCATTACATCAGTTTACTGACTGTTGATTGTATTCAATTTTGTTTATATAGAGCAAAGGTATCTCATTGCACTTTTATAATAATAATAATAATATAGAGGCTTTTTACATTGTGGGCACATGCAGCTACAAGATGTCAGTGTATCTAAATGGACTGCACATGCCATCCAAACACACACACACACGCACACAGACCAGGATGACAGCTCTACATAATACAAAAGAATGTGAAGGGGGACCGTAGATCAAGAGGGAGCAGTCATTTCATATCAAATAAATAAAGATTTAGGGACTTGCGCACAGTAATGACTGTTACAAAAGCGTATCAAACCAAATCAAATTTCTTAATAGAGTGAAGAAATGGAGAGGAGTGAGTGTGTATAGCAGCACGTCCATCTGTTGAGTACTTGGGCCAAAAAAAATGAACGTGGCCTTTGCGAAAAAGAGGAAAAGAGATGGTTTGAGGCAATTAAGCAGCAAATTGGTTGCAATTTATAACATATTAGTTTTTCTGGCTTGCCAGTAAACCAGTTCAGTGGAAGTTCCTTATTAACGAGCAACCGAATGAACGCCCGATTTGTGCTTGAACGTGACCCCTCTCACAAGTAGAAGAAATACAAAAAGCAGTCAAACCAGGATGTCTAGCTTAGTGGCATTATACTTTTAATGTGATGCTGCCTTGTAGTTTGGGGCTTGGAGTACAAGCCATCTTTCCTTCAGATATTTAAACCATGCTGTATGGCAATGTTGGTCTGTATAGAATCTAGAAATACCTCAAGTAGAAAGGATAAATCCTACTGACTTTGGTGAGGGTCTGACTTTTCCTGTAGTGTCACCTTGAGGTCAACATTTGTGTTTGTTGGTGAAATATTGGATGGATTGCTTTTAAATGTGATTCAGACATTCATGCTCCCCCCAGGATAACTGTAGTACCTTTGGTGGTCCTCTGGCTTTTCATTTAGTGTCATCAGCTCAGGTGTATTGCAGCTACATTTCAAGAAAATGTGAATATTCTAAAATTAAAATATTACGCGGGGGGAGTTTCAGTCGGGCAGCAGTGAGACTCAACAGAACCCCCATGAAGAGCCTCGTCTGTTGACATGCCATGTGGTTTCATAAATAAGAAGCTGGTTAGAGATAGTTCTTCTTTTCCCTGTTGGTTTTAGTCACCACACATGTCAGTATAAAAGCCACTGCACCTTGAAGGCTGTTTTTTTGAGCTTTGAATATCGGTGCTGTAGAGGAGCCAACAGCATTTGGCTGCACCTTCTGTTCATCATTAATCATATGAGGAAACACGCCTTGTTAGCTTGCTTCGTGTGCTCCAATGCTGTCTCATCACATATGTTTCTGCTAGTCAAACCAGCGTGGAAATAAGGAATGACAAGATGTCCCCGCAGTGCAGGATTTTCTGAGGACCTTTGCTGTTCATTGACAGGTTATTTATGAACTGTTCCTTGAGCAATCAATTACATGTTAGTGCATTTTCTTTTTCATGCTGCACGCTGTATAAAGCATTTAGAAGTTCTAACTAGCAGCGCTTGCAAAAGCTGAATTGACATATAAACTATTGAAAACATTTTATGTAAATCCCCTCTGGCTGGTGTTTTTACTTTTGATTTGGTAATAATGCAGATGTAAATGTGTGTAATCCTTTAAAGCTGCAGTCAGTGACATCTGAACACAGAATACAAAACCTTCTGCATCTCTCTGCTGCTCATATCACTCGCTAAGCTCCGTCCACCAAACCCACAAGCAGGAGCCGGTTGCCTTTTGAAACCACAGCCTGAGTAAGGCTTCTCCCCGTAGAGAGCCTCCCCAAGACTCCGGTCCCTTTTGCCTTTACTTGTCTTCTCAAAGACGCCCCTCCAATTCTTCCCCGCATTTTTCTCTCTCAAAAATTATTCCCCACTGTTTGTCATCATGCCTCTTTGTCACTCGTTGATTTTAGCGCCATGCCATTGAACCTAATGAGCCTGAAGTGCTGTGTGCAGCCAGGGTGTGATCACACATGTATTTTGTACTATACATAGTTTTTGGAGGAGGGCTGGGCTGTTTGGTTGGTTGTTTGAGCTTGAACTCAGCCAACCTTTGTGTTGAGTTTGACTGAGTGAGAGCATGCGCAAGGCGTGAGGATGTGTTAATTTAAGCATTTAAGCACATTTTCCAGAAGGCAAGTGGCTGAAATTGAAATTTATTCTGGTCTGTTAATAAATTACATAAACAACTAGGGATAAAAGAAGAAAGGCATTACTTTAGGCAAAACAGTACAGTAGAAAATACATTGTATAATAGCATTAATATTTTTACAGTTAGAAAAAGTGTAGGCTGAAGCTACATCTTATTGTGCCTGCCCTTTATACAATACACTGTATTTTCTGCTTTTCTCACCTCGCCATCCCTCAGATTTATCCTGCGACCTGCACCCCTGTTGGGAATCCCTGCTTTGTTGGAAAGTGGTACCATAACAATATTTATCTGAATCAGATTCTTTACACTCTAAAATATCGTTATTCACCTCACAAACCCAGTCTCGGTTATGTATCTACAAAATGGAGCCTAAGTAAATCAAATGCAAATGTACAAACACAAATGAACATTATGAAAAAAAACAGCTTCTCACAGACAGTGGAGTACTACTCGATTTCTCCAAAGCTCCAGGCCAGATTGAAGTTGTTTTCTCTCAGCACTACAACGGCCGTTATGTAAGAAAACCAAGTGTGCCAATATGTACAAGTAGGACACACAACAACGCTTTTAAATGCAAATTGGAGCCCCCACACATGTCTAAAACACTCTCTCTCTCTCTCTCACACACACACGAACAATTAAAAAAATGAACTGGTGGCATCCTACCAGCTTGTTAATTATAATTGAGAAAATTTCCCCTCAACATACCAACGTGCTCCCACAATAACAGATGCAAAAAATCACAATGTAAGTATTGCATTGAATAAGCATGTGCTCCAGTGTAGTGTATGACAGCTCTGGTTCTTTTGTTTTTTTGCTTCTTCTTTGTGAGACATCAGTAAACTCACACACGTTTCTCCGTGATGGATGGTGGAGGAGTGATCCTGTGTTCTGCCTATACATCAAACCGATCATAAAGACGCTCTCCTTTTCTTTTCTTTCTTCGCCTTCTTTTTTTGAGACATTTTCTTTAACAGCTTTCTTTGTTTCGTCCTCATTCACCAAACCCATCTTCTCATTCATCTTTGTCTTCCCTATAAACTCATTAATTCAACATAACGTTGGCATGTTTGACCCTGAACACGCTGATGACCAGGCGCTAGACAAAAGGGGAGAGAAAGGAAAGAGAAAAAAAACATGCCTTTTCTGAACTTTGACACCATGAGCCGAATCAATTTTCCATTTCAGTTGACATTAATCGGCTCAGCGGTTTCTAAGGATCCTGTGGAGCTATTTACCTCAACATTTACACCCCATGGGTTGGCTAAATGGCTTTTTTCCCTTTGTCGATCAGGCACCATTCATTCACCCAGCCAATTAAAGTCAGCGTAAACTTTATTAACTACAGGCTGAAGTCGCTCTCACAGCTGGTTTATCACCTTCCACTTTGACCATTTTGCCAGCCATGATTTCCAATCAGTGGATCATTCTGACTAAATGCTCAAACAAGAATAGATTAAAGAGTAACTTGACAGCAGTTCTAAAGCTTGTTTTTGCTGACCTCCAGTGGCTTATCACTTTGCTTCGGTGATGTACAAGTGCTCTCCATGGTGTGACATCACTGTTGGGCGTGTTTATACATGCAGCAGAAGAGAATTTTGGTGAAACAAAAGAGGTTAAGTGCTTTTCAGCCTGGTGTTCAATAACTCAAGTGATTTACAGCTATTATTTGTTTATAACACTGCAGCGTTTCATCCCTTACAATGGTGCTAAAATGTGTTGTAGCAACACCAGAGTACTTTTATTCCTTGTCCATTTTACTGAATTTCCATTAAGCATATTTCATATTTACTATGCTCTTTATTTTGTATATTACTTTCAGTCAGAATGTCGGTTTCACATACCCCACAAATTTTAAATTTGCGTTGCGTTTATCCAGTGAGTTTGACCGCAGGACTACTTGCACAAGTATTCATGTACTAAGCGGTAATGCAAATAAACACAACCTGCCATTACTACAGCTGTATCAACTCAAAATAAACATTTTGTTGTGTTTAGTTGCAATTAAAATCATGATGCCAATTTGTTAAATATATTAAGTAATGCTTTGTCAGGTCCAGCATGAGGTTAAGAGGAGGGTCAGACACTCTAAACCTTATGCCTCGATATTAAAAAACCCATAAACACAAGTTATTTCAAAAAAGAAAACTAAACACTACATATAGATTTTGGAAAATCTTTGTTTTCAGTAAGTAGTGTGATTACCTTAAGTGAGAATTATGCCCAATTTTTTATAGTGTCAGCTAAGAGGTATTTTTGCCCTTTTGTTGTACAACCCACCTTTGCTTGCCAGCGGTTCCTTGCAAAAACTTTCCATAGCGTAGCTACTGGATTAAGGTCTGGGCTTTCATAAAAAATAAAAAAAAGATGGGAAAAGATCAGTCAGTCAACTAAAGGTTTGGACACAAAAACCAACAGTCGTCTCTCCTGTTGAATTTACTAGTAAGGGTCCGTGTGTTTTCTTTTTCTTCCAGTGATGACAAGCCGACCAGGTTCTGAGACAGTAATGCTGCCACCATGTTTTGTGGCTGAAATGCTTTACAAAAGCATTGATGTTCTAGTTAGGGGAGAACATGTTTCATGTTCGGCTGATAGTGGACTCTACACTGATATTAGCCAATGTAACCTCGTACCATTGAGTTATATTCTGTTCTATTCTATGTCTGGAACATGCGTTTTTGCAATAAAACACTGACATGAACATGCTGTTCTTTTGTCACCGCCTGAAATACTATAGTATATAGAGTAATTTTTGTTGGACAGTCATGCCTGGGGAGAGAAACAATGATGATCAATTTCCTCTGTTTGTATGTTATGCGGATCGAAGGAGACCGCATTTCATAGAAATTGTTATGTAACTGTTTCCAGGCTGGTGGGCAACAATAACTTTTCTGAGAATTCTCAGAAATATCCCTTGAACACAGCATGGTAAACCTGTGGGGCGAAGACCAACTCAAATGTATTCAGACACAATGCAGTTGATTCAAAGTTCTTCACGGTGCAAAGAGAGAAGAGAAAAAGATCATGTGAAATAGGTGACTACAGGTTTGCACAAACCCTGAACAAAAATCACATGTTCATGTGATTTCACACTGAGGTGAAACTCAGAGAGAGAGAGAGAGAGAGAGAGAGAGAGAGAGAGAGAGAGAGAGAGAGATGGCGAATGACTTAAGGAGCTGATTAGTTTAAGCACAGTTTAAAGCCAATGTGCATTAGTGTAATGTAAGATGATTACTGAGGAAGGGGACTCCTGTGCTCCGGCTTCCTCCCACCGTCCAAAGACATGCAGACTAAGTTGATTGGTGACCCTAAATTGTGTGAAAAGGTGAGAGTGTGTACCCCGCCTTTCGCTCGATGGCATCTGGAATTGGCTCCAGCCCCCTGCGACTCTGTATAGAGGATAAGCGGTTGACGTGGATGGATGGGGACTCCTGTATCTATCCCTAGATAGATGGTTAAGGCTCAGTAAAAACAGGTTTGCACAAAACCTGAAACCAGGCTGCTTGAACAAAAGACCATCTGGCAGAGAATGAAAGCAAGTGGGCCGGTTTATACGCTACCGGACAGATGGGAAAGTGGGAACAGGTGTACAGGTGGGCAAGGGAGGACAGGTGATGGGGAAAGGCGGCAACACAGGGGTAACTGACAGGAGAGAAAATAAGAGACTTGTTATTGGCTGACATTGACACGAGTCTTTATTCGGAGAATCTCAGGGCTCTAACGGTGTGATATGAGGACAGGGGCCAGAACATTTACTGATTTGAATGCAAAAAACTGGAATTATATTCTGTAGTTAACAGGATGTCAGTGTAGGGAGCAGGGAATGGTTTTAAAGGTTACCTTTTTTTGTAATACTTTCTCTAGGTCAGAAGTAAGAGAATTTGTGATCTGAATTTGGAGACAGAGCTGATTGAACCTTAAACCTTATTTAACTTCTTAGTCTTAGTTTGTCGGCCCTAGGTGCTAATTCAAATGTGCCAATACTGATGATTTTTTTATATGTCCAGACCTTCATGAAGTCTCAGATTTATGTTCTTTAATTAGAGCAGCGCACCTCCAAACTCACACCTGATTGTCCCTGAACATCCAACTGATTCATATAATTGACACTAGATGTTTACGTACTTCTTCCGACAAGAACATTTACTATTCGATTGTCTTTCTCAGGAAATAAATCAAACATACAAAGTTTTTATTTTGTTGGTTTAGTTAGGTGACACCCCTGACAATATGGCTCCTAGAGTTCTTCTTTGATCTTATGCTATTTTCATTGAACATGAAGGAAAATAAATAAATAAATAAAAAAATCCTGTTGTCAAAGGAGACAGCAGGACAATGTTTGGAATTGGGCCTTTGAAAAAGTTCTTCTGAAAGAATTGCAACATAGTTTAAATTAGTTTCTTCCCAACTTTGTGTTTTCCGGAGGTTTTATTTGGATTAAAACAGGCTTCGTTTTTCACATATTACAATCAAATTGGTCTTTTTTTTCCTCAATGATGCATTAAGTGACATTTCAAATACAACTTCAGCTTACACAAGACTTGGAAGACACTTATTAAGCTTTTATATGAGATATACCACACATGCCAGAATGGCAAGCTCGGTCTGTGACAGACACCACGTTGTGCGTTTTTAGCCATCTAATTAATCCTAATTAAACTCAAGTATTAGGATCTATAACTTTTCCTCCAGTGCCACCAGCTGGTCAGAGTTTTTACTTATGTGGATTTGCACAAACATTCATGGTCCAAAATCAATAAATCATCATGATCTTGGCGAACCTCTGACTTTTCTTAAGAGTAGGACAAAATTTTGATTTGTTTACCACCTTGGTTTGTGACTAATTACCTGCAAATGTAACAGTCCCATTAGCCTCAGCTGTTTAGTTATAATTTGCATATGGTTGCATGTTCATATACAAAAGTAAGATGTGACGATGGCTTACATTTTGCTAAACATCAGCATGTTACATGAGCATTTAGCTGAAAGCACCACTTCAGTCTCACAGAGCCGCTAGGGTGGCTGCAGACTTTAAGTGTTGATAAGACCTTACATATCAGTTTCTTCTATTTGCGGCTTTGCTTTAAACATGCAAAATGCATGGTCCAGCTTCACGTAAAAGTGATGTTTGTGGTTTCAAAATATTTTTAATCCCTTCTGCATTTTCCAGTGAAAACCATCTGAGGTCTTACCCTACATGCATGTGACAAGAAACCTATAAACCGAGCAAACAACATTCATCATTGCATCTTATAACTAAGCTTCTTTTCTAAAACTCTTCTGAACATTTAGCCATCCATGCTTTCAACCATACATTTATTGGACATTTTCAGATGATGCACTCTGGCACAGGAAGATTATTATTAACCTCTTTTATTAAGACTATTACCATCGCTCCTATAACTTCCATGACATTTGACACGTTACATCAGCAGCAGCAGCAGGAGCAGCAGCAGCGTCAGCGTGACCCGCCATCATAAATAACAGAGAAATAAGGTGGAGGGGCTGAATGCTGCCAGGTATTTGTCTTGAACGGCACCTCATCAGCAACAGCAACCCAGCCATAGTATATCACTTATTTCCGTCATGACTCCCTCAGACTGATTGACAAAACACCCTGAGCAGTACATGCTTAAATCTTCTGAAGGCAAGGCCCTAAGCTGCAGAATCATCCTTCTGTACAATCATTCATCTACACACGCTCTTAGTACGGAGCTGAGTTGCTGAAGCATGAGCTGACAAATGTGCAGTATATATTTAGACGCAGATCAGCCGAAAGCCTGGACAGTCTTTTGGTATATGGTTGCAAGTGTGCAAGATGGAATGAAAATTGCGCTCTCACATATACATGCAGTCATTAATCAAAATGTCTTTTCATACTGTAAAGACTTTAAGGCTTTGTGAGCAGTGTTTCTGACTCTGTGAAGCAGCTATAGCCTACAGGTTCACTCAGCTGCTGCACAACAGTAATCATAATTAATCATGTGACATGTTTTGTGCACTGCTTCAGTAAATCGCCATTTAAATGTTCAGACTAGATATCCCGCACATAATGGCTTTCTCCACCAACATACATGGACACATAACCATGCACGAAGAGGACTGTGGTGATCCTCTGGCTTTTCCTTCAGCACCGTAAAGAGGTTTATATTTGTGTTATTTGGGTCCAGACATTCATGTCCCCCCTCAGGATTAAATGTAATAAATTTGATAACCCTCTGATTTAATACCTGCAAAACCATGTTGGGTTTCATGCTTATTGGCAAATGTTAGCATGCTAACAAAACCTGCTAAACTAAAATAGTAAAAATGGTAAACATTAACCTATTATATCCTATTGTGAACTTGATGTTTGTGAAAACACTAATACTTGCATGTTCGTGTAACAAAGCAGATAATAGAATGGATATCCATAATCAAACATTTTGTTTGGCTAGTTTATCCTTTGCATGCCAAAGGCAAAGAAACCTCAGAGAAATTATCAATTTGGATGAAAAGGTAGCAAATTTGGAGGTGAGATTGTGTGAGGATATCTGCTCCATCTTTCCACTCAACAGCAAGAATGGTGGTTTTGTTTTTATTCTTATAAACTGTGTATTTGTTTTGTATTTTATGTTCTCTGGTATGTGCTTATCTTCCTTTGTTTATCTGTGACTCATATCTGTAAAATACTTTGTAAAGCCAGTGTTTTTCAAAAGTAATTTATAAATAAAAAGGTTGTTGTTGTTGTTAATATTAGTGGTATTATCTGTCCTTAACTACACATGTACATCCATACCACAGAGCATTCAAGATTCCAAGATTCATTCAGATCCATCGGCTCCGTCTTTCCACCACAAAGAGCTAAAGAAGAAAAACTCTGACTCTTTGATAATCCACTTATCTGTTTCCAAAAACACTCAGCAGGCAGATGGAGATATAGAGGTGTAGTCTGTCAGATCACAGCTGACGGGTAAAAAGGGAAAATGCAAACATCACTTCGAGAGTAACAGTCAGCTTTTCAGCGATTAGGAGGAATTGCTTTTTGCGATTCAGTTGATGCCCACGCATCAAAATTATCCTCCGCTGGTCTGAAGTGATGAAAAGGCCCAGGGGCTAATACAGGTTAGTCAGCATGAAGAGCAGCATGCAAGAAAGAAAAAGAAAGGAATGAATAGTGAGGAAAAGGAAACGCAGAAATGTAAGAGAGCAAAGAAAATTAAAATCTAGCAAACCTCTAGCAAAACAACGACAATAAGAATCTGTTCTCTGAAAGAGCGCTCGATGGCAGCATGAGGCCGTAAACGAAAACTAAATAATTTTATTTGGTGTCATGTAGAGGAACATATTGGTGTCCAGTAGCTATAACAATGTAACCTGAGTGTGTTTATGTGGTTTGTCAGTGCCTTTTGAAGGTTTGGTGGTTGTTCTTGTATTTTATTTATTATATAGTCGTGCCACTTGTTGTTGTATGGAGAAGTTGTTTTGAGTTGTATGGAGAAGTTCACCGCCCCTCCTCATTTGCATAATGAGGCAGAAATGCATAGATAAATGTAAAAAGGACAGGCAGAAATAAATACCGGGTGAAAATAAATAGGGTAGAAAATGCAACAGAAGAAGACAAAAATATTAAAACACACACGTAAATAAATACATTTAAAAAAGAAGCAACTAATAAATAAAGTTGAAGATTATAACAGACAACAAATAAATAAATAAATAATTTGTAAATAATTATTACAAAGGTGAGTATATAAAGAACAATAGTATAGTGTAATTAAAATAGATATATACATTTATGTCTCCTTGTATAATTTAATTACTTCCTACATTTATTTATTGACTTTATATTTTTGTGCATTTAATCAGATGCTTATTTATTTATTGAGCGTATTTATTTCTGAATTTGTCAGGATCATCAATTCCAAGATCGATAAGAAGATAAATCATTAGTCATCTATCTATATATCTGGACAACAAATGGAAAGCTGAACACTTGTATTATCAAAATCCCTTGTCTGCAGATTCTGCATTCACATGCATATCTGTTTATAGAGATTACCACCTAATGTTGGATTTGTACCAAAATGGGCACATACACATAATGGAGGGGAAAGATCTCTTACTTCCCTCCAATATTATGTGAATAATGGGGAAAATGAGGGTAATGGATGGATTGGTAGATGCATGTCTCCACGAGGACAGTAATAAGGGAGATAGAAATATTACAAAAAAATGACAGAGTTGAGGGAGAAATGATTAAAGTTAGAAAAGCGGTAAAGATTGATAACCAGAGGAAACAGTGGAAAGACATTGGGGGAGAAATTATGCCCAGGGGGGAGCAGCAAAGGATGAGGGGAATTATTGTGATTATAAGAGCGAGACCATGAGAAGAAGGTGTGCAGTTGAAACTATGAGAGATGTAATAATTTTAAGGAGACAACCAACTTTGGAAAAAAATCCCCCACCATGCTGTTTTAATGCAGGGAACTGTGGTGGAGATGAAACTTTAATGCTCCCACTGGGAAATCAGTTACCTGATGTGCAAGCCCAATTTTATTCATTGCATTCATCCCGGATCTGTCATTAGCATTAGCATTATCATGGGTTATACTGTCTGTGCAGCAGAGAAGAACAGATAACACAACACTTCAGAACATGTATTTTATATAAAAAAATATCACTTATTACCTGTCCTGTGTTAAAATGTTACAATGATATACTAAATTTCACAAAACAAATTTCCTGAGCCTGAGAAGCAAAGCAAAAAGTCTGGTTCTGTGAACTCTTTCAGCCTTGCAATAATGGACAATTCTGGAAAACCCTAGACTGCGTTCAGTGAAAAGGTTTTCAACTAAGGCTGGACAAATTAATACGTTAATTAATTAACGCAGACAATCAGTTTATCGCATGTTTTTGTTTTTGTTATTATTGTGAAAGTCCGTTGCTCACTGGCTCTGAGTACACACACAATCAAATCATGGGTCACAGGATGGGCGGGATGTTGATCAGCCTGCAAATCACCCATCCAAACAAGCAGCAGAGGGAGGCTTCGGCAGACTACTTAGGATGCAGCGTGTGGGAGAAGGAGGTAAAAGAAAGACCAGCGATCAAATGTCATAGCAAAATGGGTTGCTACACACTGCACTGTGATGTGTAAAACTCACAAACAGCGAGGATCAGTCTCTCTTCCAATGATTTGTGCTGCGTGTCGTGTACAAAAAGTTCAAGAAAATTCAACCAAGCAGGCGTGTGCGTGAGGCGAGCACCACTGCGACAGTTTCACAAGAACGTGCCCGCTTGTCTCTACACCTTATGCTCGACCACTTCACCTCACTCCGACAGGGACACTTGCTACTGAACATATGGTGCTCAGTGAAAAAAGAAAAATGTTCAGAAAAGCAACAAGAAAACAGATCTATAAATGTTAACCCTGTTTGCTCAGAAGGTGCCTGTTAAGATGTTATGATCATGGCTCTGGACTCTTAACTTGTTTTAACCAGTTGAGATTTACAAGAAATATTTTATTGCTACTCTGTAAAGGGAATACTGCTGGTAAAACGTACCTTATTTGTTTAAAGTGCTTGCAAAACACATGTAACTGCACTTTTGCATATGTAGCAGTTCATTTAAGTGCCAATACACTACTTTAGAATTCATTAATCTTTTTTTTTCATTACATTTACCTTATTTTAGATTTAGATTGTGGAAACCTGTTTATTTGTTGTTTATTTTATCGCATTTTATCTGGATATTGTGTGTTTTAGTGTGTGACAGTTGTCTTGGTCTGTTTATATGGTTAGTGGTAAAAAAATGATCCTCTTAGCCAGGTGACAAAGAGATTTTAATCTCAGTGAGACGTCTATCTTGTTAAAAAATGAAATGGAATGAATGGATGACTCATTTAACTGTGGTCAAAGTATGCTCAGGTTGAGGTAACTAGAGCCCTTGGTGAAAGTTAAGTAAAGATAATTAATTACTGGTCTGTAACAGGATGCAAATTCAGTACTCCTGCATTAAAATTCCAGTGCACTACATGCCCATTAATTACTCTGACCTCCGCACCTTTTCCTGCATTGGCTTCAAACATGGAGTTACGTAACTAAAGTTCAGGAACAGGACCACACCTCTCTCTTTCACTAATTCAAACACCTGCGCCCTAATCGGTTACTCTAATTGAACCACCCGTGCTTCACTTAAAGACATGCACCACCATCAAAGACATGCATGCTTTCTACCACCAGAACCACGGGCCGGGGTTGATAAGCAAGCCGCTTACCGAGATGAGCCCCCACCCTGAATCTTGACCCCATGTCTCCTAGCCACTCGGGCCACCAAACCCTAAACAACCCCCATCATCCCTCCATTCTCGGCTCTTCACCCCTCTCCCCTCCTTTATAAATACTCCTAATTATCTGAATACACTACCTTTTATACCTCACACTGCTGTGGTTCTTGAAATTGGAATTGCATGTAAATTGTGCACTGCGGAATTAACACAATTTACGCTGTCCAAGATTATTCTCTCGAGTTCTTGCGCAGGTTGTCTGTCACACCGTTGTGTTTTACAAGCACACTTGTTAATGTAATCATATTAGAGCACAGGTAGAGCTGGTGTGTAAACAACATGACTGTGTGACATCATTGCCTGTAATTAATTGCTTTCCCCACACCTTGCAACTGTCCTACAGTAAACCACAGCAACCGAGAGCATCAGCAGAGCTTTTCCTAATGTATGTAAATCTATTTAAACCAGAGGCAAACCAAGACGTGACTGGTTTTTCCACCGAGCATCAGGGGGATGAAGATGATTATGATTCATTAACACTGCCAGTTTATTCTGCTTGAATACATGGGGAATTTCCTCCCAAGATGAGATTCTACCACTGATAGGAAACAAACTCAGACAGAATGATTAATGGTTAAAACAGTAATAAAAGCAGCGGATTGGCTATCAGGCAAATACTAGAGGGGACAGACCATTTGTATGTGGGCCAGTCAGGATATATATGTATGTATGGAGAGAGGACACACACCTACATGCACACACACAGTGGGGGAAATAAGTATGAACGCGTTCAGTAAACATATTTCCAATGAGGCTATTCACATGAAAATTTCACCAGACTTTGGTATTAACTTGAATGTTTTAATTTTTTTTTATATGTGTGGATTTCTTGATTCTCACATGAATGGCCCCATTGGAAATATGTTTACTGAACTGAATGTCGATGTGTTCAGTGCTCATTTCCCGTGTGTGTGTGTTTACAGGAGTGGTTGTTATCGCCTTCACAATTTCACTATGGTAGTAATAATAATAAAAATAATAGTCAATATTAAGCACTCGGCCCAGTCGGTACCGGCCGGCCTAGTCCCCAGATGGGCTGACAGATCAGAGATTAAAATAAAACTCGTCATCAGAGACAGTGCAACAGAAGCTGAATGTCAATAAAGCTGCTTTTGTAACTAAAGAAAACCATAGCTAGACAGTATAAAAAGAAAAGACGGTGCTAAAACGTTAGAGAAAGCAAAAATAAAAAGAGGGCTCTTAAGTCTGACGCGGCAAAATGTGAAAAGTCACTCAAACACCTTTCTAAAGGTTGACATTTGGCTGCTCAAGCTGCAGCAGAGGACAGCAGCGCCACAGAGGTAAGAAGGAAACATAAAATATACATCTAGGTTAATTCATTCATGCACTTCACACTACTTATGCATGTTAGCTCCAATGTTTTTTGGACAGTAGCCTATTTTAAAACGTTGTTGCTTCGTGATCAGTAGTTACAAGTGTTAGGTAGCCTGTTACTGAATTTCATGACTGCAATATCAGCAGATAAGGTGGGTTTTAGGGTAAACAGTCTGCTGTTGGCTGATAGCCATATAGTCACATATTGAACACGAATAGCAATAGCCATCTAATGCATTGTAGCTTTAAACACGTTATACATATATTAAAATTAAACATTGAATACATACATACATAGGCCACAGCATTGATTAATCTCATTATTAATCTGACTCCCAGAACCCAGGAGGTATCAAAAATCTTTACACACGAATTATTAATTCCAGTACACAAATTAACCATTTATCATATTTAAGGTAAGAAGCTATCAAATTATTGAAAACATTAAAAAAGATTTTGCATGTTTGTCCTCCATGAAGTGCTTATGCTAGCTGTTGTGAGTTCTGCAGTTCGACAATTGCTGTTTGTCATCTTCATTTTCTCTTTTATAATGTGGCTGTTATGCAGCTGTTGATTCAGTCACTGTGATTAATGCCTACACAAATAAAGTTTGACGTACAAAACTGAGACAACAACAACATCCCAAGGACAGACTGAAAAACAAACAACAACATTAAGTGTTGAAGTGGAGCAGAGCAGGACACAGTTCAGTACCAGGTGCTTCAGAGTCATTATTACTCTGTGTCCGTCTGCTGTGATGAGCCCTGTCGTCTCACCAGAAATAAAGGGATCATATTTGACTTTGTGAAGTTGGTAGAAGTTCATGTTTGATCCGTTCCTAATTGTGAATCAAGACAGCTTATGGAACTGACCTCTAACTCACAAACACAGTTTGTGAGTTTCTGGACTGCCGATTTAAAGCCTTGATTTTTGCCAGTAGGGCGCTGCCATGTTGATTTTTTGCAACCAGCGGCACTGGATGTTTTACCATATTTGACCTGTCATTTTCACAGGGCTGACAATTTTGGCTAGTAAACAACAGGCTTAAAACTAAATGTACTCACCAGAGAAAGTGAACAGCCAACTCCTAATAAGCTTTTTCAACGTATTTGTTCACTCTAGCCCGATTGACTAGTCGCCATGGTAATGACTTGTCATTCACAGATAGTCCTGAAGCATACTCTGCTTTATGGTCTATTTTCCTTTAAATGGGACCATAATTTACTAAATGAACATCATGCTGTGTTGAAGAAGACTTGAAACTAGCGATTGAGACCCTAAACTCATTGGGAAAGTGTTCGCTGAGGTAATAAATCAGGTCAGCAGCAGGGTCATTTTACTATTATTTCTAATGGAACTGGACTTCTTTTTGCAAACGCACAAGTAACAGCAAATGGAAACTACAGAGCCTTTTTACAAAGGCTTTGTAATTTCCTAAAACAGCTGGAAACTCTCATTTTTTATTTTAATACAGGAATGCAAAAATACAAAAAGCATGGTGTATCGTAAGTCATAAATCATGATAATTAAAAGACGTGTTAAGCTGCGGTATAAGACAACATAGATATTATGAATGCTGTGTACCTAAAATATAGTGTACATGTGTTTTACTGTTTATATTGTTGTTGTTTTCAGGCCTGTCACAACTTTGAAATCCCAATCATGTTTGCGGTTGCATCCTGCTGGGAGCAAAGTGAGAGTGGATGGTGTATACACACAGTGCTGGCTCTGAAAACAAACACACACAGTAACCTTGCACCTTCAGAATAAATAAGGTTTCCATTTGCTGTTACTTGTGCGGACGCCTTCTCCTCTCAATTCTCAGCAGGTCAGAGTTGACATTTCTCAGCCGAACTCTTGCCACCTCGCTGCTGCTGCTGCTGATAACTGTTTCTTAGACAATGTTCAGAGACCTGCTGGGTTCTGACGAAAAACTCACTAAAGAGTAGATATACTGCTAGAGGGGAAAAAACTCATTAACTAGAGTTAAAGACGGATGTTTTGTAGAGGAAATATGCTAAGCCTCTCATGATCTCTCCATTTCAGACGGGTGAAGGTAAAATAGAAGACAAGATTAAAAGAAGCCTCATTAACATCTGAGCAACCAAGGCTGCCAGTAGACTACAAACCAGAACAACAAAACTGTTGAATGCATGTTAAATTCAGAAGCAACTTCTAAGTCAACTATGTAAGCCAGAAGAAAAGGACATAGTTTACTAAATGAAAATGGTTTACCTTTTGCATGGTGGCTATTTTGGGACATATGGGACAATCTATGTTATCTTTAAGCTCCTCATAAGGCATGCTAACATTAGTTTGTTAACATGCTGACGTGTATCCTGTTTTGTTTGGTACAGAGGTTACAATTAATATTTAGGTACATGCATACTGCAACATCCCACTTGAATTAAGGCCAGACTCACTGATAACGCTCCGTAGAACCGAGGGGAGCTGAAGATTAGCTAATTAGATAATTCTCTGTAGGTTCATCAATACAAGCAAACAGTTTTGGTCCACTGTTTTCACATTGTCATTTCATACTGTATTATAAAATATTTATAATACTTGACACTGTCAGAATCATAATACTTATATGACAAGAGGTCATAGTACTGTTATTTAGTAAAAAACAAAAATAAAGCACCTGTCACTTTATCACTTGATCAAAAATAGACGTGATCTGATCTCTCCACTGTCTATCATTCATTATTTATGTATTCTGAGACTGACTGAAAGGTTAGTTAAAAGGTGATTTGATCTGAAGCTTGCATTTCAATTATCACATGGGCTTCGAGATCAAATTTGCTGTGAATTGTTTTTATATTTTTATGTAGTTTACCCCTACTCCTCACACAATCTTTTGCATCTCCATCAGCAAACCAAGTCACATCTCTCCTCCCTGCTGTCCTCTTTGGTAATTATTAACTCCAATCCCGCATAACCTTCAACATTCACTCCAATTTACGTCAAACATTATACATACTGCATTCCTCTACCATCTTAGTATTTTTTCATCATACCTTCAACAAAGGAATATGAATAAGACATGTAATGACAAATATCTATCTATCTATCTATCTATCTATCTATCTATCTATCTATCTATCTATCTATCGACCAACAGGTTAAATAGGAAAGTAAGATTTCATTAAATTAAAAGCTTTTTAGTATTGAGGGCAGAAAACAGGCTATTTGCTTGCACATTTGCAATTTGTATCTGGGTTAAAATCTGCTTTTTAATTGAATAAAGAAATTGGCCATGCTGTTTCTGAATGCTGAGCTGCAACATCTAGTGTGAATCTTGCTAACAAGTTTCCAAATTTTACAAGGCAAAGGAGCCCCCACTTTGGGGATTTGGGGACCTTTGACTGAAGAGTCAATCAATAAATTTAAAAGTATCAAATTTAATGCAAAGGCCGGTGGCCAAGAAACACCAAGCTGATCCCTCCTGACTAAGAAAACATTCACATTCTCATGGCAGTATTGCTGGGAGGATGTAGTGCTGGCAGCAGCATTACCAGCTGTCATTTAGTAAAAATCATTCAATATTATAGGGCTTTAAAAGGTGTGATGACCTATACAGATGTCCTGCAGAGATTATCAGGGGAGGAATAATTCACTAAACAGCATTTAAGCTGATATTTTAGTACTAATATTGAACTGACAAAAAAGGAAGTACTGAATTAGGATACAGTGACACCAACTGTGATACAAAAGTTTTTTGAAAAACATGTAAACGTGTATGAGTTAAATGATCAAAATAAAGTAAAAACAATACAAATCCTTAATTTTTAGATGAATTTGTTTTTATTGGAGAAAGGGTTGAAATGTCTTCACTGCTCTGGCAGATTTGATGACTTGTTTGAAGAAAATCAGGGTTTGGGGAGTCTAACCTAACCTTAATCATACCTGTTACATCACTAACCCCAATGCTAAACCTAAATTCAAACTAAGCCTAATTTAAATTTAAAGTTCAATATTTTGGGAGACACATTAAAGTTAAAAAATAAACTTAACCATCTAAAGCTCCTGAAATCTAATGAATATCCAGCATTTTAACACAACAACACATTCTCACTCCTAACTCGTCACATACGGATGTTTGGTAAGATCCTGTGGATTTGCTTGTTAATGCCCTGGGTGCGGCCTTTGTATTAATTTTGGACATTAAGGGCTCTGCAGTCAAGTTAGCAATAACAAATATCCAACGTCCAGTTAGACTTTCAAATTAAACTAGTGGTTAATGTTGTGAAAGGTCGCATGGTTTGGGTTATACGTTATTTATGTAACCTACGTAACTTCATTAAAAACAATTGTTGAGTTTTCGTTAAACATGGCAAGTGAACACTCCAGTTTCTGGACCACTGGATTGTCCCGCCACCCCAACCACTTATCCACCTCTTGATTGGACTTTTCTTAATTTACTATACCCCTGCTTTCAGCGTTCATAATTGACATTACAGGGATTTCTCCAGTCTGTTCAACTATGGCGCTATCAGGCTTCCCAGAGTGTCACAAACTGATGCCAACAACTTTTGACCATGCGTCAATATGTGACAACTTGGGAGTGAGTGATTTCACAACAAATTGCTGTTTTTACATTTCTGTTTATGTACAAAAGAAACAACAACAACAAAAAAATGCAATATGTTTTAATTTGTGAGCTTTAGAGGTGTTGATAGGTGTACTGTTAAACTTTGTAGAGCGCCAGACCAGCTGTTTCCGCTTGCTTCTAGTCTTTATGCTAAGCTAAGCTAACCACACCCTGAGTTCAGCTCCACACTTAATGCATAGACACTTCACCTTGTGAGGACCTGCTTGTTGTCCCCACATGGGAGTTGTCCCCACAATTCAGTGTGTGATCAGAGTCCCCACAAACCATCGACCTGTAAAACCCCTTTGAGGCACTGGAAATTATATTGGACTTGACATTTGTAGACTTTCTAATATTGACTGACAAAGCTGCAACTCTACACACCACTACCATCATTTGGACAGTGGTTTACTTTCACTAAACCTGACACACAATATAAAACATGACACACAATGTGAAACACCCCACAGATAGCTTTGTGGCAGAGAGAAGCTTCACGTACATTAAGCTAATCCTCTATGTTTGTGATGTGCCGACAGCAGCATCTTTTATGTTTTTACTGTGTCTACAAATTTACAATACTTTAATTTTATCACACATATATCAGCTTAACTGTGTAGGCTTTCTTTAGTCAGACATCAAAGTGTAGGTGGATTGACTGTTTTATATTGCCTACACACAGGAAATCTAACATCAACTTTATTCCTTGTTATTTTGATGTAATAGACGAGGGAGGATGTCAGTGTGACTGCCACTTAAAAACTGCACTGAGCTGAAACTCATCTATCAGACGTGATTGAATACCAACACAAGGCAGGCGGCTATTGAGCTCGATGATTTCAAAGGGAAACATTCTCCTTACAGGCTCACGCCTACAGCAGAGCTTTGAAAGTCAATGATAGATGTTTGTCAGGTTACATGGACTTCCAACATGCAGTTCTTTTATTCTTTTAAAACTCACTTTTAACGCAATGTTCACTGAGTAGATGTTCAGCAACACCGTTCCACTTACAAATATATTATTTTCTTGTATACATTATTTACTGCTGTGTTTAACTAACATGTTATGTATAAACTCAAACAGACCCTTTGGAGCAGCCATGTTTACAACTCTGTGAGACTGTACTTCGGCACTTCAGTGCTTTTAACTACATACTAATGTCGGCACGCTAAAATAATCGTAGTAGCAACGCTAGCATGCTGATGTTTATCAGGTAATGTTTCAGAACAAACATTTCACACATCTATTTTCATAGGGCAGGTGCAAGATGTACGATTTAGAGTTGTAATAAACTCCTGCACATTGTCAAACGTGCAATACTACATTAATTCTTCATCCTGCAAATGTTTGTCAATGTTTGTGAAGGTCTAGCATCAAAAGCATGGATCAATCCCCGAAAGTAACATTTATAAAGCAATGTTCTATGCATTTTACCCTGTCAAATAAACATTAAATAAATAAATACATTTTTACCTGATGAGGATGAGGTGTAGAGGTCGGTAATGCATGGTAAATACATTTTTGTACATCTTTAATTGACCAAAAATGATTGTTTATGATAAATTAGTGTGCACAGTGGTACAAATCTGCAGTAAATAAAGCTGTTTTTCTTGCTTTTCACGTATATTTTGATTTCCTTCCTGACTCATTTGATTTGTACTGATTCAATAAGAGGTGAAATGCAGAACCAGCCAGCCCTCATGTTTTTCAAATGGTGTTATTCCTCTTCGCCACCCACAAGCCACCAAATAAAAATTTTATGACGCCTGATTGTCTTTAATCCCTACTGTGAGAATCTGGGAAACCCCCTCACCATCCAGTTGTGCAGAATTTTGTGATGCTGTTTTGTGAAGCCAGAGCCCTGAAATAGCTTGCAACGAGCCATAGAGCTCCGTCAGCTAAGCCCCAATGCCATGCTTGTGCCAAGTGCGTCATGCTTAAACAGCAACTCAAAATGAAACCAGAAGAAATAAGGAGACTGAAAGAAGAGCTGCTGAAGGACAGTGAGCAAGAGGAAAATGCTGATACTAACTGCATTATATTCTCAGTGGGAATCTATTATAGAATATCTATAATCATTGCAAACCTTTGAAGTTTCACACTGTAAATGGTTTATAATGGATTAATAATAAGTGCGGCGGCTGTGACGCAGAAGGTGGAGTGGTTCGTCCACTGATCAAAGGGCTGGCGGTTCGTTCCCCAGCTCCTCCTGTCCACATATCAGACACTGATCAGCAAATAGCTCCTGATGGTCAGGCCAGCACGGTAGTATGTGTGGGTGAATGAGAGAAAAATCTACATATTGTAATTCTTTGGATAAGTGTGCTATAAAAATGCAGTCATTTCTATTTACCCCATTGGTCCTTTTTAGCATCAGCAGTCATGTTGTCATTGGAGGCCAGTGGACAGTGACGCAAAGGAAGAATTGTGTGGAAACCATAAATGTGAGGCAGTGGAACATACCGGTATATATTTTTTTATTTCTAGATGACATACTCATGTTCATGTTAAACTTCATGGAATTGAAACTGCCTCTGCTTCACATGTTTCATTTTAATGGCAAATTTTCTGTGGACAAGCATAATGTTCAGCTCTCACACATCCTTCTGTGCTTATTCTCACAGAGAAAGGGTTCGCACGCTCAGCAAAAAAATCTACATGAATTAAAATGGATTTTCTTCCACAATTCAAGTTTATCAGCCTGGAGGTCGGTATTGCAATCAAACTCACAACAGCATGTAAACAGTATTCACTGATACGGCTGTCAGTGCAGAAAAACTGGACTGGCCAATAATTGGTGAAAGCAAGAAAATACACCAGCCATAACATTATGACCACTTGCTGGACCCGTTGAGGCGTCGACTCTGTGTATGCATGGTGTGTTCTGACACCTTTCTATCAGAACGAGCATCAACTTTTTCAGCAAGCAAGCAAGCAATCATCTGTGAGCCTATGACCCTGTCGCCGGTTCACCGCTTTTCCTTCCTTGGGCCACTTTTGATAGTTACTGACCACTTCAGACCATTTTGGAGCTATCACAATTTAGCCCTTATCAAACTTACTCAATTTCTTACACTTGCCCCTTTTTCCTGCTTGTAACACAACAACAACTACACATCAAGGACACAATGTTCACTTGCTGCCTATTATATCCCACCCACTGACAGGTGCCATGGTAACAAGATAATCATCAGTGTTATTCACTTCACCTGTTAGTGGTCATAAAGTAATGGCTGCTCTGTGTATCTTCACCTTGACAAACAGTAAAAGTAAGTAAGTAAACCCCTTGAACACCCTTCTATTGAATTTACCTAATCAATCTGGTTTGCTTTGGCTGTTGAAACTCTGGTGTGATTTGAACAGACACACTGTTTCCAAGCAGTTTGCAAAGAAACCCAAACACAAGATGTGTTACAGAGGATATGAGTTACTGATGTGAATTCGAAAGCTAACCAAATTTGTAGAGATGCAACTAATTATTATTTTAATATTGACATAATTGTTTAAGCTATAGAAATGTCTGCTGATCAATAAAACTGTCAAAAAGATATTTCGGTAACACTTTCTATGAAGGTCATCGCTATAATGACTTATGCATATATTTATAACACGATATAATGCATCCATAAGACATTATAACAGTCGTTATAATCACTTACAAACATGCATTAGTCGCTATAGCAAAGTTCATAATGTATTATGAACTTATGAACGTTTTATAACTAATAGTCATATCAGTTTATATCAATGTGCGGAAAGAATCTCCGACTCTGTTCCATAACACATGATAACCACCGACTCTGCCTCGTTATGAAATACACTTTAGTCACCATTTAGAATTAGTGATATAAAATGGAATAAAAGCTTATAGTAATGTTTAATGTTATATAGCATGTCTTTGTTTGCTTTAAGTGAAGTGTTAAAATATCTTTCCCTGTATAATATACAGGGATATACCTCCATGATACACAACCCAGTGTAGGAATTACATTGGATGCAACATCCGGTTAGACTTTCAAAATATATTCCCTCCATCTACCCCAACTACATCCTTACTCAGTATTTTCTGTTAAATATCATATGCCTACCTTTACAGTCAAAAACTGACACTACAGGGCTTCCTCCACTGCGTTGAACGATGGCACTATGGGGATCCTCAGTGCGTTACAAACTGATGTCAGCGGGTCTTGACCATATGTCCACATGTGACAAGTCGGGGAGTGAGAACAACACATTTTCTTCTCAATGCGTCATAACTGATGCTTTCAGACAGCGTCACAAAGCGTAAGGATTTTACGCTAAAGGTACCCTTCAGTGTCCGTATGAAACACCCCCGTTTGCTATGTTGCAGCAACACACAGGAGGCTTACCCTACCTGTTGCCGATGTGCGCAGGTGTAGGGCTAGCTGGTTGACATTCATAAAGTCAGTGACTTAGGTTAAGGTACTAACATTTCTGATGGTTGTGGTAAGGGTAGGTGCTTCGGCGGGCTGTCAACACCTTTATCATGAATATAGCTAGCTAACTAGCACTTTCGGTCTTTACGGGATGCCCCAGACCGTCTCATAGAGACGCTTCCGGAAACGGAAGCAGAAGGGTACCTTTAGCGTCAAATATCTACGCTTTGTCACTCTTTCTCAAAATTGTTGTATATTAAGTTTTGGTTTTTGGCCTTCACTATGGCAATGTCAGCCATGACGATTTGTTTTCGTGGGACATCTTGAGATGAATTGCATTGCACAATGTATGTGGCTTGTTCAGAATTAAGTTTGTATAGAAACTTACTCTGTACAACCTGTCTAAACTGTAGTGATTTGTACAAGTCATTTCATGTATTTTTCACCCTTTTAAGCTTCGGTATCTTCAGATGCTCTGCACAAGTTTTAGCCCACAGTGGCCAAAACCAGCTTTAACAAGGAATATGTTAGCATTCAGATCAGAGTCCAGCTGAGGTTGATGAAGTACAGCTTTGATTCAAGCTGATTTAAGTCTTTCAGTGTAAAGCTGAACCTGGGAGGCAGGGTCTAGTTAGAAAATGGTACTCAAGTAAAGTACCAGAATAAACTGTACTGAAGTACAGTAGGGAATTACATTAAGTTACTTCATATGCTCTGTTTAGTGCATTGCCAGACCGGAAGCTCTCACTTTCACTTCTCTAGTTAACTTTGACTTCTCGCTCTCTCAGATGAGTGGGAGTAAGGACTCAACTTACAAAACAGCTCACTGCCTGCAGGCATAAAGTTGCACATTGTAGCTCTTTTCGTTTTTTACTTTCACTTTTTTCCCCTCTGTACTCTCTCAGGCAGCTGTCATCATCATCATCTGTACTGTGTCTTCTCTATGTTTTAATCCCAGACACTGTGACTGGCAGGCTCATTACAGCAAGGCTTCAAACACTGACGAGGAAAATAATCGACTGCACTGCTGCGGTGACAAATATAGACCATGGACACATTACAAAGTTTTCAACAGCGCTACCGGAGAGGTTTTCTGTGTGTGCTTATTAAAATGTGTGTGGAGATAAAGAATGTGTGTGTGTGTGTGTGTGTGTGTGTGTGTGTGTGTGTGTGAGAGTGAGAGAGGGAAAGAGGGTGTTAGTGTGCACAAGTGTTTGCATGGCGGAGCTTTATGACAACCGTGGGAAATGAAATTCCCTCAGACTGAATGATGGATATTAAAGCATCCAAAAAATTCTTAGTTTAATGGAAAGTAAGACTGTGTTGACCTATGTTATATAACAGAGAGTGTGTGTGTTGGTAGATGAAGCCTTAACTCTGCTTTTCACACTCTGCTGGTGGTCCTGACAAGTGTAATCTGTTTTCTGACAGGACGTTCTGCAGCAGAAAGTATCCAGGCCGCAGTAAAGTCCTGCAACTTACTCCAAAATAGGAACACCACAGTAGTTTTGTGTTTTTGTGAAAGTGATCCAATACACTTTGAGTACAGTCATTTTGGTTATGAAGACAAGCTTTTTAACTAATAATTTTTAACAGCAATTTCTGAAATATACTCATTGAAATTGTAGAAAAGTACAATTATATGTAAGATTTTCAAACACATTTAGCCCAGTTTTTACTTGCAAATCACCAAATCAGTGCTGATGGAATACATTGCAAAGCTAACTTTTCTTGAAAATGTGATTTAGGCCTGAACTTTAGGGGAACTTTTGTATGGAGGACAGATCCTGACAGAATTAGAAATAAATACAGCATATAAATAAATGGTATACTATACAATGAGACATAAACATATATATCTATTTTCATTAGCTTCTTTATTTATTCACCTTGGTATTAATTACCTTAAAAATTTCGACTTTATTTATTAATTACATTCTTTTTTAAATGTATTTCTTTACGTGTGTGTTTTAAAGAGGTGGTATTATACTATTTGACTTTTTCCCTCTCCCTTATTGAGTTACATATGTTTTTGGTCCATGTAATAAGTTTACAAAGTGAAAAAGCCCAAAGTCCAGCCCAAAGGGAGTTCCCATCTCCCAAAGAAATTACTGCTCTGAAATGCCTGAAATCAGCTCGTTTGTAGTCAGGCCGTTTCCCTTTCATCCCTGTGACGAAACAGAGATGAAAGGGAAATGTGCCAAGCGGCTAGTCCAACACGCCCTCAAACACACCGGTGGAAAAACACTGAGCTGCAGCACACACCTCTCCTCTCCCTTCCAAACACTGGCTACCCTCCAGGCAGTCAGTGGACTTAAAGTTGTTGCTGTGATGTAGAGACAGAGCTCAGATAAAACTTAATGGATGAAAGATACATTTGTTAAAGATTAATAACTCACCACTCTGAAACTCTTGATCCAGTCCATGTTGCTAACCTGGTAAAGGGAACAAATACAGCTGCACCAAAGCCGGGGGCTGTGTCTCAAGGGTTCAATTTCTCGCCTATTGGTTGACCAGTCAGATGGCAGAGTTCAAGAAGCGTTGCTCCTTATAGATGGCTTCCTTCAGTGAGTTTGTGAGCAACTCTATTTGAAGACAATTCTACCGCCACGCTCATTTAAAACACCTCGCCCCAAGTAGCAGGCTGGGCGCGACGCAAAGCTGGTGTCAATTAAATGAGAGTTATCGAAACTGGTAGGGAAAAAGACAGCTAGCCACCGGAGCACCGACAGAGATCCCAGAGGGCGGGTCGCTTGGTGGCCGCTTGAGCAGCTCGTTAATACAAAGACAGAGATGCAGCTTCAGCAGCCGGAGTGGTGAAACAGAAAACAGTAGGGAGAAGAAAAGGAGGTTGTGGATTTAGCTAGCTGGCTATTCAGCTATATCAGGTGCCTTTGATTGAAACATGTTCAACTGTTCAGAATCGATGAGCTCGTCAATTTCACATTTCGTCAACTGACCAATCACAGACTGGATAGGGCAGGACTAAGTTTGATGTGCTATAGTAAACTTTAAAATGTTGAACTCCTCCGTGAATGGTTCTGATTATTGATTACGTTAGGAGCATTAACAAATTAAGAGACCGACGTAGGCAAATTTTCTTTCACATGGATTTAATAAACAAAAACAACTCACCAACATGAAACTGCTGTTTTATCCAACTGGAGTTAATATTAGACTAGTGGTGAGGTGTGTAGTAAACTATTACATAAATTATTATTAAATATTAGATCAAAATTGAACTTTTTATCTGTAATATTACACTAATACACTCATTTAAAGTAGTTTCTCCTCGATGTTGTGTGAAAGAGCCTCTGCAGTGGAAAGATGCAGATTTCCAGTTGATGCCAGTATGTACTCTTTCTAGCCTCCTCCTGCAAGCAACACATTCCCCTTTTTCTATTTTACATCTGTTTTGCTAAAGTAATTGTCATACTGTTCAGTGGTCCTGTTTACATTAGGCGGGGTGTGGGCTGTGTGGGTGCTGCTGGTGTAGTGAATTCGTCTCTGGTTCAAAAACTACACAAGCACCAATCACAGTAAAGATTTTAGTGATGAGTGATCAGTATTTTCAAAGCTGTTTTCAATGCGTCAAATTTTCAAAACATCTGTTTCAATATTTTCAAAAGCTTTGACAAAATTTTAAGGCCCATGCCGAGTGTCCAGATACCACGGTCTTCACTTCCACAGTCATCCACTGATTTCACACCATAGTTGAACACAAGGAGAAGGAACACACATATAGTATACATATATATGTAATAAATAGTTTGTTAAACTCTGTGTGACTTGAACATTTTCACTGTGCTCCTAAATGTCTTTGTGTGCTTCTTGGGAAAAAGGTTAGCATAGAGCCCTGCCTTTAGATATAGACTGCTGTAGTGACTGCCTGTAACACGGACAAGACAGAAACTAGTTTGGCTAAATGTACTTTTTCATATTTTTTTATATTGGTTGTGAATAATTGCAAGCATTTATGTATTATACATTTACAAATGTATACCAGGCTTCAGAGACACCAGGTACATGGAAACAGCAGCGCAGAATAAAAAGTTACCCCTGAGTTGCAAGTAAAATGTTCTGATTACCCTTCCAGTGAACATCCAACACAGAAAGGCTTTGATTGGTTTTAGGCACTAGAGGTGCTTCAGCGTGTGTGCATGTGTTGCACAGTATCATGATTAATTGAGCACAGTTGCTCTGCTCATCTGACAACAACCGAGAATGGTGCTCCTAATAGGCCGTTTAATGAGGTCAACTCACGAGCTGTTAAATAATCTATTACAGAGTAATGTACGCGATAGATGTCCTGCACCTAGTATGTTGGAAGCATGAATACGGGGAAAGACTGAGCTTATTTGCTGAGCTGGCTGTGTATTGTATTGATGTGCTGTGGGTGTAGAAGGTGTGAGAGTTACTATGTGACAATAAACTGTTTTTTTTAGCAGTTGCCGTTACTTCAAAACGCTAAAAGTTGGGACAAGCATCAGCTGATTTGGCTCGGATTTACAATGTCTCATTATTCGGAGCTGGATTTGGTCGCACGTAGGCTCAGCTGCCCCTTGAGCTGAGTGCTGACATACATTTTAGCACACTATAACATTAGCATTTTACTATAACACTGTGATGGACATTTCCTTGTGAAGAAATTAACAAATAAGAAATTAAAAAAACATATGTCTGTTTGTGATATTTAAACAATAGTGGCAGTGAATAGTGCACACTGCATTGTCTCATCCTGCTTATGTGAAATGTGTGCAGGAACACAGCTGGTAGAGATTACATCAGCATTACGATCATGACAAGACAGATCACAAGATATCAAAAACTAAGGATAATTACACCATTGTTCCCTCCAGGCCTCTGTCATCAACAATAAAAACCATCTGTGGCATGATGGGAATATGAGTCCATGACATAAATATTCTGGAGCTCCACTGAGGTGTTTGTCCTGAACGCTCTGCTGACTCCATCCTCAGAGCAATTTCTTCAAACTCATAGTCACACAAAACTCTGGCATGCCAAGACCACTCTGCACAGTTCTTTTCACTTTGAATTAGTGCCCTGCAAACACACACACACACACTTTCATGCTTACACATAACAGCGATGCACACACTGTGCATCGCCAAACTCAACTCTTAACACACACGCAAAGTTAGCATGCGACAAACTCATCACAACATGCAACACATTCACACATTGCATACGCACAGCATAAGCTCCCGCAAACACACTTTAGCACACATGGCCCTTACACACACACATGACAGTGCACAGTAGATATGAGCCAGCCTCCCTGACAACACTTACACTGACTGGTTGATGTAAACTGTGACCCAGAGCGGCTGGTGGACTCCAGAGTCTTCAAATTCCTTCATGAGTGTCGCTTTGTCTGTCATCACCAGGCTCTTCAAAACTCTTTTATTGTGAAAGGGCAGCACAGTGCAGCTTTAATCTCATTCATCAATATACATGAGTATGGCTTCATAGAGCTATCATGTACATTATGCATGAATGGTGTTTTTATTGGATTTGCTGTACCTCATTTTATTTAAATGTTCTTTTTTTATTGTGCTATTCTTTCATAGCACATCGTATTTTAAGCTTTCATATGGGCCTACTCTCTTTTTAAATCGCTTTAAAAATAAACAGTATTATTTACCATTTCTGTGATGTTGTTTACAGAGTAGCCAAACAAACAGGAAACTCAACTGTTGATTGACTCCAAAATGTCACTAAACCGTGTCGCTGTGAACGCACCAGGTTATTATTGTAAAATTGTTGGTGAAAACGCTCGCAAATGACACTTGTAAACACTTGTGTGTGTCCTGGTGCCCCCTTTCTTTCCACGTGGTCCTTACTGTGCGCTTAAAGATAAGATAAGACGTTCCTTTATTGACCTCCCATAGGGAAGATTTATCTTGGCACAGCAGCACAGGGGAATGTAGTGCAAAGCATACATTCAGCATACATCAGTTGGAGCCTGACTGCTGTGATGATCGGTTCCCTGGCTGGAGGCATTTACAAGCAATGGGCTCCTTCAAGCTAACAGAACTGCCCTCAACATTTGTCTTTCTTCCCATTTTTTCTTTATTTCATCAAAGAGTAACTGTCTGCAAACAATCTTGTCAGATTACACTTGAGGCACATGAACTGCTACTGCATTTTTGTTTTAAAACGGAGACCTTAAAACGGATAAGTTTGAATCGGTGCCAACCCCGATTTCATTTTAAAAGCATTTCAGTGTGGACGGACAAAAACGATGACGCAGACGCTCATGTTTGGCTCTCTGATTGGGTCGTATAAGTCAGGCATAGCAGAAACACAATGCTACTGACTTTTTCATTTAGTATTTTATTAAAATATTTGGTACTGTGCAAATAACTTCAGATAGTACTAGTTGATAAAAAACAGATTTTGTTGTATCTCTTACCTCTAACATGAGCTACAATGTGAAAAAAACATTGGTATCATCCTTTAAATTCCAGACCTGCTTCAAACATTTAGAGAAGCAGCTTCTATTAATCTCCCAGATATACTGGGATGCCACTGCGGTGAAGTCACCCTTTCTGTACAAAACAAATGTGTTAACTTCCACTTCTACCTCGTGGAGTTGGGCTTGCTGACAGTGACTGCTGGGAAGCTCCAAGTGTGATTGTGATGAAGAACAAGACACATGTGAAGCGAACAGCATGAGTGCGCTGCAGTTCTTTCAAAACACAGGACTAAAGATGTCTCCTGTGTAGTTGGTATGGCTCCTTAAGTTTGGATATGTATGCTTACGTAGACGTGTTAAACATGACTTATTGCTCTGTTAGTTAACTTGATACTCAGCTTTTCATTCAGTCTGTCTGTCAGGAAAATGACTTTGTTGACTGTGATTTCTTTATGCTTTCTGAGTGATGAATGAGGTCATATTACCTTCATGCATGACTGGCAGCTATTTTACTCCACAGAACAATTTAACCAGTCAGGCTGAAAAATGATTTATTTTGGTTCCATGAGCTGTATTAACTGGAGTGTACTGTACCGGTGCAATAAATAAATAACTGGGGAATTTATGATGACATCATGTTCTTTATTTATTAAAAAAAGTGTTATTTTATTTTATGTAAAGACTTAATATATCAAGCGCACTCTACAGATTTTAACTCTGTACTGTTAGCTGTGCGATTTTTCATAGAGGGAGAAATGTTATTAGCGGTCCCTCTCAGCTCTGACTCTGCATGCAACTATGAGCAAGACGAATAGTTCTTGTCTCACAGTGAGGCCTTGGACCACCATCTTTGACTGATGACCACATTTTTTTCCACAGCTGTCAGTTTTCATTTGGGAGACAGCCCAAAAGCGCACAGTGCAACGGCGCCTCGAGACAAACGAAAGTTTAGTTGTGCCAGTGTCTAAGATCTCCTAAAATGGTCACCAAGGTAAAACCTTTCCTCTGTTCTTCAGCACACATTTGACACTTTTAGCCTATCAGAGTCAGAATCACTTTTACTGGCTAGACATTTGGACAACTAGAAGGAACAGGACTCGAGCTTTACATTTGCATTTTACATTGCTCTCAATAAACATACACAGAATAGGCATAATTAAACAGGTCGAGCTCAACAAAACAGACGTAACCTTCATACAGATGCACATGAAATACAAAACAATACAAAAAATAAACAATAACATTTGTAGACGGTAAAACAATAAGTAGTGAAGTGATCTGAGTATGGCAGAACTATATGCTTTTAGTGTTGTTGACATGGCAGCAGGCAGTGCTGTGCAATGCGAGTGCAACTCCATGTAATTTTTGACAGAAAAATTGCTTCATGCTGCTTGATTGCTGCGAACACACCTCCTGCCTCACCACCACAAACACACCCAGCTGGAGTGGAGTCATCCACTGGTCTGTTTTCTGGCACCAAAATAAAAAAAAACCCAGGCCAGATAGGAAGGCTGAAAACACACACACACACACAAACACACACACAAATGCATTAGACGTGATGCCAAAAGCAGCATGTATGCAGGTGATAGTGTGGACAGATGTGTCCCAGCGACATGATCCTGGCGATTTTTAGTCTGGTTGAAAATTGCACAGATCTCTCTCATAGACTTTAATGTAGAGGCAGTTTTTTCTGCACTGCGGGCGCTGTAATGCAATCTCTATGGCTTCCGGTGGGGCTCGCACATACATGTTTACATCATGCGCTCAGCAGCAGAGCTACTCTTCTGCTACCTGAAAACCACTCGACAGTCTGCCAGCTTGCTGCTCTCACAGCTCTAAGCTCATAAATGTGAATATGAAAAAAAAATATCGATGTTAGTATTATGCCTGATTTTGTGCTTATGCATGTTAAATGTGATTGTTATTAAGGCATGTTTCATTTGTGGTAGTGGAGTCAATTTAAAGTTAACTTAACTGCATTTAACCAGTAACAATTATTTTATGTGTTGTTTTTTTTTCTTTTATTGCCAAAAATCATAGAAGAAAGAGGAGGTAGCATGAAGTGGCAATCACTGGGATCTTTGTTAGAGGAGGATAAAAAGAAGAACGAGAGCGACACAGAAAATAACCCAAAACAATAGAATAAATTCCTTTTGATATTTCCATTTACATGCGCTGTTGTTTATGTGTAAATACAGAGTAAGAATGGGAGAACAGCACATAGCTCGTTACTGTGTGATCAGAGCCTGGGAGGACAGTGGATACTTTTAATACAGCCCACATCCCTAATATACTGGGTAACTACAGGATATTAAGTAGAGAACATTCAAGACTTTTTACAACTCTCTGCTTATTAGTCATATTTAATGTGTGTAAAGAATGAAAACAAATACTAGGTTCATCTGTACCCCATTAAACATTTAAGAATAGCTATGTTTGATCCTCCTTCATTATTACATTACTGTAAAACTTGTGACAGGTAGGCATGTTTTATACACCAGCCTGTTCTGCCGTGTAGAATTATTGCTAACGTAGCTGCCTTTACATCCAAGGTCTTTGAGGGTGAACTGGAAAAGAGCAATTTGTTGATGATCACTGTGGACTTTTCATTCATTGTAGACACTGTCAATGAACTCCAGGACGTAGCTGTTCACAAATCTGTCTTATAGCTGACTTAGACCATTGACTTGGTTACCTTGGCCATCATTGCAACAATTGTCCCCCTGAGAGATTAGGCAAGAGCTGTCACTACTTTCCACACATTTAAATGCAAAGAATCCAACAGTTATCTTGTTGCATTACTTTGATTATGAACGATAAACACAACAACCTCTAAATATTTTGTCCAAATCTTTCTAAATGATTAAACCATGTAAATAACTGTTTTACATTCCTGCTTGCTAATTGATATTTTATCAAAAAATGTATTTAGGTTCCTTCTTTGTCTTTTGTCCCCAAAATGAAAGTGAGTCCCCACAGTGTGACTGTGTAATCCAGTCTTTCCCAAACTTGGGGTCGCGACCACAGACGATGTTCGCAGATAGGACACGGGTCAAACAAAAAAATCCAAGTACAAGTCAGTACATTTTTCTCAAAAATGGTTTATGTCATGTTCTTATTAAACTGATGTATGTTGAAGTGTTAATTATTTGATAGTTTTGGTTTATTTTGTTATATGAAAATATAAAAAGAAGGTTTCACATCACAATTGACAATTGCCTCGCGATTGGGTCAGCTGGGTGTACGGGCTGGACCTCAATGCCAAGGCTCTAACAGTGATCGCTACTAAAATACTCACTACTTAAATGGGTCATGGCATAACAATGCTATTATTCATTTACATTTATTAATCAGAACATTCACAATAATCATTCAAAATAATCAGGTTCACATAGAAACAGCTATTTGTCTCTCTTTCTCGTTGACTGTCCCTTTACGTCCCTGTTGTTTCCCTTCTTTCTGTGGATCCCTGCTACAATGGAGTGGAATTAGGGTTGAAAGTTCAGTTTACAACCAGCAAAAAGCAGGCTAAGATACAAAACAAAATTTTCTAAGTAATTGTATTTATAAGGCTCATGTTTTAGAACAGTTACACAGTTAAGTGCTTCACATATGTTAAAATACTCACATACAAATACATCTGTACATAAATACACAGAAACATGCATTATACATAGACAAAGGTAAAAGCATGAGACAAAAAATAAAAAAAAAACTAAAAGCAACAGAGAATGTTTATAAAAAGGCTAACCTGTAGAAATTAGAAATCTTTCAGAAGCCGCTTAAAACAAACCACAGATTCAGCAGATCTGATGGAGTTGGGAAGTTTAGGAGCTACAATTGAAAAAACAAATGGTCACCTCTGGATTTAAAACTTGAAAAGGGAACAGATGGTCAGATGATCGGAGAGCTGGATAGGGGCTCAACAACTCTACTATGTACTGTATGTGGGGGCCAGGCCATGCAAGGCCTTGAATGTGATCAGTAAATTTGGAAACTTTGCACTAATTGAATAGTAGTGCTTGTAGAGAGGGAGTTGCAATAGTCTAAATGAGAAAAGATTGTTCTATTCCATTTTATAATTTATTTATATACCGCAAAATCCCAATAATAATAATAATAATAATAATAATAATAATAATACATTTAATTAATTTGCTTCACCATGGATGCACTGGTGGGTAAGGAGGGAGACCTTGTACTCTATCCAGAGTGAGACAGGAAGCCAGTGGAGTGATTTGAGGATGGGACCTTTTCACCTCAATGATAGATTACTTCATTTTAATTCAATTATAAACTCTTGGACTTTAATAGCTCCCATGTTTCAGCATTTTTTCTGCCCAAACATTCTGCACATTCAAAATCTACCCGACTCACCCGTGTTCTCTGATATGTTGAGGAAAGAGTCATCACTTAACGAGACTAACGTCATGAATGTATGACAATTATTATTTTTAAGTACCTGCCCTTTACTCTGCTTTGCACTGTTAGTAACATTATCCCCACATATTACCTTCAGCACCTCCAAGAAAGTGCAGCTCACAGTCCCAAACAGAGCAAGGGTTGCACATCAGTTTTTAGATGGTAATATTGCAAAGCTTTACCAGCTATGTTACTTGCGACACCGGTGTACGCCGTGATGGTAATCATCAGCTGGGCGTTGATCTCCTCCAAGAGTTGACGTTATCAGTTATACTTTTTTTTTTCACTGCGTGAGAAAATTGATCTGTGGCGTGAGAGCGTGTGGAAACTGTCAGTCTGTCAGGTTTGAATCTCACGAGATCTCACAGCATGGGATCTCTCGCACCCCTACTTGTAAATGACAATGACATGGTCAGTTGTGTCAAAGGTAGCAGATGGGTCAAGTGAAACTAATAAGGAATATTCTCCTTTATCTGCCCGTCCCTGTCAGTGTTTTAACATATTGTGTTGCTCAACCAGCTGGAGGAGCTGGTGGGCTAAGAGGTCCTGTGGTCAGCTAAAGCGCACTTAAATGTCTTGAAGTAGTCCGTTATGCAGCCAGAAGAAAGAGATGAATTGACAATAGAGAGACGATAGAAGACAGGGAGCAATTACTGACACGATCTCTTTAAGAAATTTAGTAGGAATTTTATCAATGGGACAGAAGGACGGAAAATAGGGCTGAACACAGCAGCATGAGGGGCTTGATTCTAATAGTGACAAAGGAGGTGTCGCATTTAATCAAATAGGTGCCAGTCCCAATCTGGGAGGTCCCAAATCCTGATCCAGCAGGATCACGTTACACTCAGCAAATTCCATTATTGCTGTGATGTACTTCTTATACTTGACTGCACGCCCAGCTCCAGCTGACAGAGTGACTGTGTTGCCGTGCTGCTTCTATGTCCTCGTTTTTCAGTGCCACTTCATAATGAGGTGGTGAGAAACATATATTTCTCTCTCTCTCTGTCTCTCTCACAGCCTCACACACACACACACACAGGACATCATAGATCCTTTTTTCACGCCACTATTTGAGTAAATATTTTCCCTCCCTTCCCCTGGAGCTGTTATCAAATCATCTTTGTCCTCCTCGTCCTCTCTCATCCCTCCTTCTATTACTTTCCTTCTCTCCCTTTTCCCCTCTTCCCTCCTTCCCTTCCTTCTCACATGCACATCTTCTGCTCTTTTTCTCTTTTCTTCCCTCTTATTCGCCTCCTTCCCTTCCTCCTTTCCTCATCTCCTTAACTTCTCTCTCTCTTCTTCTTTTTCTCCTCTTCCTTACTTATTTCCTTTCCTTTTTACTCTTCACTTATTCATTATTCTTTTGTTTTGCATCTCTTTATCCTGATCTTTCCATTTTCCTCTTCTCCTCCACTCCCCCTTCCTTCTGTTTATTTTCTTTTTGATTCCTTCCTTTCTTATGTCTTCCACCTCCCTCTGTCCGTCCTCTTCTCCGCTCTTTCTTCTTCTACTCCTAGACTTTCCTTGTCTTTCTTCTCCCTTGCCTCTTCTTTGCATTTTTCTTTTCCCTCTCATTTCTCTTCCCCCATTTTCTTTTCTCCTCTCTATCTAAATTAACAACAGCCACTTAATAATTTTTGGTCATCTCTTGCTTCATCTTTTTCACATCTTGTCTTTTTAAGCCATCTCTTCTTCTCTCCAAACCCTCCAACCCCTGTTCCCCTCCTATTCTTCCCTCAGCTCGCCTCCACCCCCCAAAAAACTCCCCTCCCCTGATCCTCTACTTGGCTTTTACGCGCGGTGCGTAAAGCGCTTCACTCCCGTGTCCGTGTCCAGAGCGCACGGACGGAGACACCGGCGGCGGAGAGAACAGAGACAGGACAACAGGAGTCGAGCGTTCACGCTTTTAATCCTGAACTAAAAAGATTTTTCTGTTCAGCTTCTGAGGACGGTTGGTATTTTTTTCACACGGGACACATGGACACATTTACCGGCTGTTCAGTTGATCCTAAGTGACAGCGGAAAGGATGTCAGCGCTATTCTGAGGCGGAAATGTTTCATTTGTTTTCTAAAAAAACGTAAAAACACACAAAGGGACTGGCATCTCGCTCAGCTTTGGCTGCTATTTTAACAAATAGAGAGAGGAAGAGAGGTCCAGGGAGAGGAGGCTCTAGGTGGACAATCGCGCGAGGATCCAGAGGACAGGCATTTAAACTCGCAACCTCGCTTCATCCATCTTCAGACTCAACAGACTCCTTTTTGAATGTTTTATTTATGTATTTTTTAATGGCAACCGGGAGCCTGTGATTGAGTCGGGATCTGAGAGCGCTGCCGGGGACCGAGCTCCGTGCTAACCGACGCTCAGACACGCAGAGAGACAGAGGTCAGTGTGTCAGTCACCCTCACGCACGCGCAAGCACTTACTTTAGGATACGCAGCTGCACATTTCCACGGACACGCGCGGAGATGTGGGAGGGTATACACGCGCAGACACGTGCGCAGATGCATGCATCTGGAAGAGAGCGCACATCGTGTTACAGTAACCACACACGCGCGCTTTTACCCTTTCACGTATGCATGCATGGACGCACGCGCATGCATGCACTGTCGTCTATGTGAGTCGTCCATGCGACGTACAGTACAATAGTCTACTGTATGTGGAATAACGCACGTGCACACAGAGAGAAAAAAACCCAGATGATGATGATGAAATGTGAGTGTCGGAAAAAAACCATGTATCTCCAAGTTTGGTGATTAAAAATTACAAACAATTTAGACGTTTACATTCATAACGTTTTCATATAGATGCATAGATAGATAATACCGTACATTGATTAATCACAATGGGAAATTGTAGCCAAGCCACAAGTGAATCACAAAACAAACAACATAAGGACACTAAAGAGGCAGATGATGCAACAATCATAAACCAAAAAAATATATTTTAGGTAAAACATATTTAAAGCTATAATCAGTGACCATAATGCTAAATATATCCAATGATAGTGAACATATTATACATAGTTACTGAAAGTCTAATATACACTGTATATTATCTTGTAAGGATTGAAATAAATCTCCTAAAATAAACTTGTTGGAATATGATTTTAAAGTGCACAGTACCACCAAGCTATGTGAGGATATGTGGTTTTCACAGACTTTGTTAATGATATTTAATGAGGAAGTAACAACAACAAGCGAGTCCCAGAGACACACGTGCACAGCACAATCTTTTCCTCTCCATAAGAAGGAGAAACCCAGAGGATGTCGTTTGAATATTTAACCATCATTTCCAGCAGAAATGTTCTGTTCTCTCAACTTCTCCTGAGATGGCAACTGTTTTACTCACACAGTTGTGAACCTTAATGTGTGTGTGTATGTGTGAGCAGCAGTGTTTGCGTGGCAACAAATACCAGTATTACATGCAGAAATGATCGGTATATAAGTGTTTCTGCTCCTTCATTTTAAAAGTCCAGACTTTATCCTGCAGTTTGTATCACTGTAATTGAGGGTAAAGATCAGGCAGGAAATAGACTGAATTCAATTAAAATTTAGAGCTCTTACCTTTTAAAAATGGTATCAGAGGCATTATGGGGCATAATGTTTCCCTCCGAGCTGACAGCTGGTGACCCATTTCTGATAATTTATCACTCTGATGCTGCACTTTGTTCCAAGAAATTGAATCTGACTCACAGGGTTTGGAGGATTATTCGTTGGTTGATATTACAGTATTTTCAGGAACTCGTCATGACATACTTTGTTTTCTCAGAGCTCTGTGGTCAGATTTGTAGACCTGCTGATTCAAAAGCTTCTAAAACATGAAGTCATTTTAATGCATTAGGTTTGGTGCAAGTCATATCTGTTAAAGCTGCTCTTTTTACATGGCCAACACCTGTAAGAACGTGTCTGATGCTGCTGGATAGATTTCAGTTTTAATGCCTGAGCATGAAAGATTGTCCTCTATCATCAGGAACAAACTCCCAACAATTACTGAACAATCTGATCTTTTTAATGGCTTTTTGGCACTAATGAAGGGAACTGAGTTGTACTTGGCGAGAGATATTTTCTTATTGTTGTGCCCAAATTTCACTGCCTACCCAACATCCACTCCTCTTTATATGAACGGTGAACCAGTAACTCACAGTGCGACGGTGAGTTCACTTGAACTCCCGCCATCTGCTGGTGTTGCTAAGCCTTGTTGAATGTATAAAACATGGGTTTAGTCTTTGTGATGTTACCCATCGGTTTCTGAAGAGCGATTGTGAAGTCCGGGGCCCCGGACCTTGCCATCTCGGCAGTGCCTGAACTCCTGGCTCTTAAGAAATGGGCAAAGAGATGGAGCGTTGAGGTAAGTCCCTGGGGGCTTGGGAACCTTAGGGTTGATGGTTCGTGTCCACCACGTACGAGTGGAGTGTGTACAGGAAGAAGGAAAGAAAGCACTGAACCCCTAACTGCTTGGGGCGCTGACTTAGGGTTACCAACTGTCCCGTATTAGCCGGGATGTCCCTCATATTAGGCCTAATTGATTTGTCCTATACGTGACCTCTCTTGTCTTGACCCTGATCTAACCACTGGCTGATACAACAGCAGCAGTGCTGATCACGACACCTATCATCATCCAGTCACCCCCCCTCAGGCCTCAGTATACGTTAAGTAAATGCAGCGACTGCGGAAATTGACAGGACAGCGGCAAGTGAAGCCTCGTGGTGTATCAATGTATGTATGTTTAGCTTTCTTGTTAAGCTAAACGGTGCATTGTTTCATGACTCAAATGTTGCGAAGAAGATGCTCCTGGTAAGAACGAAAGCTGAGCAATGAATGTTTTAGGACCAAAGACTGTGCAGGATATCCTAAATGATCTCATTGATGGTGAGCCTGTTTTTCTCTGTCGTCACCAACGCCTCAAACAAGGGAAAGTGAAAAATGTTTCCAGTGTGCGTGAGATATTTTTCTGTGTCTGAACGAGGGCGGTGCAAGTTCCTTGACTTTTATGAAGACAGTAATGAAACTGCATTGGTATTCATCAAGTCCTGAAGAACTAGCTGAAAATTATGTACTGGAAATAAAACACATCACAAGTAGCTATGCTCTTTTTAGTTTGTCATATGTACGTGAAGGGGATAACCTTATGTAACCTATAGTGCAAGAGCCACAAGTGTTTTGTTTTAGACAACTAGTAAAGGTAAGATGTAGTGGTTCAATTAAAGGACTGTGTTAAAGGTATCGGCTGTAAATAAACTATTATTAAACCTCCCAAATATTTAATTAAGTGATTAGCTATCATTATGACAAAATGCTTAATACAATACACTGCATATTCTCACAAAACCATACCCGCACTGCTGCAGCAGGACACTTTTTGTCCCTTATTTTCATAGTGACAAAGTTGGCAACACTACGCTAACTACATGGCAGCCCCCTCACTCTGACAGCTCTCCATATGTTAATGCATGTGTATAGTGTGTATAATCACAATAACAGTGAGTGTAAAAACACTGAGTTTCCCTTTAGGGGATTAATAAAGTTGTCTAAGTTGATTCTGGTTACTGTGGCTAGCCACCAGAGAGGGCCCCCATCTGTCACTCAAAGGGGCCATGTCCTAATTATGCATAATTTAAAGACTTAATTTAATCTAAACAGGTGGGTTATGTACAAATTCACCCCAAGGCTGTAAAAATGTTTATTTATGGAGTCAGCCTCAGATGGCCATTCGATGAACTGCAGTTGTTGGCACTTGTTCGTTGGCTTCATTTTTCAGCCCTGCACGTTGCCGATTGTCTTCAACCAGCACTGCTGTGGCAGCTGAAGCAGCAAGAGAGGGTTGGGGAGGGATAGCTGTAGCTTTCTATCTCTCTAATGAAGAGAGATGTAGGAGAGGAGGAGAGGAGGAGGAGGACAGCAGCCAACATGCTGATAGATAGGGCCAAAGCAACAGCTGAGATTGACAGAAAAGCTGATTTCTCAGGAAAAGGGGTCTTATTTAAATTCTTCACTGTATCGGCTGTGTGTGTTTGACACAATGCGAAGCAATGGAGTCTTCATTGTTCAGTTATTTATTTCTACATGGACATTTTGAAATTTGCTGCTAACCACTCAAAAACATCTGAAACTATGTGTAATAACCGCACACTGAGTTTTTAAATTGTATTTGTATTTTATGAGCTTATTGTTGTTATTATTATATTTTTTATGTAAATTCTGAAAAGGAACTATTTAAAGTAAAAGTATAAAGGAACATAAAATAGAAAAGCACAAGTACCTGAAAATTGTACTTATTTGAGTGAATGTACACAGCTAGCTACATTACACCACAGTCCACTGTGGGTTTGAGGACTGATCTAATTAGTGCTAACATATCTGCTCATTGAATCCTTTATCAAACCAACTTACACTAAAAAAACAATTTGGATCATTTCTGTATAGCACCAACACATTTTAGGAGCCAACCAATGGGATCTGATTATTTTCGGTACATGATTAAAAAAAATTTTATGGCCGCTATGATCAGTAATTTTTTTGGTGTGATATTCAGTCAATTTTTCGTTTTAGAAATAGAACATCTCCAGCTGATGATGAGGATTTCTCCAAAGCCGATGTGTCAGTCTGATCAATCGATCGGTCAATCATCTTCATTCTGCTGAGGGAAAAAGACTGAGACAGACCTTTCCTCCAGCCTTGTGGTCTTTTTCAGGCTGTTTTTTTTCTTCTGCCTGTTCCCCGTGGTCATGAACAGAAGCAACACTGCCTCTTAGACATTACATGTATATACAACTACATTGCTACTAAAATAGATTTTCAGAGAAACATAACGCCTCCCACACTATATCTTTAAACTAAAAACTTAAAACGTTTGTGAATTTGAAAAAAATGAATTTAATTTATTTTCATATAAAATCCTCTCACAGCAACAAAGGCATAATTAACATTTTTACAGGTAGGTTTGGACACTCACAGCAGTGTTGGTTAAATGTTGCAAAAGTCATGAGTTGAAGCCCGATGTGTTTATTAACGCTCAACCAAAACCACGATATTCCCCTAATCTTAACAATTAAGAGCTTTTTTTGAGTAAACCTAACCCCACAAAGGACTCAGGATGTCCTGGTGTCCTTTGCTTCCTCTGCACATTACCTGCCAGCCATTACGTTTTATTTTAATGATGTAGTGCCTTTAATATACTTTGTTGAGAACTGTGACTAAACAACCTGTTCTCACTCCCTGACCCGTCACATATGGACGCATGGTCAAGACCCATCGGCGTCCCATTGAGTTTGTAATGTACTGGGGATCCCTACAGCATCACTGGTCAACGCAGTGGGGGAAGACCCGTAGCGTCAGGTTTTGACGGTAAAGGTAGGTGTATGATAGTTTAGACTGAGAAAGGAGCTGGTTGGGGTGGATGGAAGGCCAGTACCTGGACTTTGAACAAGGAGACTGGGATTCGTGACCCGTGTGAAACAAAAAGTCAGCAGTGATTATTTTTATTTATATTCGGCAATTTACAGAAATTGCGTAAGTTACGCAAGTGACGTTAGTTAACTTCGTGTTAGCTGACCTACCTAGTTATTTAACCACGATACTTGCTTAAACCCAACCAAGTACTTTTTGTGCCTAAACCTAACAAAACTGGGGTGATGATGGCGCAATGGATAAGACACATGCCACACATATGTGACGAGTGCGAACGTGTTGGTCTAAATATCTGTCTTCTAGAAATGACATGTATATGATACTACGTGTATGTACTAGTTAAATCACGTCATGCAATTACGAGGAAACATTTTTCCCACATGATGGAGCCCCAGGAGACCGTTGTTTGTGTCCCATACAAAACCAGAAGTTAATGGGGACTTAATGTAACTTATGTATGTAACTTCAATGACACGCAAATGTCCAGCCTGCTGCATTTTATGTGCCATGCTATGATTTGACGTTGGGTTTGGCTTAATTAACAAAAGCCCTTTGGTTAATGTTAAAGAGAGATTGTGGTTTTGGTTCACTGTTAATACAGTAAACCCTTAAACAAGTGCTTTTAGTCTGTTAACCTACCAATAAAAAAGTCTGCTTTAGTTGATAAAAGCAGATATTGTGGAAAAACTAGTGAAATTAGTTCTTATTACACAGATACATTGTTATTTGGGCAGAATTACGCATTCTTGAAAACAGTTTTTGTTGTTGCAAATCAGTTGTATATAGACGTAATTTGAAGGAGACAGGTTATGTCATGTTTGAATCTGTCTGTCTATTACGAGCAGAGGAAGGAAAGATGCATGATGCGGAAATGTTGATCAGTTTAGTCCAGACTAAAATATCTCAACAACTGTTTGACCGAGGACACCTGCTGACTTTGGTGATCCTCTGACTCAACGTCTAGAGGTTTACAATTGTGAATCAGAGAAAAAACATCTTGAAATCTATTTGATAGATTGGCATGAAATTTGATACTCACATTGAGGGACATTGAAAGATTCCGGTGATCCTCCTACTTTTTCTATAGCGCCATCATAAGGTCAAAATGCAACTTTTACCTGTACGTTTACGATCAAATACCTGCAAAACTAAACATTTTCCCACCAGCTTCAGTTGTATTTTGTGTGTAGTACTAATCAGCTAATGTTAGCATAGATGCTGAACATGGCAAACATTATATCTGCTGCACACAGATGTTAGCTTTTAGCTTTTACCTCAAAGCACCACTGTGCCTAAAAACAGCCTCACAGATCTGTCTAGCTTCTGAGAACTATCACAAAACTGAAATCCTCTCTCTCTGTTAAGGACCGTGAGATTGTTTTGCATGCTCTTATATCCTCCCGAATTAATTACTGCAGTTCTTTGTACACTGGTATCTGTCACTCATCATTATAACACTTAAAGCTTGTTCAGAATGCGGCTGCTAGATTGTTGACTGGAACAAGGAAGAGAGATCTTATCTCTGTGATGCTGGCTTCTCTTCACTTGTTACCAGTCAAACACAGTTGATTTTAAAAGGTGCTGTTAATTGTTTTTAAGGTGTAACAAGGACTTGCTCCATTTTATATTTCTGATCTCCTAATGTTTTATTACTCTTCAGGCCCCTTAGATCGTCTAAACCAGGGATATATACATACATATGTATATGTACATATGTACATTTTTTAAAACTTATTTATTTACTTATTTATTTGCTCTATGTCCCGCCCACAGCACGATCTGATTGGTTACACGTGGCGAATTATAGCCTATCAACATGTTGCTCCAGTGAGCAGTGGAGATGTGTGTTGAAGAGATGGCGGCTGATATTACTGAAAGTGCAATAAACATCAAAATCTGATGGTCTGTTTCTGTGATGACAGAAACAGCGCAGTGTCCGTGTTACACCAGCGTGAACATGCCTGAAGTCACAGCTACGGGGGTTCACTCAGTGACGCTCTTGAAAGTGACGGCTTTTAAATCAGTCGCTCTCCCCTGACCCACTCACTGCGCTTTAAACCCAGCATGCATCTGACCTCTGTCTTTTCACTGCAACTCTTCATCATGATGTAACTTTATATAGTTATTACTTTAAAAAGTATGGCAGTAAAACGTTCTCATACTGTGATGGTTAAACTTTACAATCAATCCACAGTTCAGCTGCATGCTGAAAATTGCGGAGGGAGGTGGGGGGTAGTTTCAAAATACCTCAGTTCTTTTTGTTTTATTTTTACAAATGGCGCCCTGTTTTAGCCTCATAAAGAGATAGGATGGGCAAAAAAAGGATCCATTTGCGGATTTGTAATTACAGCGCGGCTCAACCTGAGAGGGCGAGGAGAGGGAGAGGTGTGAGTAACCATTTCTATTAATAATAATGTTTTTCATTTTTAAATTAAATTTACATAGGAAAGTTTTTAATTCAGGTTTTTATTTCATGAAAAATTCCACAAAAAATAATTGTTGTAGTTTTTAAACTACTAAACTACATTTACATTTTTCCTGTCGTGCACCCCCTAGAGATAGAGACACACTTTGGGAATCGCTGGTCTAGCCAATTCCTTTTAGCCATTTTTCCTTTTAGACGTAAGAGTACTGTGAAAGGTCACAAATTGGTTAGGTTTAAGCAACAAGAGCACTTGGTTAGGTTTAGGAAAAGATCATGGTTTGGGTTAAATAAGTGTGCTAAATTGGATAGTTAATGTAAGTTAAGTAACTTACACAACTTAAAAACCTACGTAACTTCATTAAAAGCATTCAGAGTTGACTTTTTGTTTCACTCGGGAAAGTCCAGTTTCAGGCCCGCCGTCCACCCCAACCACCTTTGTACTTTGACTTTTCTGTTAAATATCCTACACTTATCTTTAGAGTTCAAGAGTGACACTACAGGGCTTCCCCCAGTATGTGTGATGACTTGGGAGTGAGAATGTGTTTGGTTTATCGTATAACTTTGTTCAGTGCTGTTTTTAAATGTGCTTTACAAATGAAATTGACTTGACTAATGTTAGGACACACAGGGAGATTCAAATGCAGACACAGGAAGAGCAAATTTGTACTGAACAGATTTATTGAAAGCCCGGGGTGGGTTTGAGGCTCCAGGGACGGGGAGGTCCAGGACAAGGAAGAGAACAGGCAGGGTGGACAGGAGTGGATTCCAGGCAGACAGGCAGGCCGGCGGAGAGGGAATTATCAGGCTGATGGCGAGGAGTCTGAAAAACTGGCAGCACTCTGCACACAGGGAACTAAGGCAGACAGACAAAATGTTAGGCTTGATCTCTAAAGTTTTCACAAAGTCAGTAAGGTGGGCCGAAGCAATGTACCGCTAAAGGTAAACTGACGAACTGGCGAAGAGTGGAGACAGGTCCAGGGCTTAAGACTGCTGCGGTTGATTAGTGATGAGTTGCAGGTGCGGAGCGCTGCAGGTGGAGATGATCCAGGACACGCCCACTCACACACAACCAAGACTAGACAGACATGACTGACAGAGACAAAAGGAAAAAGGGGAAACTGAAAACACAGGGAAGGGAGTAGAGAGCGAAGCCAACCCATGACAACTAACCACCACAGCCCAAACGCAAAAGGAGAATTCTTAATTAGAAACACTGGAGTCTTTTAAAGTTTCTTATTTTTTGAATGAGTATGACAGTGCAGTGGTGTTAAGTCTAATTTCTGTGGTGAGATGATAATCTTACTTCACCTAAATGACCAACGTGTTTTGTCTTTCTGCTAATATCCATAAAATTGATTGTATTTTACGAACTTAGCACCAAAACTTGACCAATCAGAAGCCAGCACAGAGTGTCACGGACGCCATCACAGCGGCAGGCTTTCCATAGCAGACAGCTAAAAGTGACAAGTGTATGCGTTTACATGGTTATGTAATCACAGAAGCCTGCAGCTGTCCTGCTGTGCTGAGGCCTCGCGACAATCACCATGTAATGGCCCCCTACTGCGGGCGTGTGTGATGTGGGATACCAGCGCACACACTAATCTGCATAGATGCAAAAACACACACCAGGATTCAGGATGTAGAAATATCGGCAGTCTGTCTGTATATTAGTCTAGCCTCTCTGGAGTCTCTCTGTGTTTTTATTGTCTCACTATCTCTCTCTGTCTTCTAATGAGTGTACCATGGCTACAGCTGTTGGGCAATTAAACTCACAGGGTACAGTGTGAGCTGTTTATCTCCATGCCCACACCCACACACACACAGCGAGGTTAATCCGATGGCTGCTGGCAGCTGAGCTTTAACTTTTCAACAGTTTTATCTGCGCCCTCCGTCACGTTTCATCACTTGTCAGTCAACATGAGGGTCCGCCTCCTGTCCTGAAGGGTTCAGAACGCCCAACATGTGTTAAAGAGGCAGCCGATGAAGTGACGCTGACGTTCGTCATGTTTCCTCATTTGTCTCCTCTCGAGTTAGGGAAGGACGAGATGGAAATAAAGAAGAGAAGCAGACAGAAGTGAACGACCAGAACAAATGTGATTCAGTTATGAGTTTAAATATTCAAAAGAATGCATGAATTGTCTGTTTTTCTTTATTTATAGATCATGACATTCAGGATTTTCAGCAAACTGTTCTCGCGGGACAGCAAAATGTGTAGCAGCAGTTTTTGAGGAAGGAGAGGATCAGATGATGAAGGAAAAGGAGACGACGGGGAAGGAGAAGTAGGAAAGAAAAAAGGAGGTAGATAGTATCTCATCAGCAGTTTAAAAACATCAGTGGAGAAACATTTCCATCATTCATCCATTTGCTCAAGTCCTTGTTACAAAACTCTGTGAGTTCTGTTCAGTTTCATCTCTCTCTCCCTCTTTCCTTCATGTCTGTCATCACTGTCTCTCTCTCTCTCTCCTTCTCTCTCTATCTGCCCACCAGTCTGTTGACCTCCTCCCCCGTGTCTCTCTCTCCTTCCCTCGCTCTGTTTTACTGCCCTCCAACTGTCGACAACACGTGTCCTCTATGTCCCTGTTTCACTTTATGGACACGCACACACACGCAAGCATGTCCGACATTGATTTCCCATTCTGGTTTGGAGCCTCTGGGGACTGTAAAGGTTTGATGGCAGGAGACACCAGTCCTGCCAGGATATTTTTTTTTTTTTTTGAATCAGGGAAACCCTATTTTAAAAAAGGTGCTGAATGTTGCATTTTCACACATGCTAATTAATGGTGATGCCTTCGTCCGGCTACCATGAAATAATGTCAGTATCCTCTATCTCACACATGTGGTGCTATAAGATATTTCATATTATCATGTAGGTCCCCATCCCTGCCTTCCCCCCATGTTGGATGTTTTTGTCGGCCAGTCACTCCTTCAGTTAAAAATCTCTTGCTCTCTTCTAGTTTTATGCTGTAACGCAATCCAGCAGGGATTACATTACTGCACGAATGTATTGTGGAAAATGCAGAAGCAGCTGTCTCACGGACTTAGACATTAATGTTAAAGAATTAATGTGGTATAGTGCTGTTGGTGATAAAAAGCTGATTGTAACCGTTGCATGTAGCCGACTGTAGAAACCCGTGGACATAAAATATGAAACCTGGCATTTGTTTTCTAGTCTGCTTGCTTCATTATCCTAACGCTTATGTAAGTTCTGTGGTTTTGTGAAAATAATCAAAGTGGCATGTTTGCATCTGTATTGAATTATTTCCTCAGAGTACAAAATGGTGACACATGAATTTTATTTTCACTAAATTCAACACTGTCATTATATGACAACTGAGTGACCATAGCGACGATGGTAAATACTACATGTAGTACAGTAGATCTGCTGCAGCATAAGAGTCTGCCATCCTAATGGCTCTGCGAGACTGTATTTAGGCACAGTATTGCTTTGAGCTAAATGCTAATGTCAGCAAACTGCTCGTGTTGACAACGCTAACATGCTGCTCTTAAGCAGTCATAATGTATTCATCTTATGTCAGCTTATTAGCGTGCTAACATTTACTAATTAGTACTGTAATATGTTTCATAGGTATTTGTTCATCAATCAAAGTATTGGACCAATTAAAAAAAAAAGAAGTTACACTTCACCCCGAGAAGAACATTAATGTGTGCACAAAGTTTCATGGCAATCCATGAAAAAGTTGTTAAGGTATGTCCATCTCGAAGTCGTTGACCGACCCATGTTGCCATTCCTAGAGTCATGTGCTAGCATGACTAAAACAGCCAAAGATCTCCAAAGCCCGTTGCCATCTTGACAGTGTCAAAATCATGCTAATCCAAAAATGCGCGTGGACGTGGAGCTGAGGCGGGCTGAATGAAGTCTGATTGTTGAACCATCTTGCAGCTAGCCACTCGCAGGAAGGCTCCCACCTGTCACTCAGAGAGGCCACGTCCTTAATCATGCACAACTTTAAGCCTTAAAAAAAACAGGTCACTTGAAATTAGCTTATGAGAACAAAACTGTTTTTTGTACCAGCCTGTAAAACGTGTTTATTTTTGCTGTCAAGTTGGGCATTTTACCATGAGCCTCTGTGATTGAGCCTCAGGTGGCTATTTGATGAATGGCACTTCCACTTTGGCTTCATTTTTCAGCCCCGGAGCGAGGTTCCCTCTTGAGGTACGTTGTTTGTTTTTCTCTCAGAAATCGAAATAGAGTCTGATTTGACTCTCCACTGACAGGAAGCCACACTGTCCTCATTAGCGTTTCAGCAATATGATAATTATAGTGCAAGGAACGATTCAGGAGCACAAGAAGGCAGACCTTTTCAAAACATGACTGAGTGGGAATATTACTTTGACCAGACTCACAGAGCAGACAGAAAACAGGAGAGTGTGTTTACACTGTGTTTATGTCTGCAGTTTAAACACTATATCAATGTTCAGCTACACCTGCTTTGTCTACATTGCGAGACAAAGCAGGAGTAGAGCCTAAGTGGTGATGTTTGTGGTATTAAGCACTGAACAAATGGCTTTCATGTGTACAGTGAAAAGAAAGAGGAAAAAAGACTGAGTTATGTTCTTGTTTAGCTTCTAGCTGCCAGAAATAATAGACTCTTACTTTGGAGTTTCTCACTACTGAAGCAGTATTTTCACTTGATGCATTATCACTCAAGTAGGTGGACTTGGTGTCTTTATAAGCTAACAATATTTTTTACTTTACAGTCTGAGGATATTTTTAGTGAGGCCATTTGAGATAAATTAGGACTTTTGTTAAAAGGGGAATTCATTTTGAGACAGAGAGGGCATTTTTAGAAATTGAGAACATTTTTGGAAAGTGGGGAAAACTATAAAACATGTTGAAAGGTGGAGGATGTATTAGGAAAATATGTAGATTTGTGTGAAGTGATGCCAGTTTGAGACAGTGACAATATTTGTGAAAAGTGCAAATATACCCGTAAAAGAATTAAAGAGAAATTGTAGAAAAGTCGCCTCTTCACATAAACATGTTGTATTTCCTGTGTTGTCAAATCCATTTTACCAGCGTGTGTTTTACGCACTACTTGATGTACAGTTATATGTATATGCACAATTATTCATTTATATCATTTATCTTTTCTGCATGTTGTTTGGCGTTTGCACGTGATTTAACAATGTATTCGTTCTAGTCATCGGAGCGAGTCGGAGCGCATCAGCAGTCTGTACGAGGAGAGGGTGAATCGAGGCAGACAGTTTAATTAAGAGGTCGGGTTTAATACTGTACAACAAATCAGCATTTTACTAACGCGTCGTTTCGCCCACACTCTTCTGCTTCAGTCCTTCCTCTCTCATCTCGTTCTCATTTAATCACTTCTCTTTTTTAACTTTGTCCTTTTGTCTTTCCATTTCTTTGTTATTCATCTCCCTCATTCCTCTCTGTGCACTCTTTTAAGTTCCTTTCATTCTCTCTCAAACAATTTCACTTCCTTCCTCTCTTTCCACCTTTCCCCTTATGTTCCTCACTCTTATTGTTTTCACTTATCTTACCCTCCTGATTTCTCCTAATCTTTTACAGTTTCTACATTTATTTCTACCACATCCCCGCGTCAGGAAAATTAATTAAAGCCGATTGTATCATTGAGGTTCATCAAACTTGGCTGCAACATTCAGCCATAAAACACAATGTTCATCTTCTTATCAACAACCTATTACCACACACACACACACACACACACACACACACACACACACACACACACGCATGCACAGGGCCATCAGTGCTCTATTAGCCATATGGCCACTGGCTTTGCTCCAGTCCAAATATATTGATTCATTATGGTGCTTACAGGAAGAGAGCAGAACAAACCACACATCATGTTTTTTATAACTATTAAGTAAACACACACACACACACACACACACACACACACACCCACACACACACACACACACACACACCTCCAACAAAGCACAAACAGTATATTTTCCTCCTAACAGTGGTCTTCTTTGGACGCTTAATGAGTTTTGGAGCAGAGACATATCTTTTTTTTGTGCGTGTGTTCTCTGACTGGAAGTATTTTTTATTCACCATATCCTTGTGTCGGCTTTGTTGTTTTGTTTCCTCTGATGCTGAATGTTACGACCTGGCTCATGTGGGCAAGGAAGATAACATAAACCACATAGATTTGGTGAAGAAATGTTATTTATTTGTAGGGTAAGACTGACACAGTAAATTGTAACAGAAAAAGGGCTGACAGGATGCTGCTTAACACAATGAAAACAACATAACCGAAAACAAATCTCTACTGAGAGAGATAGCGAGCTTAACCTACGCACGGAAGTAAAAACAGCACTTTCAAAACCAAAACACAAAGAGAGCAGCATCCTTAGACCTAATGAAACTAACACAAAACAACTACACGGATGTAGCAAAATCAGTTTAAAGCTAAATCTGGGCCCTATTTTCATAAACCAGTTCATCATCAGTCATCTCAAATAACAAACTCATGTTCAACATTATTCTCAGACACAACCTTCAACTATCCACCACCGGCTGCGCCAGTCGTCGTCGAGCCCAGCCAGACGGCAGGAGGAGTGGACGTCATTTGGTCCAATCCTCAGCAGACCTTCACTCAAAACATAGACAGAGGCTACTAATACACAGGGGCCCTAACACTGAATACAAACAGCAAAATGTGACAAAAGTCGGTGATAAACATGTCGGTTTCATGTTCTCGGAGCAGACGTGTTCACGCAGATGTTACGCACGATCGTGTGTAGGTTTCCTGGATGAGGTTTTTGGACATATTTGACCTCTAGCGACGCTACAAAGTGTCCTGTGCTCTGCTAGAAAAGCAAACAAAGACGCACATGTACGATGCACGTTTCTGCTGTGGAGGGCTGAAAGGCTGAGATGTGTGGTGTGATGTAAATGGCGAACTGTCCAGTGTGTGCGCTGCCTCTCGCCCAATGTCAGCTGGGATTGGCTTATATATAATGTTATAGATAATGGCTGGATGGATAAACAGCACCTTTTAAAACAAAGGAAACCAACATTAACAATTTAAAAAACAAGTAGATTTTTAGATTTTTAGCTCTGGTCATATAGTCTGACGTGTAACTTAGTGATTGGATAGTTTTGGCGATGGTCATCCTGGATCATCACCACATGATCAGGAGCGGTCGTGCATCACTTTAATGCTTCTAATGTGTGTACTGATGTTCTCCGGTGACACACAAGAAATAACCGACTGTAAGCAGTATCTGCATTATTATACTGCAAATCCACAATGTTGTTGATTAATGACAAACAAGAGAAGAAGACATAATTCTTGTACAACATGTATTGGGGAGGGTGTGTGGTGGGTTTAATGTGGGATCTCTTTTTAATGGACTTAATGAACTGCCAATGTACACAGAGCTGGACACAAGCACGACGACGTCTGACTGTCTGATTGATCGAGGAAGATCCTCGTGCTGACTCGCATGTGTTACCATGGTCACAGATTAATTTATTTAAAACATATATACATCACTTATACAGTTTTTACAGCCCAAATGAATCACGCTAACCGGGCTAACGCAGCAGGGTTCACCTGTGACAGATTTACAGCGCCCTAAAAAGGCATTAATGCATCAACAGACTGTAGGAGACCATTAGCCAATGTAAACACTGCATACATACACGCTATGTCCTTTCACATTGAACGTGATACTTTTAGACATGTGATATGTCTTTGCATTTGTTGACAGTGATTGGTTTGTTCAGAAGTCGATTGTTTCCACCCTGAGATGAATCTGTCTCCTCTGTTATCTGAGTTTGAAGGATTTCTCCTGGCAGGGAGAGTTGACATTTATATCCTGCAGCCAGGAGCACCCACACCGGCCCCCCTTCCCCATTTAATTTTGCTTCAGTCCATCTCTGCTTTATTGCCTTGATAAATCCCAGTTGCACACACTGTCAGCCAGGTGGCCTGGAGGTGAGACAGTCGCTAATCGCAGGTGTGAGACACAAACGGCTGCAGAGATAGTGACAGAGAGACAGGGAGCTTTTACCTGCTCACGCAGACTGTTTGCAGGCTTTGGGTTTTTATTACTGAGAGTTCAGTCCTCCCTTTATTTCTTTATTTTAGTTCCTCTTCCTCCTCACTTTCTTCCCCTCCTTCCTCCTTTACGTCCTTTCTGGCTTTCTTTCTTTGTCTTGTAATGAGTGATGTAATTCTGTTTGACTAGAGCTTGTAACACTTCTTTCTCATTTCTTTTCTGTCTGTCTCCCGCCTCTTGTTTCCCGTCCTGTCTGTTTCACTTTTAAAAAAAACAAAAACAAAAAAACAGTGTATCAAAGAGTTCTTCCTATGCGTCACACTCTTCCCGCTGCTTCAATCACATGCATTTCTTCCTGTTTTGTGTTGGGTGTCACGTGCATTTGCTGCTTTATTTAAAACATTTACTTTTTGTGCAATTCTTTTAGTTTAATTGGCAGTTGGGATATTTCCCCTCAGGGGTGGTGTATGTGTCGGTTTGAAAAAAAAGTGTAGTGATTTGAAGTTCAGAGTTAGCAGCTTGTGCCTGCCTGCAGCAGGAGCAGTGTATTACATTAACATTTAATGTATTGTGGAGCAAAAGCAGGAAAAATGTGCCCAAATGTAGTCATTGTTTTAAAGTCTGTGCACAGCCGCGGTCCCCCCACATGGGTGCTTTTCTTTACCTGATCAGAGCTCTTCTGAGGACTCTGTAGACATGTATGACCTTGTGATTGATTTGTTGCACCTCAGAGCGAGAAAACTTTCCCATTAGTTCATGACTTTTGGTGTACCACGAGCAGAAGTCTAACTAGCCAGAAAAACTGAAACACCTGGATGTATTTCTCAGAAGTTCACTTTCTGAAAGTTGTCTGTGAGTTTATTTCCCTGAGTTAGCAGAAGCAGAGAAGACAGATTTGTCTCCCAGAATGATTACAGTGCTTTCGTCCTTGCCCTCGCTCACTCACTGTAACTTACTGTGAACTGGACCTTCAGTTTGACTCTCCAGTGAGTCCATCTGCTGTGTATCAAAGTGTCAAGTTCTTCAGTTAGACAGTGAATCATACTCACTGTAAAGTTAGACTTCACTAATCAGTGCTGGAAGTTTCCTCAACTGAAGTCAAGTTTATTTATAAAGCCTTAAATCACAAGTTTGTCCCAGAGGGCTGAAGATGTACAACATAAAACTCACTCTATCCATAGATGCTTGGTTTGGATGAGGCAAAAACGCCACTCCAAAAACATAGTTTAGGCATAGCAACAACCAAACATGCTGTATGTACAGAACAGAAGGAAGTAATCAGCCACAGTGTCGCTTATAGAGGGCAACTCCAGTGCCTCGCTCAAGGGCAAGCCAGAGGATTCCTTTAAACAGGCAGTCAGGCTGTATTTTGCTCCCCATTCATTTCAACATGGACTGGGGGGAGACAAATTCACTGCTTTTCATAAACTGATGTACCTCTAGATTTAGCATTTTTTAACCTGATGGATTACACACACACACACACACACACACACACACCCCTCTGCCTCGCCAGAAAAGTGAGTTCCATTTACAAATAAATACAATTTAAAGTTAATATGCTCATTTGTGGGTTCTACTAGATTGTGTATACTAGGAACACCGTTACATGCTTAATATTCAATTAACACAATTTTTCCCTTTCATACTGTCCACTGCTTTAGCGCCTCTAGTCACCCTCTGCCTGACCACTCAGTTTTGCATCCACTTTCTTGTGCTTTGATAAACAGATCATTGCTTGATGTCAAGAAAGGAGCCAAATTCAAATGGGGTGTTTGCACACATATTCCCCCTCATTGAGTCTTTAGACACAACTGATGATATGCCTTCCCTTGTGTGCTGCTCTCGTTGCCTGTGGCTCCAGCTTCTCTCACATGAACACCATTTAAAAAAAGCTTTTGCCTCCTTGACAAACAAGCATTTGCGTCACTTCATGTGAACAGACCTTGTTTGCCAACCCACCCCTTCAAAGAAGTGCAGTCTCTCTCATTAGGAGCCTATATGTTAAATAGCAAGGTGTAACAAGGTTTATTAACAAGGCAGATACTTAAATGTTCAAAGAGAGAAGGCAGGTTCAGACTGGAAAGTTGCCAAGAGGGAAGAGGCGTGAGTCCCAGTAGGAATTCAGTGGAAGATCCAGAGTCCATGTACAGCAGGAGTGTAGCTGGGACAGGAGTCACGTTTAGACAAGAAGTTGAGCAGTTTTAGTCTACAATCTAGCAATGAGTAGCAGTGATGACCAGGTATATAGGGGGCATACTCGATTGTGATGAGGAAGAGCAGCTGGAACCTGATTACTGTGCACCTGCTTCCACTCCTGCAATTAAGCACAGAGATACACAGAGAGAGGCACAGAGAGGCACAGAGAGGCACAGGGAGGGGAGGGGAGGGGAGGTGGAGGGAGGGCGGCAGACCTGACACTATAGGCGTGAAGCCGAGGCCAATCTGTTTCCTGATTTGTTAGAGTTAATGGGTGAATGGATGTGGCACAGGTGAACTGAAATGTGTGTTTACAATAAGTGAAATAATAACTTGAAGATGGATGAAAGGAAATGGAAGAAAACATGAAAGAAGGACATTAATATTCACAGGAAATGGTGTAATGTAGCTTGGTAAGAGATTTCAGAATTTACCTTATTTCGGCGGCTGTATCACAAATTGTGTGGGAAAGAAAATGAAATTAAGAACTTGGCGAAACTACTTAAGGGTTCAATGTGTACGTTTAAGTGAAACCTAGTGGTGAGTGGTGGTTTCAAATGTATGCACTCCTCTCATGGTCCTATTTCCTGAGTTGTAAAGTTGTTCTTCTGATTTCAGTGTGTGTTGATGTGCTGTTAAGTCAGAATGTGGAATCAACATGGACGCTAATACAAAGACGTGTTGGATTAACATTTTCAGAGCATAAAAACAACACGCCGACATCTACTTCACTCTACATGGACAGCAAACTAACCGTTATAACCACATTACAAATTACATGTTTGTACAAAATATGTATGTGCAATGTGATTTTTTTTATGTCCCAAATACACCTTGCTACTCTTTTTGCAATGAAGATTTAAGGAGGACAAAAGATTCTGATTATCCCGACACCGCATGAATCAGTCACCACTCATCCCTCCTTTTTAATGCTCGCAAGAGAAGCTAGAGTGGCCGACATGCTCTGTCGACTCTTGTGCTAAATAATGTGTGGTCCTCTACTTGCCCAAATTTCTCTTCTTTTCTTACTTCTAATGAACCAGATGACTACTACTACTATAAGCCTACTACTATGGTTACTTCTTCTTTTTCTTCTTTTCGTACAAGTGCAACATACTGACGAAACACGCTCTGTGGAGCCATTTTTCCTGTGGAAACATGGCGACCTCCACGTAAGGAGGGACCTGCAGTGTATGTAGATAGAAATGTCTCATTCTAAAGTAACACAAACATAACAGTTCATTATGTAAGGTATGGAAGTCACTGGTTAGCTCAGTTGGTAGAGCACAGGGCTTGCATGGCTTGCACGTTTGACCCCCACTCACCCCTTGTTTTCTTCTTTTGTGTGTTTTTCCCTCTTCAGCAGAGTTGTTATGAAGAGATTCAGGGGAATCCAGTCACACATTTCCCGACGGCTATTTGTAACGTAACATTAGAGGGCTTCCCCTGAATGAGAAGCGCAGGAATTTCCTCTGCCGTTGGAATGATGGCAAAATGAAAAGTCCATAGGTTGTTGGATGAGGACGAATCATTGGGAAGCAAACAGTTCAGCACATGCTTTATTGTGAGCTTGTGAAACAGTCTGTTCAAAAGAACTTTCTTGACAAGGATTAAAATAAAAAACTGAGCTAACCAGTGACACTATAAACCACAGTGAAATTACCATTAACAAATGTCCTTGCCAGTGTTAAACTACTGTTTTGTTATTTCCAGATCAAGAGAAAGTTATCCGATTATCACGAGAAATCGGAATAAGAAAAATATTTGAATGGATGGCCGCTTTGGGTTGTAGTAGTAAGGTCTTTACATACCACGGAAAACGAAGTTATGGATCTTATATTGCATCCTCCTAAGGTCTGTTTTAGTTTTTCAATAGGCTTCTGTCGCCAAATAGTAAAGTGAAAGTTTTTAAAATGTGGTGCCGCGTTTTGTCAAGTGTACATACATAATGAGAATAACTTCTCAAAATGTGGCCCCTTGGCAAAAATAGTTGAGCAGCTCTGATTTAAACAATTTCGGCCAGTCCAATGCTTTCCAATTTTGAAGAGTCTTATTCACTCTGTACTAGACTTTAGAGTTGAAGGAGTGTTGATCTTGGACAGCGGCCTTTTTAAATCAAATATTCCATGAAATATTCCAGGCGGAACTGGAGCTTTTTAAAGTTTTTAAGTGTTTGTTGTGTGCCAAGAACATTTCAGGTCATCAAAGTTGTGGTACGCAACAGCAGCTCTATCTGACAACAGCCCTTTTATTTTAGAGGATGACTCTGCTTAAAAAATGCTAGAAATTTGTGATTCTCTTTTCATACATGTAGCAAAAAACCCAAAGGTCCTCAGTCAGTTTACCTCAGTGTCGACTAAATCCCTCAAATGTTGGACATGCTCTCATTTTTACTGGCATCCACTCGTACACAGATACTCAGTCACTCTCTCTGTAGCTCACTTGTCTCTCTAATGCATTCTCTCTCTCTCTCTTTCCATTTAGCTGCGCATCACCATTCGCTGATTTATTCATCACTCCATTTTCTCACTTCCCTGTCACTTGCAGCACCTCTATTTTTGTCCTCGTCCCAGGGAGCACGAGCAGCAAAACGCAGAGCTGAAGCATGCTTCACTGAAAGCTTACTGTTCGGAGACATTGAGACTCCAGCTGTTCAAAGATTTCATTTCATTCACATCCGTCACTGAAACCCTTCAAAGTCTTAATGAGAAAGTTAAGTAGTTTTCTCCTCAAATCATTTGGAATAATCATGATAATTGTCGTCACTGCCAATGAAAATTTTCAGATTCAGTCAGAAGATTTGCCTGCAGAGGCAAAGTCAACACGTTAGCACTCACGATTCGTCACTTGTTGATGCTTGGTCAAGGCCCTTTAGCGTCACTTTTTAATGCCCTGGCTACCCCTTTAGCGCCACTTCACCACATTTTCATGCATCCTTTTACCGTTCCGTGGTCAAGTTAGCAACGCTTAGCAACAACAAATATGCAACATCCGGTTAGACTTTTGAAATAAAATGCTAGCGTTTCAAAACATTGCCATTTTGAAACGGCACGTTATTAAAGTTGTTTAACGTTGCAGTTTGGTTAGGTTTAGGGACAAAAAGTACTTGGTTGGGTTTAGGCAACACAACTACCTCGTTAAGGTTAGGAAAAGATCATGGGTTAAAATAATTAGGTAGGTCAGTTAACACATAGGTAAGCTAATGTTACCTGTGTAACTTACTCAAATTCATGTAACTTGTGTAACTTAAATAAAAATTCTTAATGTTGACTTTTTGTTGCACACAGGCCACAAACCTCGGTCTCGTGGTTCAGAGTGGGAGTTCTGGCCTTCCATCCACCCCATCCATTTCCTTACTTAGTCTTTTCTATTAAATATGATTTACCTACCTTTACCATCAAAACTAACAATACAGGGCTTACCCTACTGCGTTGAACTATGGGGATCCCCAGTGCGTCACAAACTGGCGCCGATGGGTCTTGACCTTGCGTCCATATGTGGCAAGTCACAGGTGAGGTGACTTGCCTCAGTGAGGTGAGGTGAGAACGGGTTGGTAAAGTAAATCCATGCTGAAATTTTACATACAGTTCAACTTCTCTAAACTGTAATACATGAATTTAATATGCATATTTGAACTGTTGACCCTCTTGATAGTACTGAACGTTGAGGAAACAGAAAGCTGGAGAGTCCAAATGAGACTTACTCCATCCTGATTGGTCTGCCCATATTTCACCTCCCTGCAACTTTGGGGATTTGTTCTGGTGGCGTCCTCAGTATGTGTCCAAGCCAACAACGCCTTGATTTCTTTGGCTATGTTGTTACAGCCTGTGACCTTACACAAGTTCATGTTTGAGATTGTGTCAGGCCGGTTTATATTAAGGATTCTGTGGAGACGTGTGGACCGCATCAACATTGTTTGGCTCATTTTCTTCTTTTTTTGCCAGAGCACTCTAAGCATCCCGCTGCACAACCTCTGTAATCTCACTGAAATTAATGCGAAGTCTGTATTTCATGATGGAGTGCTAATGTCGACCCAGTTCTGTCTTCTACAGGATGAAAATTCATATCGTTGCACCTAGGGCTCATTTTGGTTCCCGATGCTATATTACTGTTGGATTGGATTGTTTTTGGGGCTGATATTATGTTGTCTGGCTCCAAAAACTGAGAAGTCTAAGAAGACAGAGCTGTTGAGGTTTTGGCCACGACTGCAGATCCCAGCTGTCATTCCTAAAAATCTGCCTTTGTTCTTCATACAGACGAATCAAGACAGGGGGAGTTTGATAACCAGCTGTTTGAATAAATATGTCAAACCATCTGCAATCGCCATGCAGGGAGAATCGTTTTATTTTATTTCAACCAGCAGGTGATTTTTGTTAAACTGAATTTCAGTGCTTGTGTGAGACAGAACAGATAAAAGAGGCTCTGATGTGTCAGACAGCAGCTTGTCTGTCCATCTGTAATCATTAGTCTGAAACTAATCGTCATGCTGCCGAGAAGAGATTCTCAGTCAGGCCTGTAGCTGAAGGAGCCCGAGATGCTGGCTTTTATTCTGTCTGTCTTATCAGAGAGTGATTACACCTGGACAAAAGGTGAACACTTTTGAACTGAAAGCACTGTTCAGTCTTTTGGATAATTGCTTTTTCCAAAAAAGTGGAACGAACAAAAAAGTGGAGAACTGCAGTTTGTAAGTTTGAATTTGTTTGTAACTCTGTAGCTCAGAGCTTGTTACACTCATGTTTCTGCACCATATTTCCCAAAGATCAGCTGTCAGTCCAACCCACAATGTGGGTGGGACTTGGATTTTCTGATTCTGCAGTTGGAGTTATTGAACTGTGCTCTTTTGTTCAGATGGTGGCCATCATTCATTGGTTCATTACTATTTGTTTATGATCAAAAGGGAGCAAATAGGAATAATCTTAATTATCTAAGTAACGTAAATGGCCATGAAATATACATCTACTGTAATGATGTAAGTTTTAAATAATATATATATTCTATGATCAACACCATCCGATCTTTACAAAAACAGCACCTGCAAAATCTCAGGCAATGTCATTTTTAATTTCAGCTCTATAATACATTTGTTTTCTTTCCTCACATTCCCTCCCATCCACATTATTTGTAATTCTCATTGCACTTTTGTGGAGTGTGCATAGTGGATTTGCATTATTCATTAATTTCATTATACATTATTGAATATGTGCTGCCCCACACTTCTACAGAAAATATGGTAAAATAAGTACAACAGTCCTCCAAATCAAACCACAAAATATGCCATTTGTAACCGCCTTCTCGTCATCAATAACACATTTTAGCATCTTCTGATCAGACGCCACTCTCAGCAGGACCACATCATTTTGTCCAGATGGAAATGTACTATCTACTGGATGAATTGCAATGACATTTTGTTTAATTATTCATGGTCCCCAAAGGATGCATCGTAATGACTTGATGATCCCAAGTGTCACCATGAGATTGAAACAAAAACATCCACAGAAAAATCACAAATGTCAGATATCCATGTTCCCCTCAGGATGAATTGTAATAACTTGACATTTCATCTAGCTTCATCATGAGGTCACCGTAATTTCCAATATTTTGGTTTATGACCAAATAAACTGGTTATACTCAAATTTAAGGAAAAGAGGTATTTTAATGAAAGTAACGGTTTGTTTTCAAATCACCTTGAAAACATAAAAGAAGTGTACAATCTGCAAACAAAAATAGAAACTGCACATTTTAAAAGTAATGTTAATATACAAAGTTTAGGGCCAAATACCGACCCCTGTGGGACTCCACATTTGACCTTCCGATTTACTACCAGCAACCTGTACGTAGTGGTTTCTGATTTCCAAATATATACTGCTTACAGTGCTTCTTCTTTCCTGTTGCTTCTGTGATTTCTCACATCAATTCCATTAATGCTCAAAGTCAAATTGTTGTTAACCTGTTCAGTCCACACATCAATGCTCAGGTCTTTATTCTAAACAACCCCCCTTGAAACATATCCCTGTCTGGGAACTAGCTGTCAGACACCTGGTGGTTACAAACAGCAAATCTGGAAAATAAAGGTAATTTATTCATTGATATGAAAATGTCATAGATAATTACTTTAATTTCACCAGCTGCATTCTGACATTTAAACAATGCCGGTATTTGAAATCAGCGTTACTGAGAATGTGATGTTAAATGTTAAACTCTATTAATCCTGAGCTCCAGGTTGTGTGACAGCAGAAAACCTTATAGGTGCAAATCAGAAATTAGAAGAAACAGTAATTAGTTTTTGGAATTAAACCGTTTTACCTTCTGGTTATTAGAAAGTTTCTAGTGAGGCGCTGTTATTCCTGCTGACAGAAAGGAACAATGTGACATCAAATTCATCATTACTTCTTAATAAGCAGAGAAATGTCACTTTTCACAGTTTAATGGGCTGCTGGGATTAGGTGGGAAGCTGACGGCTGCTGCTCCACTTCTTACCAGTCTGGGAACTTGTGATTTCTTTGTCTTGTTGGTTGTATATGTTTTTGCCTGACCACCTCTTTTCATTCATTTCTCTGTTTGCCATTTTTCTTTTTGCTGCTGTGTTTAGTTTATCAGGACCAGAAAAGTTCTTAACAATCCGTCCACAACAAATCAACAAATGTTTGAGGTTTAACTCTCTAATTATTAGTGATACCAACAAAACAAGATCACACATTGTTCCACAGTGCTACTAATAGTTAAAAACGAAATATGATAGTTTTAAGCTTTGGTACAAATACATATCTTTCGCTCAAGCCTTAAACTTTTTTTGCTTGAATTTGTGCCATTGCTCTTGTTCTGAAATGCTCCCTCTGGGATATGAAGCTGTGCAGAAAATGGAACAAAACCAGTTTACAGTAAGCTGTGATCAGAAGTAGAACCACAAAAAGGACAAATTAACAAGTCAATATACAATATGGCGCAGGCTAAACGCTCAGCAGCTGAAACGCTTCTGAAATGCTTCCACAGTGAGTTGTGTGAGTCTGAGGTGAGATTTCTCCACCTTTTAAATGTGCTTTGAGCTCAATCTCAACAAACTTGGTCTCACACTGGTCTTATTTACCAAGGAAAACAGGTTCTTGCAGGTGCATGGTCGGATGTACAGTATAAAGCGAGATCATTTGAAACCACACACTGGTTTGTGTCTGTTCTCCTACCAAGTATCAATGTTCCTTTTACAATCAGGGTCATTATACAACCTGAACAATCCCTTTCTATTTGTGACATGTTTATGAAATTAAAAAATAAATAAAAAAATCTTTCAGCTGCTAGATGTTCCTCTTTGTTCTCCAGCCAGTGTCTAACTGTCTGCTGTCTGGTGCTGAGCAGGTAGGACACAGTGGCTTTATCAGAGGGTGTTTGATGAAAGCAGCTAACTGCTGCTGCTGGAAACTCTGAACAATTCAGTTAAAAATGACATTTCCCAGAGGTTTCTGGCAATCCACAGAGCATATTCTTGGTTTTGACTAACACAGAGCTGTGCCGGTTGGGTTATTATGTTGACGTGCGCCCACAAAGCCCAGCATTTTGACTGACAGGTGTATGATCATAAGAAGTCACAGCGTTAACGTGAACGTGAACTTCACGTGGCTCATCTGGCCCCAGAGGATGAACTCACAGAGTTTTAAATATTTTATCTCCTGTATTCTCTCTACTATCTGATTTGTCTTAATAATTAAAATACAGAGGGTATGTACGAGCTGCTCTAAAAAAGGTTTCAAAAAGGGGTTAAGCAGGGGGGAAAGTTATGTTTTTTAGTGTTTTTCCCCATATTAGTTGTTGTTTACCTTGATCACTGGATTAATCAAATTCAATTTGATGTAGGCTGATATTTTTCTTGACATTTCAGGATCACATCTCCGGACAGAGGGCTCCATTAGTTATTTCAGGAGAAATCTAATTCGGAGAAACTTGGCGTGCTGCCTTCAGGGTTGCCTGCTCTCCTCCTTGATAAAATTTTAAGCACTTCTGGCCTCTCCAGCTTGCTTCTCTCCCAGATGCACTTTCCATCTCATGTTAGCCGCAACCGATCAGTTAGGATGCAATCTAGTGGCATTTAACTCCATGGAAGTTGTCATGTTTCATACTGTTGTGTTGCTCTGAGAAATATTTAGTGCGCTGAGCGGTCGGACGGCAGTCTTCCTGAAGATGAAGGAGTGATGAGATTATAAACTTAAACACACCTGTCAACAATGGGATTTGAAAATAAGGGAAATCTTTGAGGCACCCTGTCTCACCACCCTTACTACTGTCCATGTCCTGCTTTCATTTGGACAAAGTGAATCCTACAGTCACCACTAGGCAACCGTTTACTTTAAAATTTCGGTGCAAGAATGACTGGGTCAACTAATCCCTACATTAAGTAAGTGACTACATTCAGGTGGTCAGAATGTGACACCTGGTTGTAAGTGCAATGCTGCGAACATCCCTGCAATATATAATTCAAAACAGAGAAGGTCATAAATTCAGCAGTTTATTTATATAACACTAGATATCACTTTAAACATTATACTTTAATTGTGATTCAGTGTGAGGTTACTGGTGAGACATCTGGTAGAAGAGATTGATTACAATGCTCATCTTATGATTAAAACTACTCCCATCTGTTGAGAAACTTTTCTAGTCTTTTTGGCAGGTACTCCATCCCTCTCATGTTCATCCATCTGGCATCCTCGTACTTCTTCTTTATTTATTTGCAGGTGCTGTTTGAGTGAATGACTTTAGATGTTACAGCTAATGAATGTAGCAAACATGTCAAACGCCCAGCATTTTTATTTTATTTTATAGAAAGGTCAAAAAATAAAGGAGATTTATGGGAGAACATTCAAAAATGGAGGACAGCGGGAGAGAATTTTAAAATATGGAAGAATCCCGGAAAAACAAAAATACCTGAAAAACTAATGACGTTCCCATCAGCCTCAGCTTTACTGTGCTAATTAGCGAATGTAAGCATGTGAACAAGCTAATCTACGCTAGTGAACATGGTAAATATTATACATGCTAAAAATCAGCATGTTACACTGTCTTTGTGCGCATGTTAGCATGCTGAGGTTAGCAAAGCACTCCTGTGCCTAAGTACAGCCCAACAGAAGAGATGTCATGCCCATAGATTTGTTTCATTCAAGTTTGTGTCATAATTCATGAGAAAATAGCAACTTTTATCTCAATGCAAAGTTTTCTCTTTACATTACTCTTTCCATTGGTGAACTGCGCAAAGAATACTATATCATTTTTAAACAATACCTGGAATAGATGCGCAAGGAACCACAGCATGCATGCAATGGTCTGCGGGCATGGACACCTCGGCATAAGACCGGTGAATGGCAGGCGAACAGAGCGGAGAGAGAACGGTCAGCTAAAACTCTCGGTTTGGCTGTAAATGTACATTGTACTGTTACAGTGTCTAATGAATAGAGACTGCAGCTCTGCAGCTTCTCGAGATCAAAGAGGAGCTACCGTGTAGGACTTGACAATTGTGATTCGTCTATGTAAATTCTTATTCGGGGACCGCCCTACAACTTATTGAGATGATATTCTCTTACAAGAGAGACAGGAAACAACATCAAATAAAGCAGGAACATGTCACAGTACAATATACTAATATATTCAAATGGACAGTCAAAGTGATGAAACAGCTTACATCGCTACCATTTACTTCTCTTCTATCTCTTTCATCTGTCTTATTGATTCTCACTCAAAATGGGAAAGACACAAAGTGAATAAGAGACACTGGTCGATCCCTGAGCTCTCACCCACGCGACCTTGGACAAGCTGCTTTACTCCTGATTGCTCCAGCGAGACGTCTGGGTCTTAAACAGCAGAGGTCTGAGGTTTAACTGGCCAGCTCCCTGCTGTCGAATTCTACACAAGGGCATCGACTTCAAAAAGACCTGCTCAGTCATCTTTCCCCGGGTACATAAAATATAGAAAAACTGACCTGAAATATGATGTTGGCCTGAATTTTCGATTTGACTCGGACCGTTTCATTTTCACTCTGCAGTAAAAGTAAATGGTTGGTCCCCAGCGTGGGGTGACTTCCTGTGTTAAAGCGTAGTGGGCCGCAGGTTGACAGAGCTGTTGTTGCCTCCTGTGCCTGACTCTTTTCTCCTTGCTCCAGTTCCTGTTCCACCAGGCTGAAACCGAATGAGGCACGGTTGATGCGCTGCTGCAGGCTGACGCTTGGTGCTGACGCTTGGTGCTGATGTCCAGAGCTGACAGCTCATTGTAACTGTAAAAAACACTGGGGTTGCTTTTTAAAAAAAACAAAAATAGACACTAAAAAATGATATCAATTTTTCATTGCACTTTTTTATTAGAAAACACAGACTTATGTTACTGTAAAGTAAAGTATGGGGAGTAACTTAATGTATGGAATGATTTTATTTGAATGTTTTTGGCAAGCTCCCTTCCCTCTCACATCACAGGAGTTGTGTCACTTTGGCTTGGTAAAGAGCTGTGATTTTGTTAGGACCAAGTGGATGAGACACATGCCTTTGGTGTGAGAGACCCCGATTCAATTCCCACTGTGACACATCCACCAATGTGGCCCTGAGCAAGATACTTAACCCCTAGTTGCTCTAGAGGCGTGCAACCTCTGACATGGTAAGTCGCTTTGCATAAAAGCATCAACTAAATGAATAAATGTAATGTAAATATAAAGTGGATGCAGACAGCTGCAGACTTTCACATGCTTCTATTCTATACTCCAATTGTGGGTTTGCCTGTGCAGACACCTTTCACAAATCTGACTGGTTCAAGCTTCTTTGTTTGTTGTATTTGGCTTAGCAGCAAAAAAAAAGTTTAAAAAAAAAGAGAAATGAGAGAACAACAACAAGAATAGAACCAAGGCTGGGGAATACAGAGAATACATAAATAAAACTAATACTATACTAATTTGGAGATACAGGGTTTTCAGATTACAGTACTAATTTGTTTCAACTGGCAAGGTTTTATCTCTTCGATTCTCTCTTTGATTCTCTGACCAAACTTAACAACTAAAAGTCCCTTTTGCAGCCTCCTGTTGGCATTTCTTCTGGAGATAGAGGACGTATGTCTACCAACAGATTAAAAAAACAACGGCACTATAAACACTGAGCATTTCTGAAATCGAAACTTAAAACTCTGTTTGTACATGTCTCCAGAGTAAAGGAACTGCAGACATTATGGTTATTTACTGCATTTCTGCTTTGGAGCATAACTCGTATGAAACAATCACCAAATGAAGTTCTTGTTTCAGTCTCTTTCTTTGTGCACACACTTGCTCAGTCTTTATAGTCCATAAGATAACTTTGTTTTATTGTCTTAAACATTACAAGAGGCCACAAGGTTTGAGTTTGACCAACTAGTGAGATTCAGCACAGCAACTCTGCCCTGATAAGAGCTATGTCAGGGGAACAACATAGAACCTTAGAACAAGGTTCCTGTGGGGGAAACTGTTGAGAATGTCATTACCAGATGAAGACACACAAAGAAATAAAGTTGTAAAAGTGACAGAGGAGAAAAGTTATTTTAAAGGTCATAGTAACAGCACAGAAGACACAAAAGACAGGATTCACTTTTTGAATCTCTGTATCGCTGCTAAATTGATTTGTGTATTTTTGCTACTTTGATTGATATGCAGTGTTGCATCACTAGCATCTATTATAAGATAATCCTGTATTATTGCATCATTATTATCCATCAGGAGACACTTTCCTGTTTCTGTCAGCTGTTACGAATTGCTTCCTAACTTACTCACCTGGTTCAAAAATGCCCAAATTACTGATTCCAAACCTTGTGTGGATACAGTAATCTTACATCTTGTACTCTGTATCAATAAAAAAATCTTAAGGATTGCTCCATTAAAACCTTGTTTTACCCACATCTGTAAAAAGCCACTTAGAATAATTTGTGCCCTTTAATAATGGAGATGGATGTGTGCTTTTAAGGCTTGGACAGCTGGGTTTGTGCTCCATTATTAATCGTGAACATGCTTTCCTCTTCAAATGCAACAGACTGAGTCAATTAGACCTCACTTAATTAGATAATCAATTATAGATTGAATTAGACAGTCATTTGGCCATTTAATTAGTCACTGAACCAAGGAAGGTATTCATGTTTATCTCCAGCCTTTCACATTAGAGCAGAGGTTTTCAAACGGTGAAGCACACATCCCCAGGGGTGCGCAGGAGAGTTCAAGGGGGTTGTGAAGGGAAAGGGACAGATGCATGCTGGTATTGTAAACACAACAGAAAGTTGGTTATTGTAGTTTGGCCCATAGATTTGGCAGGCTTATCAACGCAGTCAGCAGTTGCAGCAGGAGTGGCTGGGCCAAATAGCTCATGGAGGCAATTAAGGTACTTTAAAACAAAGTTGCAAACATCATTATCCTCTCCGAATACACAGACATGAAGAACATTTAAAATTTGGTTTGGGACACCCATACCTCTGATGGCCATCACAATTATTGTTACATCAATTTAGAAATCATACTCCATAACCTACCAGAGAATCATCATGTTGAAGTTTTCTTCAGTATCAAAGTAATCCAGTGATAGCTGTAGGTACATCCACTGCAAACAGGAACTGATAAGAGATCATTCTGGTTACTTTTAATGTACATCTAACTGATTCCATGACAGTCACTATAGGAGAGGGCCCACATTGTTGAGTGAACGAGTGAATGAATAGGAATTGCCCCCGTACTAAAACTGCAGGATCATTCACAGTAGAAAAGGATTCTCGCTCAGTCTAGACTTGTCTGGAGTGCTCTTGTCACCTTCATGCTTGGCCCTGCACTGGCGCTTTGTTCTAAAAAACAATCTAACTGCAGCGCTGCTTGATCCCAGAGAACAGGATTTCTGCTTCTGAGCGGCTTCAAAAGGAAACACTGAGAATAGAAAATAATGGCAGATGAGTCGGGAGAGCTTATTAACCTTGGCATCAGTTTGGGTCACTCAGTTTTATGCAAACACCTCTGAGAACCATCGTATGATTAAAGTTAAGAGTTTACTGCTTGGTTTTCTCTGGGGTGGAGGGCATCCTGTGTGTGTTTCCGTGTCGGGCCTCTTGATGTTTTCTAATAACTCTGTCCCTTTGATTTCACCCAGCTAATCACTCGGGCCAGCTTGTACAAATAAATAATGAACGATCGTCCTCAGAGAGAGATCCAGCAAGATTCCCGTCGTCCGCTGAATGTCAATGAAGCCACTTGACAAAATTAAAATGAAATCAAAGTGTTGTTTGACTCTGTGCAGATGTACAACCAAAAAATAATGCTACAAGCGGATTTTTTGGTCTTTGCTTAGTGAGAATTAGAAAACCAGTCAATCCCTTAAAGACTGAGTTGGTTTTAGAAGATAAAGGGATGTCTGCTACATTTAGACAATTACAGGGGAATGAATGACTGAGTAGAAGTTTAGTCAGACTTGAAGAAAGGTGTAAACAGAAGATTAGGAAGAAAAACAAATTAAGATGATTTGCTGTTGTTATGAAGACAGAACAGGCAAGAAAACATGAGAGGAGGACATGGAACGATTAAAATGAAGCAGGTAATAACTGAAGCAAACTGAAGAAGTCTCTCGGATGAGGGACAAAACATCTTCAAGTATCTTTAACCAAGACCAGTTGCCCTTGACCTTCTTTGGATAACTATGACCTGGATGATTACATTTTCAACCTGTAGTTTTGTGTACCATCTTCCTACCAGCAACTCTGCCTTAAAAGGTCTTTTCATTTTATTTTGTTGATTTGTTTTTCTGTGTGGAGCTCCAACATGTTCTCATCTCAGGGCGTCAAATACAGACAAAGCCTGATAAAGCATGCGTAGATGACGTTGGCCTATGCCGTCCGTTTGAAACACCTTTAGGTCAAGGAAACCATCTTTCTTAAACTGTTCCCTGGTGCAGATGCAAGATTTCTGCAGCCAAAAAGAAAAGACAGATACAGACTTTGAGGCTGTTTGTACCCTGACCACCAACACGTGGCTTTCTTTAGTCCACAGGACATTTTGGAGGAACAAAAGCAGCTGATGGCCGCAGTGACATGCCTAACCACTAACCATGTCATCTCACGCATGGTCTCGAATTAGTCACCATTTTTTCTATGTTTAAGACAAACAGGGGATGTTTGAGAACTGTATGCAGCAGTGAGGAAGGAGGCAGTATTTGGGTGGTGTTTCTTTAAAAAATCGCTGAGTTTTTAGGTCAGCAGTCATGTGGAGCAGGGAGCAGGTGTCAGCTTTTTACAAATGATGCTGCCTAATTTTGGATGTAAACTCATCACATCATCGCAGGATTTACTGAGAGAAGCTTCAGGTCTGGCTGCAGTTAGAAACTACACTTCTCTAATCTATACTTTATACAATTAATTTGTGCTTATTCTTTGATGCTGAATTTGTCAGCAGCATCAGTCTGTGAACATTATATCAGACATTCATCCGAGGCAACACATGAAACATTTTTATGATATATAAATATGACATATTAAACAATAAAAACACATTTCTTTTCCCTCTCTAATTGTCCCAGAGGGCACAGCAGGCTTCATTTACATGTTAAAGTCCCACTTGAGTCTTGATGTCGAGCTGAATTGATTTCAGTTTGAATGGATATTGCTTGCGGTGCAAATTGAAAACATGAAATCACAAGGAGAGTGACCTTTCCCCTGTCGATTCCTGTCACCTCTCTCTGTTCAATGAGATGCAAATGTGGAAAAGATGGTGTGACATAAAAAACCTCAGACCAGTTGTGAGGTGATTTTGCAGTACACTGTCTCGCTGCGTCGTGGGTTTTTTTGGCGTGTGTGAGCTGGCGGCGTCACTGATCCTGTCAGCGCTGAGCGAGAGAAAGAGGGTGCTGAACGCCCTCAGGCAACTTGCTCTGTGAATCAGCTCACTGAAGTGTGTGTGTGTATTCCCAGGAGTTTGTCTTGTATTTGCAGTGTATGAATTGTTTGCGAGTGCATTCGCTTTTCCCTGTTGTTGTTTGTAGGCGTGTGTCTACGTGTTAGTATTCCTGTGCTAATATCTGAGTGTGTGTGCGTTGAAGTATCCCCTGAGGCCAGTTGACTTGCCTACATCTCAGAGCTGTGAAATGGAGAGTTCACAGCTGTGTGTGCGTGTGTGTGTGTTTGTGTGTGTCTTTGAAGAAGCTATGACTCAGCTGGTGTGACATTCTCCCACCTGTGAACCACAGAGTTTAAGTGGGACTCCACTGGATATTCGGACCATGGATGTATCAAGAATAATTGTAAAAAATAAAACAACAAACAACTAACGAATGACTATGTATTTATGTCTCTTGTCTATAGAAATGGGTGTTTCTTTCACAAAACATTTTCTTGTGGTTGTTGATTTAGACAGTTTTAGTCATGTGGTTTGTGGTTATATTTAAATTAGATTTGGCAGCTGAGACACCAAGATTTTGCTGGATCTCAGACTTTCGCTGTGTCCACATGGTATGAATCAATCTAAGCATACATAAGGTTTTCTTTTAGATTCTGTATGAATATTTGCAGCCTGAGGGTGTGAGGCCACTGGGAGCTGCCCAGTACAACCACCATCTGCTGCTCTGCATCACCCGGGCTAAAGGATTCACTGTGTTGCTTGAGGCCATCTTGAGAACACTGTTGTTGTTTTTTTCATAGTTTTCTGGGTATTTTTTATTTATTTATGTGATCTGCTTTATTCAGTCTGTTTTTGAGATTCTTGCTGTGTTAAATGCACAGCAGAGATCCGATTGCAACACTATGATGGAAAACACATTACATAGTAGGGCTGAGATACTAACATCCAAATTTCCATTTTAAAGGGTGTGATTTTCATAACTCAGGAGGGAAAATGTTAAGTAAAAACTGTAGTTGCCAAGCTAATTGATAGACACTACTGACATTTGGTGTTAATTAGCAACAAAAAAGAAATCTTGGCTGATGCCTGGTAGAAAAATGTGGAAGAGGATTAGGGCCACATGGGAAATTTTTTTTGAGTTCTGAGTTTAAAGTCAGAATTCTGAGATTAAAGTCAGAATTCTGAGATTAAAGTCAGAATTTTGAGATTAAAGACAGAATTCTGAGATTAAAGACAGAATTCTGAGATCAAAGACAGAATTCCGAGAATTCTAATCCTCTTCAGCAGAAAACTCTCTGAATGCTGGTGCACTATATAACTTAGCCGAAATGGTTTCTTGAAGATAAGATCCCAGTCTTTAACTCTGATGTTTAAAGACATTCAAAACCATCACTAACGAATCATGAGTCTGTTGTAGATCACTGATCTATTTCAGACAGAGCAAGCAGGTAACGTTTTGTCTTCGGTTAAATGACTGAAGCTTATGAATAGAGTTTTTGGAATCTCCTGTTAATCTTTTTAAGCAAATTAATCATATAACCTCTTTGTGGGTTTTTTTTGTGTGTGTCCTGTCATTCGTTGGAGCTTACGTTAATGTTAAGCTCAAATGCAGGGCTGTCCGTGTGTCAGTGTGTCTTTGTCAGTTTCCATTAGCCTTGTCTTATGCTGCCATAAAAACACATCCTTATACCTAAACAACAAAACAGGCTGATTGTCAACTTATATGAGCATTTCCCATACTAGTCCAATGACAGGACCTGTTACTTAAGTCATGTGATCTAATTCAAATGATGTTTAACACGCGTTCAACGCAATGTTCAAAATATATGTATATTAGTATGTCATCTACATAATGTTATTTAAGCTAATACACCTTTTAACTCTCTTCCACACTGGACTCAAAGTTCAGTCTTCTGAGTGACCTCAGTTTACTCAACTCATCCATCGCCCCACCACCTCCTTACATAGACTTTATCTCTCTTTATACTACATCTTCTGACTTCCTCTGACACTGGAGATCAGGGCCTAAAAATAAACATAAATATGGGTTGTATTAAGCTGCTGCATATCAACCTACACGGCTGCTTTTCTGGTGAGGGCAGGATGCTGGTCTCAGTTCTTCTATAGGGAAGTTTACTGACCTCTGACACCAATCAATTGCATTATTAACAGAATACATTTGTGACTGGTTAAACGTGATCACAGGGCTAGAGTTCAAGTCATAGAAAAGAAATGTAATTTAAATGACAATCGTAATATTTGTCAGAAAAATCACTATCAGATCTTTTCCTCAAATCCTTCAATCGACAATGCATTACGAAAGCAGAATTGACAATGAAATGTTGTCCAGAGTTGTTTGGTGTGTTTACATGCACTGTAGATTATCTGATGATCTACTTTTGGCAGTTATCTGATCTCATTTGTACACATAATCCAGGTTTCTTTCCAGGTTAAGGGATTAAATATAATCCAGCGACACTGGTACATGTCTGGTTGAGTGACCTGATTATTTGGCCACAAAAAAGCGTTGCCATTGAAACAATGTGTTCTAAGTGCGTGTGTAAATACACCCGGGACAGGGAAAGCTAAACAGGTTGAAAAGAAGGCCATGTAGTGTGTTGTCGATTCCTCTGAAGGGGATTATTAACTTTAAAACCAAAACTGCTCCTCCTCCTGAAACAATGTCCACAGCAGCAGGGAGGCTTATAGACGGTGTCAGGCAGAAACTGGCTGCTGGCCAAGACGTGGTGTAATCAGTCTCACATAACATAATTTCCTGCTTTAGCCCTATTAACCATGGTAATCTGCTGTTTGTATGAATGGAAAGTCCCACACAGGTTTACAAAAGCTCTGAAACAAGCAGAATGATGTCCTTCCTGGCAAAATTTTTTCTATAAGACAAAGTAACATACTAGTTGGCGAACATAAAGTCGTATGTTTTTATCAGGATTGGGTGGAGACCAATCCAGAGCTAAAAGGATAATCAGTATTGGACTTACATCATCATCAGGTGGACACTAAGACAACTTCAGCAGGATGCTGCTATTGTTCTGTGTCTGCTGCATGAATTAATAGGCAACTGTGTGCTAACACGTTAGTTACTGAAGCTTCATAAGGTGATACGTTTTGTGTGTTGTGTGGACGTTCTGCCCCCTAGTAGCCAAAAAATAAACAAATGCAGCTTTGATGAGTTTAGCTCAAGGGATGAAACCTGCAACCTCCTCACTTCTTGAAATTGCCCTCACTCTTTCGATACGTCCCATTGTCATTGCCTGTTATTTACCTGTGTGTTTGTGTTTCTTTCTCATCCCACAGGGTATGTGTGTGCATGTGTGTGTGTGTGGGAGTGAGTGACTGAGTGTGTGTCTCTAAAATGCCGCTGTTGGCTGGACACATATGATCGGACATGGAGGCCGTCGGCGCAGTCAACGGCACACAGGATGCTCTCCGCCTCCTGCCCCTGCCTGATGATGACCCTGTTTACCATGACTACGGCCCAAATGCCGGCGCTAACCCCCCGGCATTTCCCACAATGTTTGAGGGGGTAAATTTTCCGGAGGACCCCATTAAACTGCTGAGTGTACAGGTAAAGGAGTCGTATTCCCACATAAACATAATGACAAAGACTGATTGGATGAAAGTGATTGGACGTATCAATAAAAGCCAAAGCTCTTATGTATGCTTCATTTATGATGGATGATCTTTATGTTGTGGGGAATTTAGGGACACTGATGTATTGTAGTCAGTGTTTGAATGCTATGGTGAGCATAATGTGCATTTCCATAACATTATTTCCATTAACACCACCACAAATTACCGTTTCCCACCCACCAGCACTATGTAATTCTTTCATGGGCTCTGATAAAAGCTTACATTAATGTGTATAAAACATATTTTGTTGATAAATAACACTCACATTTTCATTAAAGTAAAGCAAAGCAGTCTCAATTCCTTGAAAACATTTTGTCCAAATCCATTACAAAGCTGCAGCCATCACAAATGTTTTAAATTGATCAGATTTGATTGTTTTAGTTTGATCAGAATGTTGGATGTGAATTTGTTCTCCATCACTGATTGACTTTGATTTTGCTTCTTTCTTTGCTTTCTTGATGTAATATGCAACATTTCTGCATCAAAATGTCAACAAAAAAAACATGCCTTGTGTCACATGTTTTGTTGAGCTGTGTACTTACATTATCCCTGATATTTCCAACCAAATTTAAACCCAGAGATATTTTATTCAAGTTAACCGTGAATAAAATATGTTTCATTTTATCACCTGTCAGAGGCTTCAGATAACCTTTAGCTCCTCTAGTTGCTATAATTACGTCAGAAAGTTAGGAAGTGGGTGAATGTGACGTACCGTTAATAAAACTTTAATAAGTCACCTCATCTGTGATGATGATTTTTGCAGGAGTCGTGATTTTCATCAGCACTGGTGCTGGTTTAACGATGAAAAACAGCTGCTATTTTCTGCTACACAATACTAGGTCTTTTGTTATTGTTTTGATGTGACAATTTCCTTGTGGCAGAAATTGCATAATGTTCAAATAAGCTGCTGTTAATGAAACTCAGCATCATTTCACAACTTAAGCCAGACTGAACTACTATTTTATAACCTTTATGTTAGCAGGACAAGTTCTTTCCATGAGTGCCTCTCTACAGGTTCTGTCTGTTGGTTGATCTTTCAGTCAGTGTTTTGTCTGAAATAGTTTAAAACAATGAATTCCCACAAGCTTTTCTGTACACATTCATTCATTCCCAATGTTTCCTACTGATTTTGATTAATCCCTAATGTTTCCTTTAACGCCACCTTGAGGTTGACATTTGTGGTTTTGAGACAATCATGGTTTTGATTGAAATGTCTCAATGACTGTCGAGGAAAAGATCCAATAAATCTTAATCCTCTCTTTTCATCTAGCGCCATCATCACCTCAAAATTTCTTCTTGTCCAATAACGACTTTGGTTAAACGACTTGACATTCCCATCAGCCTCGGCTTGTCCTCGTTCTTAATCCTGGCTATAAAGCTCTGATTTGTTATTTGTATGTTGAACCATGGGAGACAGGCTCAACGTACACAACACCAGACGTTTTTGAATCACAGGAAAAAAAAACTCAGACATGTGGGTTGTAGTGTCTACTGAGCCGCTGCTGCAAATAGCCATCTCTGACAGCTGGCTGTTTGTTGTTGTTGTTGTTTGCAGGTGGTGTTGATTTTGGCCTACAGCACCATAATCGTACTTGGGGTTCTGGGTAATTCTCTGGTTATCTACGTCATCTACCGCTTCAAGACTCTCCGCACGGTCACCAACTTCTTCATCGCCAACCTGGCTGTTGGTATGTTCACAACACACACACACACACACACACACACACACACACACACACACACACACACACAAACAGGTCACCATCTTTAGATGTCAGAGAGGATTTCCTGGCTATGCTGAGTCTGACAGGCGTCAAATCAGAAACAACACAGAGCTGCTGTGTGTGTGTGCGTGCCCTCTGTAGGTCGTCCGATGATGACTCAGACATGTGTCAGCTGTTATATGCTATTTGTCTGTGATGTCTGGGGTTTGTCTGCGGCTGCTGCGTGGGAGGGAGACAGACGGAGAGATAAAATCAAACATGTATTCTTCGTGTGTTTGACATTTACACAACACCAACGCAGTTCTTACTGAGATGTAAAATAGAAAATGGGATTGTGTTAGTGTTTAAATAGATTTGTACGGAGGAACAGAACAGAAACATTCTTAGAAGTACTCCCAGAGGCACAGAAGATTATTTTAGGAGTTTAAACATGTAAATACATTAACCCTATGTTTCCAGTTTCATTTGATCATGATACATAATTTTGCTCTGAGCCAATTTTAATGGGAGAAAGAGAGGAGAGCGAGAAAGGAAATGCAAAGATCAAGAGACTTTAACTTGTGATGTTCTTTAAAGTGTTGAATAAATTTTCACAATATTACATTAAACTGGTCATGATATCAAACCAATGAAGGACTTTCCCTTTGCTCCTCTAAGCTATTGTTGCTTGTTGCATGCCAATACTCAGGTTTATTTAACTTACTTTGTCAGTTAGGACTCTGGCTCTCTGCTCCATCAACCCCCGAACTGCAGCTCTTCCATTAGAATTAATTGATTTTCTGCTGCAATATTTAACTTTAATATGCTGTTGTTACCTCGCCTTAAGGATGAATTTGTTATCTGTGCTCTTAATGCATAATGCATAATTCACACATGTTTGATTGTTATGGTGCAACTCTTTATGTGAGCACAAAGCACTAACCCAGTGTAACCCACTGTCAACTTGTGCAAGGAGCTGAAAACAAACACTGAGTAGAAGAAGCTCTGACGAATGTTGACTGTGAGAGCAAACAGATGAAACAGTGAGGATGGAAATCTACTGCACTGGAAATAAAACCATAATAATGATGCAGAAAAAAAACAGCACAAAGGAAGGAGTAGCCATTACTGTGTGTGCAGGACACCCCCTGAAAATGTTGTCCAGCCAACGAGCAAATTTTTATCCACGCCCTACCACATGAACTTTTAACCAGAGCTGGCAGAAAAACACTGCTTTTCAGTTTGCCCGTTTGCGTGTTTAGACTTTGGGAAGTATGATTCTACATTTGACAGTGTTTTATTTATATTCTAGCATTTGTTAGCATGTGTATGTTGACTGACAACATGCTCCCACACACATTATGATCAGCTCAAATCAGATCACAATATCAGTCCACTGGCAGCTTTCTCATCACCTTCAGTATGAAGGATATAATTGTGCTTTTCTGGCAGCCTGCAGAGACTCACATGTTTTAATGAGCTGGACGAGATGTCAAATTTGACTCCAAACATCAAATATGATTTGAATGCCCAGTTAACAAGACCACAGCCATCACTTAACTAACATCTCTCAGTGCTGTGACATAAATAATGTTTTCTCAGGGTAACAGGCTCGACACATGGCGGGTGATTTCATCTCTGTTCTATTAATTTCTGAGTGTGAAGATGCGACATTCACAAGTCCCCCGCCTGTGAACTAACACATGATGCTCAATTGTGAAATTTCATGCTGATGCATGATTAACCATACTTTTATTAACTAGATCTTTTCTTTTGATGCACTGTAAGTACAAACCAAAATCAATTTAAAGTCACGAGGTATTTTTGAAATCGTTAGAAGTACAAAGTAAAAAAGATAAATTAAAACATGAAGAACACAAATGTCTACTATGAATAAATGAGTAAACACATTCTGATAAATGCATGAATTGACATGAAAACTACTAAACAAGGCGAAAGGCTGAATTAATAAGCACCACATCAGCACACAAGCAAATAAATATGACAGCGTAAACATAATAATGTAATGCAGTGCTGTCAAACAGCGTTTCAGGCCTGAAGATGAACGCTAATACATTTTATTCATAATGCGCACATCAGGGAAAGAAAATGAAATGACTAACAAGGAAACCAACAGGTGGGCTGGAGGGTGAATTGTGACTCCAAGATGTAGCAGTGAGAGATGTCAGCACCACGGATAGCGACAGGCTCAGAGGGAGGCTTCAGGACCACGGACAGTGACTAACAAAAGACACTGTTCATCCTGTTTGAGGAACATTTGTTAAAAACTGCAGTGAGCAACTGTTTTAGGGAATTACTGAGCCTTCTTTAAAAATTAAACTACATGTTGTGAGCTGTTTTTATTGTGAGCAAGATTGACATCCTCAGTAGGAACCAAAGGGCTCGGAGCTGAGAGCTGCAGGAAGTCTGAAATTCAACTCGACAGTTCATTTAATGGGATTTAATGACAAAAAGAAAACTGTAGAATACTGTCAGCCTTGTCCTTTAAATGGAAGGAAGAAGGTTTATTTGTCACATTACAAAAGGTTGTTAAGTGAAATACAGTTTGTAACTCCAGTCAGACAGCAGACAGTATATACAAAAGCAATCACTTAATCGTAGAAAGAAATAAACTATGATCATTGGAGCAGTGCTGAGGATGAAATTGAGTTTAAAAGTCTGATAGCTTGGGGGGAAAAGCTGCTCTGCAGTCTGGTGGTGTGGCAGCTGAAACTTCTGTCTCTCTTCCCAGAAGGAAGCAGGGTGAGCAGGCTGTGGCTGGGTTGGTGCTGTCCTTCAGTATCCTTTGGGCTCTGCAGGCACCTCACCTCACCAATATAACTGATGCTCAGGAGATGGGTACCAATGTTCTTCTGAGCAGTTTTAATTATTCACTGCAGGTCATGCACGGTTAGAAATATTTCCTCTCAGGATTCTTTATATTGCTCCTCTGTAAAAGTTGACAAGAACAAGCACAGGAATTTGGCCTTCTTAAGCTTCCTCTAGAAATACAACCATTTCTGAGCTTTCTTCACCAGCGTGGAGATGTGAGACGACCTTGTCAGGTTCTCTGTGATGCTGATTCCCAGGAACCTGAAACTGTTCACCTGCTCCACCTCAGCTCCACTGATGTAGACAGGAGTGTGTGTCTTTATCTCCTTCTTCCTAAAATCAACTATCAGCTCCTTCTGTTCTGTCGACATTGAGCAGCAGGTTGTTCTCTGAGCTCCATTCTGCAAGACCCTCAAACAGAGACGGAAAGAAAACAGCTTTCATAATAAAGAGATATACTGTAGTTTTTTGTCATCTGATGAGGGAGGTGGAAGTAAGTTAAAGAGCAACATAACTTCCCATTTTAACTCGCACACAACTCTCTTGCACCCAGGAGCCCCAGCAATTTACAACTACAACAGTGTTTGAAAGTTTTTATTGTCCTGAAATGAGGTTATATTCAACAAGACAACTTTACAAATTACATACAAGGCAATGTGACCAATTTTTCCACAGAATTTGTTGTCATAATATAAAATACTGTAAGAATATAATGAAAACAATAAGTCAGACTGGCAGAGGGAAGAGCAGGACAAAGTTTCAGTATGTTCAGAATGTTAATAATGTTGATTTAGTCCCTTTCAATCAGTGTCTTGAAGTGATTTCCAGATAGAAAATGCTCAAAACTCAATCTTCAAAAGGGTTAGGAGTTTTCTGTGGGAGAAAATATTTTGAGTTTTCTGGGTTTGCCTTTATTGGCTAGGCTATAGAAACATGTTCTCTTCACGCAATCTCTTTAATCATCTTTAACAGAATCTCTTTAATCATGACTTCTTAACTGACATGTCCTCCGGTTTCCGCTGAGCGGAGGTCAGTTGGTCCAGGAGGGATTCAAATTAAAATGTTCCCCCCTGGTGTATTTGTTCCCTTATTTCTCTCTCCAGCTGTCCCAAAAATAAGAAACATAAACAAATAAGTTAATGAAGTAGCAGAGATATATAATGAGAAGGAGTGTAGACTGTCACGTCTTTGCTTGTATGTGTGTGTTTAGCAGTGTGTGATATGCACTAACATCATTTTTTAGCCTGGAGTGTTGTTCTTAAAAGTGTAAAGAAAATTGGATGCAAAGTAAAACTTACTGCAGGCTATCATTAATAAACACGCACACACACACACACACACACACGCACACACACAAACACACACACACACACACACACACACACACACACACACACACACACACACACACACACTGACTGCTTGTGTCCTCAAAAAACATTATTAACCTCTCTCTTGCCTTTTGTGTTTTACAAGTTTTGGTATGAAATATGAAACCATGAGAGCTCAAGTAAAGTTAATGTTAAATTAATTTGTAAATGCAAATCTACCTGTATTAAAATGTGTGAGTGTTGACATGGACACTGTTGTCTTGCCGATAGTTAGATGAGAAGATGGACTGTTTCACGCATTTATCCAGTGCAGCCACCCTACTGCCAAACAGCATCTATATTAGGTGATTGTGTGAAAATGTTTTTAAAATGCTTACCATGTGCAGATATTGTAGAAAGCATCTATGAGATGATTATAGTTAGGGAAAGATCTTGCAAATGTGATGTTAATTTAAAAGACTAAATATTTCTGGCAGGTCTGGGCCGAGACACTGCCAACCCACAGCCTTACTTTCGGCCTCACTATAACTTCCTGTTTTGGCACTAAACGTTGCCAACATTATTCCTATGGTTACTGGGCTGAACACAAAGATAGGTCCAGGCAATTTTTAGATTAGCCTAGACCGAAAGCCTAGGGAGAAACTGCTGGCCTAGCTCCATTAAAAGTGAAAGCATACAATTCCCAAAGCAATGTCTATCATGCATTATGTAGAAAATAACACATAGAGGTCATGCCTGTGCAATATAAACAAAAGGAATTAATAATTCCTTGATAAGAAAAAGTACAATGATAATATACTACATTGCTTTTTAATGTTCTAATAACCCAATTCCAACATAGAAACAAAGCTGTTTGTAACCAGTGATGTCCACTTCCCAGAATAGACATGGTGCGGCTGGTTGAGTTGGCTAAATACACAGCATGCTATTGTTTTGTTATCAGAAATCAGATAGTTAGGAAAAAGACAGCCTTATATTTGAGGAAACTTTTTTATGTCAGCAGTGTTTCAGAGTGTTTGTGTCCACCTGATGAATGTAATGGCTCTCTCTTTTAGCTCTGTGTAAAATAAAAACTCCTAAGAATAGTATGTTGCTCTTTAGCTGCTAAATACTCCACTATGTTGACCAGCTACTCTCTAACTGGTTACAGTTTGGAGCTGAGCAGGTAGCGTACACTCGGTACTGAAACATCACTGATGCAAGCGGCAAGAGTGAACCTAAAATGCTGAAAACAACAACGAGCTGAGAGATGCCGAAAAGCTTTGTTGAACTGAGGGGAACCGTAGGTGGTCATTTGAGCCTGGTCTGAGCTGTCAAATACCGACGATTTGAGAAAGGGTGACAAAGTGTAGTTACTTAACGCAAAAAGTCCCGCCCCGGGTGCATGTGTATAAGACGCCTCCAGGCTAGCTAGCTAGCAAACTTTGTGTTTAAGGCATTGACAGGCACCCGTAAAGCCTAAGTCAGTGACTTTATGCATGTTGACCAGCTAACCCTACCTTGCAATGAATTACATAAGAACACTGAAGGGTACCTTTTGTGTAAAATAACTCCGCCTTGTAACGCTGTCTCAGAGCGTCGGTAATTGACACACTGAGATGGGAAGGTGTTGGCAATTCTCCTGTCACTATGAACAACATCTTTCGCATTACACATAGACTGGCATGTTATCCCTTGTCATTATAAAAATAATTTCGTAAAATCTGGCATATGAAAACATGATTAAGTGCAAGAGACACATAATGTGAATCACTCTGCGGCAGTTTAAAACTGTTGCTGCAGTACGTGAGAGAACAGTGACGGCGGAGAGTGAAAAGTGTTTTGGAAGTGTGGCAGAAAGTAACAACCTCCTTTAGAGACATATCATTTACTTTTATGTATTCATGAGAGAAAAGCAGTACGGAGAGAGGAAGAGGGATAGTCAGAGAGACAGACAGAGAGAAAACATTTGAAGTGAGGAGAATGAACCACCTGAAAGAAAGACAATGAACTAAACCTAGAAAAAATACTGAATGTAAAATGAATCTCCTATGAAATTACTTTTCCTGCTGGGATTAATTTGTTTGATTTTTGAGATGCTGTGGAGGATGAAGTTGGATTTCCAGTGCACAGTGACCTACGGAGTCCGACACTTGAAACAGTTCAGCTAAAGAATCCTGATGATTTGATTTGGTTGTCTGAGTATATTTTGACTTAAACAAGATTTCTTGAAAATGCATGCCAGCTAAGACAAGCTTCCAAAGATCCTTTATAACTGAAACCTTTTGTAAATGTTGTCAAACGTTGTTGAACTGTACTTCATGATTTGTTACGTTATCGTCTTGAGTGTTGTTTAAGCTTGCAGTATGCACGGAACAAACATAGTTAAATGCACAGAGGGAATCTGTGAAGTGTCATTTTTGAAAGATAAAAGCTAGTTTACGATATAAATAAACAGAGAAGTCAGGAGTAAGGAGGTGGCTGGGTTTGACGGGTGGGCCAGAAACCGGACTTTCGGCCAGGACACCAGTGTTGCCTGTGACCTGTGTGAAAGAAAAAAATCAACATTGATTGTTTTTCACTGAAGTTACATAGGTTGCATTATGTAAAACGTTTAACCCCAAAAGTTTACCATAGGGTTGACCTTTTACTGAAACTAACCAAGTACTTTTGGTGCCAAACCAAATTGCAACATTTCACAACTTTAACCACATGCTGTTTGACCAAGCTTCCATATGTGACAAGCTGGGAGTGAGAATGTGTTGTGAATATCCTTACTGGAGGGTAAAGTGAAAAGGCTGCCATTATAGTCTCCCCCTGGCTGCACCCCAACTGTCTTCTTCATTTCTTACCAAGACCTCTGTGTTTCTTTGAAGTCTCAATGTGTTGACTGTACACATCTGTACAAATGGGGATTTTAAGGAACCACTTCCCCTTGAAGATATTCATGGTTTTGCATTTGGTTTTACACACAAAATATACAAAAGCAGTGTAAAGATCATTGTGCATTTCAGAACGTTACAAATATTGTGTAATATACCAATGGAGACTCTACAGCTCCAATACATTTGTAACCATTCCACATATTACATTTAAAGGTAATTATAGGGAGCATGTAGGGTTTGTAAGATCATTTAGTTGGGAGATTTCTTTCAAATTTGGTGTTTCGTCAATGTGATAAAAACTGTTTTGAACAATTGAATTAACAGATTTAGAGTGCCGCTGGGAGAAATATCAATAGCAGGAGAAACAACAGAGCAGAGACAAAGAGAGAGCAGCAGTGTGACTGATGTGATGTGAAATGTGCAGAAAGGTAGAACGACGGCAGCCAGAAAGTTGTCGGTTCAATTCCCCCGAAACAAAGAAGCAGTGGGCAGGAGAGCAGACAGTTTGTGATAAACAAACAGAAAACTGGGAGAGCGAACGCTCCACTGCCTCGCCCACAGGCTCGTCTGCTCACTCTCTCTTTCATGATTTCATTCTGTCTCTGTCTGCGCGTTTCACTTTTTGTCTTAATGGGAACATGGCAGTTGTATTATTGGACAACACAAATGATATTCTGCTGTTTATACACCTTTGAAGTGATTTCTATGGTGATCGATGTTGCATGTCATTTAAAGTTGTGGTAGGCAATTTATTTCCAAAGCTGTTTGTTTTAGTTGCTGAAATTCTCTTTACATACTGACAGAAATCAATGCATCAGATGCTCTGAAAAAATATCCACTGTATACGACTGTCACGGAGCTATAATAACCACGGCCAATCATTTCATTAATTGAGTGTTAAGAGATTTATTCCACAGCTGAGGGGCAAATGAGATGAGGGAGATTTAGGAACTGGAAGGACCCTGCCAGTGGATCTCAAGAGGCAATTAGGCTCAGAGGGAGTTAGCAGATCACAGCCGTTAGCCATGCAATGTTGGTCATTGAACGTGATCTGGAGATCCAATGTCAGTGTTCCCGTCTGGTGATGTGGTAGATCAGATTCACTGAAGCAGGCCATGGCTACTTGGGTTGGCTCTGTGAAAACAGAACTGGCACATTAGATATCACTCATAAATGATTTTCTTAATTAATCTTTGTAATGGTTTGGGGACACACTAAGGAACTACCTTTTTTTGTCATTTAGTGTAAGTATTTGTTGTGAGCTTGTCATTGTGGGTACTGCTAATATCAGAAAGGCTCTTTCCAAATATTCTAATCTTTGTGTCCAGTCATTTCTCCTAAATTTTTTATTTTATTTTTTGACAAATGAATAGGATGGTAAAATGTTTATACTGAATGTATTTGCAGTTTATGTTTTACTTACAATACACTGGTAGCAACTAAAGTATGATCACTGTTGTTGTGCTTCTTATAACGTGACTCAAAATTCTTGGTTAAGCTTGGGGAAAGGTCGCAGTCTGTGTTAAATATAGACGGGACTCAATATTTAACCAAACAATTTGTTTCCTCAAATATTTAGTTGTAAATTTTACTTAAATTTGAGGAGACAGCAATGCCATGGTGTAATGAACTGGCTCATTTTTGCATTTTTGAGAAACAATAAAATCTCTCAATCTTACTGTTCCCTCTTCTCCATATTTCTATATTTCTGTCTCTGCTCTTCTTGGTCTCTTGTTTCTTTCTCTTGTCTCCGCTGCCCTCCGCCCTCTCTCTGTCTCTCTCTGTTACTCTGCCTCTGCCCTGAAGGTTTACAGGAAGCAGAAGGCCAAATTTTGTGAAACCAAAAGAGAGGAGGAGGGTGGACATCAGGCTTAAGACCCTACACAGATTATTTTTTTGTCTAACCCAATTTGGCACGATGCCCTTATCACAGATTAAACATCCCAAACTGACATGGGCAGAGAGGGTTGCGGACTTGCCTTGCCCCCCCACCCCCTTCCACATCTGTGCCGTCATTTTCCTCAGACCATTGGCCTAACATTGGGATGACATCATGCAGATGAAAAATAGAAAAACTCACAACACAAAGAGTAGTAATTGACCTTGTTTGCTATGAGATTTGTCCTGTTTTACAGAAATCCATGGCAGAATGCTTTCTGTGCCGCAGGGTATTTTGTTGACCACTGGGACAAAATGGCAGTAAAGCTGTCTTGCTGAACTTGTTTAGTTCTCTAAATACATGCATAGTGTTCAAGTTAAAAAAAAAGTTGGAGCATGTGGAATTTACTTTTCTTATTAATCATTTTTGTTGTCTACCATTTTGGTTTTTCTCACGACACTGAAATACAGCTTAGTAGTGTTTGTCACATTTGAGGAACAACATACAAGCATCAATAAAGGGAGATCTATGAGCAACCATGAATTCTAGTATGACCTATTAATGCATTTGGCCTCAATAGGAGAAAAACCTGGGGGAAGGTAGCAAATTGCAAGGAGATAGAAGAAGAAGAGCACAGGAAGTGCATGGTAGACGTTAAGGGTTAGAGGACATGTTTACTGACAAGATGAGTTAGAGAGAGACGCCCCTGCTCTGATGGCATGTGGTAGCTCATTCCATCATCGTGGTGTCACACGTAAGAGCAGCCAGGAGTGAGACTGCTTTGTGGCAGAGCCAGGCAGCGTTTGTTGGAGGAACACAGTGGCCGAGAAGGAACGTAAGCTTGTATTATGGAGTTTAGGTAGGCGGGTGCAGACCCAGTAGTCACTCTGTACGCAAGCATCTGTGACTTGAATTTGATTCGGAAGGCCACAGGTAGATTAGTGAGGTGACATGAGTCCTTTTGAGTTGATCAAAAACCAGATGTGCCACCATTTTCTGGACCATTTGTAGCGGTTTCACCGCATAAGCTTGCTAGAGAAATTAGAAATTACTATATTTTTGTTTATTTTATAAATGGTCATAACGAGAGACAGGTGCGTCGGAGGGGGACAGGAGAGTCAAAAGTAGCCAAGAAAAACTCCCTCACACTGTCTAACTTGCAAAAAATATATATTGACACAATGTTTCTGTGCCAGGCCATGTTTTATAGGAGGTGACTTATTTGTCTACACCAATCACTTACTTCCTCATAAAATAGGCAACCATTGCAAAACATTCATTCATATTTCCATGGGATTAATGTAGATTTCTATATATGGAATGTACATTGGAACAATATCAAAAAATGCACTCATAAATAGACATCCTCCCAAATCTTACTCTTACTTTTATACCTCTAAATACCTAATACACTACTGGGTATTTACCTCTATTTATTTAGTGTTATGTTTATTTACTATTTCCAATAAGTTATTTGTTTACTGATATATAAGGTACCAGTAAGATTTGTGAGGAGGTCTATAAAAGATGGCTTTTTTAACACTCAACAGCTGCAGATGTTGCTGCTCACACATACAGAGGCGGATCTGACCAAAGTGACGAGTGTGTGTGCTCATGCAGCTCAGTGATACAGCTGCTTCATCTGCCGACATTAATGACGTTTAAATTCATTCAATGGTACCACAGTGCGAAAGGAACTGTGGTTAAAGTGGATAAAGAAAAATGAAGCACCAGGGACAATATTACAGACCATTTAAACAAGATTTTAATGATAACTTTTCAAGGACGCCTGGCCTCAAGCGGAAATGTTTACCCCCCATGAGCCAGTTCGCAGCCTGAGATCCTCAGGTGGGGTCCTTCTGACTGTTCCAAAGTCGAGGATTAAATCTTAACGTGCCCGTGCTTTTTCCATCAGGGCCCCTTGGCACTGAAACTATCTGCCTGAGGAGATATGGCTTGCAGAATCAGTTTCAAATCTCTTCTTAAAACTTATTTTTATAGACTTACTTTTATGTGATTAGGTCTTTTTATTGCTTTTATTGTTATATATTGGTTTATTGTTTTATCTCCTACCATTCTTATCTTTACCCATCATTTGTCTTCTCTCTCTTCCATGTTTTTGCATCTTTTCTCATTCATCTTTTTTCGTTTAAATATTCTCTGAACTTTTGTCTTGCTTTTGTTTGTCTGTCTTTTGTTAAATTACCTTCTGGGTATCCTGCTTTTCCTTTGCTTTGTCTGTCAAAGCACTTTGTAAACTCTGTTTTTAAAGGTGCTACATAAATAAAGCTATTATTATTATTATTATTATTATTATTATATAGCAGTGTTCTTTATGCAGATAAGCGGATAAAGATGGATTGATGGATGATTCTTTATGCAAATATATTCAGATGCACACTTGTGAACAAGAGCTGTGCTGTCACTCTGTGTTGTTTGGATTTTCTTCACCTTCTCCTTCTAATTCCTGCTTGTTAGCAGGGGAGAGCCAGCGTGAAAGTGGCATCCCTGAACAACACACAAACAGCTGAGACACATAAGGCCTGATTTCTGTTCAATTATTTGTGATTGAGGAAAAAATAAAGATCCCAAGGAGATTTTCGCTGTTGTATAAGGATGTTAATCCTCATTCTTCCAGTTGTATCTTCATTTACGCGATAAGATTCACTTTAAATACAGCTTAGAAAAGTTTGGTGGACAGGAACAATCAGCCAATGAATTTAACAGTCAAAGTTGTTTCATCAGAAATATTAAGTGATGAGCACAGTGGTCGGTCAGTAAGGTATGATTGATGAAAACCCAGTTTGGAGACGGCCTGCTCAATGTAGTGAAAAAGTGAAAATGTGATTGAAGGCCTCATTACCTCCTCCTGCAGTGTGGAAGCAGCATCAGCAGTTTTTTTTTTTTATCATCGTACTCCATTCCCAAAACACTTTGCAGTACGTCAATTCAGAAGAGACAATTCATAAAAATATGGTAAATATTATATGTGGTAGGAAACAGCTATGCTCAAGTCCAAGCAAGACGTCACCACCAAACAGCAATGAGCACTTTGTATCAAATCCATAAAACTGACACATTTGTTCAAATATATCAGAATCATATTTTCAGTAACTTTTCCTGAGTGAAACTTCTTCTTCTTCCTCTCCAGCCGACCTGCTGGTGAACACGCTGTGCCTCCCCTTCACTCTCGTCTACACGCTGCAGGGAGAGTGGAAGTTTGGCAGCACCCTCTGCTTCCTGCTGCCCTACGCCCAGGGACTCGCCGTGCACGTCTCCACGGTGACGCTCAATGTCATCGCCCTGGACCGCCACAGGTGGGTGGTGCTTAAAGCAGGGAGGTGACTGCGATTGTAAGGAGGCTGCGATCAGTACTTATGGTCAACTTTAAAGTGTAACACACACCGTCAATTGATACCAGTAGCACCAACAAACATGTCATACAGACATTAGAAAAAGTACAATAACTACAATCTGGCAATCTGGGGAGTAAATGTGATCAATGTCAATAAATGTAGAATATTCCTTGGAAAATGGCTCTATAGGCAATGTTGGTTGGTCCACCACTAAATTTTTCAACAATGCATGGTCAAGAGCCACTGGCGTCAGTTTCTAACGCACCTCAGTGCCTTTTTTGTATGCTTAAGGTAGGTGGTAGGAAGGTAGGTCAGAAATTGGACCTTGTACCAGGAGCCCAGTTTTGTGTCCCGTGTGAAATAAAAATTCACCACTGAATGTTGTTATTTTACTTACGTGGGTTACGTTAGTTGCATAAGCTTTGCAAGTAACATAACTTTACTTAAGTCATTTTAACCCAAAATATTATCTTGTCCTAAACCTAACCAAGTAGCTTTGGTGCCTAAACCTAACCAAAATGTGACGTTTCACAACATTAACCACTAGTCTTATTAAGTGTAACCTGATGTTGCATATTTGCTGTTGCTAAATTGACTTAACATCTCTAAAAAAACAATGCTAAAGGTTTAGCCAGTGTGTTAAAAACCATCTATATGTGACAAGTTGAGAGTGAGACTGTGTTTTCTGACACGCTAAACTAAGATGGTGTACATGGTAAACATTTTACCAGTTAAATATTAGCATTGTTATGGTGAGCATGTTGGTATGGTGACATTGCATTTAGCTCAAAGCACCGTTGTGTCTAAGTACAGCCTCAAAGAGTAAATGCTGTGTAATTGCTCTGTAGTTTCTAGTGTTTGCGACCACTCAAAGCACTTTTACACTACATCTCATTCACCCATTAAGCCTAAGTGCTCAAACAGAAACGAACATTCACACACATTCATACACCAAGGGAACATCCATCAGAGGTAATTTGGGGTTCAGTATCTTGCCCAAGGACACTTACACATGCAAGCCGTGAGGAGCCAGGGATTGGGCAACGGGCAACTTACTGAGCCACAACCTCCCCACAGAGCTGCCTTCATGGCTGCAGTCTTGTTCCAAGTTTCAGTTAATTTCACTACATGTGTATAGCAACTTATAGAGACTTGAAACTTGTTTGTTGTAGCTAATCCAATCCATTTTAGTCTGCCTTTTTAATGCATCTAGTTTTTGCAGAAATTGAACTATGGAAATGTAAATGCATGATGAAAGGAAGTGACACAAGGTCAAAAAGTTTATCAGTTTCATTCCATCAGCAGGAGTAAGAACATCTGCCTGCTCGCTCACTGCGTGCTGCCGTCCTCCAAATGTCACAAATGCAAAATACAAAAGTGAAAAGTGACATTTTAACCTTAATACAGCTGCTCTCAGGAAAAGAGGATTAGAATTAAGATTGACATGCAAATGGAGCCCACTCTGACGGCCCCACTGGACTGTTAACAGCACAATTAGGTTTTGGTTGGCTGCTGTTGTAGCAGTTTGAGTGTAGGTGTTAACAGCAGTGGTGCAGCAATGTTTGGATGAACAATGGCTCATTTACATAATTTCAACCTGTGTAACCCTGTAGACCAGATTTTAAAGCTGCAGGGCCTGAATAGAGAGGACATTAATGAACTGCACTGGGACATGTGCTTATGCATGCTGGCATTTTTATGTAGATTAAAATCCTGCTTTTTTAAATCTACACAGAAAATGGTCGCAGACTTATTTTTGTCTCAGATTATGCAGATATCATCTATCAATTTGCACGTCCATCTACATTGTCAAAGCTAGACGCTCTGTATCATGCTGCTCTCAGGTTTATCGCAAATGCTGGCTATTAGACACATCAATGCATCCTACACAATATGGTAAATTGTCCATCACGTAAATCGCACAGGATGCTGCACTGGTACATTTGAATTTATAAGGCCACTTTAGATATTTTGCCTTCTCATATCTGTTTAAAGTTGTCTGCAAAGTAGTCCCACACTATGATTTACACTTTGCCTGTCAAAGTACTAAAAATGAGGACAGACGCAGGAAAGAGGAGTCTCTCCTGGAATGAATTCCAGTCTAAGCTTTAGTTGTAGTAACATTTAGTCTTTTCATTTACTTTTGTTTATTTATTTAATGCATTTCATTTGTCACTGGTATTACAAATTGTGTTAATTCGTATTGTATGCATTTTATTACGTAATGCATTGTATTTCAACTTATGGATGAACAATCGTTGTTTTACTTGTGCTATACAGGACTGCCTTGTAGAAGAGACTGTGTCTCAATGGGACTTCCCTGCTAAAATAAAGGTTAAAACTAGAATTTAAATAATGTTCTTACAAAGCACCAAACTTTAAACACTTCTTTTGTTAACATATCAGGTCCTTTGAGATGTTCCTGGAGCTCTCACCAGCGTCCACAATCTGTTGTTTGTGTCTTTTGTCTCCACCTGCCCAGGAACAGTTAGATGGAAATCTGGTACAAAGAATCCCTCAGTGTTTGAAAAGGATGTTTTGTCAGATGGTTCGTGACAAATAAATTCAAAAACATTTCAAGATTTAAGCATTTGAGTATTGTGTTGCATCATGGGAGAATGGTGTCCATTATCAGCACATGAAAAAAGCCAATTTAGCCTGCATGCTGATATGAAAACATGGTTAACTTTAGCAAGTTTTGGAATAAGCTCAAAAACTGTCACAGTCCAACTTTGCTTCTATTTAATGAAATAGTTCAACATATTGAGAAATACACTTATTTGCTTTGATGCCAAGAGTTACAGTAGATGTGAAGATACCGCTCTTGTGCCTGTTTGGTAAATATGGACCTAGAAGCAGGGGACATTTAGGAGCAGACGGAAACAGCTATCTTGGCTCTGTGCTAAGTGAAAAAATACTCCTACCCACACCTCACGTGTTAATTAGTGAGCTTTAGAGGTGCAGATGGGTGTATTTACTAGTGCAGCAAACACATCTTTCATGCTGGTTGCTTTGGCTGAATCTAAATGGAGGATAGTGCCGTCGTCTTTTTGTTATGGGTGATGGAAACATGTAGGCAAACAAATTTGGACTGAACATGTTTTATATGTCATCTAAATGGATATTTACCTGTTTCTACAATAAGCCTAGTCTTCCTACAGAATTTATGTTCATACTGGACGATTTGGCAGCAATGTCTAATACAAACATTAAATCCAAATGGGCATGTGTCTTTCCAGGATAATGTCCACCATTTCTGTCAGCAGTAATAACATAATCTGATCGTCTGACTGCTCATGGACCTTGTCGAGGCTGGAGTTTGGAGTCTATATAAGTAGTTTTAGATCATAAGCAAAAACCTATCCCAACCTTAACACACACAACCGTTGCGAAAGCTTGAATGTAAACAGACTCTTCCACCTGGTGATCCCTGTAAAATAACTTTGTGACTCTGACTCTGACTCATAAACCTGTATAGTATTTACTATTTATCCATCATTGTAGCAGTAGAATAGCTGTTCATATTGTATATACGGTATGTTATATATCCACCTACACATAATAATTCATGCCCAGCAAAATTTATTCCAGCATCCTTTGCACTCTGCTCCACTACACTATGGTCTTGCTGTCTACCAATGTTGTTGTTTTATTTATGCTTGCGTATATGAAAAGTGTGTACATTGAGAGACTGGAGTCAAATATGCGTATACATCCCTGGCCATTAAAAGTGATTCAGCTTCTGATTGGTGCAGCTTCAAAAATGAATGTGACAAAACTGAATACAAAATTGTTATTGAATGTAATATGGGGTTCCATCAATGTTCTGGCGAGAACCAAGTAGATTGGTACACACAGAATGCTGCTATTTAATCATCAGCTGATATTTAACATAACGAGCTCCAATATTTTCTGCCTTTGCTTTTACATGTAGCAGAGTCGACAGCATAATTACCCACCATTACAGTCACTGCTGGAAATGTAAACATAGAAACAAATTAGTGTATATGAGTACTGTACCCTCATTTATGTCAAACACACTCGCCATGCAAATCAATTTAGTATTGCACAAGCAGATATCTGCCACAGGATACTGTATGTACATAAAATGCATTAAAACTCCAATAAATCACAAATTAAGACACACAAACTTGAGAAAAGAAAAGTTAGAATCCTACTTTTAAAGAGGTTACATTTCCTTGCAGTTCCCTGCATCAGCAGGGGCTGTAAAAGCTAAAAGCAGCTTTGCCAGCTTTTGATCCAATCTGCGTTACAACAAACGGGTGGTTGCCAGAAGACCGCAGAGACCCACTTGGCTCATAACTAGCAAGCAAAAAAGAAGCACATCGTGCCGCCTGGCCATTTACAGCTCTGTAGCTGAATCTTAAAGTCAACTGTAATGCTTATTGGAGGCCGGAACAAGAAACCTGAGAACCAGTATAATGAGTTCACTTTTTCTTCTGCACTGAAAGAGCTGCAGCCAAGACCTTTACTTTTGGAAGATAGAAAATGTGGTTATTGAAGTTTGTTTGTACTTGTAAGGAAAAAAAGTGGAATGAAGTAAAGTATTTTGTGTGTGTCTCTGTTCCCTATTCTTTCCTCTTTCAATCTTCATTCTTTCTAACAACATTATCTTATCACTCAACAGCAAAACCTAAATCTTTTATCTTCACTTTGCACTTTTATTTTGTTAGCACATTTCACTGCCAACTTGTTTAGTTTTATTTCATTTAAACCATCATGTCACAAGGAGGTCTCGTGAAATATCCCTTGCTTAACCAAAATGGCAGCATAAAACACTGTAGAGTACAAAGTATACAGAATCGCATGTACAAGAATCAGAACGTAAGAGTTTAACCTGTATTTCTCCACTGTTACAGTACTTTCACTGAGGTTAAAATGTTTCTTCCATGACTGTAGACTGGTGCTGTTCATTCATTATTAATCAGCAACAGCCGTTCTCTGATCTTTTAAAAATAAAAAGGGGAATCTGCTATGTACAGTTGTGTAACAGTGTTGTGTGTGTGTTTCAGGTGCATTGTGTACCACCTGGAAACCAGGATGCGTAAGGACGTGTGTTTCGGGGTGATAGCGCTGACCTGGGTGCTGAGCGCTGTGCTCGCCAGCCCTCTGGCCATCTTCAGAGAGTACGGCTCCTTCACCCTGGAGCCTGGACACACCATCCAGGTACACACACACACACACACACACACACACCTGTAACACTTGTGCAGATCAGTAGCCTCGCTTCCCTTCTCATCCAGCTCTTTGATCTCCCTGCTTGTTCCCCGCCGACTCCCCTCCACCACTTCCTCTCACATCCCTCACTTTCCCTCCTCTCTTTCCCCTCTCCATGTCTTTCATCTCTCCCTCCTCCATCCATCTTGTCCTCCCCTCACTTTCATCGTTCACTCCACCTCACAGATTTCTCTCCATAAACCCCGCTTTCCCTGTCTCCTCCATGCCGCCACCTTTCCCCATTTTGTCATCCCTTTTTGAACTCTTTAAAATAAGTTCAATACAATCATCATATTTTCATGTTTGCTGAACACATCATTCTATCTTTATTCATTTCCATCTTGACCGGATGCTCATATTTTTACATAAACTAAACATAAACTCAAATGCAATCAAATCTAAACTGCACTAAATTTAATTGAAACAAATTCAATCTTTTGTAACATCTCAGATACATGTACACTCACATAAGCAAATACCATCTTAAGTACACTGAAAAAAAAACACTTTTGTTTTTGCCCCCATTCATCATGAGCTGAACTCAAACATCTAAGACTTTCTCTACACAAAAGGTCTATTTATCTCAAATGCTGTTCACAAATTTGTCAAAATCTACTGCAGTACAGTATTGTAAAATAATTATTCATTTTTGGCAATAAAAAGTAAAAATGCTTTGTTTGGTTTACATATGTTTATGGTTCCCTTTTCTTGTATGCTACTGTATACAACACTGTGCTACTGTTACAACGCCAATGCTTTGCCAACAAAGTATTTGCTGTTTCAACATTGTATTGGTGTTTGCAGTGTACTTCTCAGCACATCTCAGCAGATTACTTTCACTCCAGAACATTATGTGGAAATGTACACATAAGCCTATGAAAGACTGAAGAGCTTTAGATTTAGAACAAACATGTGTAAATGGTATATCCAATAATTTACTATAATGAAAAAAGTGTTTGCCATCTGATGCCAGTGCTTCATTTTGGGATGTGTTTATGGCATTTTGAATGCAGTGTTTCATTTTGAAGGACACATGAGGCATTTTGCTTTTTGTGTGAGCAGTTTTGGATATTATGTGTAGAGTTTTAAAAAAAGGAGATATAGTTTTGAAAGCATGTGGAAGCAGTTGTAAAAAACTTAAATGTAAACTACTCTAATTTTAACTAAACACGTCTGTTGAACTGCAGAATTGGGTTATAATTCTCTGTGGGTTCATCACTCTGAATGATGCTTGTCACATTACCCACCGTTATTTCAACTAAAAATATTGATTAAAGCACCTTTAAACTAAAGAAATGTAATTTAATCTATTATACACTATAACCAAACTGATCTAATATGATCTGAATATATCTTCTGTCCTGTCCTGGCTTCCAGGTGTGTACGGAGAAGTGGCCTGGTAAAAACACAGATGGCACCGTCTACAGCATCTCCATGTTGATCCTGCAGTACTTCCTGCCGCTGTCCATTATCTCTTTTGCCTATGCCCGCATCTGGTCCAAACTGCGCGGCCATGTCAGCCCAGCAGATACCGTCGGCAGCAGCAGCGCCGGCTCTGAGCGCCACCGCCGGCGCCGCAAAACCACCAAGATGCTGGTGACCATGGTGGTGGTGTTCGCTGTCAGCTGGCTGCCCTTTCATGCCTTCCAGCTGGCCACGGACATTGACAGCACGGTGCTGGACATGCGTGACTTCCGCCTGCTCTACACCGTCTTCCATGTGGTCGCCATGTGCTCCACTTTCGCCAACCCACTGCTGTATGGCTGGATGAACCGCAACTACCGCGCTGCCTTCCTTGCCGTCTTCAAGTGCAGCAGGGGAGGGGAGAGGGGGAGGAGTGGCCGGCTGGACAGCATTCACCCCGTTGGAGGAGGCAGAGGCGGAGGTGGAGGAGGAGGAGGGAGGGCCAAGAAGATAGTGCTTGAAACCCAGGATGTGGTGTCCACCCACTTGAACGCCACTGATGTTTGAGAGCCTGAGGGAGGTGTAAATGAAGAGGGTGATGGAGGAGAGGGGGGAGAGATGACAGAGAAGCAGGCAGGAAGGAAAAGCAGATCATTGTCAGGAAATCTTTTGTCCCCACAAAAGACAATAGAAGCGAGACAAAAACGAGACTCCTCTTAGAGACAGAAAGAAGAGATAAAGATGTGAGAGAAAATAGAAATGACAGAGTGAGAGGAAGGCGGCGGGGGATTAACGAGTTTATGGAAGCCCAAAATAGAGGAGGAGGCATCGATGAGCAGGGATTAGAAGAAGAAGAATGACAGGAGACGGGAAGAATAGCTGCTGAATGACTCAAGGTCTCCTCGACCAATTGAGGCGCTGTCACTTTGGGGACGTGAACTCATCATGAGGAAGGTCCCGAGCACTTTGAGGACCTTTTGGGGAATTTGCTCAAGTCAGCTCTGTGTGAAGGATTTATGACACTGTTAAAGTGAAGAAGTTTGTTTAAAAAAGAGACCAAGAGTATGCCCACATAAAAAGAAGTAGCTTTGATTTTGCATTGACAAAATATCAGAGACATATGAGGGCTTTCCTCCGCACAGATGGAAAAAACAGATTCTACAATAACCTAGGACTTAATTGCAAATCTTGTCAAAATAGGGCTTTACTACATCTTCATTCAGCATGTGAAGTATAGCCGGTACATTTAACCCTGAATGGCTTACGAGGTGGTCACAAGGATGCGTAAGAAGGTTGCGGGGATAGAACCTGAGAAATTTCGGCAGCAGCGTCCTTTACTGAAAAGGATGTGAGCTGACTGTTCACATGTTTTCCGAAAGCGTACGGAATCGGAGGCTGCTGGGAACCGTGCAAACAGATTTAGTCAGGTGAAAGAAACAACAAGAAGAAAATCTGATTTTTCAGTTCAGATGGCACTGAGGAGGACGAGGATGCATGATGCAAGCTCTGTGAAATCTCAGACATTGTTACGTAATCAAAATGTGTGGTTTACTGTGTATCATACAAAGAATGCCGGACGTAGGTGTGTAAAACAGAAAATACAGAGGTGGACCATTTGAGAAATTATGACTAAGAGAGGAAAAAAAGTGGTCAAAATAGAAAAAATTTGGATATTATAGGGCGATGCTTTGTTTTTTCTTGCCCTTAGTAGATGAAGGACACAATGGCGAGCAAAAAAGGGAAGGAAGAAGGGGAAAAGCGATGAGAGGATGAGGAGCAGTGAAATGTGGGATAATGAGGCCAAAAAAAACACCCCAAAACAGACAGCAAAAGACAGATTTCAGACAGGCCACAATTTAGTGTGACACAGCAGAGAAAAGATCTTTTCTTACAAGCGGACAAATGAATGTTTCAAAAATGAAAAGCTCAATTGATTTAATTTTGTCACAATTTTTCTTTTTTGTTCATTTTGGCAGGTGTTTTTAGGCATGTGTCAGGTTCAGTTGCGATTTCACGTCTTTCAGCATGTTCGAGCCACACAAGGACACAGTTGTTATTTTAAACTTGAACTGATAATAATCTGATTTAGTCAAGTGGTGATTTGTTAAATGCGGGCGCCTGCATGGATGACTAACTCACACGCATTTTGAGTTCTAATGTAAGCTCCAATGTAAGCTTCATTGCAGACGTTAAGCAGCTCCAGATAATGGATATGAAAAAAAGATAATTAAAATATAATTGTTCACACTTAAATAAAGCTCATTTCATGGATACATAATTATTTTATTAATTTTTAAGAGACTTTGGTACTAAGAGATTAATTTCAAGTAGTCTCCAAAAGTGAATATTTTTCTTTAGGTGTATGGCGTGACCATTGGGCTTTTATGGCCCGGGCCTTGCTCTCTCTCAGGCAGCTCTGACTTACTCATCATAGAAAAAAGGCTTGCAGATGCAACAATGCTCTAGAGCGTAATCAGCATAACTTACAATTTATGTAATACCAGAGACTTATAAGAGTACTCCTCTGAAGTATTAAATTGCTATGACATTGTCTGACTTATGATAAACAGTCAAAGATAAAATAAAGAAAAATTGATGCAGCTGAACAAGAGGTTTCTTCAACCTTCCTTGTCAAAACCTGGTGGCTACCCACAATGCAATTCAACAACCAACAGTTTCGTTGGAGATTTGGGTGTGTTATGCTAGTAGCATCTAACGTAGCCTCAAGCTGCTAGAGGAAAAGCGGGCTACAGAGTCCGGTAAGCTCAATTCTTTCTAACTCCACACCAACATATTTTTCATTTTCAAACTGACTCTGACTCAAGGGACATCACTTGAGTCAGCTCTCTCTGGAGGTACTAACGGCTTTACACTACTTTTTTGTCACATATGCGGTTGTGCTCAGTTAGCTTCCCTTTAAAATAGCTTCAGAAAGAGAGACAAACAGCAATGGCCAATCAGAGGGATGGAAAGGGATGACACCAAAGCAAGAAAAAACAGGGATGAAATCACCTGGCTGTGTACAACAGCAAACATCTGCCAATCAAAGGGTAAGATTAGGTGAAGGGAATTAATGTCTGAAGATTCTCAGCCATCCAGGTCATGGTTGTGCAAGATGGGTTAAAGATGTTTTGCTTGATTCCCGAGAGGCTTCTTCAGCTCTGACTGACTGGCAGGGAGTCCAAGCTATTTAACCTCTGTGGGGTTGTTACCAAGTTGATACCACTTGAGTTGGATTCCCCTAAAGACAAGTCTGAACAACCATTATTGTGAGGCATTGTCACATGTGTCCATGTGTCTATAATATCCACACTGTTGTCCTCAAAAACAACAACAGTGTAAAATATTTCTGGATGGGGAGGTCTGATGGTTTGAAAACAGAGTGAAAGAAACCATTTACAACCAAGTAGGGTGAGGAGGTGAAAACATCTTAAAGTATCTTCAACCAAGTCCAGTTACCCCTGATTTAAACCCACCTTGTATTTGGTTATCAATGGTTAAAAAGGCCCTTAGGTACGACTTGCAAACCCTTTATAAATGGTGCCTTACAGGCCTTTTCCACTACAGGATGTTAACGATCCATAACTTAATCCATTGCCACAGGTTCTGCTTTTGTTTCCACTGTTGTCCCCACACTTTGGGGGCAAGTATCTGAACTTAAATTTTGGCAAGGTGGGACTGAGTCAAGTTCTTGGTACTCTCAGTGGGAAGTATTAGGGGATACACTGCTAGTTTATGTTTCCCAGTAACTATATTCTATCAGAAATTACATCACTTTTTCAATGACAAATAACAAAAATGTCCTGGTTTGTGCCACATCATAGAAAAACAAGGCAGAACTTAGAACCAAGAACTTACAGGTTGCTCAAAGTTCAGGTAATGGGTTGTTACATTTCCATAGTGGGAAAAGCTTTTATTTTTAATTATCATTAGAAAGTGGTACTCAAATAACATTTATTTACAATTATATGCTGAATGTCAGGTGTCACTGCTACACCGTACTCATATCTCGCCCCCAGCTATCATGCGCCAGTGTAGGTGTTGCTGGAGAAACTGAACCCATTAACTGTCTGGCCCGTGTCGATGCACAGGGCAGGAAAAGTTTAAAAAAAAATAATGTTGAACAGTGCTGACTGCTGTAGGTGAGACAGTTATGTTTCAGAACTAATCTAAATTTACACTTGTAGGTATCATCCCACCAGTGACCATAGAAACACGTCACCATCAGATGCTGTGAAGAAAAAACCCAAAACCTCCACTTATTGCTATTAGATCCTTGCTTTCACACACACATACACAAAAAACTATTCAGTTTGGTATGAAATTCCACATTCAAAATTAAATTAATTGTTCAAAATGGTATTACCAAAGGTCGTTTAGTTTTGTGTTTAAACTTTAATTGCCAAATTGTAATTACAACGCTCTGTTTCCTTCTGGCAGGTGCTGTGTCAACACGTTCATTTAGTGTCTACACCGCAGGCTGAATAACGACCTGCAAACAATTTGCACAATGTCAATGAACATTATGGCAGCTATTAGTTAAAAATCATTTAAAAAAGAGACAGATATGAAAAATGATCTCCTCAGAAATAGACGGTTAAGCACACATACACCCACACACGTGTTGTAAGAGGGGATCAAACACTCTGCAGATAAAATCCTTCATTTGTTTGGACTTAGCCTCTGTGTCCCTCTCTTGTCTTTTCCTCTTTAAATCCCTCCATCCTCTCTCTCTCTCTCTGAGCTGCGTCACTGCCTCATCCACCCCGCAATGCCACAATCCCTCTGGTTTCTCCCGCTGAACCTTACTAGCTGTTTATCTTCCTCCTCGTTTCAGCTCCCTGTATGTCTCCTCTCCGCACTCTTTCCCCATGAATGCATGCCTCAAAAACTAGAAATGGTGTCTTTTAAGGATGAACAGAAGATAATTATAAGAAATGTTCTATCTATTTATTTTGGTTTGAATAAGTGCAGAGTCACAAACATTATTGAAAAATATTTCTTCAAATGAAGGATTTCATTTCAAAACAGCTGAAATGTGGTCTTCAATAAATATTTTACTCACACGCCTGACTGTATCCACCTCAAACATCACAGCTTTCTGACTAAAATGTTAAAAATTATTTTAATAGTAAACCATAATGTGCTTTAGTTTAATAAAAGCTTCCCGAGTTATAATCCCCGGATATAAGTTGGGTGTTTTTACAGTTGAGCTTGGAACAGCATTATATTTTAAGTGGAAGCAGGTTCAGAAAGACAGTTTGACGTCATCTGGTTTGCTCTGAATCCCCAAATGTATCCCACAATGCAGTGCATGGATACGCCATTGTACACTCTTGTCAGTAGAGTTGGGACTTGGGATGAGTTATTTTGGGCGTCAAAGGTTCTGAACATAAAATTGTCATGTATTTTAGCACTTCGAGGCTTCGAAGGACATGAAACTCTCCTGGTTAAATCATCAGTACCAAAGTGGTAGAAAATATGTAGAACTTATGACTCCAAAGGAGCATTTTTGATAATAAATGTCAACTCACCACACTGTGCCATTGTCATGTAACTGTGGAGTTACTGTTATCACTAGTTTCCAACTTCCATAAAACAATTTACATCAACATCTCTGTTATAATTACGGTATGACCACAAAACTCTGATATACTATGGTGCTCATAATACAGTGTCTAAAAATAAGTATGGTCACTGTATTCCTCAGTCCCTTATTCAAGGTAATTAAACCAAGATTTAATGGATATAACACTACATTGTTAGTGCATGTCCAACTCTGCAGTTATATAATACACTATCTTGAGTTGTCAGGTCTTATGAATGCTTTCATGTTGTAGTGCTGCTAGATATAACTGCTAGAAAAGGAGGCTTTGCAGCCAGTTTGTTGACACTTCTGAGTTCTTTTTGACAGAGGCAGATATCATAACCGTCAAAAACTCCTGATATCTCTGACAGTGAACAACAACTCTGAGGCTGACATGAATGTTTTTCCCACTTGGCTGCTTGCAATTATGGTTTAAACAATGTGATGTAAATACAGCCCAAAATGTGACTGAACCATCCAAATCAAGTCAGCTTTGTTTATACAGTCCAAAATCAAAACACAAATTTGTCTCAAAGGTCCTTACAACCTGTACAGCATATGACTCAAACACACAGGTGTTTCATCTGCATACAAGCCTTGAAGTGCACTAATAGTAACCTAAGTAAATGAACGTGACATTTACTTCTGGAACCATGTACACCTGAAAATAAAACCATGAGAATCTCCCAATCTCCAGCTTAATGGAGGCAGCTAAAGAAATTATCAAAAAAAAAGTTGCAAGCAAGCTTAATAGTTAGTGAGCTTGCTAGATGCGAAATGAGAGGAGCCGCTGGTTCCAGAAGTACATTTTACGATTCTCTATTCACGTATAAAATCTCTGAACAAAGGCTTCACTGTTTCTAATAATGTAACATACAGGTTTATGTTATGACCATCTGTGTTAATTATTTCAACTTAATTTCTGAGAATTCCTGTTTTGTCCATCTTGTGCATGACAGACTGCTCAAAATACTACATGAGAGGAAAATGAGCATCATAGCAAGATGGCACCTTGAGTTAACTTTGTCCCCAAACTCTACGTACACAGGATTGTAGTCCTACTTTCGACTTTTCTTTAAATAAAAGAACCAGACATTTTCTAATACAGTTGGTATTCTTTTGTACTGATAACTCAACCAGAAGAGTGCTCTAAGTCTGAGTCACATCATGTTGTTTAGGGAAAACTGAATGTAATTTTAGGCTCCGTACGGATCCAGGTCACACACATGAGCAAGTTAACCTGCTAATAAGGTCCCTAGTGTTTACTAGCTAGAATTTCAAGCTTGGAACTAACCAAATTACTTGACAGAAAGGTCACTAGCAAGCTAACCAGCACAGCATTTATTACCAGAACAAAATTGATAAATTCAATTGGAATTTGAAACAGTTGTGTATGTGGAGTCTCAATTGTTATAAATGTGAATCAAGTTTGTGTTATTGGCGAGTGAAAAGCGACTTTTCAAAATGTTCGGAAACCGTGCCTATATGCTAGCTCTCTGGGGACAAGCTTGGAGGAGCGAACAAGATGGCATCAAACTGTCTTTAGGATTTGACAACTTGTTTAGATGCTGCTTGACCTTTATCAAACATGAATGTAAACTGCTTTGTAACATGGCTGTAATGTGGTTTATTGCATAATTTTGTGTAAATATTGACTGTGTGAGACTGTAACCTAACACAAAGTGTTGGCCTTTACCTGTGTCCAACAACAGATGTACTATTCTCAAGCACAACAAACATGCCTCTCGACTCTTCCTTACTGTGTGTTTGTGTGTCGCGTGTCCCATCTGTGCTACAACTTGAAAGTCTTTTTGATAATAGATAGAAAATTGACCAAAGTATCAGATTAGTAAGTTTTAGTTAATGAATGTTGGCATGAGGCAACTATTTGTTATGTTTGTATTACAGATTGTGCGTACAGATTGTGTAGGGGGACGATTCTCCAGTCTATATTTGACTGTGTAGGCTCTGGCGTATAAACCTGTTGTAATGTGTGGAGAACACGCATGCTTTTTCAGTGACACTGGGGTGGGGTGTGTCCTTTACAAGAGATCTGCCTTCCACAATAGTTTCCATCTTAGCAACAGCAGTTTTCAGTGATAGTCATTTAAAATTTTAACACGGGGACTAGCTTCATCTGTTTATAGTTTAGGAACAGGATTAATTGTGAATTGTCTTCGACTTTTTGCCTTAGAGCCTCCGGCGGTTTACTTTTTAATCTATCGATTGTTAATCTAGAGGATTGTATTTAATTTGCCATCCATGAACCCTATTTGCTGCACCTATAACTTTCAACAGGTTATGGGGTGTATTTCTGCCACTGCTCTCCATGATGTGGTGTTGAACACTCAAAAGCCTGGGAAATAAAATCCAAATGTTTTGTTATCTTTTGCAATTTGCAGAGTTTTAGAAACTGTCTGTGCAACATCAGAGACATACACCAGAGGGCTCTGACAAGTTTTGTTTTTACACTGTAAATATAGCTTAACAATGTCCATCATTTTCCTTCTTTCTTTTCTATTGTTCCAAAAATGCCAGAGGAAAAGACAGAAAATGTCCTGGTAGAGGACATATTCTAACAGATCCACTAAGTATCAGAGTCAGCTTTGTTGCCAGGTACGCTTGCACCTAAAGGGAATTTGTTTTGGTGACTTGGTGCATTGCAATAAACATAAAATATATAAATATTAAAATATTAAATTGACAAGGTACACGCGATTTTGAGAGAATAGTTATACAGACATCTATTAATGGACATTAAAATTAAGCCACCAAGTCTGAGGTTATTAATTAGTTAATAAATCATTAATAGTCATTGTTTTCTCACTTATTGGAGCCAAGCAAAACTAAGTAAGTCATCTGCAAATATTAACAAGACAAAAATTAGGGGTTTTCACAATCCAAGTCTATAATAAGGATTTAATGTTAACATGTTTTTAATAAATTGATTTTGTATTTATACATTAATGCCAGAATAAATGATAATATTGGTTCAAGTTCAGAGTCGGAACAACTCAAAGCCTTATAAGAGTAGTTTTCTTATTTGGAAGCAAGTGAAAAACTCTTGTCAAATTCTACATGCTGGTTTGTTGCCAGTCCATTAGCATCTTGGCAGCACATGAAATGAAATTCTAAAAACAGGATAATCTGTTGTTACTCCCAAATTGATTGTGTGTATATATATATATATTATGGTTAGCTGACAAGTGCACAAAATGTTGAATTTTTTATCTTTGAGTCAGACTCTTTATTTATAATTTCAAAAATTAATGATTGGCCCTTTAAGGTTAAACAATGAACATATTTAGTATAGGTCCTCACATAGTGATTCAAATCTTCTGTGAGTTTTTGGTTGTTGTGGCTGTATGTCTGAGCTTGCTTGTGTGGTTGTGAGAATATGTGTGTCTGAGAGTATTTGTATATAAAGTATGTGTGAGAAAGGATTTGGGGGTTCATTTGCATGGTACCTGATCCATTTCAAATCTAATTAGCTTATTCTCACTAGATCCTATTAGGTGAAAGTGAAAGTATGCAGGTCTCCACAGTGACCAGCGTTTGAAAAAATTCTCATCTTGGTATGCATCACACAAACCAACTGAGAGCTCAAGGTTATTTTATTTTCCAACTTCAATATAATATGAATAAAAATTGCAGCTGTTTTGGAATCCATTTGTATTTTGTTCCAGTATAATTTTATTACTTAATTATCTCAAGTACAAAATAACCAATTTTCTGTTGTTGTTACAATGTCTAAACAAACAGCATGATAGAATTGTGAGTGCTCCTGTTTATAATTAATGTTTTTATTCTTTATTATTATTATATGGATTATACAGTTTGGTTCAGCACCAAGTGGGCATATATAATCATTATACATTACAGAGACTTCATTTGCCTAAAGAAATTTTAGTTTATTCCAAGTTTAATTTTTCCTTATGTTTTTGCAAAGCATATATCATTTTTAAATCATGTTGACAACAAACTCTCATGCTCGAACTGTGATCCAGTTCGGCATATAATGTCTGCAAAATAGTTTTCTCATGAGATGTGACTTATGCTCAGTCAGAATTACTGTGCCTCAGTGTGCAACGCAGGGCATTTATATAAACATATCCCACAGTTTATGGATGGAAGAGAAGGAAGTTCTAATATTGTTATTCCATTTGAAAGCCATGAACATGAACTTTGGGGGAAAATATTTGTTGGCTCTTTATTACAGTAATCATTACCATGATAAGACTTTTGAGCTTAGTGTTGAGACTGGGGAAACTAACAGCTCCTCTAATGACAGTTAAGGTTTCCTTTTATCTCATTAAAAATATTCAGAGAATATAGTGGATGTTCAGTGAGGATGTTATGAAGTTAAAATCACTGAAGTGAAATTTCACACTCATATGAATTCATAATGCACAACAAAATAAGTGTTTAATGACTGAATAATTTTCATTTGCAATGTTAAAATTCATTTTTGAATACATTTTAGTAAAATATGTCTTTGGTTGGTTGGTTGGTTGGTTGGTTATCTCACACTGAGCTTTTAACCTTAAAATACACAAGTGTACTGTCTAGTCTACCGCTTCCCCACAGGCTGGCCACAATAAAAGGCCACTTGAAAATGTACAGCTCAATGTCACAGATGATGCATGTTTTGAAGGAGCATGCAATTGGCATGCTGACTGCAGGAATGTCCACCAGAGCTGTTGCCCATGAACTAAATGTTAATTTATCTACCACCATAAGCCGGCTACAAAAGTGTTTCAGAAAATTTGTCAGTACATCCAACTGGCCTCACAATCACAGACCACGTGTAACCACACCAGCCAAGGACCTCCACATCCAGCATCTTCACCTCCAAGATCCTCGGGGACCAGCCACCTGGACAGCTGCTGCAACAACTGGTTTGCATAACCAAGGAATTTCTGCAAAAACTGTTTGCAACTGTCTCAGGGTCCTTATATAAGGTCTTACACCACTGAAAACATAGTTATGGATCTTATCAAATTGCATTTCCATCAATAGATCCTCAGAAATATTGTACACTGAAGGGATTAGGGACTTTTAAGGGATGTAATGCAGTCCTATTCAATTGGCGGCTGGGGCCGCCAATTGGCCGTGGGCAAGCTCCCTGTGGCCCAGCATACATAATCTGATATGATAACTAAAGTAAAATACTAGTGTATGGAAGTAGCAAACTTGTGAGCTATTTCGTTTCCTTCTCGTCTCAGTTGAGAGTTTCACATGGGCTGTACCGATCACCGCCAGTCCAGGGCACAACAATAAGGACTGTCCGACCTGCAGCCTCTTTGCTCCTCTGTGTCTCGGCAGAGCACATCCACTCAACACAAACAGAAACACACACACACAGCGAGACGCCTGCTGAAATATTTGAATGATCCCACTGATAAAAGAAAGACTATTTTTGTGTGGCCACTGTTACGAACCATTTAAGTATAGTCTGCTGACATTAGCTACCATAAGTCGCTTGTCATACCAGAAAAGCAGTAAAACCTCTGCATGTTTAATTGAGCTAGTGTATAATTTATCCTTCATGAATTCAGCTTTGTGTTTAAGGGAGATAACTGCTGGGTTGCAGGGCTGTAGGCACCAGTCGTATTTATCACCGCTCTCCACCTGGAGTGTTGGCCAGAACGCTACTTAAGGCCGGGATGCACCTCTGAAGTACCAGCACAGGCATAGACTTCAGACAGGAAATGAGAATAAGAGTCGGGATGGAAGGATGGTTGAACGTGAGTGTATTTTATATTAGAAATAAATCTAGCTTTACTTTCAGTGCTAAAAAAAACTTGTAGAAGCTACTTTTCTGTCTGTGATTGATTATTGTGACATATTATATATGCACGCAGCCTCCTCTATCTTACGGAGCCTTGATTCACTGTATCATGCATCTCTACGCTTAATTACAAATGCAAAGTCCCTCACTCACCATTGCATTCTTTATGATCTGGTGGACTGGACATCACTGGCTACCCGCAGAAAACAGCACCGGTATATTTTTTATATATAAAGCCATGCTAGGTAAACTTCCAGCTTACCTCTGTACCCTTCTCTGTCTCAATTCTGCTAGCTACCAGCTACATTCCTCCAAGTGGTTGTTTTGTAACCAGGGTTTTGACAGATCTGGGGAAAACTGCATTTTCATGCTATGCACCCTGGGCATGGAATAATTTGAAAAAAGATCTGAAATTAGAAACGTGTATATCAATTGATAAATTTAAGAGCATCATAAAGAATCTGGTGAAGGAGACGTGATTGTTTATCTTGAGAGACCACTGTTTGAAAAGTTTGTTGTTTTTTGTTTTTTTATGTGAATTTTGTCATGTTGAGTGTAGCATTTTAATATGTTGTGTTCATGTATGGCTACTACCTTGGCCAGGTCTCTCTTGTAAAAGAGATTTTTGATCTAAATGAGACTTCCTGGTAAAATAAAGGTAAAATAAAAAAAATCCACTATAAATATGTTTGCGGTTTCTGTCAACAAACAAATATATTAAAACAATGAGTACAATACTGATCAAATATTGTTACACATACTGTACATCACACAACACTCTTATCATTATCTGAACAGGAATATAAGAATATACTGTATAAGGAACAACTGAATTCAGAGCAATACAAACCACACACCTGTAATCAATCCCCTCTTAACAGCGTAGCAAGCAGTTTGTGATTCTTTGCTGTCAAATAATCAAAATTAGAAGTAGCGACACTACTCTCTTTGACACAGACTTTCCACTAAATATATCCAACATGAAGTATGTCTGTTAGCTAAAGAGAGAGTGCTATTTGGTTATCTGTGTTAGCATTTAGTTCCTTCACTTCAGTCAGTCTTTGGTGGTTCTACTTTGTAGTCTTGTTTTTTGTTTTGTTTTTAACCCAACATTTGGGTCAGGTATTTAATCCAGAAGTTGGGTCAAAAAGAATAACGCAATTTTCTGGATTGAAATAACCTAGAAATTAGTTTGATCTTTTTTAACCCAGGAGTTTTTAAAAAATAGAAAAAAACACTCAAACATTCTGTGTCAAACATTTGACACTCATAGCATTGCCTCAACTAAAGAACACAGAATGGATAGCAAATGTTAGAGTAGGTTCAGAGTCTTTTGTACACAGAGGAAAACTGTGTCTTCTTTCAAAAATTACATAATCTCACTGAAGTTTTAATCTTGTATTTTGATAGAGGGCAGTACAGAGGTGACAGGAAATTTATTTAAATTTCCAAAAACGAAAATTAGTCGAAAGGTGAATGTCGTTACTTCTGGACTTCCATACACCAATTGATTATTAATCCATGTTAAGGAAAAATTATCTACAAAAAAATTGCTACTTTAAACTTCATCAAGTTGCTTTTCCTGCTCCAATGGACCCGCCAATGGCTGATTGTACAAAACTGAGGTTACTCTGCCAAACATGTCCTAGGTAGAGTATAATTGATGAGACTGTATAAGACGTGGAGATGTGTCTGTGCTCGCTAAGATGTTATCAAGATACACAAAGGTCATTATAAAACTCTCTGAAGCTATTAGAACTAATTAAACAGTGGGAGTTCAGCCGTCATGCCTGCAAGTTTCTGATGAAGCAGCTTAATTTGTGAAGTCAGGACAAACATCTGACGTCTTTGCAGAACAATTCCACTGTGTACGGACTCATTGCTCACTTTAATGAAGACTGAATGACTAAGTGACACATTTGCATGTCTGTGTGCTCAAACTCTAACACAGAGTGGATGACTCATGCAGTAACACTTTGCTTCATACCTTCAACCTGCACGACTTCTCCTGTGATAGACATTAAACCTGAACTAACTTAAAAGTCTCTATTGTACCTAGAACTGAAATCTTCACAGCACATATAAACAAATTAACTGAGGTAGTATTCAGGCACAACACTGAACAGTTCTTCATGTTACATCTTTGAGCGCTTTTCCTAACGCAACGGGCAGAGGACAGGGTTACTTTATTAAGGCAAATGTGTTTGATTTGAGAGAAGGGTTAGGCGAGTTTCAGGGAGAGGCTGGAAAGAGGGATAGAAATGTCACAGTAAGCACTGATTTGCTAACATCTAGGTTGGCTCTAGGCTACTTCATTATGTGCTGAACACTTACTGTTTCTCCACAACAGGGCTAAATGCAGATCTTCCTTTGTACATTGTTGCTTCCTTACAGCTCTGAAACTCCAAAAGGAGTAGCTTATTTGGCGATTTATTGGCAAATCAGTAATTGTTTCTAACATAATGAACATATGGAGTAACAGCAAAGAAGTGAACTATTTGATATGCGAAAGATATTCCTTTTAATATGAGACTAAATTTGGTTGAAAACTAAAGGTTATTAGACCTTACATAACAGACACCTGTACATTTTTTGACTGGTAAAGATCCAAATCAGTACTGAGAAGCTTGAGAACACACATGTATTTGTGTTGCCTGATTATTGGAGAGTTATTGGTGTTCATAATTAAACAAGTGAGAATACTCCCTTCTTTGTGTTTTGCATTCACCTTTGCTAAACACACATTTGCTCTGGTGTTTCCGCTGTTAGTCAAACACTTTGAGGCAAGGCAAGGCAAGGCAAGTTTATTTATATAGCACATTTCAACAACAAGGCAATTCAAAGTGCTTTACATAAAACATAAAAGCAACAGGGAAAAACAATAAAAACGTTTGAAAGCAACATAAAATATAATAAAAGTTAAAAGAGTTAAATGGAAAATAAAAACAGGCTGAGGGGTTGAGCAAATAACTGAGTCACAATCATTCCGAAAAGAGAACAAACAGAGAAGTACTCTTAATCTACTCTCTCTAGCTAGTCTGTACTCGGGTCCACAGCAATCTTAGGGTCCACTGAAACTCCAAAAAACCCTCGGACACTACAGAGAAACCAGGACATGTCTGTCAACAGGCCCCTTTGATCCAGTTATACTCTGGACCCACCTGCACGTTTACAGCTGGACAGAGGTTCCTGCAAATCACTCGGGCGCGAGATTTAAGATCCACTTCCTTCACTCTGTTCAATCTCACTTCCAAAACGTCCTAACCCAGCTACCTGCTCATTTCTCACCGTGTAAATATTTAATTAAAAGCAATGGTAAAAAGCTAAAAACAAACAAAGAGAAAACAGGACAGTAAAAGTTACAGTGCAGTGTAAAAGAAAAAACTTAAATATTTAATTAAAAGCAGTGGTAAAAAAGAAAGGTCTTCAGTTTTGATTTAAAAGAACTGACAGTTTCAGCAGACCTGCAGTTATCTGGGAGTTTGTTCCAAATATACGGAGCATAATAACTGAACGCTGCTTCTCCTTGTTTAGTTTTGACTCTGGGGACAGAAAGCAGACCTGCCCCAGACGACCTGAGAGGTCTGGTTGGTTCATAACGAAGCAGAAGATCAGAAATATATTTTGGCCCTAAACCATTTAGTGCTTTGTAAACTAACAGCAGGATTCAATTCTTTGACATACAGGAAGCCAATGTAAAGACCTCAGAACTGGAGTGATGTGATCCACCTTTTTGGTCTTAGTGAGGACCCGAGCAGCAGCGTTCTGAATCAGCTGCAGCTGTCTGATGGATTTCTTAGGGAGCCCTGTAAGGACACTGTTACAGTAGTCAAGTCGACTGAAGATAAATGCATGGATAAGCTTTTCCAGGTCCTGCTGAGACATAAGGCCTCTTATCCTTGATATATTCTTCAGGTGATAGTAGGCTGACTTTGTAATTGTCTTAATATGGCTCCTCAAATTCAGGTCTGAGTCCATGACTACACCAAGATTTCTGGCTTGGTCCGTGGTTCTTAACATTACAGATTGAAGTCGAGCACTGACTTTCAATCGTTCCTCCCTGGCTCCAAAACAATAACTTCAGTCTTATCTTTGTTTAATTGGAGAAAATTCTGGCACATCCAGTCGTTGACCTGCTCAATACAGTTACTCAGCGCCTGTATGGGATCATAGTCTCCTGGTGAAATGGTTATGTAGATCTGTGTGTCATCTGCATAATTATGGTAACATATTTTGTTGTTTTTCATAATCTGAGCCAGTGGAAGCATGTAAATGTTAAACAGAAGAGGCCCCAGAATGGAGCCTTGGGGAACTCCACATGTCATTTTGTCAGCTCAGATGTGTAGTTACCTATAGACACAAAGTAGTCCCTGTCCTTTAAGTAGGATTCAAACCAGTTTAGTACTGTGCCAGAAAGTCCAACCCAGTTTTCAAGTCTGTCTAGTAATATGTTGTGGTCTACCGTGTCGAATGCAGCACTGAGATCCAATAATACTAAGACTGAGATTCTGCCACTGTCAGAGTTTAAATGGATGTCATTGAAGACCTTAACTAGAGCCGTCTCAGTGCTGTGGTGTGGTCGAAAACCTGACTGGAAGACATCAAAACAGTTATTTAGTGCCAAGAAAGCACTAAGCTGTTGAAAAACAGCCTTTTCAATTATTTTACTTAAAAATGGGAGATTTGATATGGGCCTATAATTCCTCATTAGTGAACTGTCTAGATTGCTCTTTTTTAAGAGTGGATTAATGACTGCAGTTTTCAGGGCCTGTGGGAAAAAACCTGAGAGGAGAGACATGTTGACAATTTGTAGTAAATCTGAGGTCATGCATTTAGACACCTTTTTGAAAAAACCTGTTGGCAAAATATCAAGGCAGCATGACGAGGATTTCAGATGTTGTATTATGTCCTCCAGGTTTTTATGGTTAATAGAATCAAATTGTCTCATGCTATATGAATTGTTTTCAAATGGACACAGGGATAGGACGTATCCTGTACCTGACATGGAGCCGCTGATTGCTTTTCTAATTGTTTGAATTTTGTCTGTGAAGAAGGAAGCAAATTCATTGCAGGCCCTGGTGGATAGAAGGTCAGAGGCTACAGACACAGGAGGGTTGGTTAGCCTGTCGACAGTAGCAAACAGGGCACGTGCATTATTAGTGTTTTTGGTGATGATGTCAGAGAAGAAGGACCGCCTTGCATTTCTCAGCTCTAAATTATAAATGCGAAGTTCTCTCTTTATAGATGTCATAATGAACCTGGAGATTTGTTTTCCGCCACCTGTGTTCAGCTTTTCGACACTCTCTTTTTTTGAGTTCTAACCAGCGTGACATTTCTCCATGGAGATCTTCTCTTACCAGAGACCACCTTCACCTTGGCTGGTGCAATGGCATCAATAACATTTGTAATTTTAGAACTGAAATTATCCACAAGCTCATTGACTGAGACCTGTGGAAGGGCAGGTGTTGGGGAGAAAGCCTCAATAAATTCTTCACTAGTGTTTTCCGTGATATGCCGTTTTGTGATCACTTCTGTTTTAACATTTGTGTGCACACAGATAGCACTCTCAAAGAAAACACAGGAATGATCAGAGAGAGCAACATCAGTCACCACAACCTTGGGAATGTTCAGACCCTTGGAGATGACCAAGTCCAAAGTGTGCCCCTTATTGTGCGTGGGCTCCGTCACATGTTGGGTCAGTCCATAATTATCAAGAACACAGAACAGTTCTTTAGTCCCTCTGTCCTGGGGGGTTGTCAACATGGATGTTAAAATCACCAACAATAACCACACAGTCAAAGTCAACACAGATTATAGACAGCAGTTCACCAAAATCATCAAAAAAGTTTGCACAGTATTTAGGGGGCCTGTAGATATTTAGAAAAATAGCTCTAGAAGAGAAATTCAGCTGAAGAGCCACATATTCAAAAGAAGCAAAATTCCCATAAGAAATCTTTTTTGCATTGGAGGGAGTCATTAAACAAAATGGCAACTCCACCTCCTCTCTTATGCACTCTAGCTTCACTTATAAAACTGAAGTTAGGAGGGGTAGACTCGATAAGGACAGCTGCACTGTTATCTTGGTCCAACCAAGTTTCAGTTAAAAACATGAAATTAAGATTGTGAGTTCTTATAAAATCATTGATTAAAAATGTTTTGCCTGCCAAAGACCTAATGTTTAACAAAGCTAATTTTAGTGAGTTAAAAACATTATCTGGCCCACTTTTTTCAACAGGCTGCGGCTGACAAGGAATTAATACTAAACTTGCTGGCTTCCTGTTTTTTAACACAGGGGTAAAGTCACATCATCGTCCTTCTTTGTCTATTTCTCCTCTGTTTGTCATTCAGGCTACTTTTCCAGCCTTTTATATTACTCTGATATTTATAACATCTTTTTATGTAGGCCAAAGGATTTTGAAGAAATTTCAAAACTTGCGTGCAGCAGTTACACTCAAGTAACATTTTGAGTAACTTCTAATTGTCAGAGTAGTTTTAATGTGTAATTTTTTTCTTCTGTAGATTGTTAGAGAAAAAAATACTTTTACTCTTTTTTTGTTACATTTGGATATATTTGTCATGCTACTTCTAATTATATTTTTTTGCATTCCTTATTTTTTAAGAGGTGGGTGCACAGCTGGTTCCAAGTCATCAGAGAGTGATCTGCCATTACATTTTGACCACCTGCTGGTTACAATGCAGGTGGCACAGACTGCTCTGAGCAGCCAAGGCACTGGTGAAAACACATTTTCCATGCCTCCAAAAATTTTGGCCCCCGTTTCACGATCTGACATGACATAAATATGTGGAGATCACAGCAACACAAAGGATCAGCTAGCACATCTGCCGTGAGGCCGACATTACATTTAATATATTTAATTAGCGGGCGCTTTTACGCCTTACAATTGCTAAGTATGTCAGAGGGCTCACACCTCCGGAGCGAGCAAGTGTCGGGCTCAGGGACACATTGGTGGATGTGTCACAGTGAGGAGCTGAACCCGGGTCTCTCACACAAAAGGCATGTGATCTTATCCACTGCGGCACCACCACCCATTAAAAGAGCTATAGTCAAAGCACAAATAGTGAACCATGTGGAGAGATACTCCAACTTATCACATCCGCCAAGACAAATACATAAGAGAAGACAGGGAGCAAGCTATTGATCAAAAACCATGGGGAACAAAAGGGAGTAGGTGGAGAATGATGACTGTCAATGACAAGTACAGAGGGAGACAAAAGAAGACAAAGGGCCCACACAGGGTAGACAAATAGTAATAGCTTATTCCATATATTCCCTGCTGTCTTGAGTTGACAGGATAAAGAACACTGGATTCCAATTTCATTCTGAACTGTAATGACTCCGTCCGGGTCCCAGCAATAGTGGATCATAGGCTGTAAGGCTGGATTGGTTGGATGTAGGCATCGGAATTTGAAGCAAAAAATACTATTCAACAGTCACTGGTGGTTTAATGCTATTGTTCTAAGAGGTGATTTTCAAATGTGGGGATGCAGAGTCAATACTTTTATTTACATTCATTCATATTCATGTTGTATTTATTATCCATGGAGACCAACATCTGTTACTTAAAGAACTTTCTTCCAAAATAAAGGTGAGACTCTGAAAATCTCCTAAAGAGAAGAACCTAAATTTCATAAATATAGCCTGTTTGAGCCTAAACCACAAGAGTGCATTCAGGTTTCCTTATAAACAATCATCTTCATCTCATAAGACACCATGCCTCTTCCACCATCACCCTTCCCCCTCTGTATGCATGAATCAGTCCTCTGTAATACAGTTTACATTTACAAGTTGTGATTTAGACATTCAGACATCCAGGCATTCATCCAGACTGAACCACCTCTGCAGTCCTTGTTGTAATATAAAGTGACAGCGGCTCTATTACAAACTCCTTCTTGATACTTACGGAGCTCCTCACCCTGACCCTAAGGTCCAAGTTCACAACCACAGAGACTCACTGATACAGTACATTTTTTTTCCTGGTTAGTGTGAAACCAGCAGCTGGAAGCAATAAGAGCGTTAAAAGGCATCTTCAAATTCAGACGTCAAGTCACTGAATAAAATATGTTTCTACCTCCGATCCATCTTCATGTTCTCTTTTCTTTAACCTCAATCTTCTTCTCATCGGATTTCGCCACCCTTACCTGCTCCTCCTCTGCCTACAGCTTTTAACCTTTACCACCTCATTATTGTGCTTCTGCTCCTTCACCTTCACTATCTCCTCAGCAATATCACTATCTCTTCCTCCTCCTCATCCTCCATTCTCACATTGCTTGTCCTCGTCTTCCACCAATTATTTTTTGTCCTTTTCCACTCTTTTTATTTCTTACACACCCCTTGTTCCCTTCTAATTATTCATTGTCAGTCAATCCTCTTTTTCCTTCTTTGTCACAACTCAGACTACTACAATGCAATTACATACAAAAAGAGTCAGTTTTCAAGTGTTTAGCTTTAGTTGATCTTGATGCTTCTGTAAACATAATTTGAGTTTGAGAGCAGTCAGGTGTAAAGTACTTTTATTCACTGACACAGAATCCTGTTTTGCAAATGTAGGAAGAAAACAAGTTTAATGTCAGTAATAATGTTGATTTATTAGTACAAACCCACTCTGTTTCTTAAGTCTTTACACAGATAGTGATAATGTGGTCTTCAAAGAGCAGAAATCAATTTATTTTCCTGCCATAAGGACAAGCTACAGTTTTCTCAGAGGTTTACAGCATAGGTTTGCTTCCTGAGAGCTTTGCCCTGCACTTCTCTTCATGTCTGCCATTGTTGGTAGAGCCACAATAAACAACATTTAAACATTTTCATTTATTGAAATGATTAAGCCCAGTTGAATTACTAACTATTTAAAAGCTAAGCTAAGACAACAGGAAGCCTATTGAAATGAATAAATTGAAAAGAGTCAGAAAACTGAATGAGAGAAGAGAAATCAAAAAGGGACTTGTGACTGAAAGTGGCAGGTTATTTTCTGTGGAAAAAGATAAATCTGATGGACGGGATTTAAGATTTTACACACATTTTTCTGACTTGTCCTCCTTAAAACGATTTCAGTTTTGACACCCAGTTACAAGTGCCTGTCTCTCATCTCACAAGGTTGTTTGAATTTTTAAAAAAAAGTAAAATTTTAAGAATGTCCATGTCTCAAGATTTGCACAGTTTCAAGTATGCGTTAATGTGAAAATTCCTACCTAACATCAACGAGGACGCTCTGATGGGGTCAAACTGGGACAGCTGGGTGTCCAGTACATAACTGCCACTCATCGACATGAGTTTGTTTTCCAGAGAGAATTGAGCAGTGGGAGTCTGCCAAAGAAACAATGTGTCTGCCCATCTGTAATCATTCTGTTGTGATCTGGGAAGATGCCTGCTGGCACTCACTCAGTGTCACACACACACACACATACACATACAGACAGAAATGAATAAATGTGTCTTTCAATGTGTCAGTCAGCGTAAAAGCTGCTAAAATACACAGTCGCATTACTTTTATATCACATTGCACAAAGATCAGTTGGACATACTCACTTTCCTTACTCCCTTGTCCTTGTTTTCCAAAATGTATTCACTTTCTAAGAAATGTCCTCACTTTTGAAAAAATGTCCTTGCTTTCAAAATATGTCCTCACTCTCCGAGTCTCAAATTGGTACAAGCACTGGAGCACTCACACACAAACAAAACCAAATAATTTGCCACATTTTGGCAGTGGTTCAAAACAAATGGCTCTCATAATCACTGAACAGTGACAACATGGTGGTTGAGAGGAAACAACAATAATCACAGTGGTTGGCTGAGAGACCCACAGCCAAGTCCAAATCCATCAAATGAATTGAACAAATGCAGACAGCCTGGCAAAGAGAGAACAAAATAGAGTAAACAGTCATGAGACCAAAACAAAAAGTCAAACAACAGTAAAATCATTAGAACACAATGAGTAGAATAACATGATGAAATTCATTCTCTAATATTGCGAGGCCTAGTTATGATGCTTGGCTTTCTGCCAGACGGGAAACATGCCACTACTTTTGTTTATCTGCGGTAACTCACACAGCGTGGCATCTGATTACTGCTGGGTCTTTATATCTCCTCTGTCAGATGTAAACCTTTTATTGCTCTGTTAAAGTGGTGTGCCTTTTTCTAGCAGTTTATTCATTCATCTAAGAGCCTGAACTCAATTTAGTTTTATTGGTTAAATCTAATCCACGGATATTAAGGTCATGAATTAGGGTCATGGATGCCTATTAGGTGTAAATCAATCATTAAAACGTAACTTATTTTCAATTTAAATGTTAATTATTGTAAATGTATGGCACGTCCACTTTCCACAAAAAAGCTCATACTATTTGGGGCATTGTCGTCAAATGTCAAATGAGGCCACAAAATATCTTAGATGGGAACTGACTGAGATAGAAGCTTTGTTTGAGTCGAAACCTTTAAGACACCATTTCATTTCAAATCTATGTTTTCTTTGTATAAACATCTCAATTAGTGTTTCCAGTTGTCATTACTTTTTACAAGTACATATTTTAACAAATATGATTTGAAAATTTAAAAAATTGTTTAATTATACACATAACTTATTTTTCATATTTTTCAGTGACATTACAGCTGGAAGGGGGGACTGAGATGTTGGCTTCAACACTCACTACTGACATTCAACATTACAGACTAAACAACATACACAAGATCATGTTATACATTTAATTACTTACCAACAACTTCAGTTTTTTAAATGCAAACCAAGTTTCCCCAACTTAGTGTACTCTTCTGCATATCTTCAGTACACCCTGCAAAGATGTTCATATAACATTTCAAAAGCTCCAGCTTCATCCCAGCATTCACCTGTAGGTCCCGAGTCTACATGGTTTAAGTTTTAACCGTCACTCCCTTCTGTGAGGAGCTTGGTGTTTGCTTGTGAGGCGTGATGACATCAGAACCTAGATGCTAAATGTCGTAGCTGTACACGTTCTACACTCACACAGAAATCCATTCCTGACTGAAAAACTTAGATGCTCGAATCAGACCACACATTATCAACCTGATAATGGCCAGACCAGATAGACGAGAGGCAAAAATGAGCAATGAGGCTCAATAATTGCTGGTTTAATCTTGTGTCTTGTGTAGTGGCAGGCAACTGATTGACAATTTCTACAACATGTCAATGACACTGATCAAAGGGAGCACAGAGTGCACTTCAAATGTAAACACTGAGAACAGAAAGAGGAGTGACGTTCGTGCTGCCAGGGGAATGGTGACATTTCTATAAATGTTCAAGATCCAAGAGTCTGTTATATGTCTTAGCCGAGTCGTGGATTGATGGATGGCTTTTATTGCCTAATCTGAAAAAGTTACCATCTGATTCAAAGATAACTTTGTTTTGTCTCTACATTGACAGTGTCCTGGACCAAAACACTTGGTCAGTCTTGTGCTCACACTTCAAAATGTCATAGCAAATTTTCAAGGGCTATTGTTTTGACAAATAACACATTTGAAATCGAAATGGTTAATTTGTTGTCCAACAAAAAATTTAAAACTACACTTGGTGACCTAATTTTGCTTATGTCTCTCACTACTGCAGCTGGTTGATGTGAAATGTGTGCTGGGATAAGTAATAAGTTCATTTTCAAAAGCCAGCTTCCAAAGTATCCTCTACAAAAGGCCAAAGCGAGACCACTTTGCGGAATTAGTGAGGCTCTGCCCTCTGCACGTTTTCTTTTTCTTCATTAGTGCCTCCAGCTAATTGTGCAGAGCTCTGGTTTCCTTTGATTTTATGAGTGTCTAAAAATGTTTCAGGTGTGACTACAAGTGTTTCATGTGAGCGCTTGAAGAAAAATGTTCAGTCCTTGCTCACTGCTACATTACAAAACAATATAACTTAGAAACACTTTACAAGAAACCAAACAAGAGCTATGGGAGTTACATACATCAAACATGGGTCCAATGGAATAATGATGTTACTTTGTCTCTCTTTAATGGATAAATATCTACTTTTTCTACTATCTACTAGTTTTTGTGCCCCCAGGTGGCCACAAAAACATGAATTAATTTTCCTTTAATAGTTCAAAATAATCCTATTGCAATTTTTGGCTATTTATTAGTCAGTTTGTTTGGTTTTTAAAAAATAGATTGAGGAAAGATTTCATTGCAAATAACGGTTGAGAAAACAAACAAATCAGAGTTAGATTTTGACTGCAGCGTTGAACAGCAGGCAGAGGCAAATTTGCAGAACTGATTTTGTGCTTCTGATGCTGGAATGAGTTTGCAATCCAACCTGATCCTTAAGGATTGCAGTAAAATTTATTTATTTCATGGTGCTATGGAATTTAGCTCCCACAGTCACTGCTATGTCTGCTGTTTTTTTATTACTGCTCATCTGACAGCCATCATATAAAACGAGGTTACGGATGAAAATTTAGATGAAAAAGTAAATCAGTTGTCAGTATTTTAAAGTAGAATAAATGGAGGACAGAAGCAGGACAAGTGTTTCCTACATGCAGTATAAATCAATGATAAATACATAATGGAAAGTTGACCACACTGACAACCAACCAGCTGAATCCAGGACTGCATGCATGTTTCAATATTTTAGCCTTCAGCTGTCATCCATCTGTTTTCTTCTATCCATCATCACGCTGGAACCTGTAATGACTGTCACGGCTGCAAATGGATGCCACTTCATCTGATGCCGTTGCAGGTATTCATGTATTATTGTACTCCATGACCTCGACCTTTGTGCAGTCTGCTGATACCCCTGTTGTAATGAACACTATAAAAATGGGACCAGAATCAATAGTGTATTACAGCTTTTCTCAATTGCTTGAACACTATAACCAGGCTATTGAACTAAAATTTCAAAACCATAACTCCATTTTTCAAAAAGCACTCCCATTTCTCTGAACTCTACACACAAATCCCTTCATTTCTTATTGCCTACACCATGTGCTCATTGAGAAAACACTAACATTCAATATCGTTCACTAGGACACAGCTACCCAGGTGGAAACACAGTCATAATTGATAACACACCAATCAGAAACTTTAATAGATAGAAATAAGGGCCAGAGTCAGTTCATCCAGTTTTGGAACAATTGATCCAGAGACATCTGAAGGAAAACACAGAGGACACCAAAGAGGACGAGGAGGAAGATGATGATGTCACTGTCTGGGTGCGGGGTTAGTGTGTGGTGTGGCAGGCTGGTGGACCCAAATGCAGGACATGCAAGGCAGAGCAGGTAAAGTTCAAAAAGGGGTTTATTTAGCAAACTGAAGGCGAGCACACTTCTGGCAGAGTGGCTGATACAGAGTCCAAAATAAGGTATCCAAAAGAAATAAACAATCCAAACAAAACCGGTAATCCAAAAGAACTCAAAAAGCAAACTCCAACAAACCAAAGACAGGGCAAGACAGGGCAGGGCATGAGACTAGACAGAACAACAAACTGAAACTCACTGTACACGCTGTACAATGACCGGACAGGGAATGAACAGAAACACCAGGTATATATACACACGGACAAACGAGCAGGGCGGGAGCAACGCAGGTGAGTGGGATCAAGGTAACGAGGCAGGCAGAGAGACAGAAGGGAAAACAGAGAGGCGGACAGAGACAACAGGGGGCAACAGAGAGGCACGAGACAGGCAGTCATGGGGCAAAACACAGAAGTACACAGACCAGGAGAAAACACTAAAGATATGAACAAGGTACAGGACTAAGAACTAAGATACTAGACAAGACAGATACTAAGTAACTAATACATGAAACTGTGACAGAACTGAAATCAGGAAGATACCAAAACACAGACTAACAGATAAATGAATAAACTCAGAACTAAACAGAACACATAGCTAACATGCAGCTACAAAACCAAAACCCTCAGAATAAAAACCCAAAAACACAGCACCCAGGCCAGGATTGTGACAGACGAGGAGGAGGAAACGCAGTTGGGAGAGGAGTAAGAGGCAAAGGAAGAGGAACAGTAGGAGTTGGAGGAGGAGATGGGATAGGAGTAACAGGAGGAGGGCGGAGGAGGAGTACAGCGAGGTGGAGGTGGTGTAGAACAAGAATCTCTGGCCTGTCCCTGACCAAAGGCAGGATGCTGGACCAGAATAATGTGGTGTTTGGTGTGTTGAATTGTATAACACGCTAAGGAATAAAAAATCTCTGCAAATGTACATTTGTTGTGTTCATCATGTGAAAAGGTTTTTGAGGGAGAGAACCACAAGCAACATTACTAATAACCAGTTATTGTAGAATTGTTTTGAATTTATCTCACCAGTGTGTAAGACTGTGTTTTAGTGTGTCTGTGTTTTTGAGGGCAAAGTTTGGTTTTTCAGCAAGATTGAATGGTTGTGAGCGGAGAGCTTCATTTTGACCTGAAAATAGGATGTTTGGGGAATTGGGTGAGATGTTGTTGACTGGTGTTTAGAGTTTTGCGAAAGAGAGGCATAATTTCTAGAAATGTGTCTAAGCAATCGAGAAAACCTGTAAAGTAGCTGTACTTGTAATTCACTTGCTCAAAAAAAGTGGACCTACAGTTAAGTTACTCTTTTAATTGTTAAAAAGATACAAATTATCTTTAAAACAAACATTATGAAATAAAATGCAAACGGATGCAGCATTGCAGTTGCAGCATTTGATAAAGTGCAATGAGTGTTACAAACACCTTTAATAAATAAAATCCAGAGATACATAAGGGAATAAAACAGATCTGGTACGACTACTAGCCTACTAATACTACAAATTCTACTACTACCTCCCCTCTTTGTACCAGAGTTTTATGAGTTTCCTCAGGCGAGTGTTTTTCTGCTGATACAAGTCTATCAGATTTGAGGCCTAACAACTGTCCCCTCTGGCTCAGCTCAGTGTGAGACTTGTCAGTCAATCCCACGGCAAGAAACATCAATAATTTGTCACTGCGACACACACACACACACACACGTCAATATGGGATGGCAGAAAAAACACATTTCAGCAGTCAGACAAACCAGGGAACACACATATGCGCACTTCAAAATAAAACTCATTTCAACACTATTTATCTGCCCTCTTCAAACACCATTTGATAAACTGTGAAGTGTGTCATCAGTGTAGCACTCGACCTACATATGCAGTAGAAAAATTGACAAACTATAGTAGGAATGTTGATTGGAAACCCAAGGCGCCTCAAAGAACTTCACACTGGAGACGCAGGTTATCCAGAATTTATGATGGAGAAAGGCCTTTAAGGATGTGTTATGTTCTTGATATGACTCATTTCAGTTCTTACTAGAGGTTCTGTTTTCTACTGACAGCTGGAGAAGAGGAAGATAGTATTGGCTGTGTGCCTGCAGCTCTTGACAAACACTTTGATAAAAACACTCTGACGTGACATAACTTGTCACAGATGTTTTCACACAGTTGAAGCGGCTTGAGAGAGTTCATTTATGGAGAAAAATACACCAGTCACATCTGCCTAAATCACAATAAGGGGATGAAATTAAATATTTTTGTGGACTCACAGCCCTATCAGATGTGCTTAAGTACCCTGTTAGCAACACTTGTTGTTCCAAACATATTGTTTTTAATTGATTTTTGAGATATCTATCTATCTATCTATCTATATATATCTCAGTGGATCAGTTGGTGAACATGTTGTGTTTTCCCCTTGGTTAAGTTTGTCTTGACACAAATTTAAAGCTAACCAGAATGCTTCCCTAAAAGCCTTGTCAGAAAGTTCACTCTGCTCATTTGTTACATGTGTCTGGGATGGGAGCAAGAAAGTAAACAGGAACAAAAAGGCCTTAGAGATGGTAATATCTGCCCAAATATCAAGAACACACATACTTCACTTCAGGTTGGACCTCTATTAAAGAGGTGGTATTATGGTCATTTTCAGGTTCAAAATCCTATTTAGATGTTTACCAAAACAGGTTTACATGGTTTAATTTTTAAATAACACCATGTTTTGTCATACTGCACATTGCTGCAGCTCCTCTTTTCACACTGTGTTGAAGGCTTCGTGTTAGCTCAGAGTTTTTCCACCGGTGTTTTTGAGGGCATGTCGGATTAGCCGCTTGCCGTGCATTTTATGACACGCATTTTGCTTTCTTCCCTGTGACGTCACGGGGATGAAAGCAAAGCAAAGCTGTTTTCAGGCAGTTCAGAGCAGAGTTTTCTGTGGAAGATGGGAACTCCCTTTGGGTGGATTTTGGGCTTTTTCACTTTGCAAACCTATTACATGAACACAAAAAGGTATATAACTCAATAAAGGAGAGGAGAAAAGCTCTTTAATTCTCTGGCTTGCAACCAGAAAGTGTTGATTTCTCTACATATAGTAAGCAAAGCATACCTGGCTACAGTAGCTGTTTAGCTCAAACTTGCAAAGTGTGCCTTGTATTTGGTTCAGAATGAGGTCAATTCTCTTTTCCCACCACAAAGGAACCACAGCAGAAATCATTTATGACCTGATCAAGACCACATACAACCCAAGTATGACTGTATTCAGCCCAAATGAATCGAATCAGAGTTCAATTCAACCAGGCTAAACAATGCAGTTTTGAAACCGCCCTTAAAACCCACTGTACACTACCTTCCCAGCTTTTTCTCAGGAGTTGGCGGAGACCAACATCAGATCTGAAAGCGGTTGAATATTGGACTCATATTAAAAGGTGACACAAACATGAATCAAAATTAATGTGTTGCAATAACTGCTGGATGTTAAAGTAGGCAGTTACTCCTAATGTGTGTAAACTTAAAAGGTGATGATATGTTAGGAAGATGAACCATTACTGATTAGAGGTCCATCGCAGGGTAGTTACATCTGTATATTTGTAAATGTGTGTTGTAAACCTATCATATATTATATAGGAAATTAAAAAAAACTAAAATTACAAAAATTTAAAACTTATTAAAATCAAAACCTATTGCTATCCTATTCCAACAGCTTCAATGGATTCCAGAAAACTGGTCCTGAATATGGCTCCCAGGCCAGTAGTTTTCGGCCTCTGATCTATTTGTTCACCTCTCTAAAGTTGTCTCCAGCATCTTTAATTAAATAGCAGCAGGTAGTGTCAGCCTTTCTGAATTGGTCAAGGGCACTCCGTAACTAAGCAGATAATAGCCATAAAGCTCTGCTACTGGCACTTTATTAGAAATATAATTGCTTGTTATGCTTAATATGGGAGCAATGGGGGGTAATATGTCATTTTTTTTTACTCCTGTTTCATTTCTCCATACATCCCCAGGCTGGAAAGAATCCTACTTTCCTGGCATTTTTAATAACATTGACTCACAATTTAAATTAATTCTATATTTAGATTAAATGACATACGGCTGCCTGTTCGGTGTCTTTTAAGATTAAAGTGCACACTCGCAAATAAAAAGCGCAGCACACAATTACAGTTTTTCCTCAATTGGTTAAATACAATTCTTGAAATTATGCCTCTTTATTGAAACTCTAAACACAAACCCTCAACTTCTCACCCAGTTCTCCAAACATCATATTTTTCAGGTCAAAATGAAGCTCTCCACTCAAAATCATTCAGTCTTGCTGAAAAACCAAAAACCCTCAAAAACACACACTCTACAACACAGTCCTACACACCGGTGAGATAATTTTAAAACAATACCACAAAAATAGGTTGTTACATTTTTTCTCCATTGCTTAAACACTATAAGCAGGCTTTTGAACTAAAATTTCAAAAAAAATTTCTTACTCAAGTGGAAAGATCCTGCCCCTCCTTCCCACTCACATTGGATTAGGGACATTATGTCCTGTATGAATTTAGAGAAAATACGGTACACCACCCAGGGATCTGAAAATAAATTTTACAAAATATGGCGCCCCTTCTTGACATTTTTTGAGAAACCAACTACAACAGTATCAGAGTAGCTTCCCTCTTCTTCTTTATTTTATTTAGGGGTCCAAGCCCGAAGTGGGCTGGGAATCCGCGATTGCAAGGCATCGCGGCTCCCAGTACCACGAAGTGGCTGGGAACCCTATTGTAATCGTTCTCGTTTTTATTATTATTCTTCCGCCTTAATTCCACTACTGCAGCATACCCCGTAACTGCTAGGGACGTGAAACTCACAGGGTAGGTCACATTCACTGCACGTAACTCAGGCACAAAAATTCGCACACTACTACTGCTAGGGGGCGCTATAAGCAAGGTCAACGCGTTTGGCCTTGGACCTCCCGCCTATGAAGGTGTATATCAAAAACCTTATATCCACTTGTTCGGGGGATCGAGCTGAATCTCCTGGTGTAGGCCCCGCCCATTTCCGCCTAGACTTTTTTTTTTTCGCGCAAAATCGCGAAAACTGAAAAAACGCCTGAAATCATCTCCTCCGAAGCTGCAAGTCCGATCGCCACGAAACTTCGCACAGATAATCTCTGGACCAAGCTCTACAAAGCTTGTGTACAGAATTTTGATCCGACAAAAAATGTCGCAACTATACGCTAATATATATTTACGAAAAACGCTACTAACACGAGGTGAGGGCATAACTTTAGATTGGAATGGCCGATTGACACCAAATTTTGTACATTCATTTGGGACGCCCCCCTGAGGGCCTCTGCAAAATTTGGTGCAATTAGCGCTTAGGTGGCGCTCTTTGATCCAGAAAATTAGTTCCTCTACAACCACAAGTCACATTGATGTGAAACCAGCGCCCCATTGTTCAGCATGGTCCTCTGATGCCATGCACCAAAGGGGACCCTAATGTACCCATAGGTGGCGCTGTTATTGCTAATTAAAAATGTTTTCAAAAATCCCATTGACTTACATTCATTTTATATCTCCATATCTACAAATCCAATTCGAACCAAATTTGGAAGATTTGTTCCCTATGGGCCCCCTGATGACACCACAAAAATTTGGTGCAGTTTTGCAGTATAAATGCCGGGATCCACATGCTGACCAAGACGATGTCTACAGGCAGTCCCTCACCACCAGCCACAAAATAATGGACATCCTCAACAAGAAAGACCGCCTCATCAATGCCAGCGACCAAAAGGTAGATTTGTGGAAAAGACAAGCTGCCATGTTTGAAGCCCGGCTCAGCAATGAGACAAAGAAATTACAGAAGGCCTTGGACAACATTGACATGTTACAAGCATCCCTTGCTTGCTCTTTGGATGGTAAGTCTTTCTCTACAGTAGCACCTTGTGTAGTGCATACCTCTCTTCAATAAAGGAAGGAATACGTGTGTGTTTGTTAAAGACAAGTAGACTGTATTCCACGCTAATCACACATTCAACCAAACCGCTTTTTATAGTTACTCCCTCATAGTGTTTGTCATAATATTGGAAACTATCATGTGGCCTTCTGGAGAATGGGGTCATCTCTCTGTAGTCGTACTGGTGTTAAAGTGATGAAAGTGGTAGCACATCACTACTTTTGTAACTGTGTGTGTGAGGTTGCACAATTGCTCAATTGTGTACATGCATGTCAAACCCACATTTTGAAAACAATTACTTTTCACAATGCAGACCGTGGAGAAAAATAACACTGCTTTTTGAACAAATGACAGTTGATTACATAGGCCTGAAGTAAGCAAGTGATGACATTTAACATTATTTGTTTTCTGTTTGCCCATTATCTTGTCTCAAAATTCATTAAACATTCAATAACAACTCACAACTCACCCCCTATTTTGCTACTTCTGCACTTACATCGAATTACTAGACCCATATGAAAACTGTTGGTATTTTTGGTTTTGATTGAATGTCTTTTTGTCTACTTATATTCAGACTTGCGAGAGGCCACCAAGGAAACCACACCGGAAGAAGAAGAAGACCTCTAAAACATCTGTTAATTTTCCACTTATTTATTTTTTTTGTTTCTATTGTTCATATAGATCTCTCTCTTGTTCCTGTTATTTTTCTATCCATCCATTCATCCATCTAATAAACATTTATTTGGTTCTTCTAAGTGCTTTCTGTCTGGCTATGATTACAATGATTAATAGGATTTTAAACTACATATGTAGTTATTGACAAAGGTATGACAGGGAGGAAACAAGACACAACATAGACATGGTTACATGGCCTGCCTTCACTGTCTGTTGTGTACTGCTTTTCCTTACTGTTGGCTGGTTACAAAACAGGCGCACTATATCAACATGGTTCTTGTTTTTGCCTAAATGTGTAGAAATTGTGAATCTATATACACTCACATGTGCTTTCACACTACACTGGAAGTTAAGACATTGTCACTTTACAGTTGACATGAAACAAACACAAAGACGGACTTCCAACAAAAAGGGCCACAAATCTTAAATCGAGACCATAAAAGTCAACGTCTTTGAATCTACTTCTTTAATTTCAAATAGAAGGTATGCACATGATGTCACAGAACGCAGTTATGGTCACTGAGTGGCAGAAAGACGAGCAGCAGTGTCAGCTTGAATCGGCTAAAACACAAACGCATCTAAAATGGGAAAGAGCTAGAGCACTGGTAAGCGGTAAGACTCACTGTCAAGTCCGAGTGCCTTTAATATAAGCAAATAACCACTTGTTTTACTCCCAGTTTGCTAAATGTAGCCATGGTAACACGTTTTGCCACTCACTCCACTGTGTTCCGTAAGGAGAAGTGACATCAACGCATACACTCTATACAGTCAGTCAAAAACAATTCAACCAATGTCAAATGTCCTCGTCAGACGCAACTACCTTTATTTTCACAACACCCACTCAGTCGATCTTTGTCTCTGGTTGGGATAGCATCTCAATTACACCACATTATTAAAACCAGCCTTCTCCTAACTGTACGTTCTCAGCCTGACGTACCACTTGTGCGACCACTTAAACAAGGCTGCTCTGAGTCTTACCTAGCCTTTTCACAGATCCTGCATGTTTTATATATGCTTTTCTGAAATACCTCTCACAACAAACATAGACAACACTCTGTAAAAATACATTCTCCAAAGTTTGCTTTAACTATACTTACTTTTCATCACACAATTGACTCCTCCTAATATAGGCACCAAGGTACTTCATTGGTGATTATACAAAACAAGGCTGCATGAAAAAAATAATTTTGGTCTTCCTTCGTGCTACATACACAAAACCTATATGGAAGACGGTAACATATAAAATAAAATACAAACCAAGACATTTATTTATATACATATATACAAACCAGAAGGTGTGCTGCAGCTGTTAACAACACTGCTTTGCTGTTGCTACATGTTGAAAAAACAACAGCTACACCTCACATTGCAGTCCACAATGATTTCATCTAATTTATAGTGCTTTCAAGTTCGGACTAATCTCTGCTTTACTTTCCACTTCAAACACAGCCCTGCCTCTTGGAACATATTCCATGGCTTACATCAATAGTGTTGCTGCTCACATTCAAAATAACTACCTTGTGCAACTCGCTTGCTGTTTGGATAGTGAGTCTTTCTATACAGTAGCACCTTGTGTAGTGCATACCTCTCTTCAATAAAGGAAGGAATAAGTGTGTGTTTGTTAAAGACAAGTACATTGTATTCTGCATATTGTAACAACTCACCCCCTATTTCGCTACTTCTGCACTTACGTCGAATTACTAGACTCATATGAAAACTGTTGGTACTTTTGGTTTTGATCACCCACACCTTAAAGAATTGGTCCAATTTCGCTGACAGGTGGCTCTAAAATAAAGCGAAAATCTCTCACTAAATCCCATTCATTCTGATGGCATTTTCAAAGTCAGGACATTTTGCCTCTGTTTGGAATGGCCAATCGACATGAACCTCGGGGACCTTATGCAGACGACGGCGGTAGCCGAGACTACTTCAGCGCCCTCAGGGCTGAGGGGCTGACTGGCGCCAGGGGGCTTGGACCCCGTTTACAACTGCTCGCAGTTCTAGTTTTATTTATTTTCATTATTACCTTTATTTCCCCCTACCCTTTTTACCGTTATGTACTATAATTTGGACTTATGTTTTAAATCGTCTCTAGCAGGATCTCTTAAATGCAGGCTTGTTTGTAATCAGATGGAAGGGTGGGTTTTGGGTAGGGTGTGTTCAGTTTAATAAAAGGAAAATGTGTATTCATCGTACAGTAATTGTTTTTTGCAAAGTTGTCATTTAATAAAAAAACCTTGAACAAAAAAAACAAAACAAAACCCTCAAAAACACACACTCTACAACACAGTCCTACACACTGGTGAGATAATTTTAAAACAATACCACAAAAATAGGTTGTTACATTTTTTCTCCATTGCTTAAACACTATAAGCAGGCTTTTGAACTAAAATTTCAAAACCATAACTGTTCTTCTTCTGGGGCCCTAAACCTCTTTCTTCAGATGTCTGGATCCATTGTTCAAACTGAATGAACCTACTCTGGCCCTTTTTTTTTCTATCTATTGAAGCTTCTGATTGGTGTGTTATAAATTTTGACTCTGTGTTTCCACCTTGGTAGCTGTGTGCTAATTGAGCTCAATTTGTACTGACTTGAGTAAACAACATTGATTGGTAGTGCTTTTTTAATGACCACATGGTGTAGGCAAAGAGAAATGACGGGATTTGTGTGTAGAGTTCAGGGAAACGGATGTGCTTTTTGAAAATTGGAGTTTTGGAATTTTACTTCAAAAGTCTGCTTGTAGTTTTTATGTAGTTGAGAAACGTTGCAAAGTATTTGCTGTTTATTTTTGTTATTATTAATGTTCATGTGGAAAAAGTAAATCCACATGCCGGAGAAACACTGGAAACTCCACAATACATCATCTAAAATGAACTGACAAGTGAAAGAAAGACAACTACCTAAATACACAGGTGAGGGAGAAACTAATTACACACAGGTGAGACCACTAAGGCAAACAAAGACAAGCACAGGAAGTAAAACATGACACTAGAGCAGACTAACTACAAACTAAAACAGGAAGTAAACCTACCTGAAACACTCAAGGAACAATGTCACAACACAAAACAAGAGACAACATAAGTGACTTATAGACAAAACCTACAGAAGTAAAGAACATAGAAAAAAGACTAGAAACACTTATGAACTCTAGTAAACCTAACTTATAAACAAAGTAACACATGCTACTGAGAAGAGCAAACACAAGGGCAGGGAATGGACACAAACAAATACAAAACACACCCAACCAACTCAAGCCCGTGACAGAAAGACTTTTGATATAAATGCGGACGGCTCTTCTTTGATTTTTTTCCCCGATCACTGTGAAATTCATTCCAGTAATACAGCAGCTGTGCTCACCTCTGATTGGCTGAAAAATAAGTACAATATATAAGTATCCCCTTCAAAGAGCCTATGTGATTCACAGACATTGGAGACATCAGAAATGTTTCATCCCACGGGGTCGACTGAAGCCACATTTCCTCATTTACCAGTGTTTTCAAAGTGTTTCTCTGGCTCTGCTTGGCTTGGTCTGAAACAGCATAATAATGTTCAGCACAATAAATCACTTGAATGAGAATGTTTTATTTTTAAATTACCAGTAAAGCTTTCTGGGTGCCCTTCCCACTCTGAAGGCTGCACATAGTTTAGTGCACTCTAGTGATAGCATCATTTTTGCCCATATTTGGTAACTGTGCTGATGCTGTTGCTGATGTTGGAGACTCAAAGAGAACCACTGAAGCAAGTTAGGATACTAAAAGAAAGACAGTAGTAAGACTGAAAGCAATTGGAGATAAAATGTTCTTGTTATACTGGTATTTATGCCCTCTAAAGAAAACCAACTTTTTGTTACGAAACACACAGTTTAGCCTGACTCTTTTGATTTACATGGTCTTTTTGGTGGACTGCTCCTTTAAATGTCAAAAATTAAAATCATCAAAAATCACCTTAGTCGAATTGCACTTTGAGTTTAATCACTGAAATTTTTATTTCCTATGGTGCAGGAGAGGAGAGAGGAGAGGAAAAAGAGAGGGTTGTTTACGCATCTTTGCCGGAGGACACTCACACTGGTCCGCACATCACTACCTTCAATATTTCTCTCCAACGTACACTCAATGTGCAATAAACTGGACGAACTTGAGACATTTAATCATCTTCTGTTCTGTGTTCTGCTAAACCTATACTTTAATGCCCTGTATTATAGTATCGATTTAGCAAGGAGGTGTGAGAAGCTTAACGATTGTACTCAGAGATACTAAAGGACCAGTTCCCTGAAAACGCTGCCACTTCTCTCCGGGAGGGGAGAATCATCTCTGGTGGGAATGAGTCTGGTGACCTGGTGCAGCCAGAGTAGTCTGGAGCTCAGTGCTCTGAAGACAGAGCACAGCCCCACCCTCCCCATCATCCTGTTTGACTCTCCAGTCACCACTGTTGACTCCTTACGCAACATCATCTCTTAACTGTGTTACCGACTTTATCTCACTAGCCTCCTTTTAGCGTTGGGTGTTTGTGTGTGTTTCACACTATTATCTTCTCACAATTTGTGCTCTTTATCCAGAAGTGTATATGTTTGAATCTGCCTGAGAGGCAGTGGGAGGTTGAGCCGGCTGATTGCAGCTGTCAACATTTTCAACCAATTTAGAAAAGTGCAGGAAATTATGGAAATTATACGGGCAATGATCACACTGATCTGTGAAATTACTGGTTACTGCCTGTAATTATGTGCAATCATTTCCCAAGAGGGAAACCAATGAAATGCAAACCTTCCTCCTTCAAACAGTCTTCACATTCTTTTTTCTTTGAGGTTCTGTTGGCAGCAACACAGCTCTTGACTTGTTGCTGGACAGTAGCAAGTTTGAATGATCAGACTGCCTTTGAAACTGTACTGTACAGTAGGTTTTTATTTTTAAACTGTGGTTTACATCATGAGGAGTCTGCAGCTGAGTGTTCGGTTAGGGCTTCTTTGAAACAAAAATATTAAATGAACAAATGGATAATAATATTACCATAAGTACTCAAAGTCTGGAAAATTAGCATATTATCCAAAGAAACATTAAACATGTTCAACATTTTTTTGATTTGATTCTAACACTAGAGTTGTGTGAACAGCTATGCTCTTGGGTTATTTTCAAGGCAATATTTTAGTTTGTTTCCAGCACGTAGATTCTTGATAGCAATTTTACCCCAAGGTCCATTTAGTAGCTGCTCCTGAGCTTTTGATTACATCATATCTACATCAGCAAATGTTTGCTTAGTAATTATGGAAATGTTCAAACTCCAGCTTTTGGAGAACTTTAAGTACCTCTCAACCATCTTAAAGTTGAGATTGAAAGTCAATTCTTGACCTCAAACAGAAACAAAATCGTTTCATCATGAGGTCCATTTAGTAGTTATGCAGCTTTCTATGTGTCACAGTAAATCTACTGTTTCTAACATCGAGAATGAATTCTTAATCTGAATATTTTGTGTATCTTTTATATTTGCTTGTTAACGATGCTTACTTTGTTCAGGAAGCTCTCAAAAATATATATAATCGCAGTTAATCTTTCCTAGTTAGAGATTAAACAAAGTAACATAATATAAACTGCAGGAACCCTGCATTTTTTTTGTTCATTTGCAATGGCTTTGTGCTGACTTGTATGCAATTGTTCCGCCTCATTCACATTGCATTCAGGTTCTCTTGCAAAGACATAAAATGAACACAATTTCATTCAAATTATTCAAAGAACTGAGCAGGTTTCATGTTTTTGCTTTTGTGTCTTGAAAAGTTTTCTGTATCTGTCCTCAGCACAGCCGCTTCCTTGGAAAGCGAAAAATTACACTGCGAGTCAGTCTGGACTGAGTAGTATTTAGTTGTTTTATGTTTGAAGTGCAGAGAAGGTACATTTGACAAAGCAGAAAGCAGTCTGTCATCCTCAGTTAAAGCAACTGGAACTGGAGGTGTTTTGTCTTTCACTCTAACAAAAGGAGACAGCGTCCCAGTGTTGTTTGCTTTGAGGCTTCATCTGTCTCTAAGCTCTGCCAAGTGCTGCTCTGTCCCGAGCCTCAGTCCCATGCTGTTCAGCTGATTGCTTAATTAGAGATATTTTTTGGCCGCCACTTCATTCGGGATGTTGTCCCCGCGAGGCCTAGACAACGTTTGGCATCATCGCTGCTTGAATTCGATTTTAACCTTCTTCTCTGCGCGTGTTGTCAACATGATGATGCACACTCCTGTCTGCAGCTTTCAGAGACACACTCACTTCCACTCCTGTAGTTGCTGAGTTCAACCTTTTCATCACGCTTGAGAAGATTTGCTTGTGTGTGCGCTCGAGGAAATTATTTTTCTATAAATCATATCTGACTTTCAGAACATTGTGCTAGCCTACAAAGTACAAATTGTGTTTGTTGCTGACCATTTCCCAGAGGTATTTCTTATGTTTTCAGGCAGAAGCCACTGGTTTCATTTGATTTCAATTGGCTTTGAAAAAGGCATTAAAGTTTCATTCCAAGACAATAAAGTTCAGTGGCGTCAGAAGGGTAAATGCAGAACAATTAGGTTGTCAAAGAGGACGGGTATGTTGCTGGTGTTAAGGGCTGATTTGACAGGGCTCCAGTTGAAACAGGATTTTGGCACAGGACGCAGGGCGACTGTTCAGAAGTGGGTGTTTTGGATTACAAGAAAATGAAAATACTCGGTTTTCATTGAGAAGCAACACACTGTGAAAGCTTTGTTCACCAGCTGGAGCTGCCAAAAACTGGGTTTTAAAAATAAACTGCAGACACTGGGATGTAAACTCACAGAATGTCAGTGGTGTCATTTGGACATTTAAAATAGCTTTATGAAGGAGAGGAGGTAGAGTTTTTGCTTTATTTTTACTTTTAAAAAGTTAGTTTTTATTAAAAAAAAACAATACTGTAATTAACAAATTCAATACTCACAGTATATTAGCGATGAGGACACACCTTGTTCTACAACCATCCAAAATATTTTAATTCTTCTTCGCCAATTGTTGGAGGAAACTAGCAATGCTGAAGGGATTATAATGGCACCAAGTTATATCAGCAGTAATGTGAGGAGGTATTTGGACCGATAGATGGAAAAATTGTGGATGGAATTACTGTTGTTTGCTGACGTGACATTAAGTACATTTGAAACAAACAAGTTTGTATGTGTCATCTAACCATGTTTAAAGCAAAGTGTTCATAACTGTGCGTGAGGCGAAACATCCTGCTCTCATAGCTTCCTCCTGACTGCACCCCTCTGCCTTTAAAAGGAAGTTTTTTTACTCTGGCCATGAATTGTTCGAACAGGAATAATGACCTAACCTTTTGAGAGAGAAGTTAAAACCTTGCCTACTTTCACATCTCCATTAGGATCAGACAGTTACCAACATTGTTGCTTTAACATTAGCGTGTTTACAGTGTCATTGTGAGTATGCTATCATGACTAGCAGTACCTTTGCTAATGATCAAGAACAAACTTTAACCCATTTTTATTTGTCCTTGAGTTTGGTGGACTTTACACAGTCAAAAGTAAAATTCTAAGTAGTAAAGTAGAAAGTGGCATGAATAGAAAGTAGGCAACTTGTACTTAAGTACAGTACTTGTACACCACTGTTTATAGACTATGTGAAGTGTGTTGTTTAGTCTGAACACACGTTCAGTCTTGTTTATGGATATAAACACAAATCACAATTTTAGGATTTCATATTATGCTCATTTTCAGGTTTTTTATTTTATTTAGGGGGTGTATCTGAACAGGTTTACATGGGTTAATTTTCAAAAAAACACCGTATTTTTTTTTTCATACGTCACATTGCAGCAGCTCCTCTTTTCACAGTGTGTTGAACACTCCATTTTAGCTGTGGATTGATGCATCTTACTTCTACAAGATCTTTGTTGGGTGTTGCACATGCGCAGTTCCTAGTTAAGGACTATTAGGGCAATCAGAGTAGGGCGGGTCATGAAAAGCCGGTAAACACAGCTTCGGTTCAGCTGTACATGTTCCCCTTATCAGCTTAGCAACATTGACGGAGCAAGAGTTTCAGAGTGGTGAGTTATTAATCTGTAACAAAAGTTTCTTTCATCCATAAAGTTTTAACTGAGCTCTGTCTCTACATCACAGTAACAGCTTTATTTCCCTTGACTAGTTTTTTATTTCCCTTAGCTAGTGTTTGGAAGGGAGAGGAGAGGCAGCAGGTGGAGGTCTTTTCACTTTGTGCTGCAGCTCGGTGTGTGTTTTTCCACCCGTGTTTTTGAGGGTATGTCTGACTGGCCACTAGGCAAGCATTATGATGTGTGTTTTCTTGTGATGTCACCAGAAAGTGAAAGAAAAGGCTGAACTACAAATGAGCTGTTTTCAGGTAGTTCAGATCAGTGTTTACTGTGGAGATAGGAACTCCCTTTGGGCTGTTTCGCTTTGCTTCCAATGGTTGTCTAATATAAAAAATTCTGTATTTTAAGTGTTATGTCAGGAGTTATGCTAGAACCCAGATGCAGACATAAAGACAAAGCAGCAGTTAAACAATTTATTGACTGAGGCAGGGTGAGGTGGCAGGGAGTCTCTCTTCAAGATGTGGAGTGTGAGGGCTGGCTGTCAGGTTGGGATCTCGGCTTTGAGTTACTTGGAATTAGCAGGCAAAGCAAGAGATCTGGAGCCAGGCACAGAGAAGTTAGTAAAAGCAAACTGGTTGCTAGATTAACAGGCTTAAGGCTAGATGCTAAGGTAAGACCTACGCACGTGACTTAACAATCGCAGGGAAGGCAGGGAATGGAAGTCTGGTCTCTCCTTAAGAGGTAGGGATGGCTGATCACGAACAGGTGGATGATTACCAGCAGGTGCAGCAAGTCCCAACTCAGGAATCCAGACACGCCCAGGATTTAAAAAAAAACAGAGAAGGATAAACAGAACAAACACACCAAACATGCCTCACTCACCCAAAGAAAAAACAAAACAAATCAAAACACACTCACTCAGTTCCAAGCTCAGGTGAGAGATGCAGGGTTCATGACATGTTATTTAACTTGTGAATAATACGATATCCATATCCCCCACAAGTTATACATACATACACACACAGGTATTGTGATTTATATAGAGAGAATTACAGTCTTTGATTGGCTTACAGGTGCCTGTTGTATCATCCATTAATTTCCCACCAGGACACCTTGTTTTTTCTTCTTCTTCTTCTCTTTCACAGCCAACAAAGTGAAAAACTTTCATTTTTCATTTCAGTGACTTTAATAAAAGAAAATCAAACTTGTATGTTAACTGACTCTCAAACTGCACTCTGTGAATCTTCACACCTCAGTAGCACATTTTCACACATCTCCCACAATCCTCAATCTTTTCTCCCCTTAAGATTGACTTAAGATTGTGTCTTGAATACAACTTATTTTATCTGCTCATTACTTGTATCCACACGTTCTCATGAAAAAGAAAAGTTGTGGAAGCAAAACACTATTTTCTCCGTTTGGCATGTCAAGTGAAGACACAATTATCCCTGAGTATTTGTGTCTTTAGGTGACTCAGAGTGAAAGATGAATAATTCCTCAGACTGAATACTGCTCCTTTTAAAATTATTTTAAATTACTTTTCATGCACATACATACACACAAAGGACATAGTAGTTCTTAAGCAACTTTCTGCTGAATGTTTGGTGTAAACAGGAGTTTTTTGATTGTATTTTCAATTTAAGTTGTAATATTGATTATTAAGCATTTTTTAGAAATACCATTCAAGGGCTACACATGACAGTTGTAAAAGTCTCATAATATATAATATAATGAATTTCACACATTCTTTTACAGTATGTTCACTGCCACCATGTCTACCTGATTCTAGCTCCACATTTTCCATCTGTTCCTTTACTTCAATTAACTCTCTCTCATCACCTGGCCTCGCCTGCACACCTGTTCCCACTTCCCCATTAGCCTTGCTGTATAAACACTCTCTGGCCACTTTATTAGGAACACTGTGTTAGTGCCGGGTTGATCCCCTTTTTGCCTTCAGGACTGCGTTAATTCTTTGTGGCATACTTTCAACTAGGTGTTGGAAACATTCCTCAGAGGCTTTGGTCCACATTGGCATGATAGCATCATGTAGTTGCTGCAGATTTGTCAGCTGCACATCCATGATGCGAATCTCTCATTCCACCACATCCCAAAGGTGCTCTATTGGATTAAACAATGCTCAGTTGGTACTAAAGAGACCAAAGTGTACCAAGAAAATATCCCCCACACCCAGTGGCAGCTCCTGCCAAATCTCTCAGGTGGGGTAATTGCTGTGATGATCAAGGTGAACAATTTAGCCCCTTTTGCACTGCACTGTACCAGCTGGACAGAACTTGCCAGGCCTTTTTTTGGTTTTCCATTGTGGAAAAGTTGTACCTGCTTCCAGGTACTTTTTTTTTGTATCACTTCTGTTAAAGTTCCGAGCAAGCTGAGGCGATAATAAAATGTGACGTGAAAACACTGCAGACTACTGATCAGAGAGAATCATAACTATTCACTGCATCATCATTGTGCAGGCCGGCCAGCAACACAAAGTTTTTTTTAGTTTACAATTTTCATACGTTATTTCATCAGTAAATACACTTTGAGGTGAGAAATTAACTGTGTAGATTTCGAATATTAACATTTTTACGAAGTGATGTTGGAATAAAAATGCGCTTGAAAGTTGAGGAGCTCCGCAAGTGGCAACCGCAAGTGGAGGAGCTTAAGTTACTTTTGTCATCTCGCACCAGTCTGCCCATTCTCCTCTGACAACAATGCATTTTCATCCACATAACTGCCACTCACTCTTTTTTTTTTTCTTTTTCAGACTATTCTCTGTAAACCCTAGAGGTGTTTGGTAGTTCAGCAGTTTCTGAAATACTCAGACCAGTCTTTCTGGCACCAACAAGCCACGCTACATTCAAAGTCACTTAAATCCTCTTTCTTCCCCCATTCGGATCCTCGTTTGAACTTCAGCAAGTTGTCTGGACCACGCCTCCATGCTTATGCATTGAGTTGCTGCCATGTGATTGACTGATTAAAAGTATTATTACTAAGCAATTGAACAGGTGGACCTCAAAGTGGCTTGTGTGTGTGTGTATATACTGTATATTAACCGGCCCATTCCCATGATATCCACCAGACTGTCTTATGTGTCCGCCTGCTTTTTGGCTTTCTGCTCCTAACTGAATATGTTTGCCTTACCTTCCTTGCCTGTCTCTGACCATGACTAAAACTTAACATTTAACTTTACCTGCCTGGTCTCTGAGTCTAGCTTTTGGGGCCAAACCTTCTAACACTGGCCCGTTACAGTTCACACTCTGAAATCAGTTTAGCCACAGCCACAGATCAAATCTGTAACAGTGTCAAAACTACTGAAAAAAAATTGAAGCGGAAAAATGAGAGAAGATTTTTTTTTTCTTGTGACATCTTTCTACATCTGCAAAAGCACAGCTTGGATCTCACCAACTGTGGAAATGATGGAGCTGTTGGCTTTCTAGATTGTCAGGTTTCATGTTTTCGTCCCAGCTGTCTTGAAAAAAATCTCAATACCTATTAAGTGGATTGTTATGAAATTAGGTACAAACGACGCTCTGACTTTTTACTAGTTTTTATTCATGCCCAAAGACATTACAAGAAACCAATGACTGCCTCTGAAACAAATGACTGACCGCCCATCAGCGTGGACTATATACCATGATTAATGTAAGTGGGTAAAGCTTTATTTATGTCGCAGTTGCAAAAAGCTTTACACATACACACGGAAAATATAAAAGAATATATCAATTATAATATAAAACACAGCACAAAACTAAACCAAACCAAAACACAAGACAAGAATGGAGATCTATAAAAAGGATTGCCTATAAAAATGGTTTCAAAACAGTCCAGAGATTCTGCTTGAGGCTGAAACAGCAAAGGCCTCATCACCTTTTGTTTTGCATTTGAAACAACGGGTGGGGGAAAAATCCTTGCATTGTTTTGCTGGAGCCCTCTGTGTTGGCACGCCCGCTGCCTTTGCCAGACTAGCATAATTCAAATAAATGTCTGAATGTGTCTGTGGAGAAGATTTTCTAAAACTTCCACTGTGCAGCAACGCTTTTGAAAGAGGTATCAACATCTGGATCCAACCTCAGGATTAACAGAACCGTTTTTGAGACTAGCAAAGTTATTTCTATTTTTCATCAATCCAACAGTTTTCTTTTCTGGTGTTTAACGAGCATTGTCATGGGACCAGAAGTGTGATTGTAGACTTGTATCCTTCCATGAAAAAAATATAACTATAGAGAAATCAAAGATTTTCTTCTCAGTCAATGCTTATTATTTATAACACCAAACCTATTTGTGGTTTGTTTTGAAGTGTCATTTATTGTGTTGATCAAACCTCTACTGCTGTACTGCATCTCTCACAGATGTGTCAGAAATGTCTCATTCAAAAGAGAAATCCTACATTTTGTCATGTTTCCAATGTTTCATAAACAAGAGTTGAGGGATGGCGGGGGGATGGAGTCTGTGATAAACATGCATGCATGAGTGTGTTTGAATATTTTCCCCAGGCGATGTGTGAGGAATTGGATGATTTTTCCATCAATTTAAAATAAAATTGGGCTGATTTACAAAATCAGAGCCTGTGTGTTATGTTTCAGTCAAGAAACTTGTTGAAGAAATGTGTCAGACGAGAAAATTCATATAATCCAAAGGTGAAAAGCCTGCATTCAGCAAACTAAATATGAATCACTTGAGAGAGCAGAGCAAGAGAATAAGTAAGGAAAATGAATTACCCTGCCTGTTTACCATTTAAAGATCCACTAAAGTAAATGTCAACACAAGCTCCTCCACAGTATTTTTATAATTGGTTTCCCAGGCTCTGTTTTTTTTCAAGTCAAAAGTCTAAAATGAAGTTTAAAGTGAACGCTCCATCCAAATGTTTTGACATATCACTTGACTCCTCAAATTAGCCTACAGCCATTTAAAGCAAAGAAGCACTCATGTTGCGTTCCTGCGTGTAATCTGACAGTCAGAAAATTAAAGCCTTGTGGTGTGTTTAAACAGAAAATCAGAAGCATCAATAAACCAAAACACGTCAGTCTGGATGTGTACTTAAATGGCACTTTGCTTTTATTGGAAAGCTGACAGTGAAAAGTGGCAAGAAACAAAACAAGATACTTAAAGAGGTTAAATTTGATCTTCAGCAGCACAATTCTTGAAATATACAGAATCAACCAATAGTGCAAATGATGGACTGTTCAAAGTCTTAAGTAACCTGCACTGAATAATAGTTTAGTTTTGCAAATATTCACCTTTTTATTGAAGAGCAAAACTCTAACAACTTCTCATACCACTATTGCAAAATAGATACAGAAGTTTGTCTTGGCCTTTCAACATGACCCATATTAGCACTTTCTCATATACTGATTCTATTGTTAAGGTAACTTCAGGTTAAGATGCAACCATCAACTAAAGCTACTTGGTTAGGGTTAACAAAATAGTGTGGCCATGGTGAAAAGACCAACATGCACTGTATGATCATGTACTGTTAGACATGGAATACAAACTGCGGCCTGTGGTATCAAAGTTAGATGCTGTCGAGTTGATTCAGTATTATTTATATGACCCAAAATCAAAAATGTACCTCACAGGGCTTTACAGTCTGCATAAAACACAATGCCTTCTATCTTTTGTGTTGGATAAGGGAAAAACTGCCCATTCAAGACCCAACCATCCACATCAACTGTCTCCCAAGGGCCTGGTCAAATCAGTATTCATAACGACATTTCTGAAAAAATCCATTTATTTCAAAGGGATTGATACTACGCAGATCCTCTTTTGCACAGAGTTCAACTTTACATTACAGTTATTTAGCTTTATCCAAAGAGACTAACAATAAGTGTTGTTAATGACAAATTTTCATAAAATCTTTAGTCAAGTAAAAACACTACAAGCATTATGTGGTGGGAAACCAATAGTCAGTGATAATTTATTTTTAACTTCAGTTAATCTACATAATGTAATTTAAGTTACATAAGTAACATACATGTTTTTTAACCCAACTAAGTGCCAAATAACTTGCCTAATAACAATGTTAACCACATGTTTTATTTTTAAAGTTGTACCGGACGTTGTTAACTTGGGTTACCCAGTGTGTTAAAAAAGTGACACCGAGGGGTCTTGACCACGCAGCCATGTGTAATGTCTTGAGAGTGAGAACATGTTGAGAAATCATAAATTAAACTGTGCAAACAAAACTACACGTTTTGACCTGTCAAACATCATCATACCTCATCGACATTTTGGAGTCAAGTTTCAGAAAATCTTTGCTTCTGCTTGAGAGTAAACAGATGGATGGCGGGCATGAGCTTCAGTGAATGTGTGTGTGTGTGTGTGTGTGGTTTCATTGATCTTGCACTAAATAAAAAGCTGTGATGACCTCTGCTTTCCGCAAATCAATTTCCTGAACTTATCGGCTTGTCAACATCATTGAGCATTCCAGAGGATTTTTGAATGCCTGTGTTCTCACTTGACTGCTGAACATGTTGATTATTGAGCTTGTGTCATTGATGGTGTTGGGTGAGAGCAGAGAATATGGAGGGAGTCCAAAAGCAGAAACAACCATTTAAAAACAAATGGGATTATCGACTTTCATTTAAGTGGAAAAACAGAGTCAGTGCTAACTCGGGACAGTTTCCAGGAAATGTTTTGTAGTGAAACGTTTTATCAGCTAGCATGTAATGCAGCTCAGATTCATGGCTGCCAATAACATATCCGATCCTACATCATTAATTTGTCATTTCAAACAACCAGAGCAGTGAAGAAATGTCAGATTGCATGGGTCTGAAATAGAAAGATTACAGACTGGATGAAGGAAAAGACAGATTGGACATGAATGAATGGGGATGAAGGATAGATGGAGGCATCATCGTATGGATGGATGGATGATAAGGGTAATAGGATGGATGAAGAGAGGGGAAAATATGGATGAAAACTGGTAATACAATGACTAAATTATAAGAATGTATGGATAGATAAAAGGATGATTATTTACAGAACATGGCAGTTTGAATTACTAAACTGAATAAAATTTTAAATCCAACACTTTTCATTTTGCCACACACAGTGGCCTTTCATTGTGGCCAGCCTATATGGATGTGCAATACCCATGCTGTCTGATCAGCATCTCGATATGCCACACCTGTGAGGTGGATGGATTATATCGGCAAAGGAGAAGAGCTCACTGACACAGATTTTGACAGATTTGTGAACAATATTTTAGAGAAATAGGCCTTTTCTGTACAAAGAAAACGTCTGAGATCTTAACACAAAAACAAAACAAAAATATTGCGTTTATAATTTTGTGTATATGAAGGTCTAGTTATCATCAACACATAGCTGATGGATGAATGACAGGGAGAACAAAAGGATATCAAAAGGGAATATAATGCATGGCATCAGTCTTTCTCTCATACCTTTCCTCTCAGTTCCCCCCCCAATGACCCCAAACTCTTCCATCCCTAAATCTTGCGTTTTCTGTCTTTGTTGTTTCCTCCCTCTGCATACGAGTTGAAAAGTTCAGACATATTTCTTTCACAGTGAGCAATCTGGAGTCTTAGTTAAAACAAACCCAGAGACCCACAGAGGCAATGCCAGCAGCACTTTATGATAATCAACGTTGAAATTAATTAATCTTTGTTTTTCACTTATCATCTGTATTGCTGTTTTCTTTGTCTGTGTCACAAATGTTGTCATTTAGACCAAAACATTTTTGTTTGAGGCTATTTTTAGATAAAAGTGGAAACTTTCTATTGATGCACCAAACTCACTGCTGTATTTATATATGTTTGATAGTATAATGTGGATTTTACAAGAGTTTGAAAGCTTTTTAATGCATCCAGCTATCAGTTGTGTGTCATTTTCTGGCCTTGGTGTCTTATTGTGTGTCTTATGTGTATGGATTTATGACCTTGAATGCATCCACACACACATTTTTGATTTCAGATCCTCTCAACAGCACATAATAATAATAATAATAATAATAATAATAATATCAGAAAACATGCCATAAGAATATAATAAACAAGCAAGAAATAAGAAAACATAGCATCAATAATGAATCAACAATAATAAAACATCAACAATCTAGAGCAAATCGATATTGCAGTGTAGACTAAGATGCAGTGCATGCTATTAAAGTGATTATGCTAGTTTGAAAGATGGGTTTTAAGAGCATTTATGAACTCTGTAGTAGAGTCCAGTATGCAGATGTAGGAGTAAGGAGATTTTGGGTGCAGCAGAAAGCCCCAGCACCCACTATGCTGAGATTGATGGCTGGTAGAGGCAGTAGACTTGCTGCGAAATACCGCAGGGAGCGAGATGGAGCGTAATTCTAAAGGAGCAGGGGATATATTATGGAAATAACAGTCGATTACCTAAACACGCCACAAGTTTGGAGGTTCTTTTATTTATTTTTTTGGAGTGGTGTTTGAGCTCCTGCTTCAGTTAATGTGACAAAAATAATGGTAGATCTAAAAAATAAATGCAGCATACAAAGATTTATTTTTAACATTTTACTGAATGATAAGCATTTTGGAAAATTAGGACGATTGTGGAAAGACTTTTTGGAAAGTGAGGAAACACGTAAAGACATAAACATGCATGGAAAATCATGAATTTGGATGAGCAAGTTACAAAATTAGCCTGTTGTGATGTACACACCTAAGACGCACAACAGTTTTCACTCAAAGGATATAAATCACCAGCTCTCACAAAGACACATGAGGAAATGTTGACTCCCAAATATCAAAGGCAACAACACACACAGATAACAGAAACATAGAGACAGAGCAGTTTAAAATAGACTCCTTCTGCTCTCTGTATGTGTTTCTATTTTTCGTCTTCATCTCTCACTCTTCTCCTTCTCCACCCTTCTCTCTCTCATTTCTATTTTTCTAAAGGACATCTTTACACCACCCTTCTGTACACATTAATCATCTTTTCCTTTCCATGTCGTCAATTCTGTTTTTAGACATTTATCTCTGTCAGAAGGTCTGACACACGCTCTCTCACAGTTTTCATATCTTTTGTCTGACTTTAAGAGCTGACTTCAACTGGAGACACAGTCAGACGGTGGAAGGAGCACTTTCAGAAACCCTTAAACTTTAAGACGTGACCAAATGAAGGGCACCACAGATACACGCAACCGAAATGAGTTGCAGAATGGTTGGTCTCAGCCTTATGTGAGGAGTTCGGACATTGTCGTGCTGGATACATCTGATTCGGATGCTTCCTGGACAGCTCGCACTGGACATATTCCAGACTCATCCAACTGAGGAGACCTGAGAACCAGAACACTCTTGATGTGGACGCAACTTTTCTAAGGAACTACTTCTCCCTTGTCCTGTGCTGTGTCTTGTAGACAGTACGAGCTCCAAGAGTGTTTACCAGTTCGAAGAGTGTCTACCAATCAAAAGCTTGAGTTCATAGGTGTCTCCAGTAAGGGTTTGTTGGAAGTACAGTCTACCTACCTCTAACTTGAAGTCATTTAGCTTAGAAAGTTTCACATTTGCTCTGTTAAAAAGCCTCTTTCGTGTAGTGAGTAGTTTATTTCTGGCAGCAATTTGTTTGAACGAACAGAAGATGAACTTGTGAGAGATGTATTCACAACGGCATGAAACAATTTGCCAAATGTGAAAAAAAAAATCCTTCACATCAGCCTCCCTGTGGTGATCACACAGAGAGTTCAGACTCTTGCATTAAGCAAATATTTGGATTTAGGGTCACCCAGCTCTAATGAAGGATTAAGGATTTGAGAGGAGCTTGAATGCTCAAGTCAGAGCAAAAAGGCAAAAGTCTTCTAGACAGGATTAGCACTGATAGCTGCCATGGATTGTCACAAGCCAGCTCTTAGCCCGTGACAAAACGGAGGTGAGACACAACAGGTTTGCAAGCCAATGGTATGATTTATTCTAAAAGTAAAAGAAGGATCAAATGATCACCAATAATATGTGGTGTGGCAAAGTATGACTATCAGTGTTGTCCGCAGTGAATGGATAAGTGAGATGTGTATGTGTGTGTTGTCAGAATTAACCAAAGAAGAAACACAAGACAAACCCGGTAGGATGTCGGCCTAGGAGGAGAGAACACAAAAGACTGATCAGTCCTGGCTAAATAAGCTCTGAAGGTAGAGCTTCCCAGGTGATTAGCCAGCTTAATCAACCTCCCTGCCTGCAGCCTCCTGCAGGAGAAGGAAACAGGAAGGGGGAGGGGTCGTAACAGGAACTCAAACTGTGTCTGCAGAAAATCCAAAGAGGAAGTAGACGTCCCAGCACAGTCCCACACAGTTTGACTGGCAATGTGGTATCTTTGATGAGCAAAAACACAAATCTGTCTGTATTCCCATTTCATTTTTTCTTTACTGTTGCTTAATAAAGAAACTTGGGACTCCTGCATTATGCCATGAGCTCACAGATTGATGTTACAGCCACCGGTTTTAATTATTTCAACTTTGTCTCAAAGAAAAAGTGTTTTGTCCATAATTTTGACATGGAGGACTGCTCTAAATACTCCAGGACCTATGAGCCAGCCAACAGAGCCATGACCTCTGTTGAAGAAGCCAGTCAGAGCACTGCTGCTCTGTGAAAACGCCTCTGTGTTGAATTTATGTAAAATAAAGAAGTCATGGAGTCACAATGGGGAGTGGGATGGTTAAGATGCCCGCCTTTGGTGTGAGAGACCCGGGTTCAATCCCCACTGTGACCCTGAGCAAGACACTTAACCCCTACTTGCTCCAGAGGCGTGCGACCTCTGACATGTATAGCAATTGTAAGTCGCTTTGGATAAAAGCGTCAGCTAAATGAATAAATGTAAATAATAGTTCTTGAATCCCTCTGAAATGGATCCATTAACCCATCTCAACACAGTAAACTATAGCTTATGCCATAAACAGTTGACACTTGATCGGATGTTTTGAAATGCACCTTGGAAACCGTTGTGAAGTGTTTCTATACACCGACTTGTACTTTCAACTTTTTATCAAAAAAATCAGATAATTTCTAACGCAGCTGTTAATCTTTTGTACTGATGATTCAGCCAGGAGAGTTTCATGTCGATCCAGTCACAGCGCTTCACCTGTGATTCACTTAACATTGTTTTTTGGGGAAATGTAATTGGATTTCTACTTCCAGAACCCAGTTTGCAACTTTCTAATACAACTACTAAAAAATAAATATCAAAGATTTCATCACATGAATTTTATTGTGACCTATAAAACACATCGGCAGCAGTGGCTGTTAAACCATAATAAGTTACCTTCTGTCTCAGACACACGCACATACATTATTATCAGTGTCACTGGTTAATTTCACATATAATATATGTGCTGACCTTCTGGTCTGCTGGTGGAACTAATTACCTCCCAGAGGCAGAAACAATCTTTGGACCTTCAAAGGCTAGAAGAAGACGGCCGGACACACATATTTTCTTTGCCAATTAGAAACCTCACAGTCGGCCGTCGGCCTCCGCAGATCACAGGCTTCCTAACAAGCAGGAAAAAGACATTTAAGAAGATGAAGAGGTGTGTTGCCCTGGGGATCTGAAATCTCAGTGTGTCTCTATAAAGCTGCATCGTCCAAATGTTTTCTGTAAATCTCACAGAGGGGCTGCATCCTAGAGGAGCATCACTCTTGTTTCTGCTAATTGAGACCCTGAAGATTACAACAGTAACACACTCATATACCTCTTTTTCATCTTCTGTTGTATTATTGTTATTTTGCTCACTTCTAATTTGAAAACCGCTGATGCTTCATAGACCATTACTGGCATTATTGTTCAGTCTCTCCAGGATTTCGCAGGCTTTTTTTGTGATTGTTGTGTTATAAATGGCTGATTTCGTGGCAGCTTTTTAAAAAATTTGAGATGAAATTTGTTTTTTTGCAATGAAATTGTAGGATTAAATGAAAACTGCAAAGATGTGTTTTTTTACTTTAGAATTATAGTTGAATCATTAAACACTCCTTCCAGGATTTTGGACCTAACCATATTTAAACCATCACACCTTCATTCTTTCAGCTCTTGCAGTTGACCAGGATGCAGCAGCCTGTGTCTCAGTGATTTGTCTCATCTGACTCCTCCATGCGTTTCTGCCACTCTGTGTCAATCACGATTTCCTTCACGTTCAACCACAACATATCGTTTTGCAAAACTGTTTAGCTGTGCTTTGGTAAAGAAGAACCAGATAGTGTTTTTCACTGTCCTTTTTCCCCCCAACATCGACAAATGTGAGACACTGAGATCGCACATGTCTGCTGCGACTTGTAAACAAGGAAATGTCAAGCTAACGTATAACAACGTGGGAAATTGCAACAACTGCACTGAATTCACAGGGGATTTGTTTAAAGTGTTAATAGTTGCGATGGCGACATCGCAAAATCCTGGAGGTGCTTATTATTACAGTTTTTCTTAATTGCTTAAACACATTTTTTTTTAAATTATGCCTCTTTTTCTCTAAACTCTAAACACAAATCCACAACTTCTCACCCTATTTCCCAAACATCCTATTTTTAGTCAAAATGAAGCTCTCCACTCAAAACCATTCAATCTTGCTGAAAAAACAAACTTTGCCTTCAGACATAACACACAAGTCCTCAAAACACACACACTGCAGCACAGGTCTTACACACTGGTGAGATAAATTCAAAACAATACTACAAAAACTGGTTATTAGTAATGTTGCTTGTGGCTCTACCCTCAAAAACCTTTTCACAAGATGAACACAACAAATGGAACATTTTTTATTCCTTAGTGTGCTGCACAGAACGACACACCAAACAACAAATTATTCTGACCCAGCGTCCTGCCTTTGGTCTGGGACAGGCCAGAGTTTCTTGTCCTCCTCCTCCACTCTCCTGTTCCGCCTCCTCCTGCTCCTCATCTTCCTCCTATCCCATCTCCTCCTCCAACTCCTACTGTTCCTCTTCCCTCTTACCTCTCTCTACACTGATCTTCTTCCTCCTCCTCTCTGGTGTCCTCTACCTCTTCCTTCAGATTTCTCTGGATCTGTTGTTCCAAAACTAAATGAACTGGCTCTGGCCCTCGGTGTGTTGTCAATTATGACTCCTGTGTTTGCACCTGGGTACCTGTGTGCTAACTGAGCTCAACCTGTTCTGATTGAGTGAACAATATTGAATGTCCGTGTTTTCTCAATGACTGTGTGGTGTAGGCAATGAGAGATGAAGGGATTTGTGTTGAGTTTAGGGAAATGGGTTTGCTTTTTGAAAAATGGACATTTTTTATTGTTTTGAGATTTTAGTTTTGGTGCTTATAGTGTTTAAGCGATATACAAAACGTATAATATACGTACTTAATGACATTTTCCTTTAAAAAATGTTTTTGGACAATCTTTTGGTTCATATTTTATCTTCCAGTTTTCATGTTACTGAGGCAATTCATATGTTAAAAAGTACAGAATTTTGAATTGCCATGACTTTTCTTAATGTTGGCAGTTTTTTGAGTTAATTCTACCCTATTTCAGACTCAGCATATAAAACAAACTTCAAAATGCAAAGTACTGCACTTTAATCAAACATACATAACCTCCTTTGTAATGAATGACATGTACAGGTTTTGGGTTTTTTTCATTCACACTCAATTTCTACAGCAAAGGCTTCTCTAGTTTGCTGTCATCCACAAATTGTCTTTACTTTATTGTTTGGCAGCTCCAACATTTCCTCAGAGATCACAACATACGCAGATGTACTCCAAAGAGTTAAAATATAAAGAACAAGTCCTGAAACAGCCACTCAGGTAAGGCGTATTACAAAAATAGATAAGTATGCTGGCAGCTGTTTTCACATCATAACGACCAGTAAGCATGGATTTGGTTGTTTGCAGGTCAAAAATACCATGTACGTTAAAACAAGCTAAATTTGGCAGAAACATTTTTAGGACATCAAGGCTAAATATAACTAGTGTTTCATTTAAATGCTGCCAAAACAATGATTCATTGTAACCATGGATGTCCAAAACAAAAAGCATAAAATTGCCAAGTTTCAGAAAATGTACTTGGAATATATTAGCAATTCAAACGCACAAGCCTGATTAGGTACTTTCTTCATTTTGAATTACCGTAATGTGGGGTATTCAACACCAAGATGAACTGACAGCTGTGAAGTCAACATATGCACATGCAGGCAGAAAAACAAAAGACATCACATCTGTTTCAGCAGCTACACGTCTCCTACTTTATTCCAAAACATGCAGCTCCGGTTTGCGACTTTGTTCTGACTGAAACAAGGCGTCTCAGCAAATAACACATCAGAGATGCCAAAACAATGACAACGGGGAGGGTTTACTATTAGAAATTTAGATATAGTATGTGGCATGCCAGATAATGCAATTTCATGATTTCATGTAATCCACATCATGTAAATGCTTGCAAATGTTTGGCTATTTACACTGATCACTTAACATCAGATCAGTGAAAAATGTGAACTTTGAGTTGGAGGTCCAGATACAGCGTAGGGCAGCACTGCACTCAAATGTTATTTAGAGAGCTCGCACAGACAAAACACAATTATCTACTAAATGTGATGAAAAATTCAGTATGTGCCAAACATACTCAGTCAGGAGGCAGCCGATACGTACACTCCCATCTCTGTATGAATAATTAAGAGCACATTTTCGTTCTCATTTGGCACATTAGCAGCACAATCACACGCTCACACACGCTATAGTTCAAACCAGGTAGTGAGCTGCATCCTTTTCACTCCAACTGTTCGTGTACAACATTTTTTTTATGGTCCTGTCCTGCAGCTTTGAGGTTCATTAATCCTGACTGGAAGCTGTGTGTTTACAATGGGGGGTTCACACCTGGGATCTCAATTTTCACGTGTGGCTTCCATTAAAGGATGAGCCTGGTGTTATTCTATATTTGACTTGCTGTCAACAAATCCCATGAAAAGACCACAATCGACAATGTTAGCCTGTCTCTTAATACTTTCTGACTCCTCAGCCCTGCCTGGGGCCCTCAGCTCCAAGCTCATTGCTTCCTACTAAAAGTCTTTAAAATTGTTTTTTAAGAATTCTCAGAAATTTCCTAAAACAGCTGGTCGGTTTTTAGTAATCAGAAAGAAATAGTGCATTTGTTGGGGACTATATTGAGCCGCAAATTAATCCACACGTGGTGCTCCCGTGAGTATGTGGGACAGCTGGAAGGAAATACATTTCACACAGTGCAACAGTGAGGCTAATTCATTTATTTTTAATAGTTTTTGGATATTAATTGTTGGTTTTGGTCTTTTTATGGGATTTGCTGACAAGAAGAAAGATACAGAACATCACCAGAATTGTGCTTTAAGTATGTAGAACAAACAGCAACTTTACAATATCTCACAGTAAATTGTCTGTACTGTGCTAAAGCAAAATAGGGAAATTGGAGTTTTCAATTGTTGGAGGTGAAAGAAGACTAACTCTGACTTTCCTCTGGTGGCCATTCCTCTGTGAACTGGAGGCCTGAGAGAAGATTTATTCTGGGACCTGCAGGAATCTAAATCTAACTAGATAAAGGCATGAATGGTGTTCTGTAGGGTAAAGTAAGATAAGAAAATCAAAACCAAAACATTCTTATCAGCTCAAATAAACAGACTGTTTTCATCATCATCATCTGATTCAACACAGTTTTAATGAATATTAATTTTTTCATAATTTGTTTTACTCTCTGGACTTTTCTCTGAAGCAAACCTCCTTTTGAAGGCAACAATTAGTAAACAATAATAAACACAGGTGAACAATATTTCAGAGTTCAAGTTATTAAGGATTAGTAATTAAACTTTTTACTTGCACTTGTTTATGGCAGAGTTATGATGTGTCAGTTAAGTACTATGGTTGTTTCTTTAAGTTTCCAGACCTCCTCAGTGAAACAAGCTGTTAGGAGTCTGTCAAAGGAAGAGTTCAACGTTTTCTAATATACGTTCTTTTGCTTTCTCATAAACAGTTATATGAAGAGATTAATGCTACTTTGATGTTTGTACAACTAAACTAGAGCCAATAGATGAATATCTTAGCTTAGCACAAAGACTAAAAGCAGGTGGAAACAACTAACTTCATGCAAACCTAAGCTAATCACCTGCTGGCTCTAGATTTATATTTAACATAAACAAGGACATTGGTCTCAATCTTCTCGTTTAACTCCTGGCAAGAAAGCAGCCAAAATACTGAACTATTCCTTTCCCATCACAATATTATTGTTTAATACTAAACTGATTGTACTTGCATTTTTATTTACTAATTTTTAGTCTTTAGTTTTATATGTTGTAATGTCGATTTAATGTTTTAGTGTATTTCCCTTGCTTTTGCTTACAGTTACTGGCACACCGAGCACCACAAACTAAATTCCATTCACCACCATTGAAACAGATATTTCCTAACTTGGACAAATTAAACCAAACCATCAGCATGGATAGTTCACCACTGGGAGGTAAGTGAGGAAATATGTGTTTAGGGTGTTTTGCTGAGCTGACAAAATAATCAAATATGAGCATGCAAATCATCAGAAACACTCCCCAATGATGTTATTAATATCAAACTTCAGAGTCTTCTTACCAGGCTCGGCTCCCTGCTGGGCCGCATGCTGAGTTCTCTAAACCATGAAGGCACAACACTGAAAATGCAAAGACACCCACTGGTCTGTTGAAACAGTTTCCAGAAGCTTAATGCAAAGAGTATAAGTTATTCAAACAGACTAGGGAGTTTAAGAGGTTAGTAGGACAGGTCAAGCTGTTCCTGCTTTTTTAGGTCTTTACTTATTCATTTACTTTTTACTTTTGCATTTTTGCATTTGCATTTTTGTTCCATTGAACAGTATGAAACCGTTCAACTCTCAAAGTACCAGCACCCGTTGTTTTTTAAGGCTACACCTCTAAAGCCTCTTGAAATCATGGGTTGATGCACGTGAACTTGGCAGGATACAGTTATAGGATAAGATGCAACTGCAACCTAACCTGGGTGACTTGCATGTATGAATGCCCAACAATTCTGTGAAACCAATTAGAAATGCAGTTTTAAATGACTATAATTCATGGTAATTGCACTGGTTATGTCATCGTTTTTTGGATTTGAGGTCTTATTTTGGTTTTGTTTCTTTCATCCTGGTCCCCTTGTTAGTCTGTCTTTTCCATGTCCTCATCTGTTTCTGTATTTTTGTTGTAGTGGAGTGGCTGGAGTCTGTGTCAAGTTACAGTTTGTCTATGTGTGCCCTGACTGTTCACTCCATATATCTGTGTCCTGCCTTGTTTCCTGTTTTATTCTGAAGTTGTCTGCGTTTTCTTGATGTGATCCACTTGTTTTATGTTCCTGTCCTGTCCGTTTGCCAAAGTATTTAACGCTCATGTTCTGTTGAGTCTGTTTTGCATTATTGTCTCTTGTTGGGCTCTGTCTGGTATGTTTCTGCCCATGACCCTGCCTGTTTTTGGTTCTCTGGATTTTGTATCTTTGTGGATTAGTTTCAGCCACTCTTAGTAAGTGTGCTCACTTTAGTTTATACAAATCACTGAACTGAACCTGCTCTGCTCCTGTGTACTGTGTTTGGGTCCTCTACAAGTTCACACTCAAGACTTATCATGCCAGGTTAATTTAAAAAGCACTGCAGTATTCTTCAACAAGTTCTGGTAATTCCCTAAAAGTCAAAACTGTATTCAGGTTTTTATGTAAATGTTAACTATAATGAGTATAATTTGGGAGTGAATGGACACCAGGATGCTTTGTGTTTTATTTTTGAAATGATGCAATGTCTGGCTGTAACTTTAAGCAGCAGGAAGCAATGCATTTTTCTCAGAAAATGCCCATTGTAGTTTGCTTTCCCTACCAAGCAGTAGTGACATATTCATCTGCCATCTTTTTTAACAATCCAGAGGTCGTAGTGGTTTGTAAAAGCAGTTTAAAAGTTGCTTTTTCTGCAAGTGGACCTACATCAACACGTATAGATGCATCCATCTTATCTTTGCTTGTTACAATTCTGGGGCAATTTCTCCTATTGCTATTTTGAATATATGTAGCTAGCTAGCTATGTAGGAAGATGACATCCCCATTCTTAATTCTAGCTACAAAGCTGTGATCGGTAGACCAGTACAGTGCCAGACCTGTTTCAATCTTGGCACAAATTGGATAAATGGGCAAATCGGAGCTCTGGAACCAGGCTAATACAATCACGCTGCCTATGAAATTGCTTTGTGTTCAGTTTGAACACACGTATATTAGACTTTATCGTCTATTCTCTTGGAGAAGAAGGTGTGTCTGGTTACATTTTACTGTAGAGTTTAATTTCTTTTTACCCATCAGAGGTTTAGTTCAGGGGTGCAGACAATGTGCCGACGTCCCACAGTGAGATCATTAACATTCTCCTTTCATCCTCCCTTTATTTCCCTGCAGCTACCACTGTTTGTTTCCCTAAATTACTTTGAGATGTTGGGAGAAGCAACAATGTGTGTGTGTGTGTATTGGGTTGTTTTAATCCCAGATTAGTGAGTACTTAGAATTGCTTCAGGTGGGTGAGACAGATTTCCAGTCCCAATATTATTTGGTCATACTGTCAACAGACAATGAAAAATGTTCTGATCAAAACTTGAAGAAAATATTATAATAAAGCACATTCATACATGATTATTATCAGAGGAAACAGGGAGCTGTCAATCATGGTGGTTAGGGGTTGGGTGCCATTTAAAACCACACACTTTGCTATTGACTCGGGGTATGCTTTAAAGCTCCCATGAAATTGAATCATTACTTCCTTTAAGTGATATATCTCATGCTGTAATAGGATGTTGTAGAGGGACTTAACGCAGTGAGGAACCAATCTGAAGTGTAAACCACTGGGATATCAGTTTTGGAAGAAAACAGTAATTGCCTTTGATCAATGGAAAACTGGGACCCCTAAGTGAACAAGAAGTTTGTGCACACACATGTACACACCAAAGGCATTTTCATCTGGATGGGAGACATTTTTTTAGCACTTTTTTTTCACAGCACCTACAGAGTGAACCTTTCAACAACATGAACCTGTGTATCTTGCAAAGGAAGGAATAAACCTCCTACACCTCCACCTTATTTTCAGCATGACAGCTAACTATTAGCATATTTACAGGATCTGTCATAGCTTATGACAGGTGTATAAGACCCATAGGCTTTCATCAACCTTGACAACGACACATTCATTGATTGACAAACAAACAATGTACCACGCGTCTGGATTCAACACTGATTTGTTTGTTTATGTTTTTAAAATAGTATTATATTATAATTTTAATTGTGATGAAAACCAGGGCAATTTGGTAGTGAATGTTGAAAATTTGGACATCTTATTGTTTTACAGGTATTTGTCAAGACTGGGGACACCCAGGTTGAAATGGGGACAATCCCAGTCCAACTGGGGCATCTGGTCACCATATTACTAATGCACCAAAACATTAGCCTAATAATCAAAATGAATTGCCTACTCCATTCATTCATTGTGTTCTTGTTAGCCGATTTTCTGTTTGTGATTGTTAGTTGCTTACTTTTGTTTGTTTATTTAGATTCACATTAGATGATTGTTATTAACTACTGGAAACTAACAGTAGCTTGTTTTGTTCTAACTTTGATTCTAAAAAAGAATCATTTTTGTTTATAAATCAGCTTCCACACAATAATGCAAGCACCTGGTTTAGTGATTGTTTGTGAAGAAAAAAAAATAATGTTAATAACTTAATAACCTGGGGAATAAAAGTTTCAGCAAAAAAAAGCTCTTGTAAACTGCCTGTACACTACCTGCCCAGCAACGAACAGTCGACAGACACAGGTATAGACTAGAGAGTGATGAAAGTGGAGCATATAGCAGCTTATGAGCCAGATATTTCCCTCAGGGGTTGGTGGAGACCAAACTATAGCTGAAGAGAGAGTGTAAAATTGCCCTTAACTTCATCAGGATATGTAAATAGGCAACTGTTTGCCCCCCATTGCAGGTTTAACAGTGGTCTGCATTTACATCTTAGCAGTGGTTTAGCAGAGACACTTGTCCATAGACTCACACATTGGAAAATTTCCACAAGACACACATTCCTGAGACTGCGGCTTGACAAGGCAGAATTTAAGCTGAGGAAAGCAGAGAGAAGCTCCAGACCGAGCTGAAGCCATGGCCTGGTAAAGCCGCACGATGCAGGGATGATGTAAAGAGACAGGTTGTGTTGTTCCTGCTGAACTGAGGAGGTCCTGAGTTCAGTTGCTCTCCTTGGGGAAGCTGTTCTACTTATTAAACACACAACATCAGAACAACAGAGCAATGATGCTGAGAGATCCAGAAGTCTATGAAATGAAAAAAGCATTTTTCATGTTGTAATTTTTTGTCCTGAGTTACACTGTACAACAGTTATATTATCTATTGCAGTGTTTTAAATGACATTTTCCCACATTTTCATATCAGAAATGTTTCCATTTCTCTACTTGCACAGTGTCATTTCCTGGCTGGCCATGTTGGTCTATCCATCAGCCTAATATTTTGGTGTAGACCACAATATCTCATGAACTTTGAAATGGATTCACAGTTCACATGGATGTGCAATTCATCACAACTGCTTAACCAGGTATGATCAACAGCACTCTGGCAATACAAGAAAGTACTTGGGACATTTATTATATAGCCTCCTCAGCCTTGCCCAAATTTTTTCTTCCAGGAACAAATTTCTAACACTGGTAAAGAACTGTGGAAACAAAAGCAGAACCTGCAACAATGGACTCATGATGCACTGTGTTTAATCAAGTTCCTGGAGTGGAAAGTTGCTATAAACACTTTTGTAATGAATGGCAATAAGTGAAAATTTCTGGCTAAAGATGTTCTTAATAAACAATCAATATGAATATCAATGACCTGTAAGATATTCATATTTTATTAGCTTGTATAAGCAAAGCATTTGGGATCACTCGATCCATCCACCTTCAGATTCTAATGTCTGTCAGTACAGCATACATGAATATACCACTTCTAAATGTAGTGTCAGTTTTTGAGTCAATCAATTATGAAGCATACCAGTCCTCAGAAAAAAAATTTAAGCCCTAATATTCAGACCATGCATAATTCATCAGACTGTAATCGCCCCCGGTGTTATAGCAATGTAGGAGAGGGTGTTTTTGTTTTGTAAAGAACTTTCAACTTCATCACTGCTCTTCTCACTGGAATAATATTCAGGCTCAAATCCAGCTCAGTGCATAAAATGCTCATAGATTATTCAAAAGTTGTCTGAACTTTGACCATGCAGACTTTATGTAACCTGTCACAATTTGAAAATGCTTCTGTTATTTATTTTTTGTCCTTGGAAGATGCCAAGGCCCATTTTTCTTTTTGAACTCAGCAGTTCTTTATTGTGTGTTACTTTGGATAATTCACAAACCTCACTGAAGTATATTAAGTATGACCAAAACATGGACAAAATAACAGCCAGATGCCAAGGTGAGAAAATATGGGTATTTTTGTAATTTGTGTGAACAGATCCTTTAAAATAGTTTGGACTTTCACTGTGTATTGATATAAAAAGACAGATGGGTAATATAAAACTGTGTACGTTCCTTGCATTTGCATATGGACTCAAACATGTGAAACCACTAATTTGGTCCCTGTAATTTAACAGAAAGGTTTACTCCGTTTGTGTGTGTAATTGTTTTCTTTAAAGGCCAATTACCTTTTTAGAGTGAGGAAATTTTTAGAGTGGACATTTCTGGAAAAGTTATTTGGAAAATGACATTTGTGGGAAACATGAACATTTTCAGAAGGTGAGGATGTTTTTTGGAAAGTGAGCACCCCTTTAACAGATTTCCTCTGACATTATTGGTTATTACACCAATTTAGATTGCAGTAACTGCATGATGTTACTAGATAATTTTGGTTGTAATGAGAACATTTTGCAATATGAGGAACATGTCTGGAAATCGAGGATATGTTTGGGAAAACAGGACATGTGTGGAACGTAGGGGCATTTGTAGAAATTGGGATGATTTCTTTCGGACATTTTTACAGGTAGTGACTATTTGTCCTGTTGAGAGTAAACAGTTGGCTTAGGGTTTACAGCAGAACCAGGTTTAGAGGTAGTGTTAGGCAAATGTGCATGTGCGTGAGAGAGTTGTCTTATGTGAAGCTGAGCCATGTGCGTAAAATACAGACCTGCTTGATCAGCAGGGTTATTTCAGAAATCCTTTATCTCATCACAAAACACACACACATACACATTTAAATACACACACTCAAGCAGACACAGGAATATAGTAAGGTTAGTCATGCAGAAAAACTGAGTAAAACCTTCTGAAAACCCTCCGGGTAACAAATAAGTGTGCATGGATGGGAACTCTGTGTGTGTGTGTGTAGCATAAAAGCATAAAAAGTTTTAAAAAACACACAATTTAACATGTCAGAAAATTGAATCCCTCTTCTCCTTTATACAGGTAATTAACTTCACAATGTACCTGTCCATCTCTTTTCTTGTTCCATTCTTCCTGTCTTTTCACACACACACACGGACCAGACACCTGAGAAGAATTCACACACCTTATGTGTGTACTGATGAAACAAAGTGATACCACAACAATAAAGTGTTTCATCTGTTGCCTGTCACATTTGTTTTGTATTGTCAAATGTTATCTATGACCAGTGTTGGGCAAGCTACTTGGAAAATGTAGTGAGCTAAGCTACTAGCTACTCTACATTAAATGAAGCTTCACTACACAGAAGCTACCCCCCAGTGAAATGTAGCAAGCTAAGCTACAGCAACGTGGCAAAAGTAGCTTAGTTACATCTAAGCTACTTTTAATTTTTTAATAGTATATAGTTAGGTCATTTATATAAATATTTATATACACACACTCACACACACAACATAGGCCTAGTTTATATTGAACCAACTTCATTCCACAGTAGCAACAGAAGAAAGACTAAAAACCTGCTCCAATGTGTGAGAGAGCTAAATCAGATACAGAAACTCTCCTACTTACTGCCATATCATTGCTGCTTAATGTACTTCCTCATGCAACAAACTGAGAACCATTGTGTTTTGTATAAAGCAACTTAATTATCATATTATTAATTAATTCAATTAATTGATTATTAATTAATTCTATATTTTTTATAGTTTATATGTGACTTTGTGCTCTGGCAACATTGCAACCTAAACATTCATGGCAGAGAAAGAGCGAGAGAGAGAGAGAGAGAGAGACACTCCGTTGCACGTGTCTTTATTCCCCTGCAGCAAAGTCGCAAACATCAGCCCAAGGATCGGTACGTGATGTCACCATCACAGGGAAGCGCTTCTGCCGGCTGCACATACAGGTCCGTGTGTGGCGGTGGTGTCACTTACTGATCCATCAGAAATGCTTGGGAAAATGTAGCGTGTGTGGAAGCTACCGCGCTACTCGGCCAATAAAAGAGCTTCGTTACTGAAAAGCTATTTGATTCAGAAAATAGCGACGCTACCACCAAGCTACTGAGAAATGTAGTTAAACTAGTAACGGCGCTACTTGTAGTGACGCTACTGCCCAACACTGTCTATGACACATGATATGTAAATGTGACCTGATTTGCTCATAAATGAGAAAATATCAAAATATACTGTATGTTTTATGCACAAGTGGCCCATGTACCACTTACCAGACTTGACTACTGGACTATGGCCACATGATGAGCAAAATCCTGAAGTTTGGTCATTTTTACTGGAAACCACTCTGTAGGGACCCTTTGCCTATCAAAAAAAGGCCACTGCAGTTCTGTAAATCCTCCATAGCGTTTTAACACTCTCATAGAAACAGTACATAAGCCTGTAGACCCTTAGCATCTTCTGCCTGTATTGAAGGCCATCCAATGATTTTTTTCCACAATTTCTTTCTTTCTTCTTTTCCTTTACTGACATCTCCTCTTCATCATTAAAGACGTCCTTATTGAAGTCGTGGTTGTACTGCCTTGTCAGCAGCTCTTCCAACTTGTCAATATCAATCCGATTAACAGTAACAGCAGGGTAGCCACTCTCACGCTGCTCTGCACTGTGTTCATGTGGAGGTCCATTAATAACCCTGTCCAATAGGGTTCTCACAGCATATGGTCCTTCTCCTTTACTGTCGATCACCTCCCATGGCTCCATGAACTTTGAGGAGTTTTTGCTAATCAGCAAATCAACACCGGTGTTGAGCCGGGGAATTTGAATGTCCTTCAGGTAAGACCACTTAGACAACTCTTCTTCGGTGATGGTCATCAATGGAATTTTCTTTTGTGTGAACATACTAGGAAGTTAAAAAAACTGCTTGCAAGTAAATTCAGGATTCCCAAACCTTTGATAATGTTGCGTGGGACAGTGGTGTTGTTACCCATTATATGTAGATGATTTTTTGTCGTTTTTAATTTTTCCATCTTAATCTTTCGTTTAATCTTTCCATTAGACTTTCAGAAGAGAAAGTATCTGTACTTCCTGGATCCAGAAATGCAAATCTTTGAACAACCTTTGTTCCTTTTGTACACTTAACATAGACAGGTAAGATCGACAGGATGCTGTTACTGCCCCTGGCCCCTTTATGACCACAAGCAGAGACGGCTTTTCCGCTTGCCGACAGTTCCTTTGACTGACCTACATCTTTGCTCTCTTCCTTCTTCTCGATGTGAAGAATGCTGGGATGACTTTGGTTACAACCTGTGCAAGATATGCGGTTAATACAGTCCTTGCTCATGTGCCCTCTGTGCAGGCAGCCAAAGCAAACTCCGTTTTCTTTTAGAAAGTCCAAGTTTTCCCGATGCATTCTCTTTTTTAACTATGGACAATGATCCACTACACATCCTTGTGCACAATACATGCAGGAAACAAAGCTTGATGTTGAAGATGACACACTTGTGTTTGAGTATGAACACTTTTCATGGTTACATTTATAATTGGTTCCTTAGCCATAAAGACAGCAGTTGCAAAACTGTGTCTTTTGAACTGTGACTTTTTTTGTATCTTTGCCTTGTTGTCTCCTTTATTTACAGTGTGAGTATCTTGGATGTTGACTTGGTACTCAATGAACTTGACAATATCCTTAAAGCCAGATCTACGCTTTTGGTTTTCAGATATTTCGTATGGAATCACTCTCCATATCTCTCTGAGCTTGTAAGGAAGCTTCTGAATTATTGTTTTCATGTTTGCTGGCATGTTTTCTTCTGCCTTAATTGAAGGCCATCCAATGATTTTGAAAACATATGCAGCTGTGATCTTTACTTCTTGTCCGAAATGCTTTTCAAGAAGGTCTCTCTCTTGTAGCATGTGCTGGCAACTGCGCACTAGATCATTGGGCTGCCCCCTAGTGAACTGCTTCAAGCAATACAAACAGTCTCCTTGTTGTTTGTCTTGGCCTCCAGACATTGTTCAAATGCTCTGATGAATGACCTAAATCCCAGAGGGCTTCCATCGATCACAGGAATTTCTCTGTGAGGTAGCAATTGTGAGTTCTGCGTCCGTACAAGGGTGGCTGTTATTTTGTTTTCTTTTGTAACAGACTGTAGCACTCAGGTGATTGAGGATTGCCTTGAAAATGTGCTGCTAGCTGACCTGAAGGATTTAACTCTTCTTGCCACTGGTTTGTCTGATCAGAACTTTGCCTGTTTAGCTGCATATTTATTTTCATATTTGCCCGTTTTTCCCACTATTGCATGAGTGTTGGCAGATAATGCATATTTTTGCTGAATTTTTGCTGTATTGCTATATTGCTCAGCGTGAGGAGTCAGTGTTTTTCTTTTTTTTATTATAAAAATCAATTCCATCCGAATGTATACTGCTGTGACATGTGGTGTTTAACGCCGCTAGTTTTGCTTAAGATGCTGCTATTTCAGTTTCAATTTCAAGTTCTCCTCCAAAGCATATTTTTCTGTTAGCAGCAGCACGTTCCAGGAGTGCAGCCTTTTCTGCCTCTGCTTGAAGCTTTGCAGATGATAGTGAAGACTTGCTGCTGTTTGAGACCTTACTTTCCCGACCAGAGCTTTTGCTGGAAGTTTTGGATTGGACATTTGAAATGCTGAGGATCCACATTAATTAACCCCATCAATATCGATATCAACAGCTTGATGACTTTCATTGTAAACCAACCATTTGTTTACCTCAGCAATAAAAATCAGTGGCACTGAGCACTTTTACCTTAAACTACATAGCCAAAGAAAACTCCCGCACACTGTCTAGCTTGCAAATAATGTATTAAAGCGACATTTCGGTCCTTGACCTTTTTCAGGCAAAATGCCATTTTGCCTGAAGAAGGTCTGACGCACCTGTCTCCTGTTTAGATGTGCAAAGTTAATTACTGTTTTGTACCTTAAACTATATGTCATATTTTTCCACCACTTCTTTAGGTAATAAATCCATCAACACTTCATGGTTTTCTGTTGCTTCAGGGCTTTTACAAAGCCCTTTTCACCCACCAAAACCAATACTCTTGTCTTTCAAATTCCGTGCTCTTTTTAATTCCACTTTTCTTTCTTGTTGCAGATTGCCAATTTTTTTCCATAAGTGCTTTTTCTGTGAGTTTAATACTTACAGCGGTTCTGTCTCAATTACGAGTCCAGAGTCAAAAAAACAGTCACTACCAATGCATTGGATTTTACATGCAGAGTCACAGTCCCCTTCAAAAGCATTGGAACGGTAAGGCAAAGTACTTAGTTTAGTTTTTGTTGTTCACTGAAGACGTTTGGGTTTAAGATCAGAAGATGAGTTTGAGACAAGAGTTCAGCTTTTATATGGTATTCACATCTAGATGTGTGATACATTTAATATTTGGTGGCATAACCCTTGTTTACAATAACTGCCTCAAGCCTGCGACCAATCAACATCACCAAACTTTTGCATTCTTCGTTCATTCCTCTATACATGGTCCGAACACAGCCACGTGACGTTTATTCTCATTCTCTATTCCAGGCTTTTACCACAGCTTCTTTTAGTTAATGTTTGTTTCGGGGTGTTTCTCCCTTCAGTCTCCTCTGAAGGAGGTGAAATGCAGCTCTATTGGGTTAAGGTCAGGTGAATGACTTGGCCAGTATAAAACCTTCCACTTTTTTCCCTGATGAAGTCCTTTGTTTTGTTGAAACCAAAACTTCCTCCCCATTAGTTTCAATGCATTTCTCTGTAAATTGGCAGACAAAATGTTTCTGTCCACTTCTGATTTAATTCTGCTGCTGCCATCATCAGTTACATCATCAATAAACATTAATGAGCCTGTTACAGAAGCAGCCATGCATGCCCGAGCCATGACATTACCTCCACCAGGCTTCACAGATGAGCTTGTAGCTTCGGATCATAAACAGTTCCTTTCTTTCTCCACACTTTGGCCTTTCCATCACTTTGGTACAGATTAATCTTGGTCTCATCAGTCCATAAGATTGTGTTGCAGAACTTTTGCGGCTCATCTCTGTACTTCTTTGCAAATTTCAATCTGTCCTTCCCATTCTTCCTGCTGATGAGTGGTTTGAATCTTGTGGTGTTGCCTCTATATTTCTGCTCTCTGAGTCTTCTTTCAACAGTGGACTGTGATACCTTCACCTCTGCACTGTGGAGGTTGTTGGTGATGTCACTTACTGATGTTTTGGGGGTTTTCTTCACAGCTCTCACAATATTTGTGTCATCAACTACTGTTGTTTTCCTTGGCCGACCTGTTTGACGTCTGTTGCTCAGTACAGCAGAAGTTTCTTTCTTCTTTAGGACATTCCAAATTGTTGTGCTCGCTATGTCCAATGTTTGTCCAGTGGCTCTGGTCGATTTTCCTTCTTTTCTCAGCTTGACATCAGCTTGCTTTTCTCCCATAGACAGCTCTCTGGTATTCACATTGGTTTATCCTCTTTAACAGGAAATGCAGTCTTTATGGGTCTGTACCAAGGATGAAAACTTAGACTATTCATGCAGAGCTATTTAATGTTTTGACAATCAACCTAAAAGGCAACACCTGGGCAACAAGAAACATCTGTCAGTCACATGTTCCAAAAGTGTGGTTCACTTGAAAAATGGGTGGGTTCAAACAAAGGGTGGTATGTCCTGAGTTGTTTTAACACATCTAGATGTGAATACCAGGAAATGAGAGCTGAAATTCTGAACTTTTGTCTCATCTTTTGACCTTAAACCCAAATGTCTTCAGTGAACAACAAAAACAAAGGAATTTGCCTTACCATTACTTTTGGAGGGGACTGTATGTGTGCAAACATTTATATTAATGGCCATTCTCTGTATGTAGCGCTACACATACCTTATTGGCCGGCTCGCTGCTGCTGACGTTCTGCTTGCTCCGGTTCGAGACAAGTGAGGATGAATAGGCCTGCAAGCAGTGGAATCCGTTGTCCTCAGCGAAGCAACAGCAAACAACGGCAAATCCCACTGCCGACTGGATGATTGTATTATTTAAGATGGATGCACTATGTGATCCAATGTTGCCAGTACGGATTTATTTTAAGCTCATGTGGTTTCCAATAAACACAGTACATTCATATACCAAGAAATAATAAAAAATACAATAATTCCACTTACACTCCTCATCTGCAAAAAATTGCTTTCATCTCTTGGGTCAGCAAAATGTGTGCCCTGTTGCACGTTGATTATATCAACTTGCCATGGCTTCCCCCCGGTGGCAGGAGGTTTGTCAACAACAAATAATAAACATTAAACCACACTCTCACACACACAATACTTTGTTTACTGAGATTAATAACTAATAAAAAATAAAACATTTTATGGAATATGCTTGTTCCCTTTCTTGCAGAAAGTTCTATGATAAGATTGATACTTCTCTCTGTCTATCTAAATACGATGCCACAGCCAGCAGCCCATTAGCATAGCTTAGCATGGGTGCTAAGACTGGAAACTGCTAGCAAGAACAACATGAATGCAAAAACAAAAGAATCAATGTGAAACGCAAATGCAAGACTAATAAATGCAAAACCACACACACAATTCAGTACTGTGTGAAAAAAAGATCAACTCACTTTCAACAAAACTGGATTTTATTTATATAGAGCCAAATCACAAGGTTATCTCAGAGCATATTTCACATTGAGCAGGTTTAGACCTTGCTCTTTGTAAAATTATTTTGCAGAAGGATTTTAAATTTTACAGGGAGCCAGCGCAGAGAGACTATGATCTCTTTTTCTTGTCAGTACACATGCCGCAGCATTCTGGATCCACCGGAGAGTCTTATGGGACTTATTCGGGCAGCCAGACAATAAGGAATTGCAATAATCCTGCCTAGAAGTAACAAAAGCATGAACTAGTTTTTCTGCAGACAGGATGTGCCGGATTTGTGCATAAAAGGCAGTGCCTGAAGTTTGTTTCATGTATAGTTAAAGGACATATCCTGATCAAAGATAACTCAGAGATCAGTCTATCTCCTTTCTTCCTCACACACACAGATATCAGTTTTGTGTGAGATATATTGAAGAATAATTCATAGAAACCTGTGGGTTTTTCTTTGTATCCTGAACAATTCTTCAAAAACTTCTGGCAGATTTGGCTGAAATCTTTCTTGGTCTACCTGACCTTGGCTTCGTATCAAGAGATCCCCAGATTTTCCACTTCTCAATAAGTGATTTAACAGTACTTATTCTGAAGGTCTTTTTATATCTTTTTTTTTCGCACTGAGTGCCAGCCCCCAAGCTCTGACATCTCTCCATGTGTTTGTGCATGTGTGTTTATTTCAGATTTGTATAATACTAAACATTAACAACATTGAATTTCTCCTTGTGGGATTAGTAAAGTATGTCTTTGTCGTCTTCTTTTTCTTCTAAAGGGCAAACATTCAAGGGTATGTAAACTTTTGATCAGGGCCATTTGGGTGATTTCTGTTGTCTTTATGATTTAAAAAGGACTATGACAACTACATGATAATAAATGGCCTCATAAGATCACCATCCTTAAATAAAAGTTGAGTGATATTTTCAAAATCAATGCCAAAATTTCACAATTTCTTCTGGGGTATGCAAACTTCCGAACACAACTGTAATTATTTTCTTCTGAGGAACTGGACATACAAACTATTTATATATGTTAGCCACTACTAGCATAACACCCCGGTCTCATACACAACTGCCAATGTTTGAGGTGCATTGTGGGTAATGTTGGTGCCTTGTAAATTGTTCATTGTGAGTCTGGCAATAGTAGCAGGGTAGCAAAGTAGCAGAAGGGAGTTACTAAACTCAATTTCCCTCTATAACTACCTACTGACTGCAAAGCTAAATTGGTGGAGAGCTCTTCTCAAGTCACTCTCAGAGATAATGCAAATGAGTGTATTTCCCAAAATGTTGAATCATTCCTGTTAAACAAGTGAGGATCAGAAAAATGTCCTCACTTCGGAGGATCGCCTTCATGTTTTTACCCTTTTGAGGATCATTTGGACCGCAAAGAATACTCTCTTACACACACAAGCGACCCAGTTTGCTGAACTCTACAATTTAATGGAATTGTGCCACTGTCAGATGGTTTGTAGGAAAACTTTCAACAGCAATGAAAGACACTCTCCTGTCTGACTTCCTGTTACTCAACTCTCTCCTTTTGCCATTAAGGCGTCCGCTGGGAGAGCAGATTGAAGCGAGAAAAGATGAGTACAAATTGACTTCCTGTCACAAGATTACTCGCAAAAACATGCAGGCAGATGCACAGACACACACTCACACAGCACATTTACTTAAAGTAGCCGCACAAAGAACACACAGGACAACACACACTACACAAACTCAATCTAACTGTCACACACACACACACACGGTGGCTGGCAGACTGTGCGGGTTTGGGTGACTGCACATTAAATATGCATCAGAAGCCAATTAGCATCTGTGTGGGGATCTGCGAGAGAGGAGAGGAAAACAAGACGAGAGGAAAGACACAGGCAGATAGAGTGAGAGGGAAAGACAGGAACAAGTGAGGAGGGAGGGAACAGAAGGGATGTGGACATGAAAGAAAAGGAAGAGCAGCAAAGAGGGAAGTAAATGACCACTAACTTAGGAAAAGGGAAGGAAGTAGGAGGCAGCACAAAAGGAAATGAGCACACAGAGAAATAAAATGGACCAGGGAAAGAGAAGAGTTGAAATTGACAAAAAGACCCAACTGGGTTTTGAGATAAATGTACAATGACATATATAAGGGCTGCCACATGATGGTCGATCAGCGTTAGTTAATGAGATCTGTTCCTTAAACTCCATTCGGGAGCTGCGTCTTGTCATTAGGCCTGAGATGAAAGTATCAGGGGATTGTTGCAGCACAGACATTTTTTTCTTGTGACACAGAAGGCACTCACCGGCGCACATTGGATGTCCGCTCGTGTCTGTGATATTATTATATACAACACAGCTGCTACCATTAGGCTCAGAGTACCGGAGGAGTGTTGGTGTTTGCTTACAGGAGGAGGTGTTTTTCAGGGCTGGGGCGAGGGACCCGGTGGGGAATGCTGCACCAGAACTGGAGCCGAGTGAGCGAGCAACAGAACCCGGCTCAGCAGCTTTCCGGTGAAAAGTATTAAATATATTTTTTTTATTTAATGTAATAATATTATATTAATAATATTATACAAGTTCCTCCTCCAGGTAGTGGATAGAGTCTCTGCAGTGGACTCGGGAGAGACAACTTCTGTTTATACTACCTTCAGCAGTCAGCTTGGCAGACACGTTCCACACATGCACAGTAGATTGGTTGTTGACCTGGTAGCTCTAGTCGCCGTGCAGACCTGGCAAAAAAATGGGAGGCACATGGACCCATACCCGTACCCCCTCTGATGGCGATTTTTTTAGTCACGCGGACCGTAGTGGACCCTCGCATGCTCGTAGACATGAAATGTATAATCCTTGCTTTAGTCAGAGCCAGGATGCCACTTTGCCAATATTTGCTCTTCTACCCACCTCCTCTGTAGAGCAACATACTCCCCTTGTTCTGTTTTACATCTGTTTTGGTAGTTTTTGTTATAAATTATAAAATTGTTTATTGTTTAACTTTGCTGGCCCTGCGATGGACTGGCGACCTGTCTAGGGTGCCCAATGTCAGCTGGGATTGGCTCCAACCCCCCGCGACCCTGTACGTAGGATAAGCTGTTGACGATGGATGGATGGATGGTTTAACTTTATTCAAGTTGAGAAATACACATTTCAAAATGTCAGTATTTTGTGGATTTTCCTTGATAATCAAAAAAGTAGACTCATAGAACCATTTGTTTCATTATAATCAAATCACAATCACAAATCACAATATTGTCCACAGTAATCGCAATATGACTTTTTCTCCAAATCGTGCAGCCCTACTGTATCTCCAAACAAAGACTGACTGACTGGAATCCACCCGGATTTCACCAAAACACAAACCACACAAACCACAGACAGGCAATTTGTGTGCAAATGCTGACCTGCCAGCTGTGTGTGTGTGTGGGAGGGCACCTGAGGTATTAACCTGTAAAAGGGTTTTGATGATAGAGGAGGAGGATGTAATCTTCAAGGGCACCAGGGGTGAAGGCAGCTTATGTTTTTGTGTCCTGAATTTAAACAGGGGAATTTGTGAAATTGAGGTGAAAATGTTGAGCCACCAAACTCACAGCAACAGAGTTTTACTAATTACTGAATTTAAACATGAATGAAGGAAGAATGTAATTTCTTTATTAAATGTGTGTGTGCTCATTATTCAGGCTGGGTATTGATCTTTTTTTTTTACTGAAATGCGTCCCAAAAACTGAGGATCGAAAACTGTGAATTCCCAAGTCAGAGTGATCAGTTACTTTAAAGGATAGTTAGGGCGATTTCACATGTGCCATTTCTGCTGTGTGCACACTGTCCACAATAAATACTGAGTACATACTCCGAGCTCTCGTCCTTGCAGAGTGGCCGTAGCTCTTATAATGGTCGCTGTGAAAACCATTTACAGCTGTAACTTGTACAGCATGTGTATCGTCGTGTTCTTCCTTCTTCATTCCTCTCGTCTGAAAAAAAGATGTTCTCTATCTAGTTGGTGGTGTAAGGAACTCGGGAGGTGTCATTTAGAAAAAAACCCTCTAATTTGTGTGCTCAATTTAAGAACAAATGGCTAATTTGTGTTCTTGATTTGAACATGATTCATTTTATATTCACCTCCTCCACTCCTGTAGAGGGCAGCAGGTGTGTTTGGTGTTGGTTGGAGGTTTGAAGAAGATGACAGAGAGGACTTTTATGATGCACTCCAGAACTTTATCCACAAAATCTGACTGTGGGCCTCCGCTCAGACAAAGCTTTTAAATAAGCGCTCAAAGACACTCAACTATTGTGTCAAGATAGCCTAATATTGCTGTTCGACCTAACCCTAACTACAGCAAATACATTACAAAAGGTCCAAAGGCATTTATTGTTTCTGAGTCTGGGAAAGTGGAAAATGTAGTTCACCAGAACTACTGAACTCTGTCTTTAAAGGAGACCTATTATGCTTTTCCATATTTTATGACTTATCTACAATGTTGTAATGTTGGATGTTCATGTTAAACATGACCAAAGCGTCAAATAATGAGTTTAAATTATTTAAAATAAATCCCTGTGAGTCAAAACCTCAGATTACCTCCTGTTCTGAAGCTGCTTTCTCTACCAACGGCTCCGTTATACGACTTACTGAGGTAGCTGGAGCTGGTGTTCTATATAGGGTCATTTGCTCCCACAGCAATGGCACAGCAACGCTCAGTCTGCCTGTACCGCTCAGTAACAACAACAGCCTGGTAACATGCTTCAGGTCTTGGCCAATCAGAAGACAGTGGGCTTTGAGAGTGTGTGCCTTCAAGAGACGGGATCATCTACAGCTTGTTTCAGACAAAGGCTGAGATGAAGGCCTACAAATAAAGAGCCAGTATACGAATGAAAACTTTGAATCATTTAAAGCTGCCATGCAGGATTCACAGAACTACATATAGGATACAATGCTTTCTTTTGCCTAGATGAGTTTAATTTCCACTTATTGCACACATGTTTCTGTACATTGAATATCTTATGGAGACTACATTCCCGTGAGAAATCTTTTTTTCTCTTTCTTATTCCACTGTGGCTCAAGGCTGAGAAAGACTTTTCACAGAGTGACTGACTTCTCCCCTGGACTCCAGATCTACGTGGTAGCAATAAATGTTTTTCTTTATCTTTTCTCTGGGTCTGACTCTCTGAGCAGATTTTGGTGTAGAGATTTGTCCCTTCATCCAGCCCCCCGCGACCCTGTACACAGGATAAGCAGTTGATGATGGATGGATGGACGGATTTGTCCCTTCAGCTGAAATCACTTATTCTGTTACTCTCTTAATGAATAGCACAAAGACAACTGCAACTTATTAATTTCTTCACAAAGAAATATACCATTTCAACCACACTGGTGTCCTTTTGTCTCCGCAAAAAGAAACCAATGCTGTTGGCTCTGATGAACCTGTTCTTTGCGATAATAAAACATAAGTTAATTAAGAAAGCAGTATCGACCTACTTTAGAAAGTTAGTAGTAAGACATCTGAGAACATGTTTAATGTGAAATACTTTAACATATACCCAGCTTTAGTGCCATGTTCCACCAAAGCCACCATGCGTGGGGAATACACAGATTTTATAAACTCTGTGTTGCTCAGCCAACTGAGTGAGTGGATGTGTTGATCATTTTGTTAAAAATGTAAAAAGGAAACGAACTGGAGCTTCCTTGTGTCTGAAATCATGTTTAAAGAGTTTTCTGTCAAAATGAACTCACAAACCGGAGCTGTGACTAAAACATCGTCCCCTCTAATTGAGACGCAGGAGATTTGAGTCTGGTGTTCAGACAGCTGGGGAATGTTCTCCGCACAAGAAGTGATCAGAGTGACAGACAAAAGCGCAGCAGCAACCCAGAGAGCGAGTTACAGTAGACTTTATCACTCTCCTTTACAGATGTCCCTACAAATGTCCAGTGGTTTTTGTTGTATTTCATTCCTCCTTTTGTTCGTGTTCTTTTATGCAGAATTTAAACGGGACCAGAGGAGCTTCAAAACAACCAGCTAATATTAAACACAAATTGTAGCATGACTTTTGGGATGGCAATGTCCCTCTGTCGGCCAGTCCGCCACTTTGGTCCAGACTGAAATAGCTCAACAACTACTGGATTGATTGCCAAGAGAACTGGTTCAGACGTTTATATCCCCCGCAGGACGATGTGTGATAGCTGGAGAGTCCCTGACTTTTCATCTAGTGCCATCCTCAGGTCAAAATTTCACTTTGTCCTGTATATTGCTGCATTAGTTTTGCTCTGCTGTCTGTAAATGAGAAAAACCAAAAACTCAACCAAACCAAATGAAGGCTTCATGTTTACTGTGATTGACTGGGGCAATTAAGAATGAATGGAAGTTGTTTGTCGTACGGCACATGAAGGACGTGGGAGGTTTACTGATCACATGGCAGGATTCTCTGCGTAAAACAAAGTCTGTGCAGAAGGAAATAATTTCCTTTCTCGTACTTCACATCTGTTGGAGAAAACATACAAGATGAACTGACTTACTTCAGTAGTAGTGACACATAATTTAATCCTTCATCAGTGAAGAAGCAGTTTGAATCATTTAAGCCATCACTTTTCCTTTTCAACTCTGTTGTAATTTGTTACTGAAACAGAATTTATTCATGTCATCAGATTCACAACTTTTCATCAACATCCAAGTCTTACTAGTAGCTGGGGTGTGGATGGAGCAGTGGATAAGACACAAGCCTTTGGTGTGAGAGACCTGGATTCAATTCCGTGACACATCCACCAATGTGTCCCTGAGCAAGACACTTAACCCCTCGTTGCTCCAGAGGCTTGCGACCTCTGACATGTATAGTAATTGTAAGTTGCTATGGATAACAGCGTCAGCTAAATGAATAAATGTAAATGTACTTAGGACTGGGCAACACATCCCCCCCACAAAAAAAAATCTCTGATGTATTTAATTTGTTGATAATACTTAAGTATCTGATAATGAAAGTAAATGTAGATGCCTTACATTCAACATAATAATAATAATAATAATAATAATAATAATAATAATAATAATAATTAAACCCGCATTTAATGCAAATTTTGCTTTATTACCAGTGCATTGGTTTATTTTAACCCTCATGTAACCAACTCCGCAGTGCAACTCATTGTGGGGCATCTGAGGACTATCAGGTAGACACCCCCACACATGGAGGACAGGTGTGTAGGTAATTGCAAAACACATTTAGCTGTTGTAATTGTAAGCGACTTACAGTTGCTATACATGTCAAAGGTCACACGCCTCTGGAGCAACTAGGAGTTGAGTGTTTTGTTCAGGGACACAATGGTGGATGAGCCACAGTGGGGGATTGAACCCTGGTCTCTCACACCAAAGGCATGTGTCTTATCCACTGCGCCATCACCATAAAAACACAATGAAGTGCAGGACTAATTATTAGAATTATTGCAAAGATGCAAAGAATAGAGAAAAGTCTTTAAGATGAACTTAGTTGTGTGTCATATTCGCTATCTAAGAAATCATCTCATGACCCTCTGTAGGGGTTATGACACCCAGATATTAGAAACCACTTCTCTACTTATCAGGTTTTAGGAGCTTTCCCGCAGCTATGTGCTAATTTAAAGGGGTCATTTTGGGATTATTGTTTTATCCATAAACCATCCAGAATATATCAACTAAGCACACATGCTGTGTTTCAAGCCCTGCTTCAGCAGCTCGGAGGATTAAAGACATATTGGTGTGGGTTTTCACTCCTCCTGCTCAGCACTTTCCAGCTTTTCTACATCTTACATTAATTAGTTATATATGAGAAAAGATTTGAATTTGAAGTGACTGAGTCAATTAAATAAGGCTCGCAAACCAACAACATAAGTAAAAGTCACTTCAAAGGGACTTCAAAAATGCCCGTCTTCAAAAGAGCCAATTATCAAAAGACTCAGCCTGTGGATTTACGCGTGTTTGTGGGCGTGTGTGTGTGTGTTTGTGTTCAAGCGTGTGTGTCATCAGTCGTGCACTGTTATATCGATTGTTCAAGCTTTTATCCGCTATCAGCCTGAGGACCCTCAGGATGTCTTTTCTTTCCGAGACTCAGAATCTATTTCAGGCCTTTTCTTCATCTCAATAGAGAAATGTTTGTGTCACAGTGAGCAGCTACACTGCAGATTGCGCCACAATGAACTGATGCTTTATTTAAACATCAAAAGTGACACGCTGCGTGTTGATGCTTCACCAGAACAAATTCCTATACATTTACAAATCCAAACAGACTTTCCTCACCCGTGAAGAGGATGTACAGCGATGCCAACTGTAAACTGATCATGTGACTCCATCTAGTGGTGTTCAGAGAAGGGATACGAGGAGGAGGAGCTCTGACGTCTTGCTTGTGCAGATTATTTTATTTCATTGTTTTATTTTGTTTTTGCATGTCCATGTCCATCTTATGTGTACATAGTTTTGGGACTGACTAAAATCAAACAAAAACAAACCAAAAAATACTAATACTGAAAATAATTTGCATTTGAAAAGACATTTAGTAAATTATCTCTTAAAAGAGTGTAAGCTGAAAGCAATTAAGGCCACTATTAAGTATAACTTCTCAATAACTCTTTAAACAACTCTGTCCATTCATTTAAAGTGATAAAATAACTGATTCACTTGCCAAAATCTGTAGAAACTGCAGATAATCTGGATATATGTTATGCATCTATTAATTTCTTGCTTTTGCTTTTGCTCATTATATAATTATCTAACCTTATTTGGTTTCATCAGAACGAGCCAGCCTATTGCAGGTTGTATAAAAAACAAGGTTACACAGCGGAGGAAGAAGTTTATGGAAGTAAAAGTAGCAATACAAGTAATCACAACTTCTAGCGTACTGAAATGATCACAAATAAAAGTTATTGTTATACAAAATGGCCCTATTTAGTGTTAATCAGGTTTACGTGTGGCAAACATGTCCCTGCTGTAAAGGGGGAGAGAGTGATGGAGGCTTGAGATCTTAAATGTAGCGGAGTAGAATAATAACGCAGCTTAAAATAAAATACTCAAATAAAGTACAAGCAGCATAAACTCTTACTTTCATTCGAGAAAATGCAGGTACAGTCAATTCAATTCAATTTAGCTCAAGATAATACAAAGAACAATTCATATTATGCAGTTCATTAAATAAACAAAACAAAATAAATAAATCAGTAAAAGTGTGTGTTTATGTGTGTGTTTAAATAAATAAATAAATAAAAAAACAAACTGTATTACAGTATATCACTGAGAACTAAAGTTAAAGTGAGAATATAAGTTAAACAAAGCTAAACTGAATATCAATGTATATATAATCCCTAAAATGGCTTATAAGACTAATAGATTAAAAAGAGATGGTATGTGAACGTATTTACTAAACAAAACATTTAGAGAATTTAGGGCTAAAACGCTTTTTGTAGTCTACTTGTCCTAAACGAGGCGCCGTCTGCTTCTCACTAAGCGACACTGCGATTGGCAGATCATTTCTGAAACAACCCGCCTTTTCTTCACATCCTCGCAGCCCATTGGTTTACAACCCCGTCCGTCAGGTAAACCCGGAAAAGGAACAAGCGAGGCTTTGCTTCTTAAAATACATCCACAGCTTCTCTTTCGTGCGTTTTGTCTAGTTTTCGTGCAGAGTTTCAGATGTTCATTGTCAGGTAAAGGCGCGTGAAACACGTTTAACAACTGAACAGCCAAACTACACCAGAAGAATAGTTTTGTACCCGGAGATTCGTCAGCAGCAGCAGTTTAGCACAAAGGTTAGCCCGGGAGAAAAGCTGCGTCCGGTAAGTTCTGCCGAGATCTTACTTTTTGTTTAGCTGCACTTTGTCTTTCACCCAGTAATCACAAACTAAAACTGGGACCGCATTTGTCAGGTGGAGGTGAACAGGAAAAAAGTTACCCACAGTTCGTGATTTGGATGCAATGATTGAACACGAGAGGCACAAACTGCCAAGTCAGCCTCGGACACGATGATCGCTCTTTGGTTCAGACTAAGTTTCATCGAGGTTTTGTTATGATAACACGTTTATTAATAATACACTTTATTTTATACAGTATACAGCGATTTTAAAAGCGTACACCTCAATCAAAACAAGGTAAAACGAAGCACAGGTGAACGATAATAAAATAGCGCTCGAGGTTAAAACGGAATCGGAAATGTTTTATTGATCCCTCGTCGCCGATTTCACTAAGTTGGGCTGCTGCAGTAACTTTGTGCTGCACCATGAGGTAGAGCTGGTTGCCCGCGCAAAGCAGCCGATCCCACGTCCTGCTGCTCGTGATGCATTCAGGCCATGTCGGCAGGAAAAAAAGAGACAAACACTCCTGAATCCGGGATGTTGAACGCAGCTGGCGTGAGGTTGTTAACAAGGATGCTGACTTTGTAGTCACAGTAGATGAACACCCTAAATTGGCTGCATTTGTAGAGCTACGTATGTTTTGTTGTTTGGTTTGTTACAGACTGAATGCGAAACAAACCAAACTGTGTACCTAGAGCTAAAAAAAATAATGTTAAATGTTAATGTTTTTCATTAATGTGGATGTAACTGAGAGTGGAGGTTCTGCAGTCGCTCTGTTGATGCCTGTAGTTGATGTCTATAGTACATAGTCAGCCATTTATAGTATTTTCACAAATTGAACAAAGTTTTCACAAATCGTAAACTATGTTTAAAAGAAACTTTAGCCTCTCAGGGAGAGTCTAGTCCAGATTTGTGAGCTCTCGGTATAGTGATGTTTTGATCTAGACCTGGTTAGGGGTGGGAATCTCTGGGCACCTCACGATTCGATTGCGATTCGATTATAAAACGATTATTGATGCATCTTGATGCATTTTTTTTAATACAGGATCCCTGGATAATTACTAAGCATTTAACTTTGCCCATTAAATCCAAAAGAAACCTCTCCCAACTAGCTTAAAAGGACTAGTTTGCATACCTAGTTTACTTCATTAACCTCAGCTCTATGGTCCCTCAAAAAACAAAAACATGCATACAGGATTCAGAATAACACAATATACACAAGAGATACACACACAAAATTACAATAAAATGTAACCAGTGCAAACAGTACACAATGAGTAAGCCTGCCATAAAAACAGTCGGGCGCTGCGCTTCCGCGGGTTCTGCCTTTCGCGTTCTGTCAACATTATGTTATCGATTAACATTTAAATAATCGATTTTTAGACATTTGTTAATCGATTAATAATCTTTCACCTCTGCATCGCGATGCATCTAAGAATCGATTATTTCTCCCACCCCTAGACCTGGTCTAATGTGGTCTGCATGTGGAGAAAAAGCAGTGAAATTGCCCCTTTTTTCCTTTTAACAAATAAAATAAAGTTTTTTTCAAATCTAAAACAGTGTTAAGGCTTTGCCTAAAACGCCTAACAGCTTTCACAGCAGTAGGGGTGAACAAGCGGAGAATCGGTCGCTGAGTAATGTTAGTTAAGTGGTTAGTCCTCCACACTGACCCCCTGGACAGAAACAGAGGTCACTGATGCTTTTGGCTTTAAACAATATTTAATGATGACAAATAATACGAGTAAGAGAAGCAATATCTCGACCTTAGAAATCACCACAGTCTTGCTCTCTGTGACTAATGTTTTTCAATCTAGTGTTCATCTTGTGTCTTTTAGGTCTGCTGTCCGTCGATGAACCTCTGCCTGCGGTGAGGATCATGGCGTCACCTTGCGGTCTGTCTCAGCTGGGCTTTAAGCAGCTGTCGGTCCACCTGGTGGACTGTTTGAAGACACCAGCGGACCTGGGACCAGCTGTGAGGCCGGAGCCAGAAGGTGAGCAGCTGACATGAGAAACACAACATCTCATGTTCAGATACTGACTTGAACTACCTGGTTCTGCCTTCGTTAGGCCCGTAACCAACCATATGCAAATGAAGCTGCTATCTAATGCTAGGAATAGCAAACCCAGCATCTACTGGGCTAATAGCTGAATTTGCACCTTACCATACTTAAGCTTTTTGAGCGCATAAGTATGTTCTCACTGAGAAATATGGCAAAATGCAGTGCACTGTGAGCACCTGGACGGTGCCTAAAATGCCTAACAGCTTTCACAGCAGTAAGAGGTGTCAAAAACAGAGAATCGGTTGATCAGCAATGTCAGTTAACTTCACATCAGTAGCTAACTTCAGCGTCATGTTCACCTCAGAGGGCAAATTTCTTTGTCACAATTGCTCAGCTTGCACATCAAGATACTAAGGAACAGAAAAAAACAATAAAGTAGGAAACACATTAAAAATATAAACACAAAATCTACTTTACAACAAACAGAAATGAAATGATAAATATTAGTGATGAACTAAATTGTAAAAACTAGTGCAGGTAGAGTTGACATGGAATGGATACGAATATAAATATAAGGATTGTATATATGTACAGTATTTTACAGTATTAACAGAAGTGACATGATGAATAGTGTAACCGTAGTTACTGTATACATTACAGATTTTGGTTATTTAATTTCTGATAATTTATGTTTCTTATGAAACTGCAGTGAATTAAGTACAAATAGTAATAATGACTAAAGCTAAAGTTGATGTGGATGGATACCAGGCTACAAACAGCAGTAACGGTACAGGTGATATTGCACTTGTTACCGGCTAAGAGTCCGAGTGTTTGAGTCTCTGAGGGAGGAGTCAAAGTGTTTGATAGCCACAGGCAGGAATGACCTGAATGTCCAGTTTATTGTCCCTGTGCACATCTAAGTACAATTAGTCCTCCACAGTGTCCACACTGACCCCCTGGACAGAAACAGAGGTCGCTGATGCTTTTGGCTTTAAACAATATTTAATGATGACAAATAATACGAGTAAGAGAAGAAATATTTTGACCATAGAAATCACCACAGTCTTGCTTTCTGTGACTATTTTTCAATCTAGTGTTCATGTTTTGTCTTTTAGGTCTGTTGTCCGTCGATGAACCTCGGCCTGCGGTGAGGATCATGGCGTCACCTCGCGGTCTGTCTCAGCTGGGCTTTAAGCAGCTGTCGGTCTACCTGGTGGACTGTTTGAAGACACCAGCGGACCTGGGACCAGCTGTGAGGCCGGAGCCAGAAGGTGAGCAGATACTGAATTGAACTACCCGGTTCTGCCTTCGTTAGGCCCGTAACCAACCATATGCAAATAAAGCTGCTATCTAATGCTAGGAATAGCAATAGCTATGGTGTGTCTCATAAAATGCTCGCCAAGCGGCTAGTCCAACACGCCCTCAAAACCACTCCTTGGCACACTGGGGACAGAACTGCAGCTTAATGCGGGTTTGCAATGCTCGATTAAAAAAGCAAAAGGAATCTTATTTAGTGAGCTGCATCTTCTTTTCTTCCATGTATTTTCTTGCTGCCGTTTTCATGTTTGAAAGTCATCTTGTAACATGTTAAAATAGAGCCGTGGCGTTGGACAACATTAACATTAATATTACCCAGCAATTAGGGTTGAGCCGGATACTCGACTGAAACGAGTATCCGGCACGGATAAAGCATTTTGCCGAGTACGAGTATTATACGAGTAATACGAGTCAATATCTGTGCTCGGATTGAAAAAAAAAATCATCATTGCGTAGCTGACTGTGTGCACACACACACTCTCTCTCTCTGCCGGTCATCAGAGATTTTTTTTTAAACTGTCAGCTGCTCTAACCAGTTTTTTTTTTTTAGTGTCTGACATTTTCTTGCTGTATTAAAAAAATAAATAAAGGTAGTTGTGGTATAAATAAATTATTTAAAATAATATTACAAATTAAGCTACACACAAACCTCCCCGTCTCCCTCTTACTCACACACACACACATAGGCCTACCTGTCCTGCACCACGAAGCGGGTTCACCATCCCAGGATATGTTTTCGTTATCTGGCTTCACTAACACTAAGAACCGATCAGGATAAGCGGCACCACGAAGCTGGTTATCAACTCGGTAAATTAACTCAGGGTTTCCCGATCCAGCCGGGAGCGCGTTCACATAAAAGAGGCGGTGTTAGCAGCAGATGACCAAACAGACATGAACAGGTCCACTGTCAGCAGAGCGTCATATTTTACGATCGAGGATTAAACTGTAACACTACAGAAATACGACAGTACGGCAGAAACTGACACATGCAGGGAGACAGAAAATCACAGACAGTGTGAATGTCTAAATGAACAGTAGGCTAGTCTATAATAATGCGTTGATAAAAAGTGTTCTTATGAGCTGCAGAAAATATCAGCCTTATTCTTTCAGCTCGGCTGTGTGTCGGCGTTTCCACATTAAAAGACTCGGCCGTTCTCCCTCACTTAAAAAAAAAATTTGTCGCCACTTCAAAAATGAGATTAATTTATTTAACACACTCAAAGTGTCCAAACATTTTTCTAAATTAACTTCATAAAGCAGTGAAACGGAAAAATCCCTTCATGCCATAAAATGAGCTCGAATAATGTCTGAAAGACTGAATCTCAACATTTAAGTCTGCTGAAAACTCACCGTCCCACATTTTGGACCCACATCGCAAAAGGTGGGATGGAACATGACAACAGTCTCTGTAGTCGGCCTTAGAAAGCTATACTAACCTAAGTAGACAGACTACGTTCATATTAAAATTTAGTATTTCAATACCAAACTGTTCATCATATTCAGCCTCACATAAGAAAAATAAAATCCATTTATTTTAACGGCAGCATCAGGCTGTGTGAAACGGACTGGGAGCAAATAAAAAATATTAAAGACATTTAAAGGCAGTAAGTAGGCTGATCCTGCTGTACTGTAAAAACCTATAGGCAACATTAGCCTGAGGCTTTTAATCAGTCTCTGTAGGATCTCCATAGTCAAGAGTTTCTCCACATCACCGCTGCAAACATAAAGCAGCCTGTTTATCTTCACTGACAAAATTACCAAAAAAAAGTAGTTTTTCGTTGTGTAGATGCTTTTTTGTTTAGAAAAGACTCAGCATCAGGTCTTTACTGCAACTGCATGATTCAACTGAAAGCAGATAAATTTACATTGATTTTGAATTTTCACTCAGCCCCACTTTTATCTAGGGCTGAAAGCATTTATTGATTAAATCGATTAATTCGATTACTAAAAAGCATCAACACTTTTTTTTATATAGCGCACGGACATTTATTACTGTTGCACATCGCGCTGATTATACTGGTGTTTGCAAAGTGGAGGAAGAGAGAGAAAATAGCGAGGGACAAAGAAGAAAGTCTCCAAAGTATGGGATTATTTGAAGCTATAAGAAAACAACAGCTCTGTAATTTTACAATCTGTCTAACGTAAAACGAAACTAACGTAACCAATAGCACAAGAGCATCTGATCAGAAAGCACCCTTTCTAGCTCGTCACATGTGATCGGGCCATATCTGGCTTTAATTACGGTCACCACAAACACTGTCATCGAGTTTACATTCTGTCATGTACGTCTCGCCTTCAGGCTCATCAGTCCTCGCTGCGAGGGAGCGGTCTGTCTGCATGAAAACTTCAGGACTGAACGGGCATACGGTCCATGTGGCGGCAGAGGAGATTCAGGCCAGCATCACTGTCAAGTCAGAAGAGAAGGACGAGCAGTCGGAGGAGGCAGACAACTACTTTGGGAATCCACAGCAGGAAAACACGATAAAGCAGGAGCTGGATCTGCAGCTGGACTGGTGTGACACTGACATCGGAGCAGAGATCCATTTGTATAAAGAAGTAGGGGCGTCAGAGTGTGACGACAAAGACCCCAACCAAGAGCAAACTAAACCAGAAGAATCAGATGCACGGCAGCCGATTAACGCAGGAGCTGATGGGATGGCACAGCAAGAGGTTCAGGAGGAAGGCTCCGCGACGTGGCTCACACAGGACTACGAACTATCCCTCAAAACAGGCATGCCCGGTGATGCAGGGCAACGCCAGGAGGAAGCAAAATCACAAAACGGCCCTTCAGATAACGTCGCCACACCGGAGCAACAAGAAGCTGAAGATGTAGAAGCCTCGGAAGCCGCAGATGAAGGTAAATCTTTCTATGAAATTGAAACTGTATGCTAGTTCTAATTCAGAAATCTTTCTAAATGGAAAATATTTTAGATGAAACCTTTGTGGGTTGTCCAGAATAGTAGAGCGACGCTGATTCTGGAAAGAGATTGTTGTCGAATTGTTTACTGTAGTTTTGGAGTTGTCCATCTGTCCTGTTCTCGTGAACACATCTCAACAACGTTTTGAGGTAATTTCTTCAAACTCGGCACAAACATCCACTTGGACCCGAAGGATGAACTGCTTAGAATTTGGCTGTCAAAGGTAATAGTGACAAAGTAATGTCCTGGAGAAACGAACCCTTTTCTCGCCTTTATCCAGCGCTTGTGAACAGAAGAGTACTGGGACACAATGAGAAAACAATAACTAGCACAGCACAGAATTTCCTCCATCTCAATTCTGAAAAATGAGCTTCATTGTAGAGACCTGCGCGGGACTGTTTTCTTGATCCCGCTACCCCGACATTTGTGTTCTTCTACCGCCCGCACCCAAACACAAATGTTTGGGCTATACTAAACATTCAGAATAACCGACATAAATCATTGCATTCATTTTTGTCAGCAACAACTGAGAAGTTTTCCAAATTTCAGACTTGCTTTGCTTTGGTCTCGTCGTGTATAAGCCCGTGTGACGGAAGCCAGTGAGGCTGTACAGTGAGTAAACTTCATTTACCGACACCAACAAACAGACTGTTGAAAGCTGCCAGTGCCTGTGGGGTTTAGCCTCCCAGTATGCCCCCCGATGCACGGTCCAGTCATGCCGTAATACATTCGAGTCTCTGAACTCGCCAACTAATCGTGATATCGTGAAGTTCCACCTACTGCCAACCCCTAAATACAGTTATAAACCTGAAAATGAGCACTTTAAAATAGGGTTGCAGCTGAAGGTTATTATCAGTTTAGTGTCAGTTAATCTACTGATTAATGTTGTAAAATTATAATCATTATGATTCCAAAATATCAGCCAATGCCCAACACAACTTTGTTTTCAGTTGTCTATCATTGAAGGGTTTGTTTTTTTTAATGAGAAAATATTTACTTTTGACAAGCTGAACAAACGATCAGTCAGCAGTCAAGTTGATTGTTTCTTTTGTCAATGGATTAAACGATTAATTGACTGATTGTTGAAGCTGTATTTTGACTGTTATTATAAATAATTACCTCTCTCTTTCTTTTTCCCCCACTCATTCGGGTGTTTCCTCTGCAGAGGAGAACCCGCAGGAAGGGGCGTCCGAACCCCGGCAACACCACTGTGAGCTTTGTGGAAAATCCTTCGCAAGGAGGAGCAACGTCACCAGACACCAGCGGCATCACTGCAGCGTGACAGGAGGTACACTGAGCCAGCCAGAGTCAGGACAGACGGAGCAGGAGACGTATTCATGCAACAAATGCAGCCTGACCTTCCAGACGAAACGCCACTTAAGGCGGCATGTGCGCGTTCACACAGAGAACAGTGAAAACCAGGAGGGTAAAGACGTATCTGAAGAGGCTCCAAGAGAGAGATGTCACCCCTGCAAGCAATGCGATAAAAGCTTCTACATGTTGCACACCCTCCGGCAGCACCTCCTCACCCACACGGGAGAGAAATCTTACAGCTGTGAGGTGTGTGGGAGGCAGTTCGGGAGAGAAGGAACTCTGAAGGAGCACCTGTTGATCCATACGGGGGAGAAGCCATTTAAATGTGAGCAGTGTGGCAAGACCTGCGCCAGGAAAGGAGACCTGAAAATCCACATGCTCAGTCACTCTGAAGAGAGACCATACAGCTGCAGCTGCTGTCCGAAAAGCTTCAAACAGCTGGCGAAGCTGAAGCAGCATGAACGCGTCCACACAGGGGAGAAACCATATCAGTGCAAGTTATGTCCAAAGCGGTTCAGGGTGCTGACCGATCTGGCAGCACACCAGTACACCCACTCAGGAGAGAAACCCTTCAAGTGCTCCCTTTGCCCCAAAGCCTTCAGCGTGAGGAACAATTTGAAGAAGCACATAATGGTGCACACCGGGGAGAAACCCTACCGCTGCTCACACTGCGACAAGCGCTGCCGCCTGCTGCAGCACCTAGTCATCCATGAGCGCAGTCACACGGGGGAGAAACCGTTCAAGTGCGATCAGTGTGGGAAAGCTTACTCCAATCCGTCAACTCTGAAAACACACAAGGCCTCTCACGAGGCGAAACCACCGCGCTGCTCCATGTGTGGACAGAACGTCAGCACGTTCGCAGAGCTGAGCAGTCACGAGTGCAGCGACATGGCAGAGAAACCGCATCGCTGCTCTGTGTGCGGCAAGGGTTTTTCCCACACTGTGAACTTGAAGAAACACCACATGGTCCACTCTGGAGAGAAACCGTATGAATGTAAAGAGTGCGGGAAGAAATTCAACCACAAGAGCAACCTCACCAAACACATGCGCATTCACACAGGAGAGAAGCCCTTTGAGTGCGAGCACTGTAAGAGAGGCTTCAGGCTCCTGCAGCACCTCACAAAACACAGATTAACACACAAGACAGACTGATTGGAGATCTTTTTGTGGAAACAGCTGTTTCTCAGGAGGTGGGGATGGTTGTCAGTATGATCTCCGGCTTGTCCTGTCCACACGTCAACGTGTCCTAGACACAAGATTGTGAACCTAGGGCCTTGCCTTTTGATCTGAAATCAAAATCACGACTAACTGAACATTTTACCTAGAGTACAATTAAAGAGTGATTTAAAAAATATATATTTTGCCCTCATAGTTCACTGAAAAGTTTTGTACTGCAAATATGTTCAACTGTTATAGGTGAGATTTTTTTTTCAATTCACAGATGTGAAAAATTGATTGTCTAAATTAAATCTTAACTGATAAGTTAATGTTGACGACAAGTTAATGAAGCCAACACTGAACACTTCTCCTTGTTCATGAACGGACATCTATGTGACGTGCTGTTAAATGCGCGGCAAAGTTAGGTCTGTTAAGGGCTTTGTGTGTGCGCAGCGAGTGAGTAGATATGAGAGCGAGCGAGCAGCAGAACTACACTCATTATTAAACCCATTTATGGTCTGAGATGTGAAGTGTCCACCCGGCCTGTCTGTCCATATCTTAATAATGTGAACAAGAAGTGCCTTTAATTTACATATTCTAATTAGATTGTAGGTTTATTTGTGGGTAACTTTATTTAGAAAGTCAAAGCAAAATCCCACAATGCTGCGTTGGTCTCAACAAACTGCACTTCAGCATCAGAGACATTCAACACTCTTGTTCTGCTCGTATTCCTTTCTGTGCTTAAGAAATGTCAGATGTACAGGAAGTTACATGTCATCAGTTCAACACTAAAACTGCATCAAGACAAATAACACATTTTATTTTGCTTAAGTGTAACCTCAATAACTATTAAACTGATTCTTTCTGTTAAACGGAGTGTTGCATTATTTTTTTGAGGATTTAGTGATTTTGTGGTTGAGATATCCAGTAATTATCCATTCACCACAGGTCTTATGTGAACTACATGTTGTGCGAACATGTCTCACTTTGAATTATTATTTCTAGTCTCTGGGGGGTTAGGCAACGTGCTACTTGAGCTAAATGCCATGTTTACCATCAGTGTGCTATTAAGCTGATTGGCACTAAACACAAAGCACAGTGTTTGCAGTGTCCAGCTATGACAGAATCAGAGCCCATATTTCTTAAGCTTCTCAGAATTACTCATAAAAACACTGCTAAGAATTGACCTAAGCATCTCAGCTCTGGAGCCGTCTTAAATAACTGGGAGAGAAAAAGTGATTCTCAGCTTTAAGACATTTGATAACTTGCTTTTATTCAGTTTGAAAATAGGAGTACATTTCATGAATTCTCAGCACTAAACAAATACAAATAATAATCGTGTGGTACGTTTGTGACATAAAATGCTGCAAAGAAGTGTTGGGGCAATGTTGTATAAAATGGATTTCATATTAAACATTGGGAACAAGGAACAGAAAACACAGCTGTGTCAGTATTTGTACTTGTCCTTTTACCAGTAGGTGGCGCCGCTGCTGCATTCACAGCCTCCAGCTCATCACATATGTGGACGCCCCTCCACAGCTGCTGACCGATTGTGTCCAACGTCCAGAAATCGTCACAAGGCTGGTTTGAAATCACTTGGAGGGATGTTTTGACCCCATTCAGCAAGAAGGATGTTGAGTTACCATTTGATTTAATGTTGTGATTATGGTGAAAAAGTTACAAGTTGTTAATTTGGTGGGTGGGTGCCACAACTTCATAAACCTTTTGTATTATTATTATTATCAATGTAAATGAGACATTCATTTTGTATTCTTTCTGTATGTATCATCTTACAGAATTTCTAGCACATTTTAAATACATAGTGTTTAAATGCACAACAGTCAACACAACATGAGTTAGCAACCAAATTCTGTATTGAAAAATAATCTAGATTAAACCAAACAAAATCAAGATTTAAAGGAATAGTTTTACATTTTGGGAAATACACAATCATTGAGAGAATAACATGAGAAGTTCAATATCACTACAGTATCTGTCTATTAATGGTAATTTTGGTATTTTTCGACCTTATTTTCACAGGTTCTTGTGTCTTATGTGACTAATTGGGACAAACATTTGTTGAAATTGGTCCAGTATTGAGCAAGCGGAAAGGATCCCTACAGAGACAGGCCTTCTGTTAAAGAGTAGGATCCTTTTTTGTTTAACCAGAAACGGTCACTGTCTCCCTCGGTTCAAAGCCACCAGCCTCCCTTGACAGTTAAATAAAAAAAACAGCAATACACAACACACTTTAGACGTAAAAAAATAAAAATGAAATGGACGTAAAACACAGCTAATAAGGTAACAAGTAAAAAAAAAAAAACAGCATATTCAAACAACACAAATGATGTCAGCAAGTTTTTTTTATTTGTCATTATTTTCTCTCTCTGATTTGTCATCACTTTAGTAATTACTGTTTCATAGTTGTTTACAGGGCTGATTGTGACTATTTACTTTGAGAAAACAAACTGGATCAAATGCCAGTAAGTCCTGTGTTGCCTGAACTGAGTTGACAATGTGTTTGTGTTCAGTGTGGGAGTACTCACCGACAGCAAAGACACACACAGTACGACAAACAGCCCCCACATCGATCAGATTAGAGTTACTCAACCCTGATCTGACTTGACGGACGTTTCCTGATGAGTCACAGGTTTGTCGAACTGAACTAGGACGCTTCAAATGATCCGACAGGAGCGTTAGAGCAGCATTCAGCAACCAGCCATCACACAGAGGAAGGACGACAGGAACAAAGATGGAAGCGCTCAGTTTACTCGTCTGTCTCGGTTTGATTTGTGCAGCTTCAGCTCAGGTGAGTCAGATCACAATGAAACTTTTAACACATTAAAACATTTAACTGAAACACGGCTGTATCGTGTTGAAAGTGATGGGATCTTTATTCATGAAAGTAGTTTTCCAAAAGTGTTTTTCACAACACATTCACATAATATATACATACAAGCGTATTGTCCAATTCTTTGTTATAGAATTTAAATTATTACCTATTTTGTGTTAGTTAATTTTATACATTTCAGACCTTTTTAAGTAATCTTTGTTAACAAAAACAACATCTAAATAAATAAATATAGTTCTTTTTAAAAGAAACATGCTTTCCACCACTAAAATAACACACGCACAGAAAAGCATACAGATAAAATCATTTAAATAAAATATTTAAGCAACTTTATTATCTTCTGTGACATTTTGTAATCTGTTCTAGAAACAAGCTCATTGGTCATTGTGACTGTGCTCATGTTAACGTTGCATTTGCACAACTCTTTTGTAGTGATTCAGGCAACATGGACTTTTGTCCCCTGGTTTAGTAACTGTGGCTGACTCATATATAGTGTGATATTATGTCAGCAGAAGTAAATACAGATAGATTTAGGCACCAACCAAAAAAAACAGAACCATGAACTTTATTTTTATGCAAACATAATGCTGTATTTACTGTACAATATATCACTTCAGCACACTTTACAGTCTCAGGTTGATTTACTCTGTAAAATCAATAGAGGAGTTGATGAAAAATTTTCACATGCCCACTGGAATAATTGTACATTGTCATGTACTTGCAGTATTTAGCTTTACAAGCAGAAGCTAGCCTATTTTTTGTGCCCTGGGTTTTGCCTCTCAGGCAACATACTCCATCTTCTGAGTGGAGGTTGTTGGCATGTCTTGGGGCTTAAAAAAGTACTTCCTCTGACTCATCTGCATGTTTTGCTGGCAAACAAAATAAAAATTTAATGTGTTCTTGATTACTGTTATCAGTCTCCCAAAGACATGCAGGGACTGAACATCAGTTTCATCAGTTGCTCATTTTATATAAATGTACTTAAATGCAGGTGATAGCACTCCCCAACGCATAAATCGTTTCCATGTAGCTATCAACAATTGATATTTATGATACATGTTAGAATGACAAATCTCCATCAAAATACGTTTAGTTTAATATATTTATTATATTTATTTGTCACTAAACTAAATAAGAAAAAAAATAAAATAAATTTATTATAAATAAAATTTATTTTATATTATATTATTAAAATTTATTTTATATTATTTTATAAAATTATTATTAAAAACGGCAATATTTTTTCTATTGGTGCCAATTAAAAGACCATCATCCATAAGAAAAGGGCCCTGAACATCTGCACTTGTACTTATTAAGCAGGAGTAAACTCTCTGTTTGCCCCTCTCTTTCTCTCTCTCTCAGCCTCAGGGCACCATAGTTGACCCCAGAGGAGCTCGTCCGGTGGAGCAAGGCACCAGAAGTGAGAAGTGTGCTGCTCAGCGGGAGTGGCCTTTCTGCACAGACGATGAATGGGTACAGATCGTTCCCTACTTTATTAGTCCAACCCATCACTTGACAGTATCCTCATGATGTCAGCAAGCCAAAAACCAAATTACTAGAATTATTTTAGGTTGTAGTTTCCGATGAGCAGATATAATAAAATATTATTAAGATTATTATTGATACATTTTTAATCCAGTGTGAGATATTGTGACTGGATTAAAGTGCGTTTTTCTGTGTGGATAGCAAAAGCTTGTGAGGTTAAATCTCCTTCTTCCGCCAACCATCTCTCTGTCTATCTCTCTCTCTCTCTCTCTCTCTCTCTCTCAGGGCCCTAAATGCCCGTCGGGCTGCAGGATCCAGGGTCTGATGGATAAATACGACCACGGCCTCCTGAAGAAGATCGAGAAGATCCGCAGCCTCCTGGATCAGAACAAGGTCAAGCAGCGCTCCGCCGACCAGGTGTCCAAACAGACTTTTGACCACCTGAGGGATAAATTGACCCTTGAGTCTGGTTAGTGTGTGTGTGTGTGTGTGCTTCCCTTTCTCTACAAAGCATTGCATGTAATAAGAGGAGGTAACCTGGTTTAACTTTTTAGAAGAAGACATATTAACCTTTTTAAACTATAGTATGAACATGATATTCATCCAGCATCAATAAAACAACACAAGAGGATTGTCGACTCAACTTGGATTTTCATACTTGCAATGTTGACGTAGATCAAATACTCAAGTCTAAATGTATGCTAAGTATCAGTCAATCTGCCTGCCTGTATATCATTTTATCCAACAAATCATTCAAATGCATCCTCCCTTCTTCCACAAGGTAATGATAACAACTACTATGACCTGGCCCAGAGTCTGCGTCAGAAAATCACTGACATGAAAATCAGGATCGACAGACAGTTGAGGATCCTGGCCGCCCTGAAGGATCGAGTCAAAGACCAGGTCGTCGAGATGCAGAGGCTGGAGGTACGGAGAAACAACAGGGACAAAAATACATGCTTACATTCAACCCCCCCGGCTTTTACTTCAGTTGAATTACAAAGGCAGAGGGCAAAAACTACAATAGTCAAGAATAAAGGGGCTTGCTGTCAAAGTGCTTAACAGATAAAGATATTTGTAATACCCTAATTTTATGTTTTCATTATTTTGCCCCAAACATCATTGCCATAGCACCTACATAAAACGTTAGGACAAGGAGAAAATGCATTATGTACCAACAAAATGTGTTAATTCTTGTTTGTTTAGGAAAACAAACTTAATATTAATCATTTTATCCTATAAATTAGAGAACATAGTTTACATAATTTAAATGTAATCTGTAATTTGCAATTTAATCAGTTTAAATGTGTAATTTCAAGGTTGCTGATCCAGCAAATGTGTGATTTACACTGGAGTCAAAAGCTGAGATGGCCGCTGAAAGCTGTTAAGCTAGTTAGCTTTAGCAGCAGTTTAGCAGATATTGTTTCTCCACCACTACTGGATTTGGCGACTTTCTCATTGTTATGTGGAGTAACAATCTAAATTACCAAGATATCACTTAAATTACGGTTAACAGCAGCAGAAAAATCTATATGTAAATTTAATTTTAGCTTTGGCTAACATTAATTGAGGCTATCTCACCAACTAGCTTTCACTTGATGTAGTTCTCATTTACCACATAGTCAGAGTGAAGACATTATACAATTATACATTACATTGTATACATTATACAATTATACAAATTACAGATTAGTTTTGGCCAAATATATAGATACTGAGTTTTGACTTTATAGCACAGAACACACACCCTGCTGCAGCCTGACCTAAAAGCTGATTTAATCATCAAAATGTTTGCAGACTTGCTGCATGTAAACACTCACCTTTGCTCCCTTAGCTAGGGAGCGTACTTCTAACTCTTTCTCTCTTCTGTCAGGTGGACATCGATATCAAGCTCCGTTCCTGCAAAGGATCCTGCGTTCGCTACTCCGCGTACCAGCTGGATCGGGAGAGCTACGTGGCACTGGACAAACAGGTAAGGACCTAAATGTGTGGTTCCACCACACCCGACACCCGAGATCATTAACAGAATTACCTGCATTTCGACTGGGTCCAGATTTAGTTACTCTATCATGGCGACAAAATCTGCTGAGTTAAACTTTGTTGATTGTTCAAACACAAAATATGCAGCTGCTACAACTTGTGTCAAGCGGGTTCACACAGTAGTGCTGATTCCAAGCTGACTGAACTTAAAAACAATATTGTCTCATTTAGATCTATTCAAACATCAGTTACAACAAGAAACAGCTTTAGCTTTAAGAGTTGTGTTAATAGATTATAGGCCGATTAAGGCTTATGGCTTTATATATATATATATATATATATATATATATATATATATATATATATATATATATATATATATATATACATACATACATAAAGGAATAGTTCATTAAACAACATTTTGTGTGTTTTAATGCTTCATATCCCATATTCCACTGGTTTACATTTGAAATTGATCCTTCATTGTCCCATTTATTTTAAAGATATTTTTGTGGTCTTTTTGCCTGTAATCAGATAGTGAAGTAAAAATAAGACAGGAAATGTGAGAGAGAGATGGGGGGGTTGACATGCAGCAAAGGGCCACTGGTGAAATTCAAACCCAGGACTTTACCACATGAGTGCGTGATCTACCCATTGAGCTAACCCGCCCACCTCAATGTCCCATATTAACAGGACATAAATTACATAAAGGAAGTAATAATAACATTTCACTGTATATTTGAAATGATCGTTTTTCACTTTGGGTGACAAAGTTTTATGCATAAACCTGACAATGTGTCAAAAGCTTGTTGTGTAACTTCAAAAAGTCAGAATATCTACTTGTGACAGGTTTTATCTTATTTTTACATATAATGATTGATGGGTCATTTATAAAGATCACACTGGATTGTGTGGACGCTTAACAAGGTTTTCTCACAAATAGAGTTTTGATACAAGTTTTCCCAAAAACAGGGTTTGTATTGTTTCATTTGGTAAGAAGCCACTCTCTCTTTCTGCCCGTTTCCCAGATCAATCAGCTGGACAGCCAATCAGCTCAGAGCATTGAGACTGTGCGGACGCTGTACGTGATGAAGAGCAGACCGCTGCAGGGCGTCATTGTGGACAGCATCTACAAGTCCAAGGATGGTACCAGAGTGGCAGGACAGCAGAGGGAAGACATTTTCTCTGACGTAAGTGTAACATTATGTTGTGCAGGCACCAAAATAATCTCACAAACTTTTTATCTCATGAAAGTTACCTGATGAATTACCATTCATGAATTTTGCCGGGTGAAGGTTGGACATTGAATAAGGATATAGCTGATTTTAAAGCCCATGAAAAAAGACCAAAACCAACAATGTATTAGTCCATCTCTCAATAATTTGTGACTTCTTTTTGTGGTCACTGTAGTTGATGTAAGTGAGACTGAGTCATAAAAAAACTATAGTTTGTGTGTTTGTGGTGATGAAGGAACATGTCACCCACTCATTCCTATGACACAGATGAACAAGATAAATCTGGCTTTGGATAAACACACATTGTTATTAAGAAATTAAAAATATAGAAAAATAACTTATCCTCAACAAGACTTCATGTTATGACATTTTGTTTTATGCACCGTTGCTGCGGTGTTTTTGCTGTTTGTCTTTATTTGCCCACATACCAACTGTACTATCTGTAAGCTAGCCAGCTACCAAATTTCGCACTGGCCCTGTCCTCTTTGTCCTCTTTGTCCTCTCTCTGTGAAGTTGTACAGATTCATGTTAAAGTCTTTCGCTGAGGCTGTAATATTTTCAACTTGAGTTGATGCATTCACTTCCTATTCAGTATTAACACACCTTTAAAATGTATTTCATATGATATTATCCAGCTCTTTTCTATAGCTCTTCTTCCTTTGTAGGATAAATGTGCTTACTGTAACTTGCTTTGGACAAAAGCATCTGCCTAATTAGCCTAATCACGTCAGCCTATAATATTTTTCATTCTTCTTTCTCAGGTTAACACTGTCGAGTTGATCCTGGAGGAGGAAGGCTCCAGCTCATCCCCAGCAACCATCTCCAAGGTCCCAGGTAGTTCCTTCTCTCCGTCTACATCCTCATCATCGTCCTCCTCTGCTTCCTCCTCCTCATCATCTTCTAAATCCATTACTGAGCTTGGAGGACATGGTGATTTATTTGTAGCGGGCGGAGGCTCTGAAACTGTCGGTCAGCCCAGTACAAGCCATGTGTCCACCAAAACCGTCTCCTGCACCAAGAGCGTCAGGAGGACTGTCGTCCATACAAAGGATGGGCCGGTGGAAAGGACGGAGGAGGTGATAGAGGGAGGCCCAGAGTGCCAGACCATGACAGGCCTCACCAAGGGAGGGATGAGCTCCTTGTTCCCAAGCCTTGGCCACACATCATCATCATCCTCCTCCTCCATCTCCTCCTCCTCCTCCTCGTCCTCCTCTTCCACCAAGATCGTCCAAGCCGGTGGTGCCAAGGGAAGTCTCCTAGGAGATACCAAAACTGGGTTGGGGGATCCATTCGGGTCTGAAATCGGGGGAGACCTCGGCTTATTTATGACGGACGATGGAGAGGATGATGTTCCTGATTTCCATGCCCGGAGTGTGAAGAGCACGCGTACCGAGCGGCAAGCCGATTATGTAGGAAAAGGTACACAAACCTCAGACCTGGAATAAAATCTGCAAGGGCCAGAACATTCAGCTAGACAGCATGCTTCAGCATCAGCTAGCTTGCTAGCTAGCCTTATGTACCAATAATATGAAGTGAACGCTGTAATTGTTTATTCCGTGAGCTAGAGATTTTGCGCGGAACCTTTGTGATGTTTTTGCTTTGTAACCAGTATGAAACTCAAAAAAACTCTACAGGAATTCTAATGTGGCACTGATTGACAGATTGACAAAAATGGGTTGAGTTATTTGGGACAAATGTTGCGTTGAAAGTGAGTTTAAATGTATTCCAGTCATAAGTGCGCCATCAGAGCTAGAGCAGAGTTGATTAAGGACTGCCGAGTAACTTTTTTATTTTTTCACACGTTCCTTTAGAAACACATTTACAAACTTAACATTTAAACAAGTCTACAACAGAACCCCAATCACCTTAAAAAAATTAAGTTTGTTTTTTTTTTATTCAGGAGCCACTAATCAAACCAAGGATTAAAAAAATTTAATTAAATTAAATTTGCATGTGGAATATCCAGCTGGTGCTCCAAATACAGATTGACCAAATGGGTTAGAGAAGAGGTTCAAAGTGTTTTTGCAGGGAAAGGAGCCGTGCTTCAGTCACTGCAGTTAATTTCAGCTACCCGAGCCAAAGACGGTCCAAGCTAACTCGCGGACTGCGGTGTGCCCCTCTCTGTTTGCAGATTGTGTCGAAGCCTACCAGAACCACCTGCAAGGGGAAACGAACGGCCTGTTTAAGATCAAACCTGGCGGCACGGACTCCACAGAGGTAGTGGAGGTGTACTGCCAGCAGGAGGGGCTAATGGGTGGGTGGTTGTTAGTCCAGCAGAGAGAGAGTGGCGCGCTCAGCTTCAACCGCACTTGGGCCGAATATCGCAACGGGTTCGGTTCTGTAGACGCAAAGGGCAAGGGGGAGTTTTGGCTAGGCAACCAGAACCTCCACCTGTTGACTAATCAGAGTGAGACCATGTTAAAAGTGGAGCTAGAGGACTGGGAAGGGGGCGTAGCCAGTGCTGAGTACACAGTCAGGGTCGGCTCGGAGGAGGAAGGGTACCCGCTGCATGTGTCTGGTTACGCTGGAGATGCCGGTGATGCTCTGGTGATGCCTAAATCTGATATGGCGTCTTACCTGTCCCACAACGGCATGAAATTCAGCGCCTTCGACAAAGACAATGACAAGTGGGAGGAGAATTGCGCAACAATGTACGGGGCCGGGTGGTGGTATAACAACTGCCAGTCAGCTAACTTGAACGGGATTTATTATAAAGGCACATACGACCCGGAGAAAAACACACCTTATGAGATTGAAAATGGAGTTGTGTGGGTGACGTTCAAACCGGCCAATTACAGCCTGAAAACTGTTAGGATGTTGATTCGACCAGCTGATTTTTAATAGGACAAAACCGGGGAAATGACTGAAAAACATTTGTGTATTCAAACCCTGAAATCTGATAGAAAAATAGGCAAGAGGAACGAAGAAAGAGGAGCTTGAAATAAACCGTAAAGATGACAGAAAGTGCTCACTGTAGCTGCAGATGAATATTTGAGGCCAAAAATCAAAGTTGGTTTCAGACCTTTAGACTGATGATCTGTTCGTAAATCATTCTGAGATTTCAAAATCATGTCAAACAGTGTCAGTGTGTGACCATGGGTATTTTTGTTGATTCTTCTGTTCTTGTCAGCACATTGTGTAAATTTCATTGACCTGATTATCCAACCTGTGTTCTTGGTGTTTTCCTTGTTGCTCAACTCTGAACAGAGCAATGACTGAACTCTGCTCAATCAATAAAGATTCAATGTTCACTTCAGCTACTGTGGTTTGTGGTGTTATTTAAGTATAAATAACAAATCACCAAAGATAGTTGAGCCATGTTGTTACAAAGTAAGAAACCAAATGCAAACAATATTAGAACTAAGACTGCAATTGTATTACAAACACACTCTGGGTAAAGTCTGGCAAGAATTTCACATTTTCTTACCAGTAAATGTGCATATTTGACCATTTTAACACATTCTGGGATTTGATGTAATGCACCTAGCTAGATTGTTTTATGTTGTCTGTACATGTGAAGGTTTAGTGCTACAGTTTGAAGCAAACTATTCAACTGATCGGCACATAATACATGATTGTAGTGCAAATGGTTGTAATAATGGTTTGTTGTCAGACTGAATATTTTATGAATGTGATGCAAATTTCAGAGAAATCTGACATTGAAAGGAATCAAATCTAACATATGCTCACAGAAACTATAACAAACTACTACCTACAATTTATATGTACTTTCTGTTGGCCACAATAACACGCTAGGGGATCCAAGGACGAAAGTGAGCTGTGTGGCCTTTACAAAACAAACAGCAGTATCTCTGTTTTTATTGTGATTTCTTGCATCAAATTTCCAATTACTCAAATCACCACAAACTAATTTCCACACATTAAACCAGAGGCCTTCAAGACCCCTACGGGGCCACGGGTCAGAGGCAGATGCTCACTTTGTCCAGTCGAAAGTCCAGCCTTGGTTTTAGACACCGAGCTAAAATTGGAGAGAGCCCAGAATGTAACGTGCATTCACACAGGATTTAATTCCAGTTTCCTAAATTAAATTGTTTAAGGTGTTCCTGTGGCACCAGAGAACAGTGTTAGAAATCCAACAAACTGCAATGTTTTTAATGTACGTCTACTAAAACTGAATACAATAAAAGATTTACACAATGTCTTTGTCCTGTCTAAAGTTCGGGTCAGTGACACAATATAAACACACTTACAACACAACAGGCAAACATTTTTTATCTTTGCAATGCCATGCTAACATCAAGGTGAACTGTGCCCTGTCCTGTTGTTTTTCTTTTTTTGCTTGTCTGCAGTGTGTACGAAGCTGATGCAGCAGAATCAACATGGCCGACAGCCCACCAGTCAGCAACACTGCAGAGCGAAATCAGGCTTCGCTCTGTGCTCAGATGATGACTGGGTAAGAAACACGCAAACACACGCACACATACCCTGTTTGTGGAAGTTATTTCACGTCTTTTATTTTCAAGGTACAAGGTACAAAGTTGTTTATTAGTCATTATACATAACAAGGCTGCATAATGAAACAAAATTTCCTTCATGCTACACACACAACATATCATTAAGTGGTAGAAACATATAAAATAAAATAAAACAATATATAGAGTAATGTATATAGGTCTACATATACATCCCAAACATTACACAGTGCATTTTTTGAATTTGCTTCTGGGGAGAATGTAAACTGCAGCGACCAGATAATAATATGAAAGTTTCATCTTCACAATAAACAGTCTAAAATTTGGGAAACAGAGTCCATCATGACTGCATTTGTGCATCAAGCATCATCGATGTAGTCCACCTCCTCTCATCTTGCTGACAGCTGAGAACATAGAGCACCTGCTGAGTGCTTGATCCAGGATGTTGATGGGGCCATTCCCCATTGGACCATTGTCCAATTCCAATTCCATTGTCTGGTCAATATGAATCCCATTTTGTCCAGACCGGATCTTTAGGAGCAAAAGTCCGAACTGGCCCAGCATGGTTCCTCTCCTGGTTGTATTTCCTCTCCTCTGAGCGAGCACTGTACCCGCCGTGGCGCCTGGTCCGGTTGTTTGGGCCGGTTGGTTTGTGGTCCGCTGCTCCTTAATCCAAAAACCCTGTGTTAATCTCCCAATGACTGTATTTATGCCAGAGATAATACATGTTTTGGCAATAAAGCCGGAAAAACATTCAAAACTAACACAAATTACTATGTTTCATCAAGCTACTGTGGGGTGTTAGGTTGCTTTGCCAGCAAATGAAGAAATAACATTAAATGAAACTGAAAGCTGAAATTATACAGTTTCATCAAGTGGACTTTCACACAATCACCATTGACTTGTGTCAAGCACTTGCTTCTGGAATCTGGACTGAATTTTAGTTCAAGACAAGAGGTGTGTAAAAAGACCATAAAAGAAAAAATATGGTTGGTCTCTTAACCTGTTGCACACTCTCAAATACACTTGTAAACCCTTGTATTGTTCTCCGAAGGCTTCTAAATGCCCCTCTGGCTGCAGACTCGAGGGTTTGATCTCAAAGATGGAGAAAGAAGTGGAGAGGAAACTGAGGAAGGTGTGTAAGACGGCAAAGATGTACGAAGACGCAGCTGAGAAGTCCATGACGGAGATGACACACATCTACAACAACAACCGGAGGGTCATAGTCAACAGATATAGTAAGTCTGACTACGTTTGTTTCGGTTTTCTGGTCAAAATGAACACAGTAATGCTGTATTATTTTTTATTAATACTGTATTCGTGTCCAGCGTCCGAGCTTAAGTTTGTGGACCATGCCGAAGGACTAGCCAGGAACCTCACGTCGCTACGGAAACGATCATCTCAGCTGTCACAGCAACTCGGTCAGCTGCGCCACAATGTCCAGAAACAAATGGATGACTTGTATCGAACAGAGGTGAGGTTTGACGAGAGGTTGTTGACATCACTACAATACAGTACTTTATTTAGAATTTACACAGAACGACGGCAGGAACGGGGGTAACATTCTACAAATATTTCTCTTTGTAGTTGGCAAAGTCACCTTCATGATCCACCTTATTTTAGTGTTTTAGTGTTTAGTCACTACCACTCACTTTGCTTTGCCCTTCAGTTTTCTTTTCCCCATACCTACACCTCAGATCTTATTCTACAAACACACTGGCCTTCTGTCTTTCTCTTCCTCTGTGTATCTGATCTGTTGTCTTTCTCCATCAGCAATATTTTTATAAAGTAGTAGAAAAGATACAGAACTTGTCTTTTGGATATGTCCACCTGTCAATTATCACAGTAGCAAGTGGGCTGGATTTGGAGGAGGCGCACTTGACGTAGCCCAGTGTTTTGCAATAGGTAGCCTGCGGGCCAAAGCTGGACCACCAGCAATAATGTCTGGCCAGTGGCCAGATTACTTTAATAATGGCAAAAAAAACAAACATTACATTATAGTGGCTGGAGCTAAAACAGATCTGTCAGATATTTCCCTCAGGAGCTGGTAGAGAAAAAAAATAGAATCAAAGTATATTGAATGTTGCTCTTAAGTCCACCATAATAGCTTTATAAGGTAATAATATTATAATGTTATGTTGTGCTTCTTGCTGATGTCTCGCTTACATCAACAGGTGGACATTGACATCAAACTGCAAGCCTGCCATGGATCCTGCCGGTTGGCGTTACCTTTCAGTGTAGATCATTCCAGCTATCAGATGCTTCAAAATGACATGGACAAGATAGATAAGACCCTCAACCAAAGAAAGAAGGCTGCTACTCCTCCTCAAATGATCCCTAAACTCAAGCTGCAGCATATAGATGTGGGCCCGGCATCGTCTGCAGAGTACAAGACCATCCCCATGGTCAAGAGAGAACTGTTGACCCAGTTTGAGGACATTGGACAGAACCAAGTAGTTCTGGAGGAGCTACTGGAGGAGTCTGCAGATATGGAGCCTGCAGAGCTAGATGAAACGTTTGCAATGGGAGTGGTGAGGAAGAGTAGGTGTTTCTTTTTCATTTCAACAGCACACTGTAACATGTTTTTAGAAAGAAACTATTCAAATAAATATGATTGCTGTTTTATTTTGTTTACAACTCTAGAACAACTCTATTGACAGGCTCTCAAATGAACGAGTCTTTGGCTGAGGAATCTATGCTCTAAATGCAGCAGTTACAATGTTGCTGGATTTTTTCAACACAGAGCAAAAAGAAACGTTTTTTAAAAATTAGAAATGCAAAACAGTGACATAGTGCATGAATTAAAACAATTTATGTGGCCCCTACACAAAGTGAATGTCTCCCCTTCTATCGCTGTGTTACAAATTTCCATGTCTTCTGTCTTTCATGTACTGTAATGTTTTAAAGGTATCATTTCAAATGGTGGTCATTTTTTGAGCTGATTTTTTATTACCTCTAGTCAACCAAACATTAACTTCTGACCAAATTATTCAAAACATTACCTCAAAAAGTCCAATTTTAGATGTGAATATAATAATATTAGATCTTTTTCATAGTAATCATGTATTTTTCTGGTTCCGCATGTTGTCAGAAGTTTGTATTACCTTTATAAGTAGACACATTTGAATATCAGCCCTGATTTCAGTGAAAACACAGTAATGATTTTTTATTTATTTCACTCTTATGTCTTCATAAGAAACAAGATACAGAAATAATTACTTTCAGAACACTGTACAGTCATTTCTGTATTTATCTTACTCACTTCATTTTGTTTGTATATAAATATAATTTTGTTATTTATATTTTCATAGATTAGTTAATAAAAATGCATCGTTGCCCACAGTTTTGCACAATTCTTTTACTTATACTAACCCTAATCCTATTTTGCAATTTGCTTCTTATCAAATAGTTTCTTATATCCAGGTTACTTAAAATAAAATCTGGATTTTCATTGAGAAAACTTTAAAATGCACAGTATATTTTCATTTGTATTGATCAGCACAACAGTGGTAAGTCATTAAATTTGCATTTTTCACTATAATACATTTTTACAAACTGGAGCAGAAATGATTCTTGTTTGAGGGCACTTCAGCAAGGATGTAAAATTACTGTGTACATGTTGGTTTCTGTGGTGAAAAAACAAATAGACCAGACAGAAAGTATGTTCCTCAATGTCTTTATTGAGTAGTGGAGGACAGTTGGCAACAACTCGTCCTTGTAGTGCACACTGAAGACGTCTCATATAACAAGAAAGGATAGATCACAACACATCCACCCACAACTATTACATTTTTTCTCTATCTGTAAGTTTGTGTGACATTAAACAATTTCTTATTTCTCTTTATGTAAAGTTTAATGAGATTTCTTTAAACAGATTTAGCTTCTTCAGCTCTTTTTCACTTTCCCAGCTCACACTAACTCAGTGTTAGTTGTGTGTAAATGTGTTTGTCCATCAGCAATCAACATAAAGGTTACAGCTAAAATAAACACTTCAATAGTAATTAACCATCACAAAGAGCTTTGAAGCTTTTCTGGTGGCTCACATTGGCCCCAAACCCTGGTGGGATACGTTGGTGTCTTTTATTTTGGCGGTTTCCTGTATGTGTTATATGTGCGTTGACACTCTCCAACATTTATCCGATTATGTGGTGGGATAAAAAGGCCTAATCTTCATGCTGATGGCCTTGAGCGAATACCAGCTCCCCTTCCAGTTCATCCACACCACACCATCGTCTGTGCCGTGCTTGGTCATTTTCTTAGTGTAGGCTCCACCTATGTAGTATCGCCCATTGGGATTGGCTGAATGGCAGCGGTTGTACCACCAGCCACCTCCGTCCTCCCTGGCACACTGTTTGGAGGGATCACCAGGAGTCCTGGTTCAGGGTAACAGGGACAGAGAATCGATACATGAAGAAACCCGACAGAGACTTTTAAAAATGGAGAAAGCAACAGTGTAACACCAGCTCGCGTGTTGAATGCTTCATTAAGAGTTTGTAGCCTCAATGTTGCAAGGATAGTGACTTTCTTCAAGTCCATTATAGTGTGTCTTTTAGAGTTAGTCAGACACAATGTTTAGTAAACATTAGCCCAGTTACACAGGAGTTTCTGATGACCTATATAACATGTTTTGTCAGTTTGTTTGGTGGACTTGTTGAGTGACTGATGTAACGATGAGTTTTAGGATTTTGTCACATGGTTTAACTGTAATCCTGCAAACATGCTAACCATCAGGACACCTACCAGTTGTCGTTGTCTCTGTCGTAGGTGCTGAACATCATGCCGTTGTGAATAGTCATGGTGCGGTTTTCACCAAAGAGTTCTAAGGATCCTTCCAGAAAAGAGTTGCCAGCGTTCCCGGAGTAACCATTGACCGCCAGAACGTAGTTGGACGTCTCTGATTGGACAGTGAACTGGCGATACTGGGCATGGACCTAAATGACCATTTGAGTTCAAGAAAAAATCTTTTTGGTAAAAAGGTAATGCCAAAATTTTTACAATACATAGCAATAAAAGTGTTTTAAATTCTGCTTTAGAATCAATCAATAAGGAAACATAGATTAAAGTTCGAATGTAATTAACCAGGTTGTCAGAACAAACAGTGGGGTTTGAAGACATAGTAAGAAAGTAGTCAAAAAGATCCCATGACAATTTCTTAAAGCCCAAGATGATGTCTTAAACGCCTCAAAGACACTTTACTAATGAATAAGACAGAGAATAGTAAAACCATCCAATCATTTCTGCTATAAATTTAAGCTACAAGGACTCACCTTGGCTCCCGTCCAGTCCTGCATCTCAATGAGAACCTCAGTGGGGCCCATCTTTGTTACCTGACTAATGCGGTCATTACCCAGCCAATATTCACCTGTCACATGACAAAGGAGAAAGGTACACTGGTCAACCACAAATTGTAGGAATAATGGTGGACATTAATATACAGGTAAATGCCCAAATTACTAAATGCGTAAGAGAGAGGTCTATTAGCGAGTTGGTTTCCACCAATCGCCCCAAGGTTAAGCTCCCTCCAACACAGTCTCTTGTTTCATATTTTAAAAGTCTTACCGGGGATCTCACAGTGAACCTTGCTACCCTTGAATGCAATGTTGCCAAAACCACGTCGATATTCATCCCAGCGTCGACCAAAGTCAACACTGCCATCAAGCCTGTTCTGGATGAGAAGCCATCCTGGGAAATGGAAAAACAGTTCTCTTGAAGGCACAGATAACTCTACCAAAGGTCTAAACATCAAGACCAACTTAATATAAAGTTTTATTTTGTAGGTGGCCTAAACGATTTATTTTCTCACCTCCATTCTGGGTGGACTGATCACAGAAGACCTTGTATGGAGGGGAGAGTGCGTCGGGCTTGATTAGGTACATCTGGGAGGCATCTCCACCACGCCGGTAGATGTCCTCACATTCCTTACCTGAATCACACAGGAAATCGGTTCAACATAGACAAACTAATGTACATTAAGACACATATACATGGTTGCATCACGGTATAGACCAATATGTACTGGATACAGAGTATTAATAATTTAAATTGTTGATATATGCGAGATGTGATTAAGTTCTTGTTTATTGTCTTCTGCCAAAGACAACAAAAATAACCTGTGATTTAAGTTACATTTGTGTTCTATTCATTGGGGTAAAAATACTTCATCTGCTTTATTGATTTGAACTTTGGCTTCTAAAGATCTATGTCAGAAGGTTTGGCTGTTTATTTGTCGGCACAATACTTAACTCCAATTAAAGGTAAATCCTCCAGACCTCCATGTATTTGGTATTGATATTCATGATCCACAAATCTTAACATTTTAGTGACCCCGTAAACTTCGCTTTGCAACCATCACACACATTTAACATTTCACACATTTTTTAATTTTAATGACTCTATCCCCTTTTCTCTAGCTGCACCTTTGAGACAAACGTTAGCCCCACTGTAAAGTAACTTACCAGACACCACTGGAATGGGGCATTTTGTCTTGCATGGTTCCTTGCAATCCTCCTTCTGGGCCTGGATGGCCTTCTCCAGCTTCTGGATCTTCAACCTGATGTTGTCCAGGACCCCCTGCAGCCACATGGCACGATAGACATTGACACATTAGGGGTTTGTAATTCTTAAGTTTGGACACATCAGATTATGGGACCTGTTTTTGAGTCACACCTTTCCATGCTTGATGCTTTATTTACAGAATAAAATAGATTTTTCTTATAATGATTATTAGCAGGTTTTGACACATGAAATCGAGTGACAAAATGTTCCCTCTGTTTGACTCGTGTCAGCTCTTATTTACCTGCAGCACTCTGATGTTGGAAGGGAAGACAGTGTCCACTGTCTCTTTGATGTAGGCATGTTGTTCCTCCACTTGATCAGTGTACTCAGTGACCACCCTGCTGTTGTCTGAGAGGAGGAAGAGAAGGAAAGAAAGAAAGAGTTAAAGTGCAAAATAATTCAATGTTATTTTATTTTAATTATAGATTTTGTGTGCACCAGAAGCTTGAATTTACAGCGTTGCCCATTGAGACCCCTTGTGTTTGGCAATAGAACCACTTTTTGTAGCACTTAAAACAACAGGCCCCATCTTAAGGATTAGACATCATATTGTGATGACAATGGTAATAAACAATACTTATTATCATTATAGATACAGTATTTGTTTTCTTCTTTCTGGCTTATGCCACGTTCAAATTATTATTTTTATTATGTTTAACTTATTTCCCCTTATTTTAAAGGGAAAGACAAAAGGAAAGGGAAGAATCTAGTCCGAAAAGGAGCTTTCACTTAACCTGGATGTTGTGTTTGTGAGTTTCACCTCCTAAAAATCTACCTTTTGGAAAAGCACTTTTTATCTCAGTGCTCCCATATTAGCTCACGTGTCCTGATTTCACTGTTTAAATTGAAATGGCACCTATTTGGGCTACCAGGTCCATTTTGCACATCAAAAAACACAAGTTACCAACATTATTGGGTTGATGTAGCATCAGACCATCAAAATGTATTTTTCATGCTTATGATAAATGAACCAAAACTCAACAAGTTTTTCTCACCAGTGATAATTCTCTGCCTCTCCCTTATAGAGTTATGAATGTTGTTGACAAAGTTGTAGACCGTGTTGGAGGCTCGGGACAAGTCATCCACCTGAGGCTTGAGATCATTAATGCTCTGTGAGAAATAAAGGCAAAAATATATAAATAAAACCTCAATCATTCCCTCTATCTTCTAAATGACAATATTGCAACAAGGTAAATAATAAACTGTATGAATTTAAATGTTAGCAATATTAGCAATTTTAACAAATAAATATAGTTTTAAACTAATTTCTTCACTTGTGACAAGTTTTTCTTAAAAAATGTTTCTGGTAGTAAACAACAAAAGAAAAGAACACTGAAAACACAAATGACCCCAAAGTAGTTCAGTAAATCGGTTTCATTTACCGCCTTGACGTTCCTCTCTTGCTTCAGCAGTGCAGTCTTCAGCTCGCAGCCAGTGGGACACAAAACACCCTGGTGAACGGGAAAATCTCTGTTTAGTTCTCTATGGTTCAGAGACTAAAATGCATTTTCTTTTCCTCTTTGTTCTCCTTTCCTATTTTCAATCACCATCCCCAAAAGTCATTTAAATTTAAGTTATTATTAACTTGCTCCAGACAGGTAATCACACATGATCAGACATTAAATGCTAATTGTTTTGTCAATATAATAATATTATCAGTTGATAAAAAATTGAGCATAGGCTGTTTCACAAAATGCATGTTTGTTTAAAGAATCTCTTTAAAACAAACAATGGAGATTTGAGATTATGGGAATTTAATTTCTTTAAATAAAAGTTTTGCTGTTTTTCCTCAATTGCATCAACAAAAAAAGAGTCCCAACTCACTACATGATCATGTGACAATAACCTTGACCAAAATTAAGATGTTTTTCCAATGTTCAAAGAAATTTCACGTGGTAAAATTCAAAGCTCTGCCTGTTGATATTTATAGCATGCTGAAATTAACTGAAACCATTGATCTCCAAAAGAAGGAGTCAACAAATATATGCTATTATTTTGAAAATTCCCAGCAGAAATATAATCTGTATTTCTACAGTTTGTAGTTACTGAGCTAAAACATGTGAAATCAGGTTGGGTCCTTTGGTGACTGCATGCTGCTCTCCTCCTACCATCTCCTCTGAGGCATGTGTGCATCCTCCAGCCTCAGGCTGCTCCTCCTTCTCCTTCAACTGTGCACTTCCAACTGGAGCTGGGGTGGGACGGCCACGATACCTGGACGAAAAGCAAGGGACACTTCACTAACATGTCAGACACACTGAGAAACACTGGGAAATCTTTCATTCATCAACCATCATTTTTACCCGTTCTAGTGAGATGGTTGGTTCAGTACTGTCCGAACTGAAATATGTCACAACTAAACGAGGAATCGCACTAAATATTAATGAATAAATAATGAGAAATTATAGAAATCCGTTATATGTGGTTGTTGTTGGACTGCAATTAGCATGGCCAATCACCGGCTGGCCTACCTGCCTATCTGCCTACCTGTGTACTATCTGCCTGTGCACTGATTATGCGTGGGAATGTGTTTTGGAGGAGTGGTTTTGGAGGGAGGCCCGAAGGGTGGAGGTACAATTTTTGTTGGTTGGATACTTTGCAGATCTGTCACTTGCTAGTTTCTCCATTACCCACCTAGCTAACTTTTCATCTAGAGTCATCTACAAGACAAAATTTTTAATTTGACCAACACTTAAATTTTTGACCAATTACCTGCAAAACTGTAATTCTCATCTCTATCAACTGTACTTTTTATTAATTAGCTAATTAGAAAAGGTTGCTAACAGGCTAAACTAAGATGGTGAACATGGTAAACATTATATCTGCTTTGAATCAGCACTTTTGTCATTGTGAGTACTTTGTCACGCTTACATGACATTTTCCTCAGAGTACAGTGTCATAGAGCTGTTAGTGCTTTGGCAATATTGTTTCAGAGTTATGCCAATAAAGCTAATTGAGTAGTGTGGCTATAATCTTGTTCCAATAAGAGTTAAAGGTACTGTTGACTTGTTTGTTTGCAGTGGTGGAAAGTAACCATTAACTCAAGTACTTTACTTAAGTACAAGTATCTCCAGTATATGTTACATTATACTTTTACTCCACTGCATTTCACAAGGAAATATCTTACTTTTTGCTTCACTACATTTATCTGACAGCTGTAGTTTTCATGGTAACTTTGAAGACCAAGATTTTATAATGAAATCATATACTCATCTTATAACTTATGGTGCACAGTTTTAGATTTAAATATAAATATACAAATTAGGTTAATATAAGTTCCACCTCGACCAGCTACGACATTAAGATACTGCTACATAACACTCAAAAAGAAGCATTGTGCCTTTTGAGAAATGTGACATCCTTGTAATGGAGTATTCTTAGTCCATTGCGGCAAGATCTCTGAATACCACAATGGTGACTGCATTGGAATACTATTTAATTGTCTTAAACTTTATTTCATTAATTTCTTTTTAACGAATCTGTGTGGAAATATACCTGCTGCCACCACTGATAGGAGGTGGGGAATAGCGGTTAGGGTTGTAGGTCTCCCTGCCCCTTTCAACTGGACGGTGACCACGAGCATCTACAGTTTCTGGTGGGGCCTGCAGGGAAACAAGAGGAAACAAGTGATGAAATGAAGGAAATAGATAACAAAATATCAGAATTATTAAAAATAAAATTAATGATATAAATCAATTTTTTCAAGCATATACATACTGTCCCATTAGGTGCTGATGGGCTCTTGTTGTCCTGTGGAAGACAATAGGAAACTGTTAGTGAAAGTTGAATATGTTTGAATATTAAATTCCTTTTTCCAGTCAAACTTTGATTTGTAACTGTTGTTTAAAAGCTGCATCATCTATCGAGGACACTCGTAGAGTCCATGTAGTTTTTTGTACTGCAGATGACGCAGCTGTATCTCATACCAAATGTATTATTACTGCACATGTGATCTGAATCATGAATCCCATGCTATTGTGTATGTCTGTGCATTATCATGTGATCTGTCTGTTTGAAACTTTTTACAATATTCCTCATTCATTTAATCAGACATCATTTTGTAAAACAATAACACATTGTGATCATAATGTTAGAGACCATTTATATAAATATATAATCCATATTATTGTATGTAATAATTTAGCCTAATAGTGATCAGTATTACAACTAAAGAAGGCAGTTTCTAACATTGCAAGGAAGATACACTTTAAATCTGCTAGTGCACCAAAGAAGTTAAAGCTGTTTAAATGTATTTTGTCATTAATCTATTGAACCCGTGATTTTCCTTTCGGTGTCTTTAAATTCTTCTGATGGTATGTCTGTTACTCAACGGTATTTAGATTTCATTGATATTCAGTATGACGTATAAACGGTATCGTTAGAAACTTTGGGATCTTCACCATAATTTTATTCAAGTGAACATACTGAAACACACTCACCAAGTCATCATCTTCATCATAGTCCAGATTACTCTGAGCCCATACTACGTACACACACAGATACAGCAAAAGCAGCGTCCTCATCGTCCACTGTTGATAAAGTCACTCTTCTCAAATTCTCCGCAGTCACTCCACCGTCTACAGTGTGCATTCACCACTCTTTCTGTCCCTGAAATCTGTCCAGGTATTTATCATCTGGCTCTGCGTGAGTGGACGTCCTCCCCCACTTTTATTGATCCACGAAAATTGGTCAATAACTGCTGGGACAGTTTACCCAACCTGAGTCACTGCTGTACACAGTCAATCTGGAGTTTGCGAAGGAACAAAAGGGCAAAAGGACTGAAGAGTTTACTGATAAATGAGAATTGGTTGAGCATATGTGTGAGCAGTTTCCAGTTTTACCATTTTTGTCTCATCCAGAGAGACAAAGTGTACTACATTAACATTGTTGATTGATGTCACATCTCCAAAATGTTAAGAAACCAAGAAAGGCAGCCTTGTTTTAAAAGTTGTGAATTTATGTTGTTCATTTTGAGATGGTTGGGAAAAAACAGTGGTTGCAAAATAGCTTTAAACTGTCATCGTCAGCCGATGGCCGTTCACACTACACAACTTGCCGTCTTGTGGCATTGTGGCGTTCACACTAAGTGGCTGATCGGTGACAGGGGGTCACAGACTGCCTGAGCTGACACTGTCACCTGACGCTCCAAACCACGTTTTTTCAAGAAAACACACGTGAAATGTCGCAAACCTACACAAAAAACAGCTGTTATTTGTCATTATGAAGGGTGAAAGAATGGATTAGCTCAGGCAGGTAGCACTGGGATGTCTGAGCTGTACAGAGAGAGCTGGAGGTGAGTAAAAAGTGTTTTGCAGTGAAAAAGTAGCTGCCTGTTCTGTCCCTCATGTTATTAGCAGCTCGCAATTATTTCTTTCACCATGGCTCTGCACATCTAGACTGTGAAAAAGTGAAAAGTAACCTCAAAAGCTTATGTTTGATGATATTTGTCTTTGTTATTTACTTGAAATGTTTGATATTTGATTGATGGAGTAATGAGGTTATCAAATCTGATAAATTTATTTATGTTGTAATAACACAGAGACATTTTCTTACTAATGCTGTATTTTTACATCTGATAAATGTCCTTAACTTGAATACATAATCAAATAAAGAGACAGTTATTTAACTATACAGTCTTACTACAGTTACAACTGGCCCTTTGAGGGTAACCATAATGCTTATGTGGTGAAAATGAGTTTGACACCCCTGGTGTAGAGGATTTGTTGTTGGAAAATGACCTTAACCATTCCTGACTCGTGTACTGAATGAATCTAAAATTGTGGTAAGTGACTGTGGAGTCCTGGATTTACTTGCGTAATTAGTGCATAAGTTACACAATCTGTGATTATTAGTGAGAGTGTGTGCACATACTAAGGCCTGATACTCCTCATACCAAAATTGAATGAATCAGTAAAATGCTTGCAATTTGGAATATAAGGAGTAAAAGCCGGACAGTGGATGATGGCACTGATTCAGTATCTTGCTTATTTAAGTTTAGACAGATTTGAACAAAAAGTCACTTGGATAAGGGGGGTCTTGAAATAAGACAATCATCTTTAATTTATAATTAACAAAATTGTGTAGCATGTTTTGGAGATTTTGAACACTGGGTTTTGCTCAATTTATTATTTTCCCTTAAGTATATTGTTTCAAGCAGGCACATTCACATACAAGAGTAGAGTCCATCAGTGTCGGGAAATGAGGACTATTGAGCAAGTGATTGTTTGTTTGAGGCCAAAAGGGTGCATGGTACATTAGGAAATCAGAAGCCTTAAAAGACAAACAATAATTTGCACTACTCTGCTAGTTTGGACAATGTATTTACTTTCTGCACAAAATATTACTAATAATACTTTTGTTGTTTATCCTAACCCAAACCATAACCATTAGCTGCCGAACCAGAACTCTTAGCTAAATATTAAACTAAAGTTTTAGGCAAGAAATTAAATTTTAATCCCATCTAGTGTCCCCATAATGTTGTCAACAATACAGTGTCCCCACAAAGCAGGTGTGTGAACATCAAGGTGCTCCCTTTATTTGAGTGACTGATAGAGAATTGAGTTGCCCACAATGTCAGTGTGTATAGATCACCTTATTTCTACATCTGTTATCCCTTGTTATTATCTCTGGTATATATGAGTACACTCTCCTACAGATAGTTGCTACCAGCCAGGTGTCAGCAATTACAATCTTTTTACACATATGTAGAAATTTAAAATTCCCTTATTCTGTGACACAAACCTTCACTATTTCAATTATGTTAAGTTCTGTGCAATTTTTCATTGAAACAAATAAAAAAAATTCTAAGTTCAAATGCATAGTTTTATTGATATATGCTGACAGACAGGCAGTGAATTCAGATGGATAGATCTGGACCAAATCAATGCGGATTAGCCATATCTTGAGTTTGCAAACAAAGCTAATTTCTAAAAGCTACATGTGTATCACATCCATTAATGAAAGACAAGGACAGAAAGCAAAGAGAAGAACTGATTTTGGAGCGAAAACATTAGTCCAACTGGTCGATCTAGCATGTGGACCCTGTCATTTGCATCCATGTCAGATGGCTTTTGATTGTCAGGTCTTTCATATCTTCTTGGCACAAACAAATGGGAGTGTATCATTGCAGGACTCACGTTCCCACTTCAAATCTTCTGCAATGTGGAAAATAGAGACAAACATTTGACATTAAGGATTTCAAGCCACAAATACAAAAAAAGGGACTGGTCCTTATATCACATCCTACACAGGTTTATTAATATTCTAATATTCTGAATGAATAACTATTTTGACCTGGCATTGCTTCTTTGTTAGCAGATTTTTGTGAGGTGAGGACTTGATTTTTAGTGACAGACATACAGTAGCTCTCTGCTCTGATATCACTGAAGCCTTACCATTCAGCCACCATACAGTTAGCATAAATTAAACAAGTTAACTGAGAAATTGTGGGTTTCAGTTTTATAGTTATATAACAAAGAAACAAAACCGAAATATTTTAATAATGTATTGACAATTTTGTTGCACTTCTGTCCACACGGGTATCAAATGTGGTATGTAGTACTAGCTAGTGATGTAGCATTACACAAAAGTGCTGTACTGCACGGGGTGTGGATTGAGTATATAGCAACCACTAGATAACCAGCAGGATTTTCATTCACGTGTTATAGTTACTCTTTAATTAATCCCCAAAGACAAATATTTGAGGCTATCAAGACTGCTAGCTAGCTAGAGTTTCATCCGTTTCTCAGACACAGGGTGAGCGTTCATAGTAAGAAAAAGAAAGAGCAAGTTAACACAAGTTGACTCGCTTTATTTTGCTGTCGATTGATTTCTGGTTCCGGTGTAATTGTTCATCGCATGCCTGAGCAAAGACTGAGCAAAGACTGAGCAAACAATTACGTTTGCTGGACCCATTAGCAATCATGTTTTCTTAAACAGGTATTTAACAGACAATGATATAAAGAAAATTAGGTGGCTTTGGACAGAGCAGGCTTAGAACCATAGCTAATCGCTAGCCACTAACAGGTAAGGCGATGAAACCACGTGAAACCCAATCCAAATTAATTTTACAACACTCAGAGTTGTTTTCCAGGGTTGAAATATTGAAATGCTTTGTATATTAAAGGTTTTTATGTGTGTGTGTGTTGAATTTATTACCTTCATAATTCATCTTCAGACAGTGCTCATTTTCCTCATCTTCATCCTCTTCAGCCCAGTTTTCGTAGTTAAAATTGGAGCCGTCACTCCACATCCAAAAAGCGTCCTATGGATAGGAATAACCAAACATTCATACACATACATTACTAGTAAGTAGTACTATTTAGCTTGTTAATTTTGATAACTAACTAGATTTGTACTTTAAATGTAAATTGCTTCATTTGTTGAGTACCTGACTGCATCCACATATTGTATTTTTATTTTGTAGTTTTGACAATAACAACAACTTTAGTTAAGGGAATCTCACTGTTCATGTTTGTGTAAAAGAAGATTTAAAAAAAAAACATTTCTGAAAATAATTATTCTCAAATATCAATGTTGATATCAGACCAACCCATTTTAGTCGGGTTGCAGATGACAGTTTGCTTGAGAGAAAATGTTGGTATTTGCGTATATTAAAAATACCGTAACTGAATCTAGAAGTGTACAGGGTTAGGTAATAATATCAACTAAACAAAAAGATTTCCATACAGGTATGGCATCAAAGCCGCCAATCCAGGTTTGAGGGAAATCGTGGGAGTATCCTCTGGTCAAAGACTGGACGAAGTGATTCTCCTTTTCACTGTGGATTGATGCCAGGTTTGCGTCTTCAAATAGACAGTATCTCTGTCGGTGACAAGACAAGAAAGGGTAAGAGCGGCTAAGTGATGTCATTTGCTCTGTCACAACACTTTCATTTTGTGAAGTGCACCTTGCAGCCTCTAGGGGAAGCTAGCGGGCTTAACAGTTGTACATTTCTCTCCGTCAGTCCTTACCTCAGCTTCAGGCCATGTCTTCTCGCTTTGGATGAAGATGAAACAGTTTTTGCCAAACCGGGACCAGCCACTGGGACAGTAGAATTCATCGTCTAGACAAAAAATATTGTAAATATTTTAGTGACCTGCAAATCGGGTTGCGTAATTAATCATTTAATGACTTAAGTCACCAGCCGTATTTATTCAACGGTGTGTGAACATTTTGTTTGCCCAATTTTATTTCTTATGTTGATTTAAAGGGTTGTACATTTGAAGCAACTTCTATGTACAAAGTGTCAAAGTGAAGTTACTCATTAGACGACAAAATTACCCCTGTCCGCGTTGAACTGATACTGATGCATCAAGCTGTAAGCAACATATTGTTGTTGTAGCAGATTAAAGTGGAGAATCGTAATACTTTATATCCTGTTGGACCGTTCAATCTATAACAATGCATTTTTATAGCCTGGTTATATGTTGTGTTTGTAATAGTTTGATATTCAAGTAACTAAATCTGTTAATAAATAAATACAAACAGTTTGTCTCTGTAATAAGCCAGGGGTCTAAACAAGGGTCTAGCGATATAAAATAAAAATAAGACAATATTTGTCTCTAAAATGGAGTACAAAAATAAAAGACAAAAAATGGAATCGCTCACTTAAAGTAGCTCAAAATTGAAAATGTACTTAGTTTCATTAACTGCATCACAAATTTAACCTTAATGTCAAAACATTACAGCATCTAAATATGACACACACATCATCATCACTCACTGCAGTCAACAGGTGTGCTCCCCAGTGGTGTCCTCGTGTCTGGGATCTCCTCTCCAGTGAAGACATTGACGCACCAGCAGTAACCGGACTCTGAGCGCTGCTGAGGAAGGAAATTCCCGTCATCGTCGCACTGTGGTTCGAATTCTCCAAGATGGCTGTCTTTGCTGTGCTCCCTCATATGGTCGCAGAGGCCATTCTCCTCGCTGCTGTTGGACAGACTGTGGGCTCGGCTCAGGCTCAGAAGGGTGCAGAATACGAGAGACACACTGAACGACTTCATGGTGATGGTGGAGATGAAGTGGGAGTGTGGCTTATCAAAGCAAATGAGCAAAATGTTTTAAAAGCCCTTAATCACACATCAGTTAAATAAAGTAATGATATCAGTAATTTTCATGAAACACTCCCAAAGCAGACTCACCTGTTTCAGGATCAGCAGGTGTGTTGAGGATGCCTCTGCTGCCTCTTTGCCTTTTATCCTCATCACTGACCTTTTTCCTGCGTCATAATTTCATTTCCCACGGCTGCACCCCTAATTTTACACTAACAATGACCCTTTTCAGCAGAGTGACACAGCAGAGCTGCAGAGGGGGATATTACTTTCTCTTTACTATATTTATTCATTGTACATCAGCAGACGAGCCCTTGTGTACGCACTTGTTCTCTTTCAGACTACAGTAATCAGGATTAGTTTTATGTTACATAATATCTATATCGGTCTTTTCATTTCATTGTTCGCATTGTCTCATTGTTTCTTGGCTCCCCAGATGATCTTGTCTGTTTGTACCTTATAAAGCTGCTCTTACTTTCTGGCCTTGTTTTGTGCAGATCTGGGTTACAGACTATTTTTACCCAACACTGAGGCCGCTTTGAACTGTCTGGATTATATATCATCCAGCACGTCCAACATAAAATTAATCCCTTATATTTTTGTGACTCATCCCAATATATCATTTAAAACCTAATAAGTAGCCTCTTTCCCACACTGTCCACTGGTTATCAATTACTTTAGTATGATAACTAGTGAGTAACTGATGCCACCTTATGTTAAAAAATCTGAATTATGTCTTTAAAGAAAGAACATACTTAGGTCACAACAAAAGACAACAGCCCTCTGGTTAACCCAGGGATGTAGGTTTGTGTCTTGTGTTGCTTGTTTTGTGTTTCCGGTGAACCAAAATCTGAAACCAAACCGCCACCCTTGATGAAAACCAGTCTCCTCTGTGACTCTTTTGGATGAAGAAAGAAATATTATATTACCACGTGTTTTGAATGTCCCTGCTGAAGACAGTTATATCATCATATTGTTATAAACACATAATAAAACATAAATGTCAAGACAGTCTGTCCTGTCACCATGACTTTTATAGCAGTAAGATAACCAGCTGATCCCAGAGCTGTGGGGAGAACTGATCTAATTAGGTCAATGTTTTCTTATTACTGTAAAAAAAAAAAAGTGTCTCATTTTCTGCCAGCTCGATTAGATTATAAAACAGTGAGATATTTGCTAAAAGGTTCCAAGGTGATCCAGAAGGAGGCTGTGTATTAGGTTTTAAATGTGATTGTTTTAGACACATTTGATATATGTTCTATATGAAGATATATGGAGATTTATCTAAAATCATTTGTGCAAACAGATTAACAATCAGTGCATAAATGTGTAATCTGTGTAAAATAAAAAAAACACCTTCCACAAATAAAAAAAAGAAACTCAGAAAATACTTTTTCTTTACAAACTGCAAGTACACAAATTCATAAAAATAAATGAATAAAATAAATGTCTGAATACATTAAAATAATTTACAAATACATCCATTTACACAAATAATATTTTGATGTGTCATGGTCTATCTTTTAGATATTTCTTTTGAACTTACAGGTACGGGTAACCTCAAACCAGAAGGTACAAACAGAAAAGAATACCTTGAAAGGTAAGACACAATGAGAAGCTGTGAACAATGAAATGAAAACAACCCAAAATTCACTTTGTGTGATAGTCTCACAGTAAGTTTTGAAGAATAACTGTATACAAAAGAGTTCCCCTGCTGTTATACAAGAAAATAAACAATGGAAATTTCCACCTCCATGGAGCTGATGTGTTACACTGCAGTTTATCAGTGTTAGTGTGAAATGTGATCTCAAAGCAGTAGGAAATGTAAAACTGAGTAAAAGATTACTACTTTACTAAAATGAGTTTCAAGATTACTGCTAAGGTTATGTAGCCTTCTCTTGAGCAAATTTTAAATGGAGTTTGGTGCTATCTGGTGGTGACCACAATTTTGCCAACACATTGTCACTCCCCAGTTCATCACATATGATCTGCTTTTCTAGTGCTTTTTTATTTATTTATTTTTTACTGTTGTTATGAAATGGCTCTGTAGGGTGAAGCACTTTGTGCTACATGTATTTGTATGAAAAGTGCTATATAAATAAAGACTGATTGATTGATTGATTGATTGATTGATTGATTGAAGACTGGTGTCACTTTTTAATGCCCTGGCTACCCCTTTGTCATTGTTTTTGGTCATGTAGGGCTTCGCAGTCAAGTTAGCAATATGGAACGTCCAAAAAAGCATTGAAAAACATGCAACATCTGATTAGACTTTCAAAATAAAAGTAGTGGTTAACATTGTGAAGCTGCATGTGGTTATCATGAAATGTCACAGTTTGGTTAGGTTTAGGCGCCAAAACGACTTGGTTAGGTTTAGGAAAAGGTCACGTTGACCATGTTTTCACCAACTTCTCTATGATTCTCGCTTGGCCTGACAGGCTTCAGCACAAAAAACTTTTTTGTTGTTTTCTATCCTTATGTGGAGTTTAAAGTGTCGGAGTCTGTGTTCTGCTCGATGCTTGTCATTTTTTGGTGTTAACAGACTCCATTTTGTTAGCTGCTGTGTTATTGTTGTAAGTGCAAAATCAGTAGGCAAGAGACTCTAGAGCATGCATGAACATCACATGGCTATGTAAACGAATGGATTTTGCAGAAAATCTGACCCAATTTCTTTATGTAGAAAGCACCACAGAGGCTATTTGAGGTAACTAAGAAAGCCGGCGAATGGTTCATTTTTATATGAGTTTTGTCTTGGATATTTTGTATTGGTAAAAAATAATTTGTGCACACATAGTATTGAATTGGCACACATTGCAAGTATCAAAAACTTTTCCCCCTGACAGGCTCTGTACATTTATATTTTTGTTTTCATTTTTAGCATTTTATGCCAATACAATCTCTATACACATATGAAAATTCATAAATTCCTTTTTTTGTGACACAAACCTTCACAGTTCACAGTTCAGTGCATTTTTCAATGATTTAATGGAAAGAAATAAGATGTGCTTATGGATAGTTTTATTGAAGTTAGAATTCAAGTTCTTGCAGCATAGTTGAAGAAGAGGTAATATGCTGACCCAGATATGACACAAGTGGCACAAGATTGGTTGGCCCAGAATCAGAGGCCAACAGTATGTTCAGATGGAAAGATCTGGAACAATTCACTGCAGGTGCATTAACCAGACTTGAAGCATATCTTGGATTGACATATCTTTGCAAACAAAACAAAACTCTAAAAGCAATGCTTGTATAATATATAACAAAGTCAAGGAAAGAAAGCAGGGAGAGAACAGTTGGATCCAGCACGAGAAGGTGAGGACTTTGTCAGATGTTTTTTGACCGTCAAGTCTGGGTTCAGATCTTCTTGGCACAAACAAAAGGGAGAGTTGAATTACAGGCCTCAGGTTCCCACTTCAACTCATCTGCAATATGGAAAAAAAGACACTTGATTTCAAGAATTTCAAGCTGCAACTACAAAGAATATGTACATAACCAGCACCTAGGTTGTGATGCACAGTGCGGAGTCAAACTTGCAACCTAGGGCATCTGAACTTATTTTTAAAACACTTGGAGTTAAGCTGATGTTTTCTAGGGTTGAAATAGTGAAATAGGTTGAAAATTAAAAGTTTGTGTGTGTGTGTGTGTGTAATTTATTACATCCGTCATTCATCTTGAGACAGTGCTCATGTTCCATCTCTTCATCCTCCTCGTTCCAGTCTTCGTAGTTAAACTTGGAACCGTCACTCCACAACCAATGAGAGTCCTATGGATAGAAAGACACAATGAGTCATACGTATACATACATCAGTAATTAATAGAATGATTTAGCTTATTAATTATGAACACACATTAAGACTTTAAAGGTGCACTACTTAATTTTGTTCCAACACCTGCAAATTACATTTTTATTTTGTAGTTTTTAAGTTTATAATAAATTAACTTTCAGGGAATTTCACTGTTAAAAATGTGTTTGTTTGAAAGAAGATTTAAAAAATTATTTTTTAGAAAATAATAATTCTCAAATATCAATGTTATCAGACCAACCAATATTAGTCGGGCTTTAGCTGACAGTTGAGTTGGAAGAAAATTTTGGTATTTGGGTATATTAAAAAATGCAGTAAGACAATCTAGAAGTGTACAGGGTAAGATAATGATATCAACAAAAACAAAAGATTTCCATACGTGTATGGCATCAAAGCCACCAATCCAGGTTTCAGGGAAGGCAAAAGAATCTGCTCTGGTCAAAGATTGGACAAAGTGATTCTCCTTAGTGCTGTGGATTGATACCAGGTTGGCCTCTTCAAACAGACAGTAACTCTGTTGGTGACAAGACAAAGAGTATGAGCAGCTAATTCATGTCATTTGCTCTGTCACAACACTTTCATTGTGTGAAATGCACATTGCAGCCTCTAGGGGATGCTAGAGGACATTTTTTAGGACATCAGTTCTTACCTCGGCTTCAAGCCATGTCTTCTGGCTGTTGATGAAGATGAAACACCGTCTTCCAAAGCGTGACCAGCCCTTGGCACAGGGCTCTACACAGGGAAAAACTTATCACATACACATATAAACTCCTTCACCACCCACACAACCCACACAACCCGCGCTACACTTTATGTAAAAAAGATTACTGAAAAATATTCACAACAATAGCTTTAGTAAAAGAAATGTGAAGCAGAACAAGGAGAAGGTGTTGCTCTCAGGAGAAGGCCGCTACAAGGAGCATATCGGCAAAGAGCCTGGCTACTCTACAACTGTCCACTGCAGAGGCTGTATCTATAAATTAGAGGAGTACCTAGTATAAATTAGTGTATTACTATAATATTACAACATTAAATAAAAACTGAAATGTTCATTTAATAGTATAATGTTACTATAGTTATTATAACTTCATAAAATAGTGTAGTATAAAGCTGACTGCTAGCAATACCAGATTCATCTTTGTGGATTGTTGTCATTCATCAAATCCTTATGCAATAAAAGTGGTCTACATTGGTCTCTCATATGTTAATGCTTAGTTGTCAACAATCATAGTTATTGATCCAGAAAAATGATACTAAAGTTTGAAAGTTTGTTGTTAACGCATTCATTTTTTAAAAATCTCCCGCCTCATCCAGGGCGTGATTGGTGAGTTGCCAGCATATCAATTTTATGGAAGGCTGAACACATTTCAACAGAAGCCACCTGATATAGCTAAACTAGGAAATTGAGACAGGCAGGCCTTTTATGATGAATGATCTTTTACAGTTATTTAAATACTTTTGTGTTATAAGGACAATCAGATTATGCTGAAGACCTTCAATAAGTCATTTTATCATTAGAAAGAAACTATTTAATTCAGCATGCCATTAAAATAAAGGCAGTAGTGGATAGGCACATCATTTCAGTGTGATTGAACTTGGAACATGCACATTTGGCTCTATCCTAATATGACTTTATCTAATTCTATCTGTGCTTAATATGATTGGCTCTCCGGCCCTGCACACTGCCCCTGTACCTTCTTCTTCTTCTCCTTGGTGTTCCTCTTCCTCGTCCTTCTCTCCGTCCTTGTCAACATGACTGAGTAAATCATCATCATGTCTCTCATCATCACCTCCATTGAGCTGAAAAGCTAAAAGACATACAGACAAACACATTTCTCGCTTTTAGAAGCTGACAACACATTGCAAACTGTTGTTTATATAAATAGATAATATATGTGCCTCTATATAAATCCATATAACTATCTATCATTACGTTATAATAAATGCATTATCAATCGTGCACTTGTCATGTCCCTGCTGCTGCTGGGTGCTGCCACAGCAACCTTTCCAGCACTGAAAGGGTCGGTTAATTTGGCACATTTCGCTGCCTCTTTTCTTTCTTTTTGGCACCACCTATTTCTTTTTCTTTCTTTTGCCATATTCACCGTCTCTGTTACACTGGTCGCACAAACCGGATGGAAAGTAAACTCCTTTGGGCAACGCCATTGAGCCGATCAGATTTCAACAAAACAATGAGGATCATGCTGAGTAGTGAGCTTGTATCACTCCTCAATATTAAAAGGGTTATTTTGGCTAGCCCGGTCGTGGGTCATAAAGTAACACGTTAGAAATTGAAAATAAAAACTTTTTGACCACCAGATGGTTCCACCTGGGATGTACCAGCCGTTCAGGAGTCTTCCCAAACCTCCCTGATGGCCAGCTTGCCAAACCCAAAAGCTGCTTATCTTGACCCTGTTTTCTTCTAACTGCGTCAGCAACCTCTCTGTCACTGTCTGTGTTTTTGCATGACAGGCAGCTCAAGAGGCCCAATAGGAGTTCTCCTTGTGCTCCAGGTGGCTAGTCCATGTATATTTTGATTTATTAGCAGCAGGGGTGGGTGGTGGTGGAGGTGGTGGTGGAAGTAGTCTTGTCCATCTTATTTTGCGGTTCACACATGTGAGTTTTTAGGGACACGTGATTGAAATGGTCACATAAAGCCCTGCCTTGGAGCAGTGGATTTCAGGGTCTACACAAAAACTATTATAGTGACCTTTAAGTCGGGCTGCGCAATTTTGATCCAGCAGTATTTATTAATCTGTGTGAACATTGTGTGTGCAAAATTTTATTTCTTATGTTGATTTAAAGGTTTGTACATTTTAAGCAACTTCTAATTGTAATGTAAATAAATAATATATAATGCTCTATTAATGTGGTTGAAGCATAATTATTTGTAGAAAAATCAGTCCCCGTTAAAATGCTATGATGCTGTGCATTGTTATACAGTACCAGTCTTCACACTTCCACCAGATGGCACCAAACTCCATTTAAAATGTGTGTGTAGATAAACACTTGTGGTAATAATACTGAAGAAATCATTGTGATTTTATTATTTATGCAATAAATTATTATCAATTATTTTGGCAAACATTTTGCAGCCCTGCCTGTACAAAACAATGGAATACTTATTGGATTATCTCAAATACTGTATATAAAGAAGAGTGACAATAAAAATGAAAAACTTGAATAAAAGACTATAAAAATACTACAACCTTTACAGTAACAGTAACTATAGAAGATTTAGAAGCAAGACAAGGCTCTTCACAACCATCTCCATAAGACCAAAAAATAATGTAAACTTTCATCTTCACATCTATTTAGTGATGTCAGTGACTGTCCCTGATGCTGTGCATTTATTTCTTATGTTGGGCTATGTTTCTTTTTCTGTCTATATGCTGTTCAAGCGATACCACACTATACAAAATACTTGTTTACAAGTAAAGGTCCTGTATTCATTCATTCATTTTACTTACCTACGAAAGTATTAGTAGCAAAAATCTACTGTTATGTATCAAAAGTTACTAATTTGATGACAGAATGACACCTAAAAACCCTAAATTGGATTATTATTACTAATGCATTAAAGTGTTAGCAGCATTTTATTGCTGTAGCTGATTGAATTTAACACTTTATATCCTGTTGGATTGTTTAATTTGTTACAATGCATATTCAACAAAATCTCCATGTTTAGAAAACTACGACCAAAGTGTAAATGTGACACGAGATATCGTTTCTGGCATTTTCCAAAAGCCCCCTGGGACGTCTACGTCACCTTGACATAACCAATTACACCACACGTCATAACTCACCACACTTGACTGTTGGGGTCCCCGGTGGTGTCCTGGTGTTCGGTATTTCCACTCCGGTAAAGATGTTGACGCACCAGCAGTATCCGGTGGACCCTGAGCACTGCCGCGGGAGGAAATTCCCGTTATCGTCACACTTCGGGACGAACTTTCCGATAATAATTTTGCTGTTCTCCCTCTCATGCGGGCAGAGGCCTGTGAATAAACAAGAAAAAAGTTGTGTTTTCAACTGAATAGGTAACCTCAGTTGAACAAAGATGCATTTGTGTATTGCTAGTTAAAGTGGCAATAACACACTATAAAAAATACTCCATTACATGTAAAGGTCCTGCATTCACATCTTCATTTTCAGAAAACTTCAACAAACATTTTAATGTGACACACATGTCATAACTCACCACAGGTAACAGGTGGTGTCCCTGGTGGTGTCCTGGTGTTCGGTATTTCCACTCCGGTGAAGACATTGACGCACCTGCAGTACCCAGTCGACCCTGAGCACTGCTGCGGGAGGAAATTCCCGTTACTGTCACACGAAGGGACAAACCCTCCGATATTGTTGTAGCCGTGCTCTCTCTCACGCTTGCAGAGGCCTTTGTATAAACAAGAACAAGAACTATGCTTTCAACACAACAAGTAACCTTAGTTGGACACATAGACTGTATAAAAGAAGTGGACGTAGTCATCGTGACGTCACCCCTTGGTTTGTGGACCGCCGTTTGGAAGCCTCGAGTTTGGCTGATAGGCTGAGTCACTCTAGCCTGACCGACAGGACGCCATGGTAACGACTTATCAATCACAGATAATCCCGCCCTGAAGCATACTCGGTTTATGGTCTATTTTCCTCTAAATAGGACCAAAATTTACTAAACGAACATCATGTTGTGTTGAAGAAGACTTGAAACTCGTGATTGAGACCATAACATCATTAGGAAAGTGTTCATTGAGGTAATAATTCAGATGAGAAGTAAGGTCATTTTAGCATTATTTCTAATGAAGCTGGACTTCTTTTTTCAACCAGAAGAGTCGCCCTCTGCTGGCTATTCGATAGAATGCAGGTTTAAGGGACTTCCGTGTTTGCATTAATTTGCTGACCAGAAGCTTCCGCTTGGTTGGCCAAAGATAATTTGTGTATTGAGCTTTTATAAGTAGGTAAATGTAGCAACATTAACACACTATAAAATATATTCCATTACTAGTCAAAGTGCTGCATTCATAATCTTCATGTTCAGAAAACTACAACAAACATCTAAATGCGACACACACACACACACATCATCACTCACCACAGGTAACAGGTGTGCTACCCGGTGGTGTCCTAGTGTTCGGTATCTCTACTCCGGTGATGACATTGACGCACCAGCAGTACCCGGTTGACGCCCAGCACTGCTGCGGAAGGAAATTCCCATTGTTGTCACACTGCGGGACGAACCTTCCGACAGCGATATTGCTTTGCTGAGACATGCTTTCGCAGAGGCTCCTTATCTTGGGGCTGGTGTAACTGGGAGGGCTGGCTCGGCTCAGGCTCAGAAGGGTGCAGAGTGTGATAGACACACTGAGCGACTTCATGGTGACGGTGGACACTAAATGAGAGTGCAGCTTGCCAAAACACAGGAGCAAAAAAGTTAGAAACTGTCAGACACATATTGCATTTCTCTCAAGTATATCACTCTTAATCACACTTCAATTAAAGTAATGATATCAGTAATTTTCATGAAACACTTCCAAAGCAGACTCACCTGTTTCAGGATCAGCAGGTGTGTTGAGGATGCCTCTGCTGCCTCTCTGCCTTTTATCCTCATCACAGACATTTCTCCCAAGGCCATAATTTCATTTCCCACGGCTGAACCCTTAATTTTACACTAACAATGACCCTTTTCAGCAGAGCTGCAGAGGGGATATTACTTTCTCTTTACTATATTTATTTATTTTATATAAGATGACAAGCCCTTGTGTAGCACTTGTTCTCTTTAGACTACAGTAATCAGGATTAGTTTTACGCTACATAATTTATACATCGGCTTTTTCATTTCATTGTTCGCGAGTGTCTCATTGTTTCTTGGCTTCCCAGACAATCCTTGTCTGTTTGTACCTTCTAAACTTGCTCTTTCTTGACACCCTTGTATTGTGCGGATCTGGGTTACAGACTATTTTTTGCACATAAACACTGAGAACTGTCTCGATTACATATCATTCAGTACATACAACATAAAATTAATCCCTTGTATTTTTGTGACATTTAAAACCTAGTATGATGTATGTCACCATGTGTGAAAAAATCTGAAATATTTCTTCAAAGAAAATAAGGTCCCAATAAACGATAAATTAGTCTACTTCTTAAGGTGAACTGACAAGACGACAGCCCTCTGGCTAACCCAGCGCTGTAGGTTTGTGTATTTCTCTTGGTTTGTGTTTCTGGTGAACCAAAATCTGAAACTGGAGTCCTTGATGAAAACCAGTCTCCTCTGTGTCTCTGTGTTTTAGATGAAGAAATAAATATTAAGTTACCACCTGTTTTGAATGGCAACACTCAAGACAGCTTTTTTATATCATCAGATTGTTATTAACGCATAATAAAATGCAAATGTCAAGACATTCTGTCCTGTCCTACTCTTATATTAGTAAGATGACCAGCTGATCCCAGAGCTGTGGGGAGAACTGATCTAATTAGCCAGCTATGTACTGTGGATTACTGTGGGGAAAAAAGTCTCAAATTTTCTGCCAGCTTTGCCGATGCTTCGTACTGGACGTTACATTATAAAACAGTCAGATATTTAATAAAATCTAGACATAAGGACAAAAGCAGGCTGCATATTGGTTTTAAGTGTGATACTTTTATTTCCCTTTCATGTTGAATGATAGATTTATCTCATTATTAACTGTGTGAACAGATCAACAATCCGTGTGTAAATATAAAACACCTTTCACAAATAAACATTTTTAAACTCATTAAAATGTTTTGCAAAAACGGTGTCTGTTAATAAATTAATTTACAAATAAATGAAAAGCATTTTGAATGTCTTCGAACAGGCATTTGAAAATCTAGTTTTTATTATTATTATTTTATTATTTACACAATGATAATGCGATAACTCTACCTTTATATGTTAGAATAATAATAATGATGACGTGGTCTCACAATACAAGGTCGTTAAATAAGAGCAGATTTAAATTCAATACATTTTGATGTGTCATTAATTATAGGGAACCTAAAACCAGAAAGTACAAACAGAGAAGAATGTCTTGGAAGGCGAGACGCATGAGAAGCTGTGAACAATGAAAGGAAAACAGCCCAAAACTCACAGTGAGTTTTAAAGCATAACGGTAAACACAAGGGCTTGTCTGCTGATATACAATAAATAATTAAGGTAAATGTCCATCT